>JAECYW010000002.1:3600000-4200000 GCA_023014335.1 Galerina marginata
TTGAAGCAATCCAGAGGTATGAATTCTTCTACCCACAAAATAAATTTGGTACTGCAGGTTTTTCACAAGTCATTCAATAAATTTACTATAGTCTAGCTGCAAGTCTTCCGCAAATAGTCTGAATAACAGTATCATTGATAGTGCTAATATAGCAAAATATATTCAAAGTACTATGGATGGAAAAAAACAATTTAAATGATAAAAATTTCCAAATCAAATACAATCATCCACTGGCTAATGTTACACCACCACTGAGTGTTACACTTTTATAACTCAGTCAAAAATGCCTATTTTTTGACAAAATAAAAATTTCCTGTGAGCTGTATGCATGCCCCATGACTGGGTAAATTTCAGAGGGATTGGATAATATTTAACTGAGAAATGACAAGCCCAAAATCCCTCGAATTGGCTCACCACTCAGTGTTACACCAGTGTTTGAGGAACAACTTTGCAAGAAGTGGACAAGATCATCTGAAATTTTGACTGAAAGAAGTAATCGAATTATAAAGATTTGTGATATAGTTGTTAAGGGCAAAAGTGATGCTAAAAAATTTTATTTTTATTTTTAAGTTTCAGTGAAACATTAGCCAGTGCATGACTGTAGAATATTGGATGTTTTGACCAGTTACAAAGTGCAAAAATAATGCTTAATATATATTGTCTTATGCAAAGGTCAAAAAAATGGATGTTTTATAAGATCTCAAAATGTAAAAAATGTTAAAAGAGTGAAAGACTTAGCAATTTAAAATGTAATATCTATCGAATTTAACATCATCTTGTAGCTCTGAATTTTCTTGATTTTCTGATATTTAAATCATGGCAATTGGATAAAAACTGAGCAAGTTATAGTCAAATTACATTTTGAAAGAGAAGCGTTCAAAAGTGTATTTTGTGTTTTTCTTGGCAAGTAAGGCACCAAGTCACATGACACTAAAAGATTCTAGATCAGAAAAAATAGCTCCACATTTTCTATTTATAGACCCTGACCTGAAAATGCCTTTTTGGAACTAGTTCTATTTATAGATTAAACTGATATTTATGAACTATTTATATACTATGGTGAATTCTAAATACATTTTGCTTTTCTATTTTAGACCTAAACTCTGATATATCTATATTTAGAACAAGTTCTATTTTTAAATTTTGACCCTGAACTTCCTTTTTTAGAAAGTGAGCGTACTTTACGACCATCTCCAAAATTGGTTTTAGAACCATTTCTATTTTTAGATTGAAATTTTGAAACTTCCTTTTCTGGTAATATTTGGAGCTCTAATTTAAGCATTTTCTATTAATAGATTAATTCTTAAACCTTCAGTATAATAATCTATTTATAAATTATTTTTAGACACCAATGATAACTGTATTGTTTCTATTTATAGATAAGTCATTTAAATTTATAAATAATCATCTATTAACATAAGAACTATTTCTATTTATAGATTATTGATCTAATCAAATATATTTAGCTATATTTAGATCACAACTACTTTTCAAATTAATTATACTCTTAGTCTATTTTTAAAAATATATAAAGATATTCAAATATAATTAGATGTAGATCAGGTCTAATAATGGCAGACAGAAAAATATCCAAAAAAGAAAGTGTCTTTTAAACATTATACTCTATATTTAGACTAATTTCCAATATAGATCATGTAATGATTTGCTTTTTATACTGAGAAATTAGCCAAATCTGATAAGTTCTAAAAATAGCTCTCAATCTCTATGGTTTGAGCCAAAATTGATCACTGGTTGTGTTACAGGCTATTTGGTCAACTTAAAAATCCAAAAAATCTTTCTAAAGCAGCAAGCAGAGTGCAAACACTCTTCCACACTGTGACAATCACAGGCAACTACTGTTTTAACACTCATGTATAACTTGATCTATGTTCTGTCAAGTTCTTGCCTCTTTTTTAAACTTGGATCAATCCCTTTTTTGTCGATTATCATTTCTTTTTTGACAAGCAGTAGCAGCAGATAAGATTAGATAAAAAATGATTAGTCAGCTACTACTTTAAACTCTTGCTTGACCCAGACTGACAAGCTCTGTTACGATCCAATTCTAAGTCCTTTGCTTCCACAATTCCGATTCCAAAGTGTCTGTCATTCCAACTGGAATGCAAACAGACACTTCTCAGAATCATTCATTTCTTCCCACACAATCCTCATGTTATCCTCATGTTGGTAAGGATCAGGTCCCGAGGCTTCTTTCTGCAGTATATCTTACTGAGGGAGGTCTTCCCAAGTTTCAGAGTTGCGGAGTTGGGAACAACTCTGCTCTTATATTTAAAGACTTGTAATTACACCTTAGGACTTCAGTCTGAATATTAGTTTATCCACCTGCATAACCTTGACATCTTATCGCTCTCATATATCTAAGTCGTTCACTTCCATAAATTAGAACATGTCATTAGGCTAGGCACAGTTCATAGCTGAGGCCAAAGCCCTGTTTGTTCCGTTCTGCATTCCGCGTTCTGTCAGAATCTCAGAATCTTGAAACGTCAGACTCAGTCTTAATAAGCTCAACTTTTATTCTTGGATTTCACACCTTAGTCTGGTGTTCAATCCTTGACTTTCCTCTTCTTCTTAGTCTGGATGACACTCTTGAGTCCAATCTTTACACATGCTGTGATCAAACTTTTGATCCCTCACCAACACCTGGCCAATGCCAAAATTACATCTAGTAATACCCAAGGGGCTGTGCCTGGAAGATTCTGAGACATGAAGTACCCTGTTAATGTTTCTTTGGCTGCATCTGGACTGAAACCATTAGGCCTTTTGCTGTAAATGACACTATGCCACCTCACTGCTCTCTCTTATTTCCCAGTACTGATATCATATTATGCATAAATTTACAGCTACGTTCATATTGATAGCCTGAACTGCTAAAATTACACACATAGCTCACTTAGAATTCTTCCCTGAGCAGGGTCCAAAGTTATAGCGAGCCGACATCCGGCTCTCTAATTTTGATGGCCAGGCTCATCAGCTCACATTCGAGACTCTTGGCTAGGACAGATTTAGAGTCCACTGCAAGTCTGCCTAGATATGTAAATTTCAAGTGATGGCCTATCAATATGAACTTAGCTGTAATCCAAATATGGGTATGTATACAGGCTATTAATAGATCTGATGAATGCTGATTTAATTATATGTTCCAAAAATAGATTACATTCACTTGTTCTAATTTCTTTAATAGAATTATATATCTATATAACAGTATGAGCTATTTTTAGAACTAATTTTATTTGGCTAATATCTTAGTATAAAAAGTAAATGATCACATGATCAATACTGTAAAATGGTCTAAATATAGAAAACAATATTCTAAAATACTATTTCCTTGCTAAAAGATTTTTCCATCTGCTAAATCAGACATGCAAAACCTGATAATGATTTTAATGGTGCTTAACTATTTTTAGAATTGACCTTGTTTAACTTATATATAAATTTGACTACTTTTAAAGATAATCAGTCATAATATTCTAAAAATAGACTGATAATATGATTAATTTGAAAAGTAGTTGTAATCTAAATATAGCTAATATGTTTGATGGGTAATCTATAAATAGAGATAGTTCCTATATTAATAGCTGATTATTTATAAATTTAAATGACTTATCTATAAATAGAAACAATACAGTTATCATTGGTGTCTAAAAATAATTTATAAATAGATTATTATACTGAAGGTTTAAGAATTAATCTATTAATAGAAAATGCTTAAATTAGAGCTCCAAATATTACCAGAAAAGGAAGTTTCAAAATTTCAATCTAAAAATAGAAATGGTTCTAAAACCAATTTTGGAGATGGTCGTAAAGTACGCTCACTTTCTAAAAAAGGAAGTTCAGGGTCAAAATTTAAAAATAGAACTTGTTCTAAATATAGATATATCAGAGTTTAGGTCTAAAATAGAAAAGCAAAATGTATTTAGAATTCGCCATAGTATATAAATAGTTCATAAATATCAGTTTAATCTATAAATAGAACTAGTTCCAAAAAGGCATTTTCAGGTCAGGGTCTATAAATAGAAAATGTGGAGCTATTTTTTCTGATCTAGAATCTTTTAGTGTCATGTGACTTGGTGCCTTACTTGCCAAGAAAAACACAAAATACACTTTTGAACGCTTCTCTTTTTCAAAATGTAATTTGACTATAACTTGCTCAGTTTTTATCCAATTGCCATGATTTAAATATCAGAAAATCAAGAAAGTTCAGAGCTACAAGATGATGTTAAATTCGATAGATATTACATTTTAAATTGCTAAGTCTTTCACTCTTTTAACATTTTTTACATTTTGAGATCTTATAAAACATCCATTTTTTTGACCTTTGCATAAGACAGTATATACCAAGCATCATTATTGCAGTTTGTAACTAGTCAAAATATTCAATAATCCATCTAATTTAGACATAATTTATATAAGACTCGCAGTGACTTGGCTAATAATATAGTAAATTCATCATATTTTATGTATTGCTTACAGAAAACTTGTAGTGAATGACTTGGAAAAAGCCTGCAGTATCAGCATAATATATCTATAAGCTTATATGAATGCTATATGTATTTATTCAATACAAAAATCAATCATTTTAATTTTTTTTTTTACAGTAGTTTTGTTAAGTCTGACATTCTGAGAATCCAAGGTTCAAAGATTTGGCCTCAGCTATGAACTGTGCTTAGCCTAATGATGTGCCCCAATTTATGGTCAGGAGACCACAAGGTCAGCATCTTGACTTAAGGCGTATTTCGGAAGTGAACAACTTAGATAGATGAAAGCAATAAGATGTCAAGGTTATGCAGGTAGTTAAACTAATATTCAGACTGAAGATCTAAGTGGTAATTACAAGTCTTTAAATATAAGGGCAGAGTTGTCCTCAACTCCACAATTATGAAACTCGGGAAGACCTTGGTAAGATATGCTGCAGAAAGAAGCCTTGGGAGGAGATGCCTACCAACTTGAGGATAACACAAGAACAAGTATGGGAAAGTACTCCGCATCTGAGATACGGACCAGAAAGGAGTATGTCTGCTTAGACGTGCCAGAACAGATTGTCAGAAAGATTGGACTTGGAACAAAATCATGACAAGTTTTGGTCTTAATATCACACTATATGACATCTTATGATCTTTATACAGATCCTTGTCATATATTTTGGCTAGCCCACAAATGCCAAATTTATTTTGTGGGTAGAAGAATTCATACCTCTGGATTGCTTCAATTTTTGGAGGATACATAGTACTCAGGGTTGCATTACAAGATCTCTTTACAGATTCTATCTATCTACCCTGGTTGAGCTGCTAGCTACAATTTAATATTTCTATAAAAAGACCCCTGGCACCTATTAAAAAAAACAAATCTATAACTATTTCTATTTATTGTTAAAACTTTTCTACAATTTTAAAACATTTCTCATGTTTTTATAACAAAAACATTTTTATTTTTGAAATTTTTAACAATTTTTATAAATTGTAGCTGCTGTTTTTTATTTTTTATTTTTGTTGTAGACACCCCCATGGGTAGGTTATATACGCCATATTAAAGTTCCCGCCGGGTACCTAAGTAGGGGCCACTGAAGTGATGTAAGTGGCATAAAGCTATGCATGTCAGTATTGCACAGCCTCTAAAGCTATGCATGTATCACGCAGCCTGTAAAGCCAAGAAAGTAGTATTGCGCAGCCCTAAAGCTATGAACATAGTATTGTGCAGCCTGTAAAGCCAAGAAAGTAGTATAGCATAGCCCTAAAGCTATGAGAGTATATCTATATAAGATTCCAGGATACAACAATCTTCAATTTCTTTCACCTCAATGGCTGACACTGCACTTACTTACACCTCTTATCATGCTATGGCATGGAATCAAGGCGATCTCAACAAATCTTCTCTTGTGAATGACTTGTCTCTTTTTATCCTTCTCTCTCAGGCTATACTTCACATTGACCCTCTTATCATCAATGCTCTTTTTGGTCAACAAAAGGAAAAATCCAAGAACAGAAGTCATAATATCCAAACCATCTCTCTCAATACAAATATGGAACCTTTTGGTCACTCTATCATTTGGTCTATGTTTGAAAAGGTCAAGGACAACCTTAATTTTCAAGATCTACTTGGATATATAGCCACTGTGGAAAAGCTTGCAACCAGTATTCTTCTTCATTATCCTGCACTTGTCTGGGAAAACAAGAAAAAAGAAAGTTTGGAAACTCTGTCTTGGTGGGTTTTAAAATATCTATCTATCTATATACTATTAATATTGCCTCACAGGTGTATCACCGCCTATAGTTTGGTTATTAATCCAGCAGCCATAGTGCATCTTAAGGTCAAACCTCTTGGCCATGCTAAACAAAAAGGTTTTGCAATCTATGCCAACAAGGACATCATACAAGGAGAATACATCCAAGAACTCCTTGGTTTAATGCCAGAGGATCGTGCTGAAAAGTATACTGATCTGTCCACAATCACTCCTCATGAAAACAACCGCAATGATGGCTCCTTTGAAGAAAAACTCTTGATTGGACCTATTAGGTTCATTAACCATCGCTGTGTTTCTTATAATGTTGAGGTGAGTTTCAATTCTTGTTTACAAGTATTTAATATTAATAAATCCGGATAGTTTATTGCTATTCGAAACACATATTCTTTTACCATTATGGCAACAAAGAATATCAAAGCCAAGGAAGAAATCTTGCTTTGCTATGGGGTTGACTACTTCAAGGAGAATAGAGCTGAATGCTTATGTGAAGATTGCAGGGAAATACCAGATGAGGAGGAGGAGGCAGAAGCATCTAAGAAGGATGAAGGTCAGATTAACATTGAGGAGAGAGACAAAGCCAAAAAGAACAAAAGAGCGAAACAAAAAGAGCAACGCAAGCTGGGACCAAATTAATGTAGCTACATATGTATTTGACTATACAAACAATGAATATCTTTATTCATTTGCTTTGAAAGACAAGCTCAAAGAAGTAGTAATTTAGAGAGCAATATATGCTATTAGAGAAGTTAAAGAGAGAAAAAAACCTCTAAACTGCAATGCTTAATAGCGCTATCAAGAAGCTCTAACCCTAGTTTAGGTTTCTTGGCACACAAGCTAAAAATAGACCATAGCAACCGGCATCAAACAACCATTCCCATGCTCAATAAAAATTTCCCACTGTTACAAAAATTTGTAGACTTTTAATTCAGGGTCAGTCACAAAAAATGAAGCAGTGGGAAAATTTCCAACGTTCGCGTTAGGAATCATTTCTTTCCGCAACCGAGTATAGAAAACAAGTTCTTTTACTACGTAAGAACTCGTAAACACGCCGAGTCCCAACCAATATGGTCAGGGCCCGGCGCGGATCTGCCCAAACACGCCGAGAGGGCCTCGGTAAGCTTGAACATGGAAAAAGGGAGCCATTCCCTCACCGGCATGGGAGGGATACGGTTGATGTCGGATAGATCGTGAGCCCGGCCAGAGGCCGAGTTGTACATTCCATGGAGTGCATCCCAAAGGGAGTCGAGGGAAATGCACAGGGCCCCCTGATAAGAAAGGGCCTCGCAGGCAGGTAACACGCACTTCTGGACCCAATTCATGAGGTCCCAGGGGCGCTTGTTGGCGTATGCAATATCCGCGATGCGTTCATCGAAGAACTTGCGCTTGGTCTCTTTGCAGAGTTTACGGAACGACTGCCAATCGTCATCCTCAAGGGACGCCCGATAGGTGGCCAGGGATTCATAACACTCCGGAGTCCACCACTTGGTGGACCGGGACGTAATGGAGCGTTGGACCGCGAACTCCTCATAGGAGTCCGCAAACACCTTAGCGACAGCGCTAGCCGCTGCCTCGACGGAGTCCGGGGAGACAAGATCTAGGGCGGGGAGGCCCTCAATCTTCGAAATGATGGCAGCCCGATATCGCATCTGGACTTCCAGGGGGATCGCTCGTTTACCAGCATCGGATCTGGACGATCTGATCGGGACAAAAGAAGAGATCAGGACATGGTCCGATCTCATCTTCAGTTCCGGTTCCAAGCATGTCGTGAGAGACACTGCCTGGTCCGGCGGAACAAACACAAGATCAATGACGGAGGGTCGAAGATCCGGATTGTGCGAGATGAAAGTCGGGCCCGGGTTGCTAGGAATAGCAAGCTCGAGGCCAACGGAGGCTGCTGTGTCCAACAGAGAGATGGCCGTCGTCCCGTGGGAACGACAGTCAGGATCCCACTCCCTCGAGTGGCAGTTAAAGTCCCTGCCCATGTAGACGAGTGGGGGGAGCGAATTGGCTTTCTCAGCAAGGAGCTTGATCGCCGAGTGTTGATCATCCGAGTATACACCCATGATGTTGAAGGTAAACCTCCCCGCATACAGGAAGATAAGGACGATGTCGCGGCTGTCAATAAGATCGCGGCAAAGGGAGGGCCATAGCAGCACAAGCCCTCTGCTCACAAAAGCGATACAGCAGGGTGCTACTCCGGCGGGCTGGGGGCAAAACATCGGAATCCAATCCGCGCGCGGACACAGTTAGCCTATGCCTGCGGCGGGGCATTCGAAGGAGAATACTGGTCAGAGTGGCTCCACCTGCTAGAACTGGCGTATAACACAGCCATCCATTCATCAACCGGAGCAGGACCCTTGAAATTGATGTTCGGCTTCCTCCCTTGCTCCATGTTGGACTTTCTCCCCGTTTTGAGAAACGAGAAAGGGAAACTGGATATGAAAAGAGATTCCGAAGCGTTCATAGAGGCTCTGGAGACTTGGTCAGAGGCCATTGCTGCGCATGGCAAAAACAAGTTCTTACTTTCAAGGTAAGTCATAAATAGAGGTTAAATAAGTAAATAATGCATAGTCCGCTCAAATCTGAACCAATTGGGATGATCTTATACTCAAAAAATTTGTAAAAATCAAGGCCCTGATTTTTACGAATTTTTTGATACCAAGATCATAAAAATTGGCCCAGTAATGGCTGAGATACAGAAACCATGCAGGGTCACTATAGCAGTGGGAGAATTTCAAACAATTGCATTAGGAATGTTTTCTGCCTGCTATGCAGGCCGGAAAACAAGTTCTTTTACTACGTAAGAACTTGTAATGCACCGGGAGAGCGCCAGAAATGCGATCGCTAAAGCACAGCATCAGCAAGCACTTGGTTAGAGGCCATTGCTTTGCATGGCAAAAAACGAGTTCTTTTTATGTTGCTTTTAGTATAATGTCTTTTGGCCATTGTAGTTAGGTCAACATACAGGATATCCTAGTCCAGATCATTAGACTTTTGGTCTTTATATCCTGTTTCTGTGATTATTAACTGAAATAATAGAAAAAAATACAATGGTTTGAAAGAATACTTCAAAACTGTTAAAAGACTCCCAAAACCCAATCAAGACTGCTCTAAACCTGTCCAGATTGGTTTTGTGCAGTCTCAGTTTTAGGATTTTGGACAAAGACCAGCTTTTTAACCTCTATTTTTATTACCTGTAATTTTTTAAAGTTAGATTGTTACTGTCAATGAAATCAATTGACAGATGGATAATTAATTAGCTAGAATTTGAATAAAAGAAAATGTGAAAAAGACTTTATTGTATTTGTAAATGTATTCCCATAAAAGCCTGAATTTTTTACTTTTTTTTGATGCCACAACTGTACGAATCAGAGGAAAAATGGTCAAGATAGAGCTAAAAAATACTTTGTCTGCACAGTGATGTGGCTGTGCTAAGTATAAATGCCTTTTGAGAGAAAGACATTTATTTTATAATTTTTTGGCACTCAAACCCAGAGAAATTGGCTTAGAATTGACTAAGAAACAGCAGAAAAAATGATATAAATTCAATTTTGAAGAAGTCACATGAGTTGATTGTATTTGTACATGTATTTTCTTAAAGCCTAAATTTTTCTGGTTTTTTTGATACCAAAATCATGAAAATCGGACGAGAAATGACGAAGATAAAGCCAAAAAACACTTTGCCTGCAAATGTGGCTGTGTCAGTCAGAGCACCGGGCCCCGGTGCTCTGACACAGCCACCACCAAAACCTAACCCTAGCTCATAAGTTGTATTTTGCTTATATCTCAATCGTTTCTTGATCAATTATTATGATTTTATAACCAAAAAAAAGGCACATTAAGACCTAACCCTAAAAAACAAAATCACATGACACATGTCACATTGTTATAAACTGCCAGCTCATCGCTTCTCTTCTTCTTCTTTACCAGCATACCAGTCATCCCGGATAGGCTGGCAGTGTACCTCTTTTGAGAGCAATACCATGGTATGCTGGTCAAGATATCCTACTAACTGTTGTTCCTCTTTCTCTAGGTTTCTTTTATCTTTGTTTTAGGCTATACCAGTGCTTTGCTGGTGCTTTTTTTGGTCTTTCACATGGTTTTTTGTCTTCTTTGTGTCCTCTGTGTAATGCTAGGCTGAATTTAGGAGAGAGACCTAAGATTTGGGTACTTTTACAGGTATATATCCTCTTTTCCTAGTATCACATATTAGTTGATTGTTTATAGGCTAGAATAGGGTTTCTGGTGTCCTTTTTGAGTGTTTTTGGTAGGCTAGAGTACTCTAAGCAGTCTATAATAGTTAGTTTAGAATTCATATTTGCTTTGCAAAAGAATGTTCGCCATAGTGCCCAGTAGTGCTACACAAAAGATCTAACCCTAACTTAGGTTTTTAAACACAAAAGCTAAAAATAGCCCATAGCAATGCACATCACACAGCCAAAGGGAATGATATTTAATCACGTTACAGACAAAACCTAACCTTAGTTTAGGTGACCAGGAACAAAAGCTAAAAATAGACCCTAGCAACGGACATCAGACAACCATTCCCATGGTCAGTAATAATTTTGACACTATTAGAAAAGTTTGTAGACTTTTAATTCAGGGTCGCTCACAAAAAATGAAGCAGTGGGAGAATTTCCAACGTTCGCGTTAGAAACCATTTCCTTCTGCTATCAAGTGTGGAAAACGAGTTCTTTTACTACGTAAGAACTCGTAACTCCAATTTAACTCAAAACGGAAAGCTGTACCGGAGATCAAAATCAGAGAGCGACTTAGTAAACCCTCACTCGTTGGAATCGATGGAATCGAAAGTGGAAGGTGTGAAACTTGTGCCTAGATGGATCAGCCCATTACAAGTTCTTACGTAGTAAAAGAACTTGTTTTCTACACTTGATAGCAGAAGGAAATGGTTCCTAACGTGAACGTTCGAAATTCTTCCACTGCTATAGCGACCCTGCATGGTTTTTGTATCTTAGCCATTACTGGGCCAATTTTTATGATCTTGGTATCAAAAAAATCCTAAAAATCAGGGCCTTCCTGGTCACGTGACCAGGCCGTTTTAGGCTTGTTAGATCCACCTCATTTTTATGCTTTTTTTGAGTATAAGATCATCCCCATCGGTTCAGATTTGAGCGGATTGTTAAGAGGCCATTGCTCTGCATGGCAAATACGAGTTCTTTTTCTTCTTAATTCTCTTTATCAAAGATTTTTCAATATATTATTGGGTTGTATATCAAAGATAGATTTTATTATATTTTTACCTGCATAGAGTAGCAGCACATGGCAAAAACAAGTCCTCATGTACTATGTCTCAGTAATTGATTAATAATAAAGTGAGATGTTATCTGATTGGACTAGTGTTTTGAAGTCTGGTCTAGTCTGGTTTTTTCGCATTTTTGGCAAGGACCAGGACTGTAACTGGTTCTAGAAATTTATAAATGTTCAAAAACTGGACTGATGACGACTGGTCCTCATCGGTTTTTTTGTGGTCCTGGACCAGTCTTGGTCTTAACCGGTTGCTAACCGGTCTCAACTGGTTTTTTGATACATTAACATCAAAATTTAGTGTAGATATATGAATATAATTTGTAAAGATCATATATACCTTTAAAACAAGTCTAAGAACATTAAATTCTGTTGAGAATTGCCAATTATACAGAAATATTCACCATTTCCTACTCTTGGGGAGTTTCAAAATGGTTTGTTTTATTTTTCAGCATGATGAACTTTGTCTAAAATTATGATACATAGTGCATTTTAAAGGGAAAAATAAGGGCTACAAAACTACTGGTTTGGACTGGTCCTAGGACCAAAAACTGGTCCTCAAAGATTGGTCTTTTTCCAGTTTTTCATTCTCAAATATCAAAAGACCAGACTGCTGGTCCAGTATTTTTGCAGTTTGGTCCAGTCTTTTTGCAGTCTTTTCCAGTCTTAGGACCGGACTTCAAAACACTAGATTGGGCTGATCCTGAACTCATTGGAAAGGTAATAAAAAGATGCATTTTATGGTATAAACCAGAAAATCACTAGTTTAGCTTGTACACAGTACTTATACTTGCTATGCATTTGTAAAAGTAGTCTAAAAATATAAATCTAGTAAGTTATTGCTTTATATCAAGTTTTAATCCACACAGAAAGCAAAAAAAAAGGATAAAAAAGCGCCAGCAAAGCACTTTTCTAGCCTACACACAGTCAACTGACATGACCTGTGCTAGAAAAAAAAGCTATCTACAAATAAAAGTGCCCTAAAAACATATATCTAGCTATTTACTACTGTCTATCAAGGTTTACTTTACACAAAAAGGTAAAAAAAAGGTAAAAAAGCACCAGCAAAGCACTTTTCTAGCCTACACACAGTCAACTGACATGACCTGTGCAAGAAAAGAAAGCTATCTACAAATAAAAGTGCTCTAAAAACATATATCTAGCTATATACTACTGTCTATCAAGTTTTACTCTACACAAAAAGGTAAAAAAGTGGTAAAAAAGTGCCAGCAAAGCACTCTTCCAGCCTCATAATCTATACTAGGGAAGAAAGCTATCTACTAATATAAGTACATTAAAGACTCATATTTAATTGAGTCTATTAAGTTTTAAACTACATAAAAGGCACAGAAAAAAAGGGGGAAAAGTGCCAGCAAAGCACCTTTCTGCTTTATACAAACTTATAATGAATCTAAAAAGAAAGAAACAACAGTTAGTAAGCTTTGACCAGCATGTCATGGTATCCCCTCAGCGAGGGGTACACTATCGGCCTATCCGGGTGGACTAACATGCTGGTAAAGAAGAAAGAAAGAAGTGATGAGCTGGCAGTTTATAACTATGTGACATATGTTACAAGTCACACTAATTTATCTAATCCAATAAGATAAGATAAGATAAAAAGATAACTCTGGTATTGTATATACTGATTGTATATAGTTGATTTTCAGGATTCTCCATACTTAATTGATAATTGATCTAATAAGCAATAAAACATCCAATATTTTGAGAATTGTGGTAGTAGTGACTGAGACAAACTTCTATCAGATTTGTTGTGGCTACATAGAGTACTATTACAAAGCCTTGAATTTTATAATTTTTGTATGAATTGACTAAGTACTAACATTTTAAATGTAAATTTAGAGATTTTATTTTTTTTGGGTGGCTGTGCAGAGTACCTACGCATCGGTGCTCTGCACAGCCACAGAAAATATTGTTTTCAGTGTCTCTCAACCATCACTGCCTCAATTCTTATAAAAATAATATTAAAAAAATTGCAAAATTCAGGCCTTTCCAATGGTATTTTGCACAGCCACAGAATATACCAGCTAGCCACAATCAAACAACAACAAAATATTTTATTCAATCTATTAAGCTGAGTTCTTCATGGATTCCTTTAAAATAAAATGTATAATTAGTAGAAAATTCAGGGCTATCAAATAGTAAACTATTAGCAAAGGTCATATGACTTTAAAATTGCCAAATTTTGATATTTTCAAATTTCAGTTATTTAAATTGAAGGAAATTGATGATTTGACTGTGCTGAACACCTTGATGTGTTGGCATACCTATACAAATAATGATCTCATGGTTTAATATTATCCAAATTATTGGTTTTTCAATGTAATTGACTTCTATTTCCATTACTTAAACCAAGTTTATCACATTTAAAGGATGTGGAAAATAATTTTAAACTCAGGAACAGCAAAGATTTATTCCTTACATAATCTAGTCCCTCCACCTTCACTAAAGCTGAGGAGCCCCCAAAAAAGGCTATATTGATTAAAAAGATATAGATGTAACAGTGATATAATATTAGATAAGAAAAAGTGATTGATGACTAAAATATATAGGAAACACATGCATAGCTACCTAAAGAAACAACCAGCATAACTTGCTTTTAAAAGCATTTTAGAATTTTGTGATTTGTGGCTGTGCAGAGTACCGACGCGTCAGTACTCTGCACAGCCACAATAGAAACTGCAGATTTTTTTTTAAAAGGCATTTTAGAAGTTTTAAAGCTTTATATGTACATAATGTTAGACTTTCAAAATAAAGTGTGTTACTAGTGATTTACACTAATAAGAGCACAATAAGCTTAGTTTACACAAGGGATTACATGTTGGTACATATGTGATTATCTTACAGAGTGAGATATGACCATAGTTGTTCACAATATTGTGTTTGAAATAATTGTGATACAGAACTCCAAATTACTGTTAATAAGAAGATGACCAAACAGTAAAACTTTTTACATAATATCACTTTTATCTTCTGATTAAGAGTTGTAATGTTGTTGTTATACATATATGTTTTTATCCAATATAGCCTCTTGGGGGCCCTGGATGAAAACATATATGTATAACAACAACATTACAATTTTTATCAAAAAGAAAGAGCTCAGTAAATAAAGTGTAAAATGCTCAGTTCTGTAGAATGTTCAAGCAAAGCAGAACTTTAAACTATTAGAAATATATTTCAAGAGTTGTAGCTGTGCAGATTCAATGGTAGATTTTTAAGATATTATTGAATTGAAGGCCTTTAGACTTTCAATCACATTTGTTTAGAGGGGAAACACTTGGTCAGAGGCCATTGCTGCGCATGGCAAAAACAAGTTCTTACTTTGGGGATGAAGACATACCAAGATTGTTAGATAAATAGATGTTAAATAAGTAGATAATATGTAGTCCGCTCAAATCTGAAGCTATTGGGATGATCTTATACTCAAAAAAAGCAGAAAAATGAGGCCGTTCTGGCAAGCCTAAAATTGCCTGGTCACATGACCAGGAAGGCCCTGATTTTTACAATTTTTTTGATACCAAAATCATTAAATTTGGCCCAGTAATGGCTGAGATACAGAAACTATGCAGGGTCACTATAGCAGTGGGAGAATTTCAAACGATCGCGTTAGGAATGTTTTCTGCCTGCTATGCAGGCCGGAAAACAAGTTCTTTTACTACGTAAGAACTTGTATATAGAGAAATATAGAGGAAAAGTTAAACAAGTCCTACAAATAGTATTATCTATTAATTGGATGTAGTGGAAGTGATATAGAAGTATGTAAATAGATATACAATCGACGTAAATAGGGTTTCATCATATAAGCTATATATAAACCATAGCAACCAGAGTAAGAGCATGTAACTGACTGCAAAGTCAAAGAAATGATATTTGATCACGTTACTGGCAAGACCTAACCTTAGTTTAGGTGTCCAGGAACCAAAGCTAAAAATAGACCCTAGCAACGGACATCAGACAACCATTCCCATGGTCAATAATAATTTTGAAACTATTAGAAAAGTTTGTAGACTTTTACAAGTTCTTACATAGTAAAAGAACTTGTTTTCCGGCCTGCATAGCAGGCAGAAATGGTTTCTAACGCAATTGTTTGAAATTCTCCCACTCATACAGTGACCCTGCATGGTTTCTGTATCTCAGCCATTACTGGGCCAATTTTTATGATCTTGGTATCAAAAAATTTGTAAACATCAGGGCCTTCCTGGTCACGTGACCAGGCCGTTTTAGGCTTGTTAGATCCGCCTTATTTTTCCGCTTTTTTTGAGTATAAGATCATCCCAATCGGTTTAGATTTGAGCAGACTACATATTATTTACTTATTTAACATGTATTTATTTAATAACATTTCTTGAGGTACTGCCTCACCCCCAAAGTAAGAACTTGTTTTTGCCATGCGCAGCAATGGCCTCTGACCAAGTTACAAGTTCTTACGTAGTAAAAGAACTTGTTTTCCGGCCTGCATAGCAGGCAGAAAACATTCCTAACGCAATGGTTGGAAATTCTCCCACTGCTATAGTGACCCTGCATGGTTTCTGTATCTCAGCCATTACTGGGCCAATTTTTATGATCTTGGTATCAAAAAATTTGTAAACATCAGGGCCTTCCTGGTCACGTGACCAGGCCGTTTTAGGCTTGTTAGATCCGCCTCATTTTTCTGCTTTTTTTGAGTATACTCGCGGCTCAAAAAAGTAATCACAGATTATGTAATCATAGTCACACTGGGCTCGCGTCGCGTCTCGTTGATTTTCTTATTTCTCACCAACCACTTGCCGTCCTGGCTTTGTATGACATCTCCCAAGACTACTCGTCGCCAGGTACCCGCTGATACCAAAAACAAACTCATTGGAGCCGTTGAAGCCGGTGAATCTGTGGCACAAGCTGCCCGGCGATACAATGTCAAAGTGGACACTGCACATAGCATCGTGAAAAAGTACAAAGCGACAGGATCAACCGAAAACTTGCCGCGCTCTGGGCGTCCTCCGAAGCTTACGGAGGCAGACAAACGCCATATAGTACGAACGGCTCAAAAGGAACGTCGCAAACCCTTCTCTGAAATCACGAATGACCTCGGCCTCAATGTGTGCGAGCAGACCATTCGAAATGTTCTCCAGAAGGAAGGATACCGTCGACGCGTTGCCAGGAAGGTCCCTTTCCTCACGCGGCGCCATCGCCATCTTCGCATGTCGTGGGCTCGGCTCTACAAGTCACTGACGAGTTTACAATGGAGGAGGGTCATGTGGTCAGATGAATGCTACGTTTACCTCGGCGATGATCGAGGCCGCATTTTCATTACACGCCGCGCGGGTGAAGAATACCTCGAAGAATGTCTAGTCCCGACCTTCAAGCAGTCGCCTGTACGCGTAATGGTCTGGGCGCCCATTATGTATGGGAGGAAAGGACCGCTGCTTGTGCTGGAATATCCGGGAGGGAAAGGCGGAGGGATGAACACGCAAAGGTATTGTGAGCAGGTTCTGAATGGGGTTTTGGAGGACTTTCATGCTGAGATGCGGAAGGAGCGTGGTCGGGTGCATTTTCAGCAGGATAATGCTTCGTGCCATGTGAGTAAACGAGCGAAGAAATGGTTTGACGATCACAGCATACCTCTCTTATTCCACCCACCAAACTCCCCCGATCTTTCGCCCATTGAACCTGTTTGGCACGAGCTAAAAAAGATTCTGCGTTCCATGACACCTCGGCCTACAACTGTTGACGAGCTCAAAATTGCTGTTCATGCTGCATGGGAGCAGCTAGACGTCGAAGATGTCAATAAACACATTTCAAGTATGCCGGAACGTGTTACTGCTATTTTGAAGGCCAGGGGAGGACATACTAGATTTTGATTTTTGTAATGTATTCTATGTAGTTAAATCTATCTTCGAGCCAAAAATCAAGATGACAGGGCATAAATTACGCGCGCCATACGAAATTTAACCAGGAGGGATGTCGAGGCGAAGAAAGGCTGATTACATAATCTGTGATTACTTTTTTGGGCCGCGAGTAAGAACATCCTAATAGCTTCAGATTTGAGCGGACTATGTAATATTTACTTATTTAACCTTTATTTATAGTCAGACTCACCTAGAAAGTAAGAACTTGTTTTTGCCATGCGCAGCAATGGCCTCTGACCAAGTAATATGTAGTCTGCTCAAATCTAAACCAATTGGGATGATCTTATACTCAAAAAAAGCGGAAAAATGAGGCAAATCTAACAAGCCTAAAACGGCCTGGTCACGTGACCAGGAAGGCCCTGATGTTTACAAATTTTTTGATACCAAGATCATAAAAATTGGCCCAGTAATGGCTGAGATACAGAAACCATGCAGGGTCACTGTATGAGTGGGAGAATTTCGAACAATTGCGTTAGGAACCATTTCTGCCTGCTATGCAGGCCGGCAAACAAGTTCTTTTACTACTTGTTAAGAGGCCATTGCTCTGCATGGCAAATACGAGTTCTTTTTCTTCTTAATTCTCTTTATCAAAGATTTTTCAATATATTATTGGGTTGTATATCAAAGATAGATTTTATCATATTTTTACCTGCATAGAGTAGCAGCACATGGCAAAAACAAGTCCTCATGTACTATGTCTCAGTAATTGATTAATAACAAAGTGAGATGTTATCTGATTGGACTAGTGTTTTGAAGTCTGGTCCAGTCTGGTTTTTTCACATTTTTGGCAAGGACGGGGACTTTAACTGGTCCTAGAAATTTATAAATGTTCAGAAAACTGGACTGGACTGATGAGGACTAGTCCTCATTGGTTTTTTGCAGTCCTGGACCAGTCTTGGTTTTAACCGGTTGCCAGCTGGTCTCAACTGGTTCTTTGATACATTAACATCAAGATTTAGTGTAGATATATGAATATAATTTGTAGAGACTATATATACCTTTAAAACGAGTCCAAGAACATTAAATTCCATTGAGAATGGGCAATTATACGGACATATTCACCATTTCCTACTCTTTTGGGAGTTTCAAAATGTTTTTTTTTTATTTTTCAGTGTGAACTTTGTCTAAAATTATGATACATAGTGCGTTTTAAAGGAAAAAATAAGGGCTACAAAACTACTGGTTTGGACGGGTCCTAGGACCGAAAACTGGTCCTCAAAGACTGGTTTTTTTCCAGTTTTTCATTCTCAAATATCAAAAGACCAGACTGCTGGTCCAGTATTTTTGCAGTCTGGTCTGGTCTTTTTGCAGTCTTTTCCAGTCTTAGGACCGGACTTCAAAACACTAGATTGGGCTGATCCTGAACTCATTGGAAAGGTAATAAAAAGATGCATTTTATGGTATAAACCAGAAAATCACTAGTTTAGCTTGTACACAGTACTTATGCTTGCTATGCAAGATGCATTTTATGGTATAAACCAGAAAATCACTAGTTTAGCTTGTACACAGTACTTATGCTTGCTATGCATTTGTAAAAGTAGTCTAAAGATATAAATCTAGTAAGTTATTGCTTTATATCAAGTTTTAATCCACACAGAAAGCAAAAAAAAAGGATAAAAAAGCGCCAGCAAAGCACTTTTCTAGCCTATACACAGTCAACTGACATGACCTGTGCTAGAAAAGAAAGCTATCTACAAATAAAAGTGCCCTAAAAACATATATCTAGCTATATACTACTGTCTATCAAGTTTTACTCTACACAAAAAGATAAAAAAGAGGTAAAAAAGCGCCAGCAAAGCACTCTTCCAGCCTCAGAATCTATACTAGGGACTATCTACTAATGAAAGTACATTAAAGACTCATATTTAGCTAGTTAGTATTGAGTCTATTAAGTTTTAAACTACATAAAAAGCACAGAAAAAAAGGGGGAAAAGTGCCAGCAAAGCACCTTTCTGCTTTATACAAACTTATAATGAATCTAAAAAGAAAGAGACAACAGTTAGTAAGCTTTGACCAGCATGTCATGGTATCCCTCTAGTGAGGGGTACACTATCGACCTATCCGGGTGGACTGACATGCTGGTAAAGAAGAAAGAAAGAAGTGATGAGCTGGCAGTTTATAACTATGTGACATATGTTACAAGTCACACAGATTTATCTAATCCAATAAGATAAGATAAGATAAGATAAGATAAGATAAGATAAGACAAGATAAGACAAGATAAAAAGATAACCCTAGTGTATTATATACTGGATCCTTCATACTTATGAATAAATGTGGCCAAAAACAGAACTGCTTATATAAATTCCTATTTGGATATTATTTCTGTTAGCACAAGCTCATGTTTAATAGGGTAGTTCTTGAAATCTTTTCAAAGCTGGTTTTATAAATAATAGTACATTTAAAAGGCCTGAATTTTACAATTTTTTTGATATTATTTTTGTCAGAATTGATCCAGCAACAATTGAAAAAGACCAAAGGCAATATTTAATGTGGCTCTGCAGAGTATCCTGTGGCTGTGCAAAATACCCATAGAAAGGCCTGAATTTTACAATTTTTTTGATATAAGTTTTGCAAGAATTGACCAAGTACTGATATTTTAAATGTAAAATTAGAGATTTTATATTTTCTGTTGTGGCTGTGCTAACCCTAAGAGGACCGACGCGTCGGTCCTCTTAGGGTTAGAATCAAAAACACACCTGAAACTTTAAACTTCAGATATGCATTTTAAATATAATTCTGAGGTATATGATTTTTTTTTTGTTGTGGCTGTGCTAACCCTAAGAGGACCGACGCGTCGGTCCTCTTAGGGTTAGAATCAAAAACACACCTAAAATTTTAAACTTCAGAAATGGATTTTAAATATAAATCTGAGGTTTAATATTGATACAAAGACAAATATGATTTTTGTTGTGGCTGTGCCAACCCTATGAGTACAGTCCAGTTGGCTTGTTATCACTAGGAAACCTCAGATATATATTTAAAATCCATTTCTGAAGTTTAAAATTTTAGGTGTGTTTTTGATTCTAACCCTAAGAGGACCGACGCGTCGGTCCTCTTAGGGTTAGCACAGCCACAACAAAAAAAAAATCATATACCTCAGAATTATATTTAAAATGCATATCTGAAGTTTAAAGTTTCAGGTGTGTTTTTGATTCTAACCCTAAGAGGACAGACCGGTCGGTCCTCTTAGGGTTAGCACAGCCACAACACAAAAAAAATTATTTGGCTTGTTATCAATATTAAACCTCACATTTATATTTAAAAGGCATTCCAAAGTTTAAAGTTTTTGATGTGTTTATCCTTAGGATGTCAATTCTTCTGAGTTTGATTTCAAACCAACTATAAACAAAAGTATAACATTGAGGGATACAGAAAGTACTAGGAGAAGTTGAACAAGACTTACAACGAGTATTATTTATTACTGGAATGCAGTGGAAGTGATCTAGAAGTATATAAATAGATATACAACTGACATGAACCATGTTTGGTGACTGTTTAGTCATATAAGCTATATATAAACCATAGCAACCAGAGCAAGAGCCTGTAAAGGACTGCAAAGTAAAAGAAGTGATATTTAATCACGTTACTGACAAAACCTAACCTTAGTTTAGGTGTCCAGGAACAAAAGCTAAAAATAGACCATAGCAACGGACATCAGACAACCATTCCCATGGTCAATAATGATTTTGACACTATTAGAAAAGTTTGTAGACTTTTAATTCAGGGTCGCTCACAAAAAATGAAGCAGTGGGAGAATTTCCAACCATCGCGTTAGGAATCATTTCCTTCTGCTATCAAGTGTAGAAAACGAGTTCTTTTACTACATAAGAACTCGTAATGTAATAACTTGTAACAAGATTAATTATTAGACTACAATAAGAACTTGTAACAAGATTAATTTGTACGTTGCTTAGTTTTTATCAGATTTCCCTGAAATAAAGTGTGTAATTATCAGAAAAATCAGGGCTAAAAGATGGTGTCACATGCGTATTGTCACATCTTTATGTGACTTACCAAATGCGGAATATTGTTGAAATACATAGTAAATAAGCCATATTGAGGGTTCTTAAGGGTTTTAAAACAAAATAAAAAGACTCATTATTTTTCTTTACTTAACAGGTGGTCTGTGCACACATATCACATGACATATCCCTGAGAATGTTTTGGTCCAAGTTGGTGCATTACCAAATCCAAGGCAATTGCACAAAGTCCTGCTGTGAGTTGGATTATGTAAGCTTCTAGAACATTATTTCCATGTTATTTGGTCATGTTTTGCAATGTTTGGTGTGCCTTTTATGGGTTATCTAGTCAGTTTAACACCAATTTTCGGATTTTCACCAAGTTGAGCTGACTGTTTGCCTGATTTGGACACCATGACATCATTGCAAAACATATGTAAATATTTGTACATTATTCTTTATTGGTCTGGGCAACACATTTTAGCATATCTAGCTCACTGAAATCTGTTTTAAGTGTAAATTTACACAAATTTGCGCTTTTTGGGTTGCGTGAACAGGTCACATGACCTAATTGACCCTGGATACACATGCCACATGAAAGCCCTGAATTTTACAAATTTTTTGATACCAAGATCATCAAAATTGACCCAGTAATAGCTGAGATACAGAAACCATGCAGGGTCACTGTATGAGTGGGAGAATTTCAAATGATTGCGTTAGAAACCATTTCTGCCTGCTATGCAGGCCGGAAAACAAGTTCTTTTACTACGTAAGAACTTGTAATCTATCAGACCCGAAAGTTACTAACAAATCCCCTTCTGCAGATGCAACCAATCGAGCTTGCGCTCACGTTCACTTCGTGCGTCTCCTCACCTGACTCGCGCACATTTTTATCAACCTCTCAAAGATATCATTCGGCAGCCAAAGAAGCCCACAGCACTTGCCCTCTCTTTGCAATGCCATCACAACCGACCAATTCAAAGTATACTTCAGTGAATTTTGGACATATGAAGCACTCGAAAAGGACATCGCGCACCAACCACTTGGTAACGAACTCAACCGTTGGCAGCCCCACGTCGCTCGCTTACTCCAGCTGCAGAGCCTTGTCACCGCCATTCTCACTGCCTCCGAGACTCTCATCAAAGCTTACCATTACAAGAATGGCCTGCGCAGCTACATCTCTCAACGCCACAGTACGCCGTGGCAAAAGTCTCTTTTTACTCACCCTGTGCTCTTTCCCTTCAAAAGGCAGTACCTTCACAGCCTACAGGACTTTCTTTACAATACCAATTGGATGGCTGAGTATGGACAAGTCAAGAAAATCTTATCCCAGATTTTCAAAGAGCCTGAAGATCTTCAAGTCATCACCAACACGATCCTCAAGAGGCTCGCCTTTCCAGACCCGTCTGTCGGTCTCAAAGAAAATCCGAACTGGATTTCCAATTAGTAAGCCTCCGAAAATTGGTTGCGTGCCTTGTCTAACCCTGGACCGCCTCAGGTTTTTCTCGTGCCATTTTATCCCTTCTCTTTGCGCTTCTCTTTCAAACATGGACTCTTTCAGTAGTATATCCCTTTCTTCTGTGAGATATGATGAAATCTTTCTGATCTCCTTCGTGTTTTTCCCAATTTTGGCCCTCTTTTTATTTATTGACTCAGATATTATTTCTTTATTCACTCGAGACTCCACCCATACCTTGCTATACCCCAAACCCTTAGTCTTCCCTCCACTTCAGACTTCATTCTCTATTTATTTGTATACCCATCCTCCATCCCTTCTGCCTCCTTTACTTAATAATGGACACTTTCACCTAATTTCCTCAGACTCCACTTTCACACTATTTATTCAGGGACTACTTAGTGATTCAGTTTCCTTGGTCTATCTATCTTCTTTTTGCTGGTCCATCTGCTGGAATATTGAGAGTAAGACTAAGTTTAATAAGGAGTACAGCTTGAATCAGTCATATTCTCAAGACTCTGGATGGATTGACTTCACGAAGCCCACAGATTTTCGAGTGGAAATTGACTTAATCAAAAATTTGGACTTATTTGGAAATTTGGACTTGAAATCTTTCTTGTTCCCTGCGGATGGCCAAATTAGGAAGACCATGCCCCGATATTCGTACGAAGCAGTCCATTTCGCTAAAAAGACATCCCTCCATCAAATAGAAGCCCTTTGACACCTTATAATTGACAACTACTCTAATTTTATTCCTAAATCGCCCACTAACAACCTCTCAATGGCTTATAAGGAGCAAATTTTATAGGATACATCATTTACCCCAGAAGATGATCAGTGACGCTAAGTTTGTATTTACAGCTTATAAACGCGTCAATAAGAAAATTCATCCAGTATCCACCAGCTTTCCAGAAGAGTGTCATGTGACCCGCCAAATCCCCAAGGACCCCTTAATCACGCTACCCCAGTTACAAGTTCTTATGTAGTAAAAGAACTTGTTTTCCGGCCTGCATAGCAGGCAGAAATGGTTCCTAATGCAATCATTCAAAATTCTCCCACCCATACAGTGACCCTGCATGGTTTCTGTATCTCAGCCATTACTAGGCCAATTTTGATGATCTTGGTATCAAAAAATTCGTAAAAATCAGGGCCAGATTTTAGGCTTGTTAGAACCGCTTTATTTTTCTGCTTTTTTCGAGTGTAAGATCATCCCAATTGGTTCAGATTTGAGCGGACTGTCCATTATTTGCTTATTTAACATTCATTTATTTAATTCCTTATTTAACATCCATTATTTAATCACAGGTCTCTAGATACTGACTCACCCCAAAGTAAGAACTTGTTTTTGCTATACGCAGCAATGGCCTCTGACCAAGTCTTGTTTGATGCAAAGGTGGCTCCTGCTAATTTGACTTTGTGCATAATACAATGGACATCTTGTGCATGCTCCCAGATGAATTGACATATTCCTTTGTTTTGCTTTAAGACTTGTGAGTGTAGGCCATTGCTTCGCATGGCATGTATAAGTCCTTTTTAATTTCAAAAGGTTAAAAGTTAATGGCACAACCAGACACCTTGAAGGCCAGGAGAGTGTCCTAGATAATAGTAAAGAGTAGCTAGAGACCATAGCAAAAAGAACTAAGTCAATAGCTGCATTAGTGATGGAGGAAAAAAACAAAGAAGTTTCAAAGTTCAACTTATTATATATAGTGGGAGAAAGCTACCCAATTTGGCAATTACCATTTTAGAACAAAAACCAAAGTTGTGGGAAATGATTTGAGACCCCTGGATCTGTTGAAATCATGTGACTAACTTCCTTCCTTATTGAGAAAAATGCAAAAAACTCAAAAAAAGCCAGCACTTTTGTGATTTTTGGACTTAAAATGTCAATATCTCAGGGATGGAAATGGCTAGTCACATGATTTTTGGGATTTATAATCAAAGGACCTAAATCTATTATTTGGTCAAAAATTTCCTTTTTGGGAAATATTTTTCCGCGGTGTTGAATGATCAATCAATTAATGAAATTTCAACTAAGTTCTGGGTTTATAAAGAATGAGTCTTTGATAAATCAAAGGACTCATAATCCATCTGACGCGGGACCATATTTCTTATTAACAGACAGGACGACACAGAAATCAAGTACCTTGCGACCGTAGCGTGCAATCATGGAGAGTTCACCTCATTAGTGCAACTGACTTGGTCAGAGGCCATTGCTACGCATGGCAAAAACAAGTTCTTACTTTGGGGTGAGGCAGTGCCTGAAGACTTATACTGTTATTAAAAAAATACATATTAAATAGGTAAATAATGCATAGTCCGCTCAAATCTGAACCGATTGGGATGATCTTATACTCAAAAAAAGCAGAAAAATAAGGCAGTTCTAACAAGCCTAAAATCTGGCCCTGATTTTTATGAATTTTTTGATACCAAGATCATAAAAATTGGCCCAGTAATGACTGAGATACAGAAACCATGCAGGGTCACTATAGCAGTGGGAGAATTTCGAATGTTTGCGTTAGGAACCATTTCCTTCTGCTATCAAGTGTAGAAAACAAGTCCTTTTACTACGTAAGAACTTGTAATCAAACACTACTCATAAAAGTTAGGACAAATTGATTGCTTGCTTGAAATCCAGCACATTAACTGGAATAAGCCAAAGCATCAACTTTCGCTGAATCCCAGGTGAAACAATTTTCACGTCAACACCGGATCGGAAAACGATGGCAGTTGGGGCTACTGCTGCCTGTTGTTCATCGACTTGGCAGGTATGGGTGGCAGAAGGCCTGTAGGTGATTAATGAGCAGTGGTGGGGAGGTTGTAGTCGGTGTGCTTACCTGCTGCCATGGTCACGACCTCGGGCTGCCATTCCCTTACCTCCCACTGCTGTGGGCGTGTTAAAGCTGTTTTCCCACTCTCCATAACATTCTATTCTTTCAATCTTATCTTATCAGATTAGATTAGATCCTTATCAGAACATACTTCATTTATGTAGTTCTTCATTTGATCTTTATCAGATTTTTATCACTTCTTTCCCCATTTGGGTATATTGCTCATTTTCATATATAAAGACTTAGCTAGTTGCCAGAAGTCCCCAGTTACTCACTCCGGACTTCATGCAAGTATATAGTCATTTCACAATATCATTAGTTACTTGGTCAGAGGCCATTGCTGCACATGGCAAAAACAAGTTCTTACTTTGGGGATGAGGCAGTACCTAGAGAAATGTTATTTCATAAATACATGTTAAATAAGTAAATAATATGTAGTCCGCTCAAATCTGAACCGATTGGGATGATCTTGGTATCAAAATTGGCCCAGTAATGGCTGAAATACAGAAACTATGCAGGGTCACTGTATGAGTGGGAGAATTTTGAATGTTCGCGTTAGAAACCATTTCTGCCTGCTATGCAGGCCGAAAAACAAGTTTACAAGTTCTTACGTAGTAAAAGAACTTGTTTTCTACACTTGATAGCAGAAGGAAATGGTTTCTAACACGAACATTCAAAATTCTCCCACTGCTATAGTGACCCTGCATGGTTTCTGTATCTCAGCCATTACTGGGCCAAATTTAATGATTTTGGTATCAAAAAATTCGTAAAAATCAGGGCCAACCTGGTCATGTGACCAGGCCGTTTTAGGCTTGCTAGAACTGCCTCATTTTTCTGCTTTTTTTGAGTATAAGATCATCCTAATAGCTTCAGATTTGAGCGGACTATGCATTATTTACTTATTTAACCTTTATTTGTAGTTGCACTCACCTTGAAAGTAAGAACTTGTTTTTGCCATGTGCAGCAATGGCCTCTGACCAAGTCTTTTACTACATAAGAACTTGTAACAAGATTAATTATTACAAGTCCTTACATAGTAAAAGGACTTGTTCTTATCCAGAGAACAAGATGACATATTGTAACAATTGTAACAAGCCAAATTGCTTGCAGTGCAACCTCTGATTTTGTTGATTTTCTTTCATGCTGTCAAACTTCACTAAAATTGTAATATCTTGGCCATTTCTTGACCATTTACAATGATTTTGGTATCAGAAAAATCACACAATTCAGGGCTATGACATGGTGCGTGTAGCGGACCCTGAATTTTATTTCCCACATTCTGAAATCTTGTCTTTTTGAGTAAAACAGCACAGATTTCCACTATCCGCAAGCCAAATTTGAAGATAATGATATCATTGGAATCACAAAATTAAGCATTTTCACTTAAGAGCCAAATATTTGGTGTCCCTGAGTTTTAAATTATTTCTTTTGATGAACCTGGACCCTGAGATTATTATTTCAATGTGTTTGGAAACCCACTAAAACATTTAACTTGGTTAAATTACCAAATTCTTGCAATTTAAATCAATCCGGTTCAAGTATTTCCAAATTTGGCAATTTTCCAGTCACCTGACTTTTATGCACGGACCACCATATTAAAGGGCTGAACTTTCTGCTACACTACTGCAGTGTAACTATTTTGACAGGGGTCAAAATGCAGGATAGACCGCTCGTGTTTTGACCCAAGTTAAAATTGGGTCAAAATGCCACCTTTTGGTAGAATGCAAAATATGGGCAAAATATATGGTTTACCATATTTTTCTAAATAAAAGATTCTGCCTTGCGCAAAACTGTGCGTAAAACTGGTAATTTTAGTCAAATTGGAAATTTGGATTTTATGCAAATTGTCAAAACAGAACATTTTCCCGGACTTTTCCTGTCTGCGTAAATCTCTCATTTATCACTGGGCAAAATGTCATCGTTTGCGAAGACATTTTGCCCAAGGCAAACGAAAGTATTCTCGCAGATGTTTTAATCAAATCAAAATTTCGCATTTCAGCTGAAGCAAAACGTATCGCGCGCTGAGCGTGTCGCACCCTTGGCGCTGGGTGACCCGTGACGCACTCAGCGAGGGCCTGTCTTGTGACTCTTGTCTCCTTTTTCAGTCACATGTGTAACATGCAGGCTTATGTCATTTCACTGCCCAGTTTCGGCATTCGTCCTTCTGCTACAGCGGGTCCTACGGATTGTTTCGAGGATTCTGCTTTCATGTTCGACATTCGACACAATGACTTTTTGTTCTCAAGACTTCAAAGTTCAAGCTCAAGTCTCAATTCCGACTTGACTGCTTTCTCCTGCCTGGATTGGCCCCAACGGCACGACGCCTGTCCTCGAGACTGCCCTTGCCACCAGTTGGCTCTCTTATTGTGAGTCGCCGGGCGGCTGTCGTAACCCTTATCTCATCAATATCTCTACTTACTTTTCTTGTTCTAGTCACTTCTCAGGCCTTACCTCCCGTTGACTCGCTCGGCTCCACCCCGAATTCGACACATTTGTGGCACATGATAGCTCGGGGAGGCAGTAGCGCGACTACCTCACACTGCGAACGCAAGATGGCCAGGCAGACTGATACTCGACCAAGGCACCGGCAGACGCCCCTTCGTCAGCCACCGCCTTCAAAGTATGGAGTGTCACAAGCGCTGTAAGATTTTCTATTTGTTTTCCGTCGTTGTTTATGTTAATTGTTTTATATAGATATCCAGCTGAGCAGGGGGTCCACGCATTACATTTACATTGGTGAGCTCTTACTGGCATTTTGGAGCGACAGATTCCCATACAATTTACTGCACTGAAAGAGAATTGATTCTTGTGAGCATCTCCTTTTCGGCAGTAACTCTGAGAAACATCTTTGTTTACATTGATCTCAGTGTCTCTGCCACGAAAGCAGGAGGCTCCGTTGTCAACCAGATTGCCGCGGCACTCGTTGAGCGCATTGTTCATGCTGGCAAAGAAGGGACGAAATTCAAGGTAATTGTCGCCCAGGAACATGCTGGTGATTCGGCCGATCCAACTGTCGTTTGTGAAGTTTGTGGTTACTATACCTGAGGTTCCTGGATTTTCCGGAGTTGTCAAGACCAAGGGCTCGATCAAGACCATCTGGGCCGCGCAGTACCGATCGATCAACAGAGTCGCAAGCAGCATATATGACGAAGTCAGGAAGGCTGGATTTAATCCGTAAGCATTTCGAAACCATAAGATAGTTTGAATCTTCATTCAGGCAGTGATGATAGTATGGATTACCGTTGGTTCTATCACCTTCGTTCTTATGATAGAATTGACGCTCCTTGTTAACAATGTTGTGACTGGGATAGGCTTCTTCAAGCAGATGGAAGACAACTCCAGCGTCAAATTCCACGAAGCTCAAGTGGCTTTGTCACGGCAATGGGTTGCTGGCGACGAACTCACTACTCAGATGGAAATAATCAATGTTATACCGCAGGAGGAAAGCTTAGCGCCAGCTGACAAGAGTAAAGCTCAAACTACCGAGAAGGTTCGTCGAAAGGTTTCAGACTATCTCGGCTCAGTTGTGGACACGGTTTCGCAGCATTCTGCTTGCAGTCAAGACATCCTTGTTCGATGAGGAGCGGCTCGGCACTGAAGAAGAGGAGCTTAACGCGTACGTTCTTGCAAGTATGCCGTCAAACTTTCTGGATTGATTCTTTTTGTTCAGCTATGTTTCCGAGTTGCCCAAATGATCGTTAATGATCGACGCGTCATCGTACGTTTTGTTATCACAACTTGCAGGTTATTTTCTTAAAAATTTCTTCTATATACCTCAGAAGCAGAAGGTCGTTGGCTGTACCCATCGTGCGTGCTGCTGCTGCCGCCCCCTCTGCGTTGTCGTCATTCTGGTGTGTTGCTCTTGAAGGGATGGCAAGCAGGGCAACTCTAACCCTAAGCGACGGCGCGGAGATGATGACGATGGCTTCGCCCGAGTATCTTCAAATGGGCAAGTTCTGATTCTTCTCGTCGTCCCCAGCGCCACTGCGCCAGCGACTGCTGCCTGACTCTATAACTATCTAGACCTTTTCGTAGATACCCTTCATCCAATGTGTTTTTTGTCTGCCCCCTTTCTTTTGTAAATTCTGTTGGTCATGTTTTTGGCTGCTAATCGGCAAAGCGCACCGACTTCACATTACAATGCAATAGAGGTGACAAAAGTGACTGACGTCATTTATTCCGGTGACATGACAACAAAACCAGCTAAGGTAGGGGAAGTTTTGTGGGTTTACTAATTCTTGTCAACCTTGTATGGTAGGTTTAGTCTTCGTAAGTCTTCTAAAGCGGGTGATCTTTGGGAATCTCTCATGAATTGCCTGTCCTATACGCCTGGAAAGGTCCTTTCCAGACCAATGGTGCTGATGTGAGGATAGATGGATGGATGGATGAGGTATTATGTACCGACCGCATGCCGGCCACCTCAACGCCGTCATCATTTGTCAAAAAGGTGGTAGGACCGTGAGGTAGTACCTGGGTGATTGTGTAATAAATCCAATACTTCCTAGCTAAGGCTAGCTTAGAGTCGTACTTAAGCTTAGCACTGATTCTGCCGCCAGTTCAAACTTCAAATTCCACTTCGAACACCAGCGCGTCAGCGACTCAGCGTCCTTGCTTGTGTTGGGAGGTCCTAAGTAATGTGTTTTCTCATTTATAATGTTTCCTTTCTTCGAAACAAGCATTTGGTCGATTGACGACCGCACAACAGTGCCAACGAACCTTAACTTGTGAGCGCTGTGAGCGTCAAAGACGAGTGTGAGAGCTCGCAACAGAGTTCAAGAGTCAACAAACTGATAATTGTGATAATAGCAAATGACGACCTGGATTGGCAAGTGATAAGGCAACAGAAATAGCAAAACGAGCATGATGAAAAACAAGACAGAGATGGCGTAGTCTAAGCGAGCAAGTTAAACAGAGTCGTCAGAATCACCGTCTCTGTCAGAGTCGCCGGCTCTGTCAGAATTGCCGGCTCTGTCACTTGCACCATTCGTTCCGTATGCGTCATCTTCCCAGCCGTTCATGTCAAGTGGTTGAAAGCTGCCTGTGAGTAGTTGCTGCCCAGGGTTTGCTTCAAGAAACCTACTTCCAGTCAGATAATTCATGAGAATTGGTAATGTTGGCACTTACTTGATGGGACCGCGAATGTATTGCTTGGACTCAGAGGCCACGAGCCGCCTTTCATCCTCGCCATATGGGAAAGGGCACCCCTTCATAGACGAACATAAGAGGAAGTCCAACGGTGCGAAGTGGAGAGGCATGAACGTACTGGGCAGAAATCTTCCAAGCAGTCACCCATTGAGCCAGCAAAGAGAGGGTGGCGGTGGAGCCGACGGCCGGCCTGACTCAAGGGCCATGACCCTGAAGTTTCAGATACATTTATGAACAACGCAAATCCAAATCCTGCTAGAAATACACTCACCGTTCAAACGGTTGTTCTGGACGAACGTCATTGAGCAACCCAGAATATGGATAACAGGGAAGAACTTACAATCAATTTGACCGATTTTGCAATTCTTTGAGGCGTCCAACTCGGACCGTATGGGATAACCCATGCGATATCATAGTCCCTGGATTGAACGTCAATATTGCGGAGGTGTCCTGGACCAGCACAAACGGCGCCTTGAGCAAGGACGCGTTTCCAGGGGTAACACAAGGCGATGCCCAAAATAGGGTCGCCAAAATATAACCGTTCAAGAATTAGCAACCGAGCAAGCCCGTTTGGGTGCTTGGGGGAAGGATGGCGAAAGATCTAAGCCAGAGTTTAAGTTCAGCTCATGGTACAATCAGAAATGTTTTCAACATACTGCTGGGTCGATTTTTTCGCGTGAGAGACAAGGCAGATAGACTTCATGTCCGCGTTGAGCGTATTTTGCCAGACGAACTTCATAAGACGGTGACCTTCTTGTAAGGTCTACGGTGTTGGATTGTCTTATACAGGAGGCGAGAGCCCTTGGACAAGTCCACAGACGGCGACCTAAATGCATGCGAGATAATTTGAAATTGAAATTGAAATTTATAAACGGGCCTCACCATCGTAAGCAAAACAGCACGAGTCAATATCAAAACCAGCTAAGACCTCTGCAGGGGAGCGGTATAATCTCAAAATGATTTGTACATGTCTCGCAGGGAAGAGCGCTACTAATAGGTAAGATGATTGAAAATAAATATTATGGATAAGAACGTACTGTGAATAGAAACTACATTCGGTTTACGGACACAGATAACTTTCAAGGGAACAGTTGTGCAAATAGCTTGATATATTTCAATCATTTTAGCCTTTGCCTAAGCAACAACGATGTCAGAGCTTCAAAATTTTTGATAGAATAAAATTTTACCTGATTTGCATCAAGGCCCCATATGAAAAGGTCAATGTCTGACGCCGCAAAGGCGGATTGATAATGTTCGCTTCTTTGTTCATTGGTGGGATTCCCTTCGAAGGGTTCCAAGGACGCTAGTACCGAGCCGCCAGCAGCGATGACATTGTTCCAGGATATGTTTGAAAGAATACTGTGGGTGAAGAGATTCCAGTTGCGCTCGAACTCGTATATGGTCGGAACAATGGCAAGAGTTCCTGGTTTCTTCCGTAGAAGAGGCGACAATGGAAAAACGAAGTGTTCATCGTGACGTTCATCTAATGGTCTTCCAATTACCTTCCAGACGTCTGATTTCTGGGCGAAAACGTCGAAGAGCCCGACAAAAGGATCCACAAGGTCAAGGTGCCCTCGGTCAGTAGCAAAAAGCCGCCGGAGATATTCTTCGTAGTCGACCGCGGGGTGTAAGATGGGGTCTAAACGTTGACCAGCTGAAAGAGAGAGAACTGCTCGGAGAAAGCATTGTACGTTGGCACTAGGAGGTGTCTCGTTAGGGTGGGACGTAGAGCTAGTGTTTTCTGCAGCTTTGGGCCGATTGGGTGTCGAGGAAGGAAAAAACTGCTTTAGGCGCATAAAGAATTGCTGTAAACACATATTGAGAAGCGGCTGGTGAAGTGAAGGAGTTCAGTGTTACTATTTAAATCGTTTTTGGGGAAGAACAACAGGGTCGTTACAGGAGGAGGTGGATAGCACGCTTGCATTTCCAAGGAACAAGTGCTACGGGGCCGCGAGAGACAGTGAAGCAAGCGAGCTACAATTCCAGTTCCAGGAGTAGATTATGGAGTACTCCGCCGGTTACTACCCAACCCAACCCAACCCGACAAGGAAATGTCATTCCTGAGTTGTGTACCTGAGCTCTGGAGAACCTCGTGCCTCTGGTCGAAGCAGCCTTGACCGTACGGAGGAAGTCAAATACTCCCAACAACGCCTCAGCGGAGCAATCCTGAGCCTGAGGGGATGGGAGCACTGCAATCAAACGAGAAATCTGATGCTGGCCACCAAATGGGGCAATGTTTGAGCCATTTAGTCGACCTTCAAGCTCCGATATGAGTATTTTGGAATTCCCGGCGGCGGAGGGAGTGAGGTTGCGGGGAGTGGGATGGTCTGTTTCAGAAGACGGAGCGAGACGAAGGGAGCGCAAGGGCTTGGAGACGCTGGGCGACGCCACTGAAAGCGAACTTGAGGCGCTCTGCCTTCGAAAGCTGGGGACACTGGTGGCTGTGAGACTCATGTTACGTAAGTATCACATAGTTATTGGGACTTTTCATTACCGAATTATTTCAACGTCCATGGGCTTCCAACCTGATTGACCTACAATGCTAGTCTTCATTGTCAAAAGTTCCAACGATGCTTCATGGGCCGCGGTCATCTTTGGGACTTCAGCTTAGTCCTCGTCATCGCGTTTCCACTAAGAGGAGTCAAATTCCATCCTCTGAACGCATAACAATTGGTAGATGAGTCCAGCTGCTCACCTGATAGTTCTTAAATGCCTGGGACTTCCCTTTTTCGGTCAACGATGACATTAATATTATAGAAGACTTCACTGGAAAGAAGCTGGAAAGACACTCGTGCAAAGAAGAAGACCGAAGACCGAAGGAAAAACCAAGGAGGCGCGGTACTGACCTGAAAATCCCTTGCTGGCACGCGGTTTGTCTTACTGCGTAACTTGATGACTTGTTTTAAAACTTTACATTTTTTGCAGGCGCGTGTATAGGGTGCATGGAAACTGCCTTGGTTCCTGATGCGTCTCGTGTGAAGGTCGATGATTCTGCACACCCCGCAGACGGCGTCGATGTAGTTATGAAGGATGGAACGGCGTCTTCCGCTGAAGAATTGCACGAACCCACTCGAAGGCTAGCACGGGAATTATTTCGATGTAAACGCCTGGCTCATTATCGTCATTGGCCAGTACCTGCCTCCCTCGACGACGATTCCTGATGTCATGGAGCATTATCAGCCGGAGAAGACCTGGCTATGTGCAGATTGCTCGTCGTACAATTAACTGCTGCAACATCCATGAAGATGCGATGGAAGTCGACTCTCGAGCGCCTGAATTGTCTGCTTCACACAGCTAGCAAGTTGTGGGCTGGGACACAAAATTGTTGGTAAGTGCAATATGTTTGGTCATGCGGAAGTGTTAAATCGACACTTTTAGAACGTGGAAGAAAGCACGTGAAGTGGCCGAGGCTGAGGGTAGAAGACGTCGACGTCTTGGAGTAGGTAAGCGTGAAAGACAACGCAATGGGCTCTCTTGACCAAATTTAATATCAGCTCAATGACTTGGTTCGCTAGGAGCAGCAAATGAGGAGCCGGACGCCAATTCCTCTCGCCAATCAGTCAGAGCAAACACTTTGTCTGCCTCCATGCACGGAGACGTCTGACTGGGCCGAAGCAACTATAATCGGCATTCAACGCCCTGGGTATTCGAGCTCTAGGGATCCCAGCCCCGATCCCTGTCCTCGAGAACAGCACCCGACGCCTTGACCTTCAAATCAGAACGTTCGGCTTGGCATCTGGAAGAGAAGACGCAGATATTTTGGAAAGCATGGAACAGGGACTCATTGCTCACCCGGAGGCAGCAGCAGACGTGAAGTACGGGAAGAGAGATCCGCCGCGCTCAAAGCTATGCCACCGTACTGGGATCTTCCGGAATTAGTATGGAATGCTTATCTTGGAGAAGCTCTCGCAGATGAGCTTATCAAAAAACATCTGAGCCTGGAAACCCAACGGGAGGCTATTATGGAGTATTTCCTCCAGAAAGTCAGCACGCTCAGAGCCATGGCCAGATCCACCTTTAGAGATCAGGGAGAGGGAGACAACGAATACGAGGAACGCATCACCTCGGGCGGGCTTACTACCAGACAATTTACGGTGAGTTGATGCGACGAGGTCTCTGTGCAATAATGACATTGAACATGAACAGCTGTACGATACTCGCATGGAAACATAGGGCCTACGCCAGGAAAACCCATTTTACATTTTACGTGAAGATGGTTCGAGCTCTTGACACAACGGGGCCAGACGGTATGAGCAAGGACAAGACTGACAGGGAGAATGTTAAGCAGTGCCCCGTCAATGCCGTCGACTTGGAATAGCGCCACCAAAATTTGGGGCTGTCCAGTTTGGATACAGATTGTTTGTAGTAACTTGTAATAATGGTTATCGTTCACTAAATTGAAGCCCTCATCGACCCTCATCGCCCAACCATGAGTACCGGAAGACTACAGAAATTGCAGTCAAGTCAGGACAAATGAAGTGCGAAGTAACCATACATTTCGTAAACAAGCGCCTACGCGATTACGAACAAGGTCGGCTTGAGAAAATGGCAAAAGCACCACGTTATGGCTGTGCGCTTAGTCATGGGCCTTACTACTAGCCCAAAAAATAAACTTGGGTTCAAACTACTCAACGAAACCTGGTCCCATGGGAAAAGAAGTCCTCCATGTGCGAACCAAGATACCTCGAAAACGATTCTTACTGCCGAGTATGGACGACCAGCGTTCCAGACGCTTTTCCCTCTTCTATGCCACTCATTTTCACCCACTAAAGGACGTTGGTGTTCTTGGCGATATTTATATCCAGACCGGAGGTGCTGAAGACAAGATATTTTGGAAAAAGAAGGTGAAAGGGGTAGCAGTTTGGAAAGAGATTGGTGGAAATGGGTTGAGTATTCCTCATCCTATACACAAGCATTTGATCCTCCGTGGGGCGGTCTGCCATGACTACCCTCATTGGTGTGCCGATGTTGGCTCCACTGCCCATGACGACCTCTACGTTGCCGCAGGCTGGTTTCTTGGAGACTTTGGTCCAGGTTCTTCCTGGTCAAAGCCCATTGACTTAATGTTTGGGTAAGTCTTACTTGTTAACATCTTAGTCTTGTCATCTAAGTGATATTTAGATCTGAACTAAACAACCAAGGTTCCTCCTCTGAGCCTATTGACTTAACGTTCGAGTAAGTCTTATCTCGGTGACGTCCTAGTCTTGTCATCTAAGTGTTCTTTAGAACTGAGCTAGACAAACATGGTTCCTTTTCCGAACCCATCGACCTCACTGAATAGGTAACGCTTCGGGTCATTCACATGATTTACACGGTGTCTAAACCTCATTTAACTAGGTCTAATGGCTGCCTTCCCACCTCAAGTACTCTCATAATTAATGTCATATCTTCCACATCTGCGCCAGACAGTTATTAATTCAACAAGAGTATCATTAATAAAGCCCCGGGCATACGAAAATTCCACCTTGATCCCTCCTGCTAGTTCACAGAGTGAAACAGTGTGTTACTAACTTCTCTAGAATTTGTGGACACTTACGACCCGGGATATTTGTTTCTTGCTTCTAACACATTTCAAGAGGAAGTCAAGAAACAAAGAAACAGCTCAATGCGGTCTTTCCTTCACTGCCTCCCTCTTGGTTTGCTGAAATTTCTCTTACAGTTCAATTACAACGGTTTTCATCCAGCTGGTATCAGTCCGGGTCGCCTCGCATACCACAAGAGATCCCAACGGACCTTGCTTCATATATCTTTGAACTTCTTTCCTCCAACAGTCCACCCATACCACTTTCTAGGCTTTGATCGTAATTTGAATATCTATCGCGGGTTTCAACAGGCGTTGGTCACTTGGTACGTTCCGACGAACGTGTAACTCTCGAGACCTCTGACTGAGTTATGCGATACTTTCTTGTAGACACCACAAGAGATCTCAATGGACCTTGCTTCATATATTTACGAACTTCCTTCCTCCACAGTCCACCGATACCACCTTCTAGGCTGTGATCATAGTTTGACATCGATCGCCGGTTTCAACGATACACGACTCTAAAACTCATACCCTCTTCAATGTACTTTTAGCATCTTGCTGCAATGATACTCTCTTGCTCTGTCTAATGTAGAAATCCTTTGCGTAAAGTTGCAGGATTAGTGTAATCTTGGGTGGGTTTAATATTTTGGTCCACACAGGCTAAGGTATTATGCCATCAGCGATAGTAGAAATATAAAATCACGTACTCGAAGTAGAAGTATGTAACATACTGACTAGAGATTATTCAAGGTAAAGACTACTGGTGTCATGTAATATATAGGTATGATGCATGGAATAGGGTGTTCAGTGTACTCTAGAAGATATTGATGATGATTCCAGCAATAGATTGTAGATAAATGTGTGTGCAATGTAGATCCGATGATTGAGATATAAAACAGTGTGATGCGAATGAAGTATATAATGCAGTGAATGAATCGAGAAAAGAAAAGATCAAGTCTAGGATGATATACCATATGCACATGAAGATCCGAATCTGCATTGGCGAAGATATGAGATGACTATTTGCGTTTCTTGGCCGAGGGGCCAGAGGTCGAAGCCGAAGTGTCGGGTTTTGCCCTCTTCGTGCCCCTGGGTTTCTTGCCTGCTCGAGTCGGGCTAGGCGGGGCAAAACTAGGCGAGACAGTCGTGAAGGCATTGTTTGCGAATGGCGTCGAGGCAGACCCACTTCCACCAGCAGCGGTGAAAGTGAAGCTCGAGGTCCGAGAATGCGCGGTTGGGGTGGAAGGTGCCTCAGTGGCGGGTGGGGTAGGTACCGTAGGGTCGGTGATGATGGTTATTGCTGGTGGGGTGTTCCTTGCTTCGAGTTCGGCGAGGATGGCACGATAGCCTGCTTGAACGAGTCCGTAGAACTTGGCGTCTTTTGTGTAGACGCGCAGTAGGTCTTCGGCAAAAAAGTTTGGCCTCAGGTTGGAGTAAACTCCAGGTCCTGCCTCCATGCTCTCTAAGAAGTTGAAAGATATTAGTTCAAGTCGACGCATCGAGAATAGAGACTTGTACCTGTTGGACGACTCTTTGAATAAAACCTCACAAAGTCTACTGGATTCTTTTCCTTCATCCCGTAATGCATTATCGAGAAGTCAACTATGACATCGTCAACTTGAAGGGCATCAGAGCTCGAGGTGGTGGATAAGGTATCTCCTGCCTCGGGAGTAGGGGTAGACGGCGCAGTTATTGACAGCGCCCTTGCAGCTTCCACGATCTTCTCGGGAGTGATGTTCTCAAAGAAAACATTACGCATTGGCCAGTCAATGACTTTATAGTCAACACATTTGTACAACTGGCGAATACGGATGCGGTCAAAGATTGCCCGAGCTTAAACGCGCTCTGCAATCTTGAGATACTTGTCTGCTGATAGGAGGGCGTCGATAATCATGTATTCAATAGCCTTCGCTATAACACTGTTAGCTATTGTGAATTGAAGAAGACCGAAGAAATAATCTACCAGTCTTATGATTGTAAATGGCCTTATGAAGCTTGAAGCGGGCACCACAGATATCATAGATGTGGTTGGCATCTTTGATATTGTAACATATCTGATCGTCGAGCACTCGAGCTGACTTAACGAGGCTGAAATACAATCAATCAAGCTGAAGGGGCAATGAGAAAACGACAAGCTTACCGCTCGAGCGATAAGTGAATTGGCTCGCCAATCATATGGGAATCACGATGGATATAATCGAACCTGACAGGTCGGTCAATATGTATTTGAAGAATTGACGATATGCTACGCTTACTTGTCGACGTCCAATCCATTTCGCTTGTTGGCAACGATGTCGAAGAGAAAAGCCTTCTCATGGGGCCTGTATGGTGTTGTTAAGCGAGAATCAGATAAAACGAGCTTTAAGACTCACGTTCTTTTGTGATCACCTGCAATCAAAGCCTTAATAAAATTCTGGTCTTCCAAAGAGCGTTCGGGATCGTTTTCTTTCACAAGGGCGTCGAACATCATCTCCGAGCCGTCCTCGTGCTGCCACTTCTTGCCTGGGCTATTATGAAATGAACACTCAAAAAAGCACATGTAATGCCTGACTCACAGTGCACGTGGGATAAAGAGGCCGTCCCAGACATGACTCCAGGGACCATGACCAAGGTCATGGCACAGACCAGCGATTTCTACACATTCTACGTCGCGATCGGTGATCCTCAATGCGGGTTGCTTTTTTTGCAGACCGGTCGCCATGAGTCGGGAGAGATATGCGACGCCTGAAGGAAGGTTAATCCTGGAGCGGGGGGTGGACGACCTGTTACTCGCCTAAGCAATGCTCAAATCTTGTATGACAGGCACTTGGCCAAACATAGCTCGAGGTCCCCAGCTGCTTTATGTTGCGTAACCTCTGAAACTGTTTGCTAGACGTGTCGTTTCAGAAAATGAAGAAAATGGGCGCAAAAATGGGCGTACCTATCGATATATCGCGCTAAGGTGGCTGATATGGGGACTAGAAAGCCTAGTTGAGTACGAACCTTGAAAGAAAGCAATATTGATTTTACTGTATCTGTGAATGGGATCCTTGATTAGGCGCGTAGAATAGCTTTCGTCGTCTTCTGGCGCATCAACTTCGTCGCTGTGATCGATGGCGGTGGAGATATCCATACTTTGGCTGTGATAGAAGACAGAAGACAGGGGAAATGCAGAAATTTCGGACGGATGTTGTTTGGCTGTGACCTCAGTGTCAAGCAGGCATTACATAACCAAATCTATTCTCGTCAATCCTCGCAGAATTTTCAAGCTGTGATGATCTTGCTCACATTCAGGCTTGACCAGTGACCAGGATCCAGTCAAGTCGAGGGTATTAACTGGACCATATCTAAGGTAATTGAAATTGCACTAGTTTCTCTTGCTGTAATTTTGAAAGGTTTAGGCACATATTCAAAGGTTGTCAGGTAGCCCTTTGCCGAGTCTTGATCTGCCTTGGCTCTAAACCACTGGGCGTATGTGAGTGCAATTTTCCTATAGGTTGTAGTAAATGCTAAATCTTTTCATATTTTCATAGAAATTTCAATCATGCCTGTTAAACGCGTAACAAATACAGATGATCCCCATCCCAAGAAACGCCCACGATTAGAAACCGCGCAGAAATATCTCAACGCATCTCAGATAAGAACCGCGTTGCGCACAGATAATCCTGAGGCCCTGACCGAAGGTCAGTTCAACTTCTCTTATTCCCGACGCTTTTCCAAATGTAATCAATAGCTCTCACCTCTTTGCGAAACTAGTTGACCGTGAAGCCACAAGAGCCTCCAATATCACCCCAAGATGACAGACTGGCCCTTGTTAGACAATGGTTGGACAGCGCACCAGTTGAACATGATTTTTTTGGAATTTGGGACCAGGCGAATTCGGTATGAAGTCAACTTTACTTTTCAATGACTTTTTTTCTAATTATACCAGCGTCAATCAACAATTATTGCCTTGATCATATCGCTATTATCCGCCATTATCGACCTGCTATCGGCTCACTACAACAACCACGCCTCGGGTCAACCTATCATGAAAGCACTCTTCAACCCTACGAGACTGCGACAACTGAATTCTTTTATCGGAGGGTCAAATAACGAGCTCATAATCGTGACATTGAAGTTGTTCAATGTCATGTCTGCTTTTGCTGGTGGTCGACATAGAAAATCTGTTTTGGAGGGTTTCGGTTGGGAAATGAAGGTGTGTTAATTATACTGAAGCTGTTTCCCCGTTTTTCATATTCATTTATAGTCGCTTCCTAAATTGTTGAACATGCGGCGCAAGACACACGGCGAAAAAGATCTAACTGACCCCCTCCTAAGACCAGGTAGGTTGCGTTATTTTCCCTTGATCATACATTTACCACAATGCCGTTCAGATATTCGGACCCTTTACGTCCTCCTTCTCCTGTCGTTTGTTAGTGGGGATACCCCAACTCAAACAAAATCGTTGTTTCTGGAACAACATCGCGAGGCATTCCTTGCCATATTTAAGGGTTTGGTACAAGATCATTATTCCCTCGCGAGGAAGGTGCTCGAGGTGTGTTGGGCCGGAATATGGTCAGATGCCAAATTGAAACGAACTCTCAAAGTCGGCTTGTTCAATGAAACAACCCTTGGTCACGTATGGTCTTTCTTCCCTCGTCGCGGACAAACTTTTGACATTCGAACTTCAAAGCTCATCAAGCTTTATGACCGCGTCCTATCAGAAGACGGTAACGAAGACCACGTACCTGCAAACCTGGTCCACCACTTCTTGCTGGCAATCTGCACGCGTGCTGGAAATGGTATCTGTTTTAAAGATCGAGGATGGTATCCTCGAGAGTCCGATCCCGATGATGTTGCTCCAAAGGAAGATGAAGATGGCAAAAGAAAGTACGGGAAGATCTACAACAAAATCCTCGCCAATTTCTTAAAGACCCTCAAAGTCAACGAAGACTCTAGGCAGCAGGAGTTGGCGATCAAGATTCTTTCGGCTTGTCCAGAACTAGTCTCTGGGTCAGTTCAATCAAATTCCCTACCTCCTATCTTTCCTAACAATTTATAGATACTGGTATGCAGTAGCATTAACGCTCGAACCGCGCCTATCTTCGAAATGGATCACCAACATTGCTGTTTTTGGGAGCATTATCTCTTTACCCCTCCCGTCTTCGACATTCCTTATCCCCAATACTCAGCTATACCAGCCTACTCCGCCGCCATTATCCACGATTATGGATAACATCTTACCTTCTGTCAACACGAAAAACAATTTTTCCAAGGGTTTACAGTCGCCCTCTGGGTTAGTTCAACCTTGCACAGCACTGGCCCTCTGCAAATCCCTTGTGAAATATCAGACCGTTCAAGACACCTTCCGTAAAATTGCTTCAACCCTGGAGGAGGACGAAGAGGAGGGGCAGTGGTACAACAGGTGTTCCGAATTGGGACGAGAATTTCGTCGCCGTGTGCCAGATTTCCAGGTGCTGGTGGCTTTTTCTCAACAAAAGCACGCCAGCCCGAAGTCGGGTCAGGTTAATCAGACAAAAATGGCGTTGCTGACCGAAAGTGCCCAACGGCTGCTCTGGTTGTACCATCGTTGCCTGCCATCAATTGTTGCCGAGGTTCGCTTTGATGTTGGGAAATTGCTTCAGACATTTGTTGGAGATCCTCAAGTTGAAGACGAAGGGGTCGAAGATGAGCAGACTGCCGCACCCGACAGACTTTACCGCGTCCAGCAGCTCCATGTACTGAGCCTGCTAAAAGACAGCGACCAGTTCGTCTGGAGTAGCAAAATTGGTTCGTGTGCAAACGTACTCCTGTAAATAAAATCTCATTTATCTTCTATTTAGTATCGCTGTTACACACCCCTTTCCATATATTGCTCACATCGCTGTCATCTGCTAGTATTTCTGCTATACGAACGGCGATTACTTCCCTGCTTCAACATGTTCTATCGCAAAGTATTTTATTCCAAGAAGATCCGGACGAACCAGAACTATGGCTAAAGATCATCCCAAGGCGACGACTGCCGTCCGTCAGCGGCGATGCCTCACTTTTCCAAGAAGAGTCCGATGTTGTCATCTCTTTCATCGATGAATGCGTTCAACGATGCCTAAAAACACCATATCGCTACATTGAAGCGTTACACGGACTCGATGATGGATCGGGCGCGAACGGTCGTCCTTCAGAGCATCTGGAAATGTACCCCAGCCCACTCTTGATGACAGTTATCGAACAACTGGACGCGAAACTTAACAACAATTCTCTGCCTCCTTCCCATATAATTGGCGTTGCCTCCTTCATTCGTAAACTTTTGGTCAACCTCGCGGGCAAGATCTCAGACATCCATCTCTTACGCTTATACACCGACAAAGTCTATGAGACTCTCCGCACGGAAAGATTTTCAGGAGACCGATCTGTGGCTGTCGTCATTCAGAAGGAGCTAGATATTCTTCATGCAAACTTATCTTTCTCTTCCTTTTGTCTGCCGACATCGCCGAGTAGTCCAGAAGTCCAGCTGTATCTTGACGGTGCCGAAAAAATGCCCCTTCGTAAGTTTAAATATAGTTCCTTTTCGTTCTGGTCCAACTAACTGCAATTAATTTCAGCGGAAACGAACCAGCTTCAAGTCGCTAGGTCGTTGGATTTGATAGATTGGCTGCGTGAAACGTCACATCCATTAACAACAAACGACTTGAAGAGGCTGGTGGCACTCACCCATGAAACGTCGGCTTTGCCCCTTATCATCGAAAATCTAGTTCCTGGACAAGCAGATCTGTGGAATGCCTTAGATTTGGCTTCCAATTTTTCCCGTCTTCGAACTGAGTGAGTATTTTTCAACCTTTAGACCAAAGCAGTTCTAAAATTTCTGCAGCCTCGACTTTGCTTCACTTTACCTCAACATCGCTACTGATGATTTCGTCGACGAAAAATGCCAAGCCCTTCTTTGCGACGCAATTTTCACCTTCCCTCCCAAACTCGCGCAGTTGAAATGGGATGTGAACCTCATCATCCATTGCGTTTCGTCATCTCGTCAACATGACAGACTTCTAAGAAGCCATTTCTTTCTCCTTGCTCGTGTTCTAAAAGCTTCAGCTACTGTGCTTTCCGAAGCGAACCTGTATGCATTAAATGAGGCCGTCTTCATTCGACCCAGCATCCTTAAAGATGTGATGATGTCGCCATCATTGCCTAAAGTCGTTGAAGGTGTCGTCATATTAAGTCTCCTTGAAGTTTTTCTAAAACATCCTTAGGTATCAAAACGCTCCTCGAGTCGACTGTTGATCATACTTCAGAACGTGATCGCCTTCTAGTAGTGGATATCAGCAACCACTGGTTCAACGCCTTATTGACTGGTTTGGACGACCGAACGCTGCCCTTGGTGAGTTTTTCTTAACACCTGTTTAGAAATCTCGGTCTTTGATTCTGATGTCTTGGTTCAAGGTATCAACAGCATGCGTTTGGATTAAATATCTCCAACCATCCCATCTGTTTGACCTGCTTGACTTTCTGCAAAAGTATGCGCAACGTTGTGCGCATAGTCTGGTGCTCCAACCCTTGGATGCCGTTTTGGAAGCCCTTTGCACAATAGCTTCCTCTGACTGGCAGGCCGAATTCAATTTGCTCGAGAGGCTGCCGCAATTGCTCTCCTTACGACCAATAATGCCGGATTCTCCTTTGCTTGATCAAGTGATCGCAATCGCCATCGAAGCGTCTCTGCCAATGGGATTAGACGGATGTCTTCCATTGACATCGTCGAGTTCTACCGACATGGTAAATGTCTTGAGGCGTTCTGAAGCTCGTTGGGCACAACGTCGTCGACCTGTGAAGGTCGAATTGGATATACTCTCCTTCCTCACGCAACCTACATTCTCAGCCTCAATTATCGAGATTGCATGTGGTCTCATTTATCGACAACTGTACGATCCTGAAACATTCATCCAGTGGCTTAGGTCACCCAATTGTTACCAAAGAAGCGCGGAGGAACTTTTACCAATCGTTCATGCCTTCCTTGATTCCTCAGATTTATCGGTAAATTCATCCTTGGAACCTGACACCTGGTTGCATATCCTGCCGACAATTGTAATGACCATCACCAACCAAAATACGCCGACAGTTCTGCGACGACAGGCCCACCTCTGTCTAACAGCGATTTTGTCGACCTCCGGTCCAAACTTCGATGCAATTCTGGATGTCCTTGTGAAGGAACTAGGACCTTGGCCAGCAAAGGAATCGTCTCCCGCATTGGTTTTTGCAGGTGCCGATATTGCAAGAATATTCGGAACTAAAGCAAATCCCATACTTTCCATTGTGCTGGACAAGGGCATGCAATTGTATATCGACCAGATTGGGGAAGGACGGTCGACCCTTGCATCCACAACGTTGGCAGAAGCATTGAGTTCGTATTTTATTGACATCACTTCGATCAACTTCTAATCAATTCAAACAGCTTCTCTCCTGCAACACGCCCCGATTTCCAAACCTCACATCGTGGAAACGTTGTTGACCGTCACCATACAAAGCAGGTTTTCGAGTTCGATTGCCCTTGACCTCGCCTTCGCTTGCATTTCAACATGTGCATTAAAGGTACGATGGACGACATGAGTTTGCTGAATTATCTGCTAATATGAAGGTCTCCAGCCCATCATCGTCAATCGGCATTTGCAAGGCATCATTCAGCACCCACATTTCTTCAAGATCGGCTTGTCTCCCGAGCACTCGGACCTCCGAGCAGCGCTAGTCAAGTTGCTTCATGGTTTATTCCATCTGCACCCAACCAATACCAGTCAAATCACACATATCGAACCTATTATCAAGATTTACGGAGGAACATTATCAAATTCCGACCTACGCATTCTCTCCATCTTCCAATTATTTGAAGGCCAGAGGAAGTTATCCGTTACACCTCTTCTTTCTAGATGGTCTTCAGCGACGGCTAGTTCGTCTCACACTCCACTAGAGGCCATCCAATCTTTAGATCCTATTCTCGTCCTTCGGACGTGTTTGAACTTCCCGCGTTGGCGTCGCCTGGAAGACCAATCACAAAATGACACAATAGCCCACGAAGCAGTGTTGTACGACCCTGTCTTCCTCATGCTACTGTTCAGCCAGATGCTCTCGGATCAGCCTCCAACGTCTGCATTTGGCTGGATCGAATTGTTCAGAACGAACGTCGTATCCTTATTCATACGAGCTCTGTCGTCGAGAGATGGGCAAATTCGAAATCTTGCATTATACGTGGAGCCATTCTGATCTTACCACGCTTTCCTGGGATAATAGTGCGTATCTGCCCCCTTTTTCTTTTCACAGCTCTGATCTGATCTGCTATTTTCCTTTGATGCAGATCGTAATGAGATGAGTATGGTCTCTAGGTTATGTAGGTTCCGAGTCACTGACGAGTTATTCTAGTCATCAAGTTCTACCATTCGCTATCCAGAAATTGCAGGCTGCTGTATACAGGCTTGTCAGTCTTGCTGAATGCACTAGGCTACCTACGTACCAGGGCGTAGGCGCTCCGGGGACACCCGATGTGAACGATACAATCCCTAGCTCACCGTCGGACTTCCTTAACTTTGTTATTTGCAGTCAACCTGGCACTGTTGATCGCCACTTATCTGTTAAATTAAACTCAAAAAAGCGAACTTCTTGCGACTGTTGAACGTTGAACCACTGTGTTTCCCACCCAGATTTTTACCCCTTCGTCGTGGACTTCGCATCGGACAGTCGCCTTTTCGTTCATGATCACCTTTTTATTTCCTTGGACACTTTCGATATCGTTACAAACCCTCCTCTTCTGGAGCTATCAAGTCCAGGTAAGCCTAAACTTAGCCCAAACTATTTGACTTACTGACCATTCTTTAGGCTGCTGCAGCCATATTTCAAACTCTAAGTTCTTTCGGCTTCCGGCTTTGACTCGAGATGACGCGCGTCAGTACTCTGTTCATCTTGCGGCGATCAATATGAATGCTGTTAATCCTGTAAGCCTCGAACGCCTTCAAAACGAGATCATGTGTAAATTCCTGGAGAAGCTTCGGCAAGAGAGCAGCATGCAGCAAGGGATCATACGAAAAAACATCTCCCAAATCGACTTTGTTGAGTCAGCTCGCGCTGCAAGCCATTGTTACTCTCTATTGACACACTGTGTATCAACAGTGCTCGAAAATAGGACGCCAAGGTTGCTGATGACTTGGAATACATAATCGATTCAATGGTCCAGCCAAACCTGAGCATCTCAAAATCCAACGTCGGGCATGGAAAGCAAAGAAGCAGACAGGGCCCTTCTGACCTCTTTACATATGACTCGTTACAAACCGAACGAATCCTGGGTATGTACCACTCAAAGATTATGGAGGCTGGTCAATGCCGGGCCATTTACCTGCTTACCACAGATCTTCTAGCAGTGATAAATTTATCTGCGCTGTGGTCAATTTCAACGGCGTAGATAACTGCTGTCAGTGCAGCAACAACAACAACAACAACCATTCCTCCCGTTGTTGGTGTCTCATCGTCGCTGTTCCGGCCACCTTCGAGCTTCAACCCCTCGAGAGTCGTTGAAAGCTACTGTCTACATCAAGCGCGGTACCGCTTGGCGTATCGCAGCGAGGTTTTGTCCAAACACCAATCCGAACCATCAAGCACCCCCAAAAATTTCATCAACCATGTTTCTCATACCCTCTTTCAAACCTCGTCCTCCCATGGTCATCTCATCAGGCAAACTCCGACCACTCCATCAATAAAAAACTTTCCAAACCCCGTCCACCTAGTATACTGTACATGCTCGCCTTCGCTTGAGCCGAAAACACGTAGCCGCGACCCTTATGCTGGTACGAAACCTGTTCGACCGAGAGGCGCTTTCAACGCCATTTTTTCCTGTTTCGTTTTTTCCCTTTATTCTATTCCGCATTGGCAGGATCGGCTAGTTGAGCTCTCTTTATTTCTTTTCTTATTTTCATTTGGACTCCTTGCCTGCAACCTGCAGATGTTCCCGTTCCCTTACCTATCCTTATATTTTTAACACATAGAACAGTGCCCGACGGAGTACCTTCACCATGAAATGAATGCACTTCAAGGCTTCAAGCGCTGCGACAACGACTAGGACTGCAAGCCTGCCTATGAAGTTCTCGACAGCCCGGACGACTGTGACATGGCGGCAATTTCAATGGTTAGCAACCGATTCGATGCCCTCCGATTCTGCATGCAAGCTCCCCGAGTGCAGAACTTGGCGGTCATGTTCTTTTTCCACGTACTTTCACCACTTCAGGCCTTTTACCTTCGTGATAACACTTAAATACGACGTAGTGTTGAATTTTTCATTCCCTTACCTACTCGCCAATCCATGTTGATTTGTTTTCTGTGGCAAACATGAAGGATTTGACTCATTCCGAATTCCTTTGAGCCCAACTTCAATTTATTTGAATGATTATCTCTAAGCTTCATATGGGCTGGGCATTTTTAAATTAACAGAATATTCTACATAGAGGCAGACCGGATTGCCATCCAGCGACTGATTACGGGCTGAGGACGCTCCGTTTGGCGGGACGGGAATTTGCTGTACATGTATAAGGAAAGCCACGTGTAAGATCTGGATCGAGTTGTACCAATCGACCTAAGACTCGATTTTTGGTGGGTTCAGATCGATAAAAGAACGAGTCCTGTAAATAGGACTCGTTACTCAACGGTCTTTCGCCTCATGAACTGGTTTTACTCTGGCGCAAATGTTAAATCGATTTCTGAGCTTGACCGACTCGTTAAGGAGGTCCTTCTAGCTGATGACTTCAATCGCAAACATCTAAAGGGCTTCAGCGCTACAAGAGAACTTCGACCGCTTGATACTGAGGACCAGAAATCCCCGTTCACGAAAGAAAATGGATGGACAACGTCGACCGTCAAAATACCATTGCCTTGCGAACGCGTCAAACACGACTCTCAGGCATCAGCACCCCACGTTAGACGTTCCAAATGACCATCACCGCAGTGTTGTCGAAACCATCGTCTCGGCAGTTCAGGACGAACGGCGAACTCATTTCATCTCACACCCTGTCGCCAATTCTGGAAGCGTACTCCAACAAGCATGCTTGAGCGCGTTATTACTGAAGTCTACAATTCAGACGTTTTCTACGGAGAACATGTCAAGGCAACGCAACAGCCCCCTGAACCTGGTCCTCACCTCGAAACTGTAATCGCTGCACTTATGCTGTCATCGGACTCGGCTGACCTAGCAAACTTTGGCGATGCGGCTTTTTAGCCGATTTTCGAAGTACTTCCGATGTAACTTCGCAGCTCATCATATTGCGTATCTCCCTTCGGTATATTTTTTTCACCTCTGTTTTGAGTAACAATCTGAGGTGTATTAAACCTCCAGTTTCCTAAAATCTTCAACATCTTTATATGAAGGCATTGGACGGCGTAGCTGCCTCAGCGGCTACCATTACACACCTCAAGCGCGAGCTCAGACCACAACCACCGATCAAAAAGCACGCTATTCCATGATCGCAATGTCTACTACAATCTAAGTCCCCGTTTCACTCACGTTACATCATGTAATCTCTAACGGTTCCGTATGATTTAGTATACACCGCGTAGACCGTGAGCTTGCAAACAAGGTTGTCTAACAAGAGACCAATACACCGAAGAGGAGACCAAGCTCTGGCATTTAAAAGGCTTCCACTCGACTATCCTTCTACCCTCTGGAACTCGATGAGGTCCAAGGCGGCTCTGGCGCCTAGGAGTTTCTTTTGCCCCTCATCCAAACGGCTGTACCAGACGTCATCGTAGAAGTTGATGGGCAGCCCAGGAATGGGTCGTCTGGCAGATTCCGTTGCATTGACCCGTCGCTTTCGTGGTTTGGGTGCATTTCCGGTAATGTTCTCGTAGCAGTTCTTGAAGTTTCGATCGCGATCAACCGTGATCATTCTCGCAACCAGACCCGCCCTTCTCCAGCTCACTTTCTTCACAAAATAAGCCTTCTGTCCATCGTCGTCAAAGTCACTTTCATCAGAACTCATCCCTCCTGCTCCTAGAGTTGATAAAATCTCATCAAGATGTTCCCAGATAACCCGACCATCTCCAGATTTTTGTGATGCAGCATTCTGTACCGTTATGCGACTTCGTACCGAAAATCTCTGTTTCCTTTTACTTTCAAAAAGCCTGATCAAGGATGTCTGAATGCTTACCTCGTTCCGCCTTGAATTCCGCCTTTGGTTCAGGAGGACACGCCGATGCTGAGTCAATAACCTTTGGTTCATTTGCGTATTTGTTTCCCCGATTCGTGGAGCAGCTTGCTTCACCTTCTTTTTGAGCCTTCGGAGTCGGTCCATGAACATCTTGCAGACATCTTCTTGTTGTTCTGCGTCTCTGACAAGATATGTAGCAGTATAGGCTTCCATGAAAATTTCCAACAGGGCGTAGTTCCAAGGGCCTTCAATATTCGCCCAATCTGGAGCGTAGGGGGGGGTCGGTCCAGGTCCGCGTTCTTCCTCGTAGGCCACTATCACGTCGTCGTCAATCTGATTTGCTTGGACAATGTCAGCGTCATGTTTGATGTCGAGTAAGGTGTTCATGGTTTCCCGAACAGCTTTCTGGAAGAAATGAAATTATTCTATTAAACCTTAGCAAAATAACAAACTCACCAGTTGGTCGTTTCTTTGAGGAGTTGTGTGTCTCTGCGGAGGTAATTTGAAGAGCGTTGTTCGAGGCGCGCCGTACTTCTTCTTACGCTGAACTTGATCTATACCAGAGCCAGAACCGGACAGATGCGACATCTGTTCTGTTAACTTGGCAACGCATCCGGTGAGGACAACAAGTACTTGTTCTAGGGATGAATTTGGCTCCTGAAGATGTGGTGTTGTCAATAACGCCATTCACAACAAATAAAGCTAGAGAGACATACCTGAGAACCAGTTATGTTGACTGGAACCGAAGGAATTTCCTGGAAGGATGTGTCAGTAACTATCTTAACTTCAATTAGCACATTGCTACCCCAAAACCTTGTCTGGCTCGTGCATTGAATGACGGAGTCGCAGCGTTCTCTTGGCCCGTAGTCGCTTTCATCCTTAACGATGGACCTGCGCCAATAATTGATCGAGGGAAATTCATTGTAGCAAAATTGACCGCCTTTGAGGGTTGAAGTTGGTCCATTACCTTCCAAATGGGTGAGCAGAGTACCAGACTGAACAAAAAAAAGACCTACAGCATCCCTGTCTTCTTCGTCGGTGTCTTCATCATCGGCATCTTGGGTTTGTTCGTCTATCCCACCCGGAAACCATTCCCTCTCCTTTCCTCTTCGTGGCAGTATAGTTTCTTGAGCCGGACCTGAAAGCACGGACATAAGATCAGCTTGATATCAAAATAGGACACCGATCCACCTTACTTTCAGGTTCGGGTTCGTGTCTCATGCTTGAATCCGCATCTGGAGCAAACATCTGGAGCAGTGGATTGTACGGGGAATTCCCCCTTGACTCGATAGGATGCGCCTGCTGCCCATTTTGAGCAATATACGTTTCTGCCGTTAGCGCGCGTTCCTCCGCACTGGCGAGTTGCTGGGCTAGTTGTCTCGCTTGTTCTTCGGCTGTATCTGCCCGCGACCTCAGGTTTTCTATGTTAGCTTCCCAATTCTGGATCTTTGCCCACATTTCGGAAATTCTGTGTTCCCTTGCTTCTAATTCTTGAAACTGGTGAGAATACAGTGTTCGTCATTCTGCTCAGATAGGACAGGACTGATGAATTAACCAACCTTTGCCGCTAATGTGGCTGGAGCTTGAGGTAGATCTCCAGGAAGAAGGCGGCTATCCTAGACATGCAGTCAGTCGTCAGGAACGTGGATAATAAGCAAATGTAAGCTTACAGTACTCATAGTCGCATCTGAAGAAAGATGTGTTGCACTGTCCGGTGGGATGGGATTGTGCGCAAAAGGGTTGTCGGTGTTCATCGTTGCTGTGAAGTTGAAGTTGCGACGACATGCGTATTGGATGTCGGCAATACTCGTACTTATATCCTATAATTGAGCGTGTTCACAACGATAGTGGCTGGGACAAATTTTTCGCACGCCCCAGAAACATTGTTCCTGACTCAAATGTCATCGGTGCTCCAGAGCCCTCCTGTTACTGAATGAACCAGAAGTGCTGGTTGGGAGAGTCGCCCATCAGTTGGGAGCTTTCTGGAATCGATCCGTGCCTTCTCCCGACGGCTTTTCGGAGCTGAAATGCCATGGCATCGTCGATATCTCGCCGCTTCCTCGCGTGCTCGGGCGACAACTGCCTCTTATGTCCTGGATGACAGGGAGGGCTTGCTCCTTCTCCGTTCTCTCAGCTGCCGCAGCACTGCGCTCCTCCTCTTGCGCTCGGGCGATAGCTGCCTCCTGCATTCTTCTAGTCTCCTTCATGAAAGCGAGGGTTTGTTCCTCCGCTCCTCTCTCAACCGCGGCAGCACCGCGCTCATCTCTTCAACGAGAGTAACGGCTTGCACGGCTTCCTCCATTCTTCTAATGCCTCTTGGATTGCCTGCAGGCTGCGAAGGAAGAAAATGATCGATAAAGTGCATCCGGTGTGAATAAGTGGTCTTTACCTTGTGAGCTGCTCCGTTTGATTTACTACTTGATGCAAGGCGCCTGTGTACCGCTTTGGTGCCTTCTCAGTCTGTGGTTCAAGACATGAGGCTGTCCTTGCTAACTAAATAGAGTGAACGAGTGGAGGAAGGCGAGCAGGGCCAGCAGCTCAAGCCCAAGTAAAGCATTTAATCTGTAGAAAAAAGTTTGAGATGACATCGCAAGAACATACTAAGGACATACCTCACAGCCTCAATAGTTAGGCTGTAACTACCCAGAGAATGCGGGAGAGGAGAACCTCAATTGCGAGGGCCTTCGGCGTCACCTCTTAGAGGGACAGGTCTCTGGTATACTCGATACTATTGAGGTAACCAGCCTGAGTGCCCCGAACTACAGTTACAAATTAGCGGCGGATAAAGCGCCAGAAGCATTGCAAAACGGAAAACAATCCGAGGTGGAATTTGGCAGACGCAACGGGGGTTCAGGGCAAGTCGGCGGTCGGGTGGTATCGTAGTCGAGGCAGTCCTCAGGATTGCAGAGTAAGTAGCCGTCGCACAGTCCTCAGAGCTATCCGCAGGACCATCGGCGGCGTCGTGTATTGTTCATGCGACAGTCCTCAGAGCAATCTGTAGGACCATCGCGTAGTGGTGCCTCAAGGACCGGCGTCGTGGAGGACAGTGGGCGTGTGGAGGACAGTGGGCGTCGGGAAGTGTTGGGGGCCTCAAGCGACAGTCCTCAGAGCAATCTATAGGACCGCTGTCTTCATGAATGAGCCTTGCAACTTGGGCAAATTCGAAATGACTAGCGCATTCGCACGCTCCGCGTGCTCACTTGCTAGAAATGAATTCTGACAATGCTTTTATTAACCTGCTGAAGCTCGGCGCGCTTCGCGCGCCCCTCTTTATTTCTTACGGTTTCAATTCACAGAAATATAAATTATTTTTTGCGGAAGGGGATGGATCAAGACTGGAAACGATTGATGATCGGCACTGTCACCACTGTTTTTAAAGTTGGCGCGCTTCGCGCGCCTCACAGCGGTCAGTATTTTATTTCGCCTTAAGAAAATATAAATACAGTTTGAGTATGCTACAATAAATCTCGCGAAGGGGTGGTTGCGCTTGAACACTGTGTAACTTTAATCTAATCTAATCTCCGTCGAGCTCGATCACGGATTCACGGAGCCTTTCTTAATCAATTTTGGTAAAAATTAGTAAGAAATTTGTGACAGAGCCGATACAGAAAGGGAAAGTGACCATTGAAAAAGGTGACGTGCCGAGTGCGCAAACAGGTGGAGTACCCCCAACAAATGAGATAGACGCACTGGCACAACAGCGTCGATTTCGATAGCGGAAAGCGCTGGAACGTGGACTGTGAAAGTGCTAAGTAAAAACAACAGCATGAAAAAACCGAAGTCGGCAGCGGGATCGCGCCTGCGATGGGCCTGGCAACGCCTGGGAAAAGTTTCGGCATCTAGCTTCTTTCATTCTTAGGATTCCAAGGCGCCCAATGTTTGGCACGACTATCTCTTCATCACAAATCACAAACAAACAAACGCGCCTCAAGTTCCAACTCCCAAGTAGCCACCAAGTCCAACCACCAACAACCCGCCTCAAAGTAAGTACCGTCGCCTGCCCTTTTTCTTTTACTGACGACTTTCTTCATCTCAGCCTCCCATAACTTCTCGCCTGCCGTCCGTCCACCGTCCATCCGCCGTCTTTCCCATCTGGAGTGTTGCCGACAGCCCCATCGCCCTCTCTTTTGTGTTGGTACACACTGAGATTGCGCTTTGCCAACGCCCGCCGCCCTCTCTTTCCCATCTGGAGTGTTTCCGACAGCCCCATCGCCCTCTCTTTTGTGTTAGAACACACTGAGATTGTGCTTCGCCAGCTGCCTGCCGCCCTCTCTTTTGTGTTTGTACACACTGAGATCGCGTTGGCCGTGTTTCACCCTTTGGACATTTCCCTGCCGCCCTCTCTTTTGTGTTTGGACACACTGAGATCGCGTTTCAAGCATCGCCTGTTGGCCCAGCTCGATCTCCTACGCGCCGAACTTTCTGCTACTGCTCCAGTCCACCATGTGTAAGTATACCACAATCATTTTGTTCATTGACACCGTCTTATAACCTTTTTTCAGCCTTTTACGATGAAGCCAAGCCTCTGGAATATTATCACCTGTATTCCTGTCGCTCTGCTGATTTTTTTGTCGAGGACGATCGGTACACGTCCCCCACAATGGATGCCCTCAGGTTGCCCCTCCCTCCTCGTGACCCACTTGCCCAGGAGCCTCGTCCTGTCGATATGTGCTTTCACTATTGGGCTGACGACAGATATCCGTACCTCCCTTTTATTCCCACATCGCCCTTCATCGGTCCCCTTATGTCGCGATTCGCAAACTTTGATTCTCACAGGCTCGTGAAAGGTAGCGTCGGATGGCACCTCCCGCACGACACCGGGAAGGAGTGGAAAGTATTCGAGCGAACGTTATACTCCACGGCCGATGCCCTCCTGACACTTTTCAAGGAGAAGCATCCTGAAATTAAATGCTTGTGGACCCCCCCAAAGAAGCCTAGTGCGTACGGGTACTTTGACACGCAGAAAACTGAGAAGGCTGCCTTGGCCACAGCCAAGGACTCAATTGCTGGATTTGTCCTGTACATGGCCTACACCTCTTTTTTGATCGGCCTACTTCAGGCTTGTGGAAATTCTTGGGCCCCTCAAACCGTCGCCGACTTGCTCGAAGCTTCCAAGTCGAAGCCTCATCCCGCGTGGGCAGCAGAACTCGAAGAGTCCGGGGTTGGAATATTCGATCATACCGTCGCTCGTAAAGGAGCCATCATTGATATCCCTCAATGCCGATGGCGCAATTTGATTCCTTACATGATCAAGCTGAAACTTCCTCTATACTTTTACTGGGGCACCAAACCCTTCGCCAATGTTGCTGGCACCTGGGCTTCCCACTTCAAACCGAATCCAACTGTTAGAGATCCACGTGCACCACTGCCTCCGGTGCCTCCACCACCGGTAATACCACCAGGATTCCCACCAGTTGAACCTCATAGTGGCCAGAAGCCGGGTGAAACCATGGATGCTTTCTTTGCTAGGCGGGCTGCTGAAGCCAAGAAAACCGAGGCGACAGAAACGATCCAAGCCAAGCGGAGTCGTATAGCACGCCAAACTCAGAATCTGAAGAAGGAAACCCCGTCGAGAAAGGGTCCCAAGGCCTATAGATGGGTCAGAATAGGCGCGGAGCGCTTTCGCATAAGACAAGCAATCCCTCGCAAAAAGATTGGGCTTGTCTGGGAAGACTACTCGTCAAGAGAAATCAAGTATAACTCATTCGAAGACGAGTTTGACCTATGTTCTGACTTTGAGGAGGGCGAGGACGGCGCAGTTGAGGCACACTCCGACTCTGACGACAATTCAGATATTTTCGGACCTCGCTCGTCGCGTCGTCGGAAGCCATCACCTTGTCGTCGACCTTCGCCTGCTCGCGAGCCCTCGCCTCATCATCAGCCTTTGCCTGCTCGCAAGCTGTCGCCTGTTCGTCAGCCTTCGCCTGCTCGCAACCAGTCGTCCCTTCATCAGCCTGCTCGCGAGCCACCACCTCTTCTTCAGCCCTCCCTTCCTCGCCTGCCTTCTCCTCCTCGCCTGCCTTCTCCTCGTAAGCCGTCGCCTCCTCCTCGCCAGCCATCGCCTCCTCGCCAGCCATCGCCTCCTCCTCATCAGCCGTCGCCTCCTCCTCACCAGCCGTTGCCCATTTGCCAGCCTTCTCCTCCCAGGTTTCCTCCTCCCGACCCTTCACTTCCTCGTGAGCTGTCCCCTCCTCGCCAGATACCTCGTCAACTCTCTTCCCCCTCTCAGCCTAATCTGCTGCAATTGCCGTCTTCGCCAGTTGGGCGTGGACGACTTCCTGTAGTGGAAGACGACGACGACAAGATGGATATTGGGGACAGAGCCCCAGACGCTGAGATGCTGGACGAGGGGATGGACACTGGGGATGAAGACTCAGACGACGAGACGCCGATGATAGTGAGGCAGAGTCGTAAGGAGGCCGTCGAGATGGAACCCGATGAATTGTTTGAACTTTCAAAGCAAGATATCCTGAATCGCCTTCCCATCGTCGAACTCGAGGAGCGTCCGCCAGAGGATGAATTTATAGAGGACCTAGTGTATTACCGTTATGGGTACTCCTATGACAACACGGACTACACGGGCAAAGTGATACCGGTGGTCATCAAGAATTGGACGAAAGTGTGCCATGCCGTGGGTGGCCAGCACCTGGATTCAGGGTCTCGGCGAAACAGGCAAAGCATCCAAGACTTCCTTAACTTGCTGAGCACTGCCAAGAGCCCATTTCATGAAATCCCTCCTCACTATTGGGATATTAATCCAGCAAATTTTGAATCGATCGGAAAAATGCTCAGCTCTCATTTTCGCCTCCAGGTAGTTCGCCTTGACCAAAAGGTTCACTGCCTGCTTCATCCTCGTGGGCTTGAACCCAAGAAGTGCCCTCCTTGGATTCTTGCGGTGTCACCACAGATTGCCCTCGAATGTGTACGTCGGGGATTTGGCCCTGATCCATATGAGCTGGCCGAATACCTTGTGGTGCATGGGATAGAATTCCGCACTCTTCAGCGATTGGCATCGCGACCCCCTTGTCCGAGAATTTCTTCTTGGAGAAGCCCACTTGGAAAGCGTCCGGCCAACTACAATTATGATGCAGCGGACTATGCGCATTATGCTGATGTCAGGGACAGATATTTTGATAGTCGCTGCAATGCCCGTCGTGCCCTCTCCAGTGGTGGTGTCATTGCACGTCTCGGTAGAGAAGCCATCCCTGTCTCTGCTATCCTCGCTGGCCCTTCTCAGGATGCGCTTCAGGGCAATCAAGATGTTTTTCTGTGCGGCGATGAGATCTATGTGGATGACGGCTTATCCCTGCAGGTCAGAGACTTCCTCGTTGGAACCTACGAGCAAGCTACTGGAACAAGAAGTGCGATTTTCAGGTTTTTTCTTTTTTTGTTGTTATTCACCACCTTTTCTTCAGATCAAGTCGGTTACTACTCCTGGTTCCCAGCCGAGCAAGCCTGGCTTGTCTCAGGCCTCAATGTCGGACATTGGAATCCCGAATGTGAATCTTGGTTTACTCGTCGGCTTAAGCAGGCCACGAGCGCATCTCGTCAACCACTTGCAAGACTCAAATGGCGAAAAAAAATCAAATTCACTGGAGCTGCCCCCCAGCTTGTACGTCAAATGAACCATGCCATCGTTGATTTCCTCCAGTACTCTCCATCCGATTTTCTTCGAAATTGATTGCATTATCCGCTGGCCTCTTGCGCCCCCGTGTACATTATTTTACGCCGACTCTACCTCCAGCGACTTAGATATTTTATGAAGGTTTTAATCTAGTCGCTCTGTATATATTATATTTCTTGTAATAAACCTTCCTTCTTGCTATCTTATGCCTGCTGAGTGTCCCCAAAATGCACGATTGGTGGGCGATGAGTCAGCGCTGAGTCGGCGCATTCTGGAAAGGAACTTTATATTTGAAATGAAATTCACCGTGTAAGGAAACTTTCCAAGATCCTTTTCACTTAAAATAAATCCTATAAGGCTCGTCGCATTTTAAATTCAATAGGGGGAGCAGGCCGCTTGACTGGCGGTTTCTTGCTAAATGCTGCTTGCACCCCCCAACATTGATACAGGTTAAGTGTGCTGACTACAATACAAATACAGGATGCAATCGGACAAAATGCAGGAATACAATAAGGCCGCATGAGGCACGGTCCAACCAGGGACAAAGGCAGCGTGGGACGGAGGTACAGACATGCTAATAGTTGATACAAATGGAGAGAAGTCATGACCAATGTAATCTACGAAATGAGCTGGTAGTGAACACAGCCGGGAAGCATTAGAGAGAATGAATTCTCGAATTGAAGTTGAGCTTACCTTTTGATCGCATCTATTACTTGCGATAATTCGAGCTCTTCAGGGCATTACCTTCATACGCCGTCCCAAATGACGGCTTTCCAGACGAATGGTGGTGGTTTGAGGACGAGGGAGCTGCATGACGGGAGCATGACGCGATCGGGTAGTTCTCGGAGTCGTGCATACAGCAAACTTACTGTAGAGCTGACTAGTAGCCTTGGGCCTCCGCATTCCCCTCAAACTGGCCGCCCAACTGGGGCTTATTCTGTCATTGAAGAACGAGCACGACCTGTGGGAGAAGATTATCAGCCTTATCGGCTTCTTCGACTTGGATCCCAATCGAGCGTTGGACATCATTCTTGACGTCCTCTCTCAGCATCTCACAACACACTATTCCTTTTTCCTCGCCCTGTTGTCATTTTCTCCCTGGTCCGGTTCATATCGTCGCCCTCTTCCTGAAAATGAAGCCATGGATGTAAACCCCGATATCTCAGAAATGACTTACAGAGGCAAAAACTTGGACGAAGTTTTGACTTTGGCGGAGGCACAAATAATATCTCCTGCTACTAAGTAGAGTGGTGGTGCTCGCGTGTTAGCTCAGGTCTTGGGACTCAAATTTAGCTACTATCAGGTTCGTACTAGTATATGAAGTATCAACAAATTCTGACTTCCAGCAGTCAGCAGACGTGTCTGAACACACACCACGAAACCTCTTTCATACTGCTGCTATTTTAATCCGGGAGGGCTTCATTGCCTTAGAGGATCTGTATCCGCATGTAAGCACCATATTATTTTCTTCATCGATTAGTAGCTTAGTGCATTTCAGCTTTCACCAAAGGACGAAGACATGGACGCTTTCCGGGAAGAATACCTGTCAGATGTTCGAACCAGAATATCTGGAGCAAAGAGCAGCCTGCTCGCAATGGCCGCGCCTCCGGAATCAGGACCATCTTCATCTCAGTCAAAGCCTTTGGCGGCAGCCCCCCCTGAGCCAAAGAAGTTGGACTCGAAGAGCAGCAACTAGAAGGTCGGCCTCTTGACAAGTCTCCTTGCTGTTGGTGCCCTCAAGCCTGCAATTGCCATTATGTCTAAGTTTCGGTGGTTGGTTGATGCCAATCCTGAAATTGCCGACCTCATGATACGCATCCTAAAAATCTCCATCTCCGCATTGTATGACAGCAAGTTTTCTAAGGATCGGAATCCAAGCTTTAACCGGCCAAAAGCGCGCTATGGCCCCTCTGGGTTAGTCCAACCTAATCCTCGCAAGCCGGTTTTAACCCTCTGGGCCCCAGTACCTCCCGGCACAAACATCATTGATTTTGTGTTCTTCTTTCCCGATTGGGCAGACAGAATACCAATCTGTAACTCCCTGGATGACCTAAAAGACGTTGTTGAACCACTCCTTCGTTTTATCGGTGTCCAGGTCTCACGAGACCCTTTCTTCCTCACCAAATTTGTGAAGCTTGGTCGTCTGTATCTTCAGTCGCTTTTGGTTGATCCAATCACAAAAACTAGGAAGTTGATACTTGACGATGATCCAAACATCCTATCACCACATTTTGGTTTACTGCTCTTCGACAATACCTTCTTCCGTCGCTGTCTCTTGTGAGGGGAAATGCTGTCTTCACTGTAGAGGTCTGGGCCATAATACGCTTGTACAGCACTTCTCATCGATGGAGACTATATGGTGAATGGCGAAATACCCACCAGTTGTATCCCGAGCTTCGCATTCGTGCGGTCCGGGCAGAACGAGAATCTAAGGGCATTCTTCGTCGATTATCACACAACACCATCGATTCTTTGTCGGGAGCTGTCGCAAAAATGTCCCACTTGAACCCATGCATCTTTTTCACCCAAGCCGTCAATCAGGTTATGGCTTATGACAATCTCGCAGATGTCGTTATCCAAGCTTTGAAAAACGTGACTAACATGGGTTTCGATATTCTTGTTTTCATCGCAGTTGCCGCACTAGCAAATCCAGGCAAAGAACGAGTCAAAGACGACGGCGTCAATACTTCAGATTGGCTTCAAAGTATGTGGATTTTCTCAACTGTTTGCCACCTTTACTCATCCTCGCCGTAGGTCTCGCGTCGTTCTTAGGAATGCTCTTCAGAAGATACGGCGCGGATCTTTCTGCGGTCCTCCAATACATTGTCCACCAGCTTACTTAGCAACAGACAGACCACAGAGATCGTGGTCCTGCGTGAACTGATCTGGAAGATGGCGGGTATCGAGCCTTTGCCCACTCTATCTGAATCGCAAATGGCTGCTATGGTGGGCGGGCCTGCGCTTCGTACCAAAGCCCTTGCATCTGCTGTTCGAGGAGCACCTCTAGATCCAAGTGATATAGGGTTAAAAGGCCCTCAGCGTCTTGGGAAGAATCTGCTGGAATCATCCTTGGCCCTTCCTCTTCTTATCCAGGTCGCTCAACAACGCCAAGCATGTGTTTACAACGCGCCGAATGCTCACTTGAAATCACTGGCTGGTCTTTGTGATGCAGTACGTTTTTGACTCCAGTCCTTACATCATTACGGCTTTGACCTGGTATCTAGACGCATGGCGTCCTCTTGCAATATTTGGAAGTCTTAACATCTCCTTCGGTCATTTCTGCCGACGACTATGCCACCAAGATTTTGCCCCCTTTTCCAGAACTTGCCCAAGTTTATGGAATTTGCCCCCCAATATGTATGCAAATTATACGACCACTGCTCAACGCGTCCCTACTTGTTCGTACTTTAACCCTTTTATCCGGACGGCGCTCAACAGATGCAATAGACCTCGGCACTTGCTATGCAAGAGCAAGAACGCATTGCCAATGAAGAAGCAGAAAAACGCCTAAAAGCAGCCCTGACCGCGAAAAGAGAGCCTGGCTCCGCAGGCTCCCGTGTTGCCTCCCCAGCAATTGGGAACTCAGGGCCCTCTGACGTCCCAGATCCAAAAGCTGTTGCAGTAGGGGAACCTGAAATGGCGATGGAGGTAGATTCAGTACCCTCTGCCATATTACCAAAGGAGGATGTTCGTACTGCCCTCTGACAATTTGTCTAAAGTATTTACTGTTCTTGCAGAGTCCTTGGCTCCCAGAACTTGCTGCACACTTTGATGATATCAAGGCTATCGCGCCTGGGAATGCATATGAAGTCATTGGGTCTGTAACACTGCTCATGCCATCGGTCATATTGCATCAAGCTAATGTTCTCTTATTTAGGCCTGGATTTTACCTCACTTTCTGGCAGTTGTCTACGTATGACTTGATGCCTCCAGGTTCTAAGTACGATGAAGAGGGCTCAAAGCTGAGAGCGTTGTCTCGACAGGAAGACTCTCAATACATCGCCGCAGACAGGTCATCGGATCGCTCGAAACGCCTAACAGCCGCTACGCATCGTAACCGGCGTGATAGGTATAATATGTTTGTGAATATTCTCGCCCAGGAATTCAAAGAGCAGACAATCTCGCGGGCGTTCACTATTAAGCGGTTGGCAAAATTACACCGTCTCAAGGTTAAGAAAACAAAGGCCAACTTCAAGTTAGTCCCACAAAATTCTGCCTACTCGTCTCATGGGGCGCTGATGCGCTGACTCGGAACGGCGCCGAAGACTCAAATTTCTAATATACCTCTTTATTATCTTGCTTGTGGTCATGCTCGCATGCATGACTGGTTGTAAGAAGACCTTTCCGAGAATTTCAGTCTCACAAAGTACAAGGTCTAAGTTGTTGAATCTACTGACAGTGAAATTACATTTCCTGGGGGATTACGTCCGTCATAGACGTCTGTTTGGTACGACTGACTCTTATTCTATGCAACTTGTGAGTTGCAGTCTTTTTACAGTCCTTGAAGTTTGTATTCTGATATTTGGCTGCTAGGGTGAATTGGCTCACCGCCTCGTCAAACGATTCTATAGCCTTACGAATAAGAAGGAAGCAGAGAAGCAGATTAGCAAGAAGTACACTATGTAGACTTTGTGCTCTTCATCCGGCTGAACATCTCGAAGAACTCGAGGCAACCAAAAGTGCACGCCTAGAAGACCGTCATATCATTTCCGACTCATGCAATTCACCATGAAACATTTTTTCTTTTGTTCACAAAATGCAGGTGATCTGGCAAAAAAGGTTTGCACTTTCTTATCTACTCATATCTGGTTTCCATGTTGATTATTCTCTCCGAGTTTCATTCCCAAGCTACAGGACCGCCTTCTTGGCCGTCTACTTGAACGCAACTTCGAGGGCGAAAATGCATTTTCGAATGATGAATGCAACACGGTTCATCTCGTGAATTCCACTATATTCCGATTGCGCACAGCCCGTATCAATTACACGACCTATGATATGCGACGAGCCTATGACCTCGACCTGGATGACGCCCTTCATGACCACGATGACGGTAATGAAGACCGAGGTTTTGAGATGCCTCAAGAGGGACGACATGGTGAGCATCTAGATGTGGATTTAGAAGGAGATAGTGAAGAGGAGGATAGCGATGATGACGAAGAGGATGAAGATGACGATGGAGACGGCGACGACGACAATAACGAGAACGACGAGAACGGCGATGACAAGCAGGAGGAGGCAGATGACGAAAACGACACTGGTTACGAGGAGTTCTGATACCTATGTAGTAATTTATATACAATTCTAAAGTCCTTTGTGTTTAGGAGAAATATGGCGGCAGGGACTGGTCATGCGTCGGAAGATCAAAGATGGCAGCGGTGGACACACTCGAGGTCCTATATAATTTATAGGTCAGCAAAATTATCCTAGCTCTTAGCGTTAAGAAAGAGACTTACAGTCTGCTTGGGGGTTGTCGTTGTTGTAGTAATTGGTGAGGTCGTAATAGTTGGGGTGGTGGTCATATTGGTAGTCGTCAATGTCACCTGCCAAAATATCATCTAATGACGGTGGTGTAGGGTCGTTGCCGGCGGTACTGGTGGATGCTGTAGTGTCATTTGTCAACGTTTGTAGTGGGATCATCTACCCAGCGGAGGTTGAATGCTGTCTTTAAGGTACAGGCAATAAGAAGAAAATACTCACCGCCTTGTCCGGTGTCCAATCAGCCAACCCCCCTCGCAAACGTGGCAGAGACAAGTCAGACGAAGGGGTCACACCAAACTTCTTACTTGTAAACAGCAAATATTCAATGTTAATATGCCATAGTAAAATGTGAGGGACTCACAGGCCTTCTTGCCACCACATTTGGTACGTGTCATGGAGAACACCATTAACGTCGTTTTCCAAAGCCTTGGACACCTCGACCAGAAAGTAGAGAAAATACTTTTGGTAGTCCTTAGCAGACACCGACAGTTTAAGTTGGGCCGAGGAACCTTCCCGGTAATGGTGAAGACGACAGAGTATCTGTACTTTTAGTGAGAATCATATCACAAACTGACTAGTAATTCAACTCACCACGGTCAGACACAAGGCCACAACCACTGGTGTGACGGTGTTTTTGAACCCCTGAGGGAATGCCCTACCTGGAGAAGTTGCCTTCAAGAATAAGAATACCATGACCAGGTCTCGAAGGCAGTCGTGGTTCCATACCCCCTGGGAACCCTTCAAAAACTGTTCGATAAATAAGCAACAATGACAAAAAATTGACAGTACGTCTTTGAACTTCCCACCATGGGCGAAGGCCATGGGAGTATTGTCCATTCCAGGCTCGACGTCCAATTGGCCCTCGCTGAGTGTGATTGATTTGACCACGTATTTAGAGGCGGCAGTTTCATCGTCGCCAGATGATGCCATACGATCCTGGATCCTACTTTGAAGGTATCTACCGAACACATCGACGACGTTTGACCTAGGTTTCAGGGGATCAACAAAAGTCAGATCCTTCAGGTCACCGCGGTGGTGCGCGCAGGTTGCACAAATCTATATTCCAAGCTGATTAGTCTATAAGCAGATAGGGTAAATAAGCGTACTAGATAAAGTATGTTTGGATCGATTAGCACCTGCTCGCCCTCTTTCCCTGGCAAAAAATTAAGTGATTAAGTGCTAAAATTGTAGTGAAGCGAAAGAACGTACGCAGTTCCTTGTTGTTGGCCCAAATAAGGCAATTTTGGGCCAGAAAGTCAAAGTACGTTCTGAATGGGCTGTTGATGTAATAAAAGACAAGACCCATACAGAATGAGTAACAGAAGAAGGCTTTCTTGGCCCATTGGATGACGGCAACGTCAGCAGCGGAGTAAGCCTTGAGATTCGGGTGCGGTTTGGAGCTCCTAGTACCAGCAGCCATAGGCACTGTAGTCTGTCTGTTTGGCTTGTTCCTGCGTTTCACTCCGCCGGGGACTGAGCCGGAGGCAGAGCGGGTTGAACCCACTGTCTCTGTGGTGACACTTCGGCTACTGTAGTCAGTATAATTTTCCAGGTCAACAGTGCGAAAGGCGTTGGGCTGGAGGAAAGGCCCGTCACTTCCAAGATTCTGAAAAGCAGAGCATTTACATGAAGTAAAATATATAAAAATATATAAGAGAAGAGCTTACCTGAAGAGGCGCCTCCCAGCGCTGTTGGAATGTCTGATGATTGTCCGGGACGTGGGAATAATCTCGGACGTGGAAGACAGGCAGTTGTTTCCACTGTGAATCCCCTGGTATGCAAGCGGGTTTAGACTTGGGAGTGCGCTGGAAGTCTCACACGAACCGTGAATTCTGGATCCCACCTCCTGGGGAGGCTGAATAGTAGCATAATAGCCTATAGAAAAGTATCAGAATACCAGTGGGGTAGTAGCGTGTAAGTGTTGCACAAACCTTGACCTGGGGCGCCAGTGCTGGAACTAGATAGGGCTGGCCTGGGTTCCACCTCCGGGGGGGGCCAAATGGCGGGATAATAGGCTGTAGAAAATTATCAGAATACCAGTGGGGTAATAGCCTGTAAGTATTGCACGAACTGGAATAGTCTTGACCCCCGCGCGCCGCACTATATTGGACTGGCGAGGGTTCCACCTCCGGGGGAGGCTGAATGGCGGGATAATAGGCTGTAGAAAATTATCAGAATACCAGTAGGGTAATAGCCTGTAAGTGTTGCACGAACTGGAATAGTCTTGACCCCCGCGCGCCGCACTATATTGGACTGGCGAGGGTTCCACCTCCGGGGGAGGCTGAATGGCGGGATAATAGGCTGTAGAAAATTATCAGAATACCAGTGGGGTAATAGCCTGTAAGTTTTGCACGAACTGGAATAGTCTTGACCCCCGCGCGCCGCACTATATTGGACTGGCGAGGGTTCCACCTCCGGGGGAGGCCGAATGGCGGGATAATAGGCTGTAGAAAATTATCAGAATACTAGTGGGGTAATAGCCTGTAAGTTTTGCACGAACTGGAATAGTCTTGACCCCCGCGCGCCGCACTATATTGGACTGGCGAGGGTTCCACCTCCGGGGGAGGCTGAATGGCGGGATAATAGGCTGTAGAAAATTATCAGAATACCAGTAGGGTAATAGCCTGTAAGTGTTGCACGAACTGGAATAGTCTTGACCCCCGCGCGCCGCACTATATTGGACTGGCGAGGGTTCCACCTCCGGGGGAGGCTGAATGGCGGGATAATAGGCTGTAGAAAATTATCAGAATACCAGTGGGGTAATAGCCTGTAAGTTTTGCACGAACTGGAATAGTCTTGACCCCCGCGCGCCGCACTATATTGGACTGGCGAGGGTTCCACCTCCGGGGGAGGCCGAATGGCGGGATAATAGGCTGTAGAAAATTATCAGAATACTAGTGGGGTAATAGCCTGTAAGTGTTGCACGAACTGGAATAGTCTTGACCCGCGCGCGCCGCACTATATTGGACTGGCGAGGGTTCCACCTCCGGGGGAGGCTGAATGGCGGGATAATAGGCTGTAGAAAATTATCAGAATACCAGTGGGGTAATAGCCTGTAAGTTTTGCACGAACTGGAATAGTCTTGACCCCCGCGCGCCGCACTATATTGGACTGGCGAGGGTTCCACCTCCGGGGGAGGCCGAATGGCGGGATAATAGGCTGTAGAAAATTATCAGAATACCAGTAGGGTAATAGCCTGTAAGTTTTGCACGAACTGGAATAGTCTTGACCCGCGCGCGCCGCACTATATTGGACTGGCGAGGGTTCCACCTCCGGGGGAGGCTGAATGGCGGGATAATAGGCTGTAGAAAATTATCAGAATACTAGTGGGGTAAAAGCCTGTAAGTGTTGCACGAACCAGAGACGCCTTGACCTGGGGCGCTAGTAGATTGGGCTGGCCCGGGTTCCTCCTCCGGGGGAGACCAAGCAGTGGGATAGCCTGTAAAAATCATCAGACTAGAGAAAACGAGGAGTTCTCCTACATACCGGATGCCATAGGAAAGGACAGATGATCGCCCTTGAAAAAAAAAACAGCCGAACGCAGGCTTTTAAAGCAGGAGTTTCCTTATCGCACACAAATAGAATGGCTAGACATGGAAATCACACTGAATCAATCAGCAGGTTACAACAATTCTGTCCAGAGATGATAGATAAGTACATGAAAAGATAGGTTAAAAGTTCAAGCCATCAAGGAGTGAAGAACGTGTAAAGAAATGAAGCTACAGATGGCAAAAATCGAACGAACGTTCTAAGTACTGAAATATCATACAAGCTGATAGGTCCGGTTCACCGTTTTGCCTATCGTCAGTCCATGTCTTCGTCGTCTCCATAAATACATGATTCCTCATAATCTGTCGTGTGGTCGTAATGAACAATGACTGGCAGCAAATTCCCAAGGAGGTTCTGGGGAAGCCCCGGAAGAACCTTTCGGTTGTGGAACCAGGTTGTGACTTTGCTGACTTGAGAGTTGGCTTCCTTAACACGGTTGTTTGCTTCCCCGAGCAGATCATTGAGATGGGTTAACTGCGTTCTCAATTCAACTGCTTGCAAAGAGAGAAGCTTTTCTTCAGCTTCAAGGAGGTCCCGTGTGGCGGATGCCAGGTCCATGGCTGCCTGGCCAGTGAGGGCTGAGAAGTGACGTCCTAAACCGGCACCTTGTTGTAATACACGGGCCTCTTGGAGGCATTTCCGAGCCACATCCTCTGCAGCAATGGCGGAGTCTCGACGGATTTGAGCTAATTCCAGGCGCACTTGCGCTTTATACTCTTCAGAGTCGAGCTTTTCACACTAGGATGCAAACCAAATGAATATAATTGAGTAAGATGGATAATGAACACAATTTGCTCAGGCGTACATGTTTGCGGAGCTCGTCATTGTAATGAAGAGCTGATTTGATGGCTGCCGCCGGTCTAATCAAGAACGGGTGAGCAACATCCTTGCCAATGGATTTTCGGATTGGCAAGCGACTATCAGGACTGTCTGGGGGGGTGGTAGGAGTGTTGGAAGAGGGGGCGGAGCTGGACACTTGGGAACAGACTGACGACATCTCACTAAGGCAGACGATGAATCGACTCGGACATAAATGGGGGACACCCAGTAATTGTCACCTGAGCGTGGAATTCAAGCATGAAATGAAGTTCATGATGCATCAACAAAGTCAAATAATACTAACCAGAGAAAAGTAAAGCTCCGAACAACCAGTCACCAAACCGACAGTCCCTTATGGAGGCGTCGAGGTGGGACGTCTAGCTCTCAAGACAAGCGACGGACCAGCCGCAATGCCAAGGGATACAAATTCAGTGATGCGTGCTCAAACCAAACAACATTTCACGTATGGATAACGGCCTGACCTTTTACCTGATCAATGAACTCACTTGGCTCTTTGTCGCAATAGCGGAAGGGTGTTGTAGCTTGAGGCTTGAGGTATGGTGAACGTTGAGGTTCGTTCGTTGTTAGCATTGTGGAGACGCTGACAGTACTTATACTTGTGTTTGAGCGACAGGGTTGTCAAATTGGCGTGCTCCCTGCCTGAATTCCTAAATGGTCAACTTCCAGAGCTCTCCCATCTCCGGGAGAGGTTCACGTATTAATTTAGGAGGGGCTCTCAACTTGGCAATGCTTATTCGGGACTAGGGAGACGAAGTGCGTTGGAGCACTGTCAATTCAATCGTGGGCCAGAATTGTAATTCCTCCCTTGGACAGTCTTGTAAGTCACACAGTACAAGTGATTATCTCTTCCACTGCACCCGTGACGATGCAAATTTGGCAGCGAAAAACCTTCGAGGGTCAATCCTTGCTCCTGTCCGTTATGTTGTGCTCAGCAGGTCCGCCATCTCTGACGTACGCTCCCGACAGGACGGAATTTGTGTAGGCCTGTGCTTCCACTCTGAAAACCCCAGTACTTACGCGCAACCACTCCGTCCTCAGGATTGCTCCGTGGACAATTACTGAAGTTTGGCTCTCTTTCGTGTGCCACGCAGAGACTGGACATTTTGTGTATGACACACAAAGTCTGGGCTTTGGGGACGTCAGCAATAAATAAACTCGCACCTGAGCCGCAGGGTAGTTGCGAGGAGCAAGTTTATGACCGAGGAACTCTGCGAGTAGATTGTGATTGCCGCTGATTAGGGCTTGGATGTTGTGCCCGAAAGATCAACGACTGGAGCTCTCCGGGTACTCCCATCGCTGACGAAACACTGGGATGCTGAAGTACTGGAGCTCCCTCGTTGCCTAAGGAGCCGTTAAGCTATCGACCCTTGGCAATCGGCGGTTTGGCTGTCAGTCCAGGACTGCTCCTGGGGTGACTCGTTTTGCGCAATACTCCCAAGCTCTGAAGTTAGGAGCGTTGAATCAATAATCTCTTCGTTTATTCAGGGCTACAGAACGGCGCTCTGGAGTTCTGTATGTCTTTCTTAACAGAAAACGGTGGAGCGCCGGAAAGAACGGCAGAGGGAAGTTGCTATGAGCTTTCTATCTGAGCTTTTAATAGCAGGCAACGTGGGGGATATCTAGACGCTCTAACATGCCGACTTCCCGTATTCGCATCCCTCCTAGACAAAACGTATGCTCGAGACCGTGTTCAACTTTTGCTCGCTGACATTGAGCGTTATAGGCAAGATACTCTCCAGTGCGCGCCGTCCTCTTTGGAACGGTGTCCGCAAATCCCGTCTCACTACCAATTCAAACACGGATTGCAGAAGACCTTCGCAGCCCTCTCGTTGAGGAGGCGCTTTCGGGGATGGAAACCCAGTCCCGAGTCCATGATGTCCAAGTCACTGTACGCCGAGGGCGCGGTGTCCACCGCTTCCATATCTTCTTCAAGAATCACAGCTTCCTCCCTATCAATGCTTCGATTCTGGCGCTAGTTCCTGGCAGACAATGGCACGGCGATATTTTGGTGATGCGATTAGGGGTCAAAATTGATGGAGTTGTTAATCTTCGAGCTGAGGATGGGCCGCTCGTTAGATATACCCTTAGACGGTATGAGATGCCTGCTCAGAGTTGTGAACATGGCGTAACATCCCTTTCATATCAGGTTTCTTCGAGCTGTACAACAAGGAAAAAGGTTAACAGTTCCAAACGACCTACAGCTCTAATTATTATTTGAACGCTGCGGAAAGGAATGGCGAATGGTAGACCAGCTGGACAGGGCCGCAGTGGACGCTGTCGTGGTGAGGAAGTAATTCTTACTTAATACGGGCCGGACTGATCAAAAATAAGGGAAGTTACATACAGAAATTCATTTGTCAGCCCGGGTATTGATCCAGAGACCGGAGTCGAGACTGTTGCGCTCATGCACGCTGTAGGAATACCAGGGTAGTTTGCATCAGATGCAAGACAGCTTTTGTAATGTGAAATAACTTGAGCACAGTAACGAGATTGTAACTAGGGATCGCTCTATTATGTAATGTCATCTCTGGGGTGCTTCGCCTCTTCGTTATAATCCCACTGGATCCGGCATCGACAGGGTTGATTTCCGTGTCAATGTCGGGTGTCCGCCGTCTTGTTGCCTCATTGTATCCCCACACCTACGCGGTGGACTCCTCGTTGATGTGGGGTGCTGGGCACGACGATCGTCGCAGATGGTAGGTGTGGTCGACGTGACGTGACGCCAAAAGCGCGCCATGGGTCCGGAGTCGCTGCAAAATGGTGCGGTGTGGATCAGTTGCACGGTGGTGTTGTTCTTGTTACTCACCTGGTGATTCCCCTTCCCCCCCTCTCCTGAAATCCCTCGGTTGTCCCATTTCCAGCTGGCATCCCTCGTGGGAGGGGGAGGCACACTAGTGGCTACCACTATTTATCATAAAAACAAGGTAAGTGCCTATAGCTCCCTGTGTATCTATCCACAGTCTTTATGATAGATCTCATTCCTGTTACCAGGGATAATCATTCTCATAAAGCCTGCGCTTTTTTCATTAAATGTAGGCAAGGCCTTAGACCTCAATCATAAGCTAGCCTGGATTTTTCATTATCAATTTCATATCTTTCCAAGGCTCTATCATTAGCGATTTCATTGGCTGCTTGGCCAATATCATTGCGATTTTCATTAGCTGCTTAGACAATATCATTGCGATTTTCATTAGCTACCTAGGCAATATCATTGCGATTTTCATTAACTGCTTGGCCAATATCATTGCGATTTTCAAAATATAGGCATTTATATACTGTATTTACTATTTGATGTGATTATGTAATATGTTTGTGTGACTTATAAATGGCTTTTACCTGTCTTTTGACCTATGTTAGGCTCATATTCTGGCCTCAAATCCAAAGTTTATTAGAAATAGGGCCCACTACCCCCCACAGGCAGGCAAACACCAAACAACAACAATTTCATAATTAAAACAACAATATCTCCAATAAATAATATAGTAAAAAGTTGCCTAGAATTAATGAAAACCTTAAAGAAATTTCCTATGGCAAAGTTATGAAATAGCCCAGAATTCCTATGAAATCATTAGGTAAAGTTATGAAATATTTATGAAAATTGTCAGCCAAACAGTTATGAAATTGCTATGAAAAGTCGCCACAGGAAAGTATGAAATATCGCAATGAAATATTCTGACAATAGTTATGAAATTGTCAAAGATATTGCACTGACAATGAAATGAGATTTTCATAACCAACCATGACTTTAATGAAAAAAAATGAAATTTCCCTTGGTAAATAATGAAATCGCCTAATGAAATTGCATGGTAACAGGAATGAGATCTATCATAAAGACTGTGGATAGATACACAGGGAGCTATAGGCACTTACCTTATTTATATGATAAAAGTGGTAGCCACCAGTCGGAGGCAAGAAGTACTGGGCGTATTTACCCCTCGTCGTGTGTCCCTGCTGTGACGTGGCGGTAAATGTGGGTTCTGAGGGGCTGACCGACGCTGTAATGGGGTTGGTGTCGGTTAGTCGCACAGCGGGAGTTGCTTTCTCGACGTACCTGGGCGTGGTTGCCGGGACGTGGCGCCAGAGCGGGGGCAACGCGGAGTGCCGAGGCACTGTAAGGTGCTGTGCGGTGGGTTAATTGGACGGCGGCGGTCGTTTTCGTGACTTACCTGGTGACCCTCCCCTCATTTCCCCCTATTTCCGGCCCACATCCCTCATTGGAGAGGAGGGGCGCTCGGAACGGTCCTGGGCGTCGTGTCGGCCATGTTAGATGAGGCTAGTGGGACGGCAGACAGACGGCGAACGTGGCTCGAAGAAGGGGAGGAATGGTGGTGGTGGTTGGAAGGAAGAAAGCAAGGCGAGGTGGCGCCATCAACGAACCTCGAACTGCGGACTTTTCGATTGATTACATAAAATTACATAAGAATCTTTGTCATAAAAAAACCGTCCTCTTTGATTCGAATTCAATGATTCGAGTTCACAAAGGCCAACAGCCCCCGGGCCCGTTGACAGGCGTAGATGGTTCGCAATTGAGGGCTTAAGTGCGTTGTCAGCGACGCCGTCTTCGTTGCGTCTCTCGGAATCCGGAGCTTGTGTGCGTTGTCAGCGACGCCCTCCGATGCTTTCGTTAGGCGACCTCTTATACTGGCCTCGGCTTCGAAGCCTCCTCTGGCCTTCTTTTTGCACCCTTTGTGCGGACAGGCGGCAGCGGATTGGCAGCGCGCCCAAGTTACTGCTGTTTGAGAACCGCGAAGTAAGTCTTCGAATAGATAGAAACTTAAATTTGTTCTAACGCATCATTAGGCGATCCGCATTCCACAAACTACTCATATCCTTATTCAAATTCTCAGCTCCGTTCTTGAGAGACGCAGATTTACAGGTAGCAGCCCAAAATCTCTGTCACGGCGCCTTGAGCTCCTGCTAGCTCTCCTTCGCAACTTCCCGAAATTCCTCCGTGAATATTACTTCACTCTCGGCGACGTTATCACTCCTCGGCGTTTCCAACGGAGCAACACCGTCCTTAGCACCTTCCCCTACAATCGTTCACCCCGACCCACACCTTCACCATGTCGAACTTGACGCCATTCCCAAAATGACCCGCGTCCCCCTTCCCGTTTCACTTCGGGATTGAAAGCGTGTCTTCCATTCTGACCTTGGTCAGCAGACTTCGGTGAAACTCAATCGCTTGGTCGAGCTCAGGAATGCCCCTCGCGTATTCATCCAGTCTGCCCTCGTCCAACGTCGTCAAGATTTCAAATGTTCCTTACCTCTTGGTCACGGCCATTCAAAAGCCCCGACATCTGCGCTAACCGGCCTGGGGAACAAGTCTATGTGAAAAGGAAAACCCTTGAGCATGAACTTTCTCTGGCCTCCAAGGCTCCTTTCATCACAAACAAGCACGACCTATATAATTCAACAGCTTCGTTTCCACACCCAAGCATCCGCGTCGAATGCAGGACGACGACTCCCCGACCTCTACACTGACAAGACGTCGCCGTTTCTCCTCCAAAGTTTACTGGCAAGTCTGCTTCCGGCCCCGTGAGGGTTGTCAAGAAATTGGCTGCTGCAAGGCGACGAGAATGGACGAAATCTTACGAGAGTAATTCGGGGCTTGAGTTGACTGACTTTGAGCTTGCCAACCCTTTCGTCGTGTCCGCCACGTCGTCCACCTCCGGCTCTAACTCGACGGCATCTGCCCCCTCGGTGCGTCCGCTTCCGCCACGCTGCTCTCCCTTCCACATTTTCAGCCTACTGTAAAGCAAGACGGGCTCGAACCGATCATAAAATTCGAGCTTGACCTCGAGCTCGAGCGAACGCCCAGGCTTGTCAGTCTGGAGTCCGGCCAGGAAGCGTCGTCCACTACAAGACAAAGCTAGCCTAATTATCTGGAGTCAGCGACAACCAGGGGTGTCTGAACAAAGGGTTATAAATAACCGTATGTCCAGATTTGATTCTTGCCGACGTGACGCTCACACGTGCCAAAACTGAACAGGTTCTTATTTCTGGCGCCTCACTCTAAGACTAGAGCGGGCCAGCCTTCGAGTCCCTTTGGCTGGACATGCCATTTCTTTCTGGGGGAAGACTTCCCTTGTTACAACGAAAGGGCTACTGCAGCGACGCAGAGTTAATCTAAGATCTAAACGCGCGGACAACTATGACGATGACGATGAGTGGGATCCGCCTATGATTAATGATGATAATAAGGAAGGTTAGCCGAGCACTTGTCTTTTGCGGTCATCTCTTGGTTGACCTCGTCCTCGTCTGCACAGGCTTGTACCCAAGGGTTCGTTGAGCGGAGTGTTTATACCAGCGGCTCGACGACTGCTTAAGTGGACCTTTTGCGCGGAGGCTGCTATTTTGTAAACCTCGACCCGAGGCCACATTTTTGGCCACCTCATGACTGCAGCATCTTCATCTCTCGTTATCCGGCATACCCTCGACCTTCGAGAGTCTCACAAAAAACGAGCTGTTTGCGTTCGGCGTTCCCGAATCACTTTTTCCGCCCGGCAGTCATCCAAGTAACAACATCCAGCACCGGCACGCAGATCGACATGGGCTGTCATCAGCACAAATTCGACTGGGCACAGCAAACTCGAACGTCATGCGCACAGGCTCTGTGGATGGACGCCCTGCGAGGCGTCGAGAACTTCAAGATCGACCGGCAGACGGACCTGCGCTTTGGGTCCAGCTCTTCCTTCGGCACCTTCCGCAAGGCGCTGGAAACTTCTCGCTATGGACGCATTTGAGCTCCAAGAGCAATGCTGGTCCAGCCACGAGACCATTCTTCTACCTGGAATGTCAGAATCTGGCGAATACCACTGGCAAGATGGTGGCGAGGCATATGTCAACGACCCGTCAGGTATCGCAAGCTTACAAGACGCTGCGAGGGAGAAAAACCAGAATGCATACAACGCATACGCCAGAAATGCCAACCAGCAAGCGCAAGGCTGTCCTCTCGGGGGTCTCTTTGAATTCCAATATGAGGCGGTTATGCCCTTCCCGATTGAACTAGTCCGGCCTCGGAATGGAATGGTCCGTCGCTTTGTCACAGGGGCGATGTCGTACGGTTCCGCCTCAACGGAAGCTCATTTGGCCCTGGCTGTTGGTATGAATCGTCTTGGCGGCAAACCCAATACTGGTAAAGGCGGAGAAGACGCAGAGCGGTCCCAGGTTCTTCCCGACAATTACTGCCATATTCCGTGTCCTGCGAAGCAAGTCAGTCCCCAAGCTTTCTTGCTTCAGCCCGAACAAGAGTTCGGTGACTCGACCAATCGCAGCTCCTCTCGTTTCGAACTTCGCGATCTGGAAGCTTGCATTGAAGTCCAAAATGCCTGTTCGCAAGTCCATCCCTGTCTCACGTCCTCGACTCCCAACTCGGAGGCGTTTTTGGCACTCTCATCCGACGTTTGCTCAGAGCGCTGGAGAGACTCCAAGGGCTCTGGGCGTGCACATCCTCGCCAATTTGGTACATACAGTCCGGAACTTAAAAATGCCGTTTGCAAATGTCAGTTCGGTGAGTTTTGGGCTGCCTTTCGGCTGTGCAATGGCTCACGACATCTTTCTTCCTCTTTCTCATTCCTTTCTTTATTCTTATAACCAGCTTCTCAAACTCTTTCGGACCTCTAAAATTTTGAAAGCGTTCTTCGCCGTCTTTCCTTTTCCGAAGACTACGAACAAGAAAGGGCTCCGGCAGCGGGAGGATTGCTGCACTAGCGACAAGGCGAGGTTTAACCTCGCGCCCCTTTCATTTATATCACCGTTCCGAAAGTATAACCGGACAACTGGGACGACAATGCTTCTATACACACTGCCCCGTTCACCAAAATGAGAGCCATCCCATTGCAGGTGTTCATACCGACTTTGCGACGCTTGGCTATCCTCTCGTAATGCCGAGCCAGAGATCTCGCTGATTTGCTCTGTCAGGCGGGGTGGGCATCCAGTTCTCTTTCACCGCGATGTTCTATAGTCTTCTTTTCCCCCTCTTCCATCTCGCATCTTTTCACGAGTCTGCTCGGCAATGGGCTACGGGCCAGACCGTGAACTGGTGCAGACGAGGTAGCCTGATGGGCATTATTTGGTCAGTTTATATTACCGTGTAACTATAGTAAAGTCCGTTGGATAACTATTACTACAAGGGTTGTGGCTGCGCCGCGCACCAATGCAAAACGTATTCGGTTAAGCAAGAAGAGCAGCAGGCTCCGCCCAGCATCAGATACATAGTAGTGAGGACCACTAATGTTTTCATTGAAACAGACTACAGAGAAGATAAGATAAGATTGTGAGCAGCTTGTGAAGGATGACGAAAAGTCTTGACTTCTCTTTGTATGATTATATACAAGAAGTATTCAATCACGTTCTATAGTCTGCTGTTTTTCCAGTCATTGTGGCTTTGTTCCATCCCGGGCTTTTATTCTTTAGGACGTCGTACGAAGTCTTGGGAAAGAAAAAGACATTCCCAATCCTTCCGGGGGTAAGACCGTGGGCTTGATCTTTCTTCATTAAGAGAGGCTCCCAGTCGCCCACGCGGTGGTATAGTTGACCAGAAAGGAAGATCAACAAGTCTCCAGGGCGATAGCTAGAAAAACCAGGAAATAGGAATTAATCTAGATCAAAGAAGGTTTACTCACGCAAGTTTTACCCGAATATCAGGCAGATACATCTCGCCGCCTTTGTAAGACCCAACATTGAAGGCTGCTGTAGGGCCGTCGTCTAGCCCGTCTTGGTGGATAAGTACTGGAAGTTTCCATACAATTGCTCGACCTATCCAGGGACCAGGGTCGGACTCGTTCCATACACCTGCGTCGAAGGCTTTCTGATATTTAGTATAGATATCAGGAAAGGCAACCTTGAAGCATTCTGCCAGGTGAAGGGCTAATGCTCTTGTGGAATTGAAGTAGTGATTCACAGCCATAGTTCCCTGGCCGGTTCGGGAGATATCGCTCGAAGGGTATAGTAGTCCGTTCTATTGAATTTATCAACTTTTGCAATAACCCAGAAAAGGAAGACAAACCGGATGACCTTGTGCATGCCAGGCATGTACAAGGTGGAGTACACCAGTTTGTTCAAAACTTATCTTGTCATTTTCCTCTCCAACTCCCTCTCTCTTGTATTGCATTACTTTGTCGGTAGGATGCCGTATGTCCCTCTCAGCCGCTACAGGAGGTAGGAAAGAATGCAGTAGCTGTGCTGATTGATGATATTGTATCAAGAGGTTGTTCTATGTTGAGACTTAGCAAGACGGTTAATTTAAAAGTTGCATTTACACTAACGTACCGGAATGCCATCATAGTAAACTCCAATATTGTTTGCTTTGCTCTGTTCCACATCAGCCAGAGTCCGTCCTTTTGGGCCTGGATATAGACGTCTAACAACCTGTTCAGCAGAGGTCTAGCAGGAAAAATGAAGCGAGAACAACTGAAGAGAAAGAAGATCCCCGACCTGTTGTGGAAGCTCGGCCTCAGGGAGAGCTTGAGGAAGGGCCCTTATGCGAGATGAAAACACACAGAGCAGTCTGTTTCCATCTTCATCCTCCCAAATTCCCGAACAGGCGTCAGCTTCTAGGTTCTGCATCTCCTCAATTACCAAGTTCGATGGATCTTTGGTAAATTTTGAGTTTTTTGGTCTGTTGGTGAGGGCGGCAAGCTTAATACCAGAGACAGAAAAGACAGGTGTGTTTTCTATCCATTGGTTTGCTTTATATCCTATGGCTTGAAATGCCAATCGCTTTTGCGAGGTTGCAGAACGATCTTCTCCACGATTTCCGCCAATAACAGGACTGAAATCCTTGATTGTGGGAGCAGGAACAGGTGCGTTCTTCTAATCATGTGTCAAATCAAGTTACTATTAGGGCTCTATCTTTCACAAAGTCGCGCAGAAGTTCATACCGGCTTGGGTTGTCCGCGATGCCGTTTTCTCAACTAAGTAGGTCAGTGAGGCTTTGTCGTGTCTAAGATGACTGAAATCACCTCCGTTACATCTTCCACAGCAGATGTTGTGCGTTTGCGATTAGCTCGCAATTCTCTTTCCATAGTGTTGAGGAATTGGGACTGGCTAGGGCGGGAGGAAAAGGGGTTGAGTCCTGTTTTTACCGCCCCAAAACCGCGTCAGAAAGTGCTTACGTAAAGTGTGTGGCGTCCACTTGACCGTGACGCGACGTCGAACTTTCTGTTTTTAGATGCGGAACTCATCCAATTAGTTATATCACGTTCTGTTTTCTCTTGGATTGTGCAATGTATTGTATTAGCAGCATGGGAATATGTAGACGTAGAGTAATTTCTAGGTGTTATAGTACGAATATCGAAACAAGTTTAATACTGGATGAATTATCGTACGTTAGGAGAGCGTCCTACGTATACCATTAAACTCTGAACCGGAAATCAATTAATGGATGGACTGAACAGTTTTTCTTCTTGCTCGTTGCTCCCTTTCGATTAACCTCCCCTCTGGAAGACCCCAACAACGCCTCTCGGCCACGAACCGCCATGTGCCTCCCATTCCTGATCATGAGGTCGCTGATCTTCCTAGGTCTCCTCATCCTTCATAGCTCAGAACGGCCAGCTCCTTCCCAACGGAAGGGATCCCGATCCCGAGCGTACTCGCGATCCCTACGCAGTCCCAGTCAGCCCGGCCATCACTGTCAACTCAACCAACTCAACCTCTTGCGTCCGCCAACCCTCGTCTTCCGTGCTTCCTCCTGGCAAGCCCATCCCCTGCTCGCCAAAGGACAACCCGACGACGCATAAGCCGATCTCCGAGTGCGTCTCCACCTCCTTCTGTACCGCCCCCCCAGGCTCGCCCACAAACGCGACCGGTCTTGGGGAGTGCTGCCCACGGGTACCCGTTTGGGTACGGCGCATACGGCGGGGGAAATGGAAGGAAGAAGAACGCGACGACGATGGAGGCGCCGCCGATGTGCGCGGGCGGGATGTTCTGCCCGGATAAAGGGAGCGGGCGTCTTTTTTTGTTTGTTGGGTTTGAGCTTCGGTCGGGGGTCCCGACTTTCTGATACTGAACTCGCTGAATTTCTTCGTTTTCTCGTAGGCCTGCAACACGGTTATTAGGCGAGCTGCGTTCGATAGAAGACGTGACCTACGTCAGCGAGCTCGACAGGGGCGCAGCAGGCCGAGGACAGCTCAGAAGTTTCGTGATACAACATAACTGCCTCGCCCCAGGGCTATTCTACGATCCACACCGCCGCCGTCGGATGCGCAGGGGGCGACGTGCCAAAAAGCAAAGAGGCTATGCGAGAAGTGCATATTCGACGCCAAGTGCCAGCTGGTGCGGATCTTGTTCTTCATTTGGGTGTGCAGAAATGCGAGATACAGCGGCAAACGTTGATGATGATGAAAATGTTTTCAGAACAACTGCGTCTCCAAAACATGAGCGCAGGCGCCAGAGAAAGCGTCCAGGCTGGCGGCCTGGCATTGGTCGGCGACCGTAATGTTCTTCGTCCTCCGTAAGCGTCCTGAAGAGATTTTTTTTTGTCGTCGTGATCTTCAGTGTTTTCTTCGACAGTTCTTGTACTCTCCGTAATTCATCGTCGCCAACGGTTCACGAAGAGTATTATTATGAACGTATGAGGTACGTCGACAGTCTCGATCTCACCTTAACTTGAAGCGGCGCTGACTTGAATATGCCAACAGCCTGCGTCGGTCAACGTTGGCGTTGCATGCCGGTGCTGTTTCTGAGAACCCTCTAGAAATACCGAAGTCGTCAGCCATGACGACAGTTAAAACGAGAAGGGCGGCATCCAGGATTAACCTACGATGGCGGATGTTATGAGAATTGTATCGCAGGTCTTCAGATTTCGATATTTTGTGAACATAGCACAAGTCCTGTGTTGGTTAATCTGAGTAGGTTGTTGTGTCGCTTTGCGCTTCGTCGAGTCTGATATCATATATGGTCATTGTTTGAACGGCATTAATGCATCAGGATGCATCCGAAGTAACCTCTGTGATGAATCGTCAGTAACAGTCATGAAGCAACGGACGGTAGAAAGATAGGCTTAGTAGATAGTAGAAAAAAATCCCAAATAACCGAAGTCGATATGGCTTTTACAGCCAACCGATACAGATCATTCACTTCCAGTGAAAAGATCCATGCGACCTGCAGTTCTCTGGCGAGATATCCGGCCACGAAAGGTATTATGATAGAAAATTTGATGGAAAAGGAAGATAGCCCCACCAATCGTTCAGAAGCGCCTTTCGCGAGGAAGGGAAGATAATCAGGACGATGTGGGCCTTGGGAATCACAGCGTTCAGCTCGACATCGTCGGAATCGGGGTCAAAGCTGAATTTGATGGTTGACTCGCCTCTGGATCGGCTGGTGGCTGCGTACGTTATGCCCTGCTCGTCGCACAGCCCGGTAAGGAAAGGTCGAGATCCGGCTCCTAGAATGAGGATGTCGATGACCGTTTGCATGTAGGACCCGCTTTAGTGGGCGAGGACGGATCTCCCAGAAGAGTTGATGTGAGTTTGGTTTCGATGCTTTCGACCAAACAAAACACATCGGCGACGAAACTAACGACTCGATCTTGAGGACTGACTTGGATCTGTTGATTGAAGATTCACCGTTCGGTGGGCCCCAGTCGCGCCGTGTACCGCCATCCGTTGAGGCCACTGTCCAACATGGATGTCCAGTTGGTAAAGAATATGGAAAAATGTGGGTATAGGATATTCCAACTTGATTCCAACGTTGATGCGCCGTCTTCTAATATCTGAATTCCTTTCCAGTGCCATTGGAACTGCAAGCAAGAATACTGCTTGCCCATCTCCTGCCCGACCTTGAAAAAAACAATAACGCAAAGCTAAACAGACTACGGGAAACGACTCACATCCGCTATGTCGACACATTTCAACATGAACGAACCTCTGTTATTCCCGACCTCGTCAGGTTGAAGCAATTTGTGAAAGATGTATTATCGTTTGAGCAGAAAATTTGCTCTCATACCGCACTTAGGCCTGCCAGGACAAACTCATTCCTTGGCCACCACGGACGCCACTTGCCCTTTGGCAACCTGATAGGTCTAGAAATGCCTACGCCCCCCGAAAACAATCCACATTGGGCTGGCCTATGCCGACAAGCCCTTTCATTTACAAGACTCCTTTGGCTTGTCCTTAAATGCACAGGGCCGGGTTTCACCCATGCGATTTCAGCATGGGAACCCATGAACACTGTTAGAACTCTGACCATAATCTATGGTGATGATGTAAGTTTTCTATCTGAAATCCAATCTTTTACTGTCTCATTTTATCCCTCAGCAATTTGACGACGACTATGACGAGGATGAGGATGAGGATGAAGACATTGAAAATGGGGACGAGGACGATGAGGATGAGGACAGGATAGAAACTCTGCTTCCTTGGAGGACATCTGCGTGGTCTGGCGCCCTTCAACGATTTCCTGGTCTATGTACTCTGAACTTCACCACCAAAGCTGATCTTTCAAACATGATTGGAGTTCAGGAGGTGGATACAATGACATCCACCTCGAGGATTGATACGGTGTCAATAAGGTTCTACAGATACTTACCTGGGCTTACGATGTCAGTGGAGGCTCACTTTAAAAGGCAATTACAAGGACAGCATTTTGGCCCGTGGGCTTCTGTCTAAACAGCTTGGGCGGCTTTTCTATATTTACTGCGCGCTATTTATTTTAGTATTAGTAGGGTACCCGTGCTCCGCACGGTGAAAGTTGCTTTCATATGACATAGCCACTGAGGTCCACTGAGAACTTGTAAGAGGACTCCCTGCAAATGCTGCTTGACGCTCGACACGGTGCTGGAAAGGTGATCTCGGCGTTAATGAAGGGCGGAGGTACTGAGTTTAGTCGAGTCAATCATGTTATCATCCTCAATGACGAGGGCGATCTCCATCACCCTGGTTTTTCGATTATGATAGTTGGTGCACAGAAGAAATCAGACATTTCTCACCTTCTGACTACGGTCGTTCAGGTTGGTTCATCCCATCTGCATGGAGAACCTAATTTTCTAAGGTCTCCGGGATCCCCTGGCCCTTCACCGGCCCGCCACAGGCATTGATTGGAACCTTTACGCAGCCCTCGAGGATACACATGCAGAACGATCATTTGAAGACCAATTGCGAGAAGGCATTGCCCAAGTGACCTTGGATTTTCTGAACGGCGATATCAGCGATTCAGAGGAATGTGAGCGCTCCGACTCAGAAAGCAGCTACGCCAGCAGTACGTCTGCTTTATTATTATTTTTATTGCTGTGCTCATGATCCATCTTTCAAAAGCCGTCGAAAGTGACGATACACGCGCACCCGAATTATAAAATGATTTTTTACCTCGCAAACGCGCAAGAGATCGAGCTGGGGGCTAGCGAGCATCCGCTGATATCAACCCCTATGAGGTCGTGATCATGAGAATCATCACGTGTGCAGCCATTTAGTCACATTCTTCCTATCCTCCAAGTAAAGTACCGCGCGTAGCTCCTATTTCCTGCTCCTTTCCCTGCGGGTTCAATAACGCTCAAGTCTGCGCCCTCTCTCTCTTGATTTCCTCGTTTATTTCCTCTATCCCATCACTGTTTTGAAGGCCGTATACCACGTCAACGACGTGGAACAGATGCTAGCGCAGGCAAGCTTTTGACTTTGTCACCAATTCTAATTTTTCTGACTTCTATTCAGGAAATGTGCAACCCGAAAGTCCGGCCCTCCCTTTTTCTATGCCCAGAGAATGCCAGTCCAAATATCAGTGAAGCCCGTCAAGCCGATCGTTGGCTCCGAGAGCTTCGACCAGAAGAAACAACACCCATAATTCGACACCGGAGCCACGATTACTACATTTATGAGCCAGCCATGCTCGACAACCTTTCGTTCTGTATACCAATACGATGGTTCACCCGAGATGGATCATTCTACGCCCGAGCTTGGATGCTAGAAGCTGCGACATCAGATGGTGAAGCCGGTTGGGTTGTCCGCGAGGATCAGGAGGTCGAGATCTCACAACATCAATTGTTAAAAAACTTTCCGCAGCTTGCTGAAGACCACAATAACTTCGCGGCACCTCATCCTTCACTCATTCTCCGTAAGACTTTTATTTGTTGGATTTTGCAATCTGGTCAGACTCACACCATCAAGGTGTTCGCACCAAGGAATCAACAGATTACGGAAATTTTTCACGCTGGCGGCATACCAATCCAGTCATCGGAGGGCGCTCGCCAAAGGCCATCGTGTTTTGGCATTGTAACGAAGGTGAGAGCAAGAAGAGGGACTCTCAAAACGGTTTGTATCTTATTTCATCTGCTTACTAAATCTAACTTTAACGTCTTATCCCACAGCTGTCAACACTGATTAAACCGTGGCGCAGCGTAAGTTTTCATTGTTCGTTATTACTTCTCTCTCGACTACTTTCCCCGCTTTTTCACAGGTCCCAACAACTCGGCAAAGGTAAATATATCAACAGCGAACAAGGCTCGGGGGAAGCAGCCCCAGAAATCGCGAGCAGCCAATGTCAACCGGAGCTGGACGACGAACTTATTAAGATCGGCGATGGAAGCACTGGCGAGGAGGATTTCAACGACGAGGAGGACGAGGAGGATAAAGATTCTGTTAGTTTGTCCGAGAAGGAGGCCAGGAAGCTCCTGGATGACGAGGTACGAAATTTTATTCATTCCACTACATTTTGGATTTACTACACAATTACCCAGGTGCCTCACGATCCTACCCACCTCTATGACGACGACAACGGTGTTGAGATGGCCGGCATTCAGTCGGTACATAGCGAACGATCGAGTTCGGATCCGAAGGTCTGGATGACCTGGAGGATTTGAGCGGGGGTGAACAGGAGCCGCCCGTGAATTTGAGATCGCTTAGGCGGGCAAAGAAAGCAAAGACGATAAAGGCATGTCTATTTAATGTCCTTCATGCCGGCGGTACCATTGACTGATCAGTTCTCCAGAGTCCTAGCAAACAAGACGTTGCACTTGCTATGGAGGTAAGGATTTAATTCCTCCATTGATCCCAGAGTGACACTGTCCAATCTAGCGTCCAACCATCGTCACCTCCCGCCCGGCCAATAGAGAACATCAAGTGTTCGTCCACCCCCGACCTCGAATGTTCATATCGAGAGTGATTCGGAGAACGACGCCCTGCCAGAGGAGAAATGGCCCATCCACGCGCTTGAACACCAACACGGTGCTTCTCGGCTAAAATATCTTCGTTCGTACACTCTGTTGTGAGGCTATCGAAAATACTCTCGTTACTGAACATGCCTGGCCCAAGCTTCACCAAGCTGCCGCGCATAGGCAACAGGTGCTTTTGTATGTGGTCAAGCCGGTCAAGCGGCTCGTAAGCAAGGATTTACAAAAGCGGGTCACGAAAGACGACGACTTTGTCGAAGTCTTCGGTAAATGGGTCTCTCGCTTATCAAACTACAAACTTTCATCACTGTTAGTGCTTCATTTCAGGTTATTGACCGACTTTATCATCACCGCGGCACTGTGCACTCAGTCGCCTCAGACCACATTCCAACTTGGCATTGATGCCCATTGACGGGACTTTGCACCAGTGAGGAAGTTGTGGCAATGCCCTCCCTGGAGGACAAGATAGTCGTGAGTGGGATAGTATATTTACTTGAATGCATTTTTTCTAGTTTCGAGTGGGATAGTATTTGTACTTGAATGCATTTTTTCTAGTTTCGTTTCTTGGGCCCAGTTCATCAGCTTACCTGTACTCAATGATACAGAGTGACCGTGAACAGGGTTGAAAGAGGCGCCTCACAAGAATAAGGGTAGGTATTTGCGTTCTATTCAAAAGTATTCTCTAATTTCCAATGTAAATAACAATTACAGACACAATTACAGACGGGAGTCAAAGAATTGAAACAACTTCAGATGGTCAGCCTGCCCCTGGTGGCTGCATTGTTGTTCCTATTGGAAGCAGCACCGCCTCCACGACGATGGATTTCTGACGTGGTCTTGAGGTACATCTTGAGCATACCGCGAATGGGCCAAAAGTCGTCGTACTTTAGAATAATGTCATGATGACGTGCAACCTAAAGGGAGAATAAGAATTTTGAAAAAAGAGGTCAAAGAGCATCACCTCTTCGCATATATCGTTAACTTTCCTGCCATTCTGCTTGCTATACGATTTGGTTTTATCTAGTTTAAGATCTGCAAGCTTCTTGACAAGCTTCTGGAAAATTTAATGGGAAAGAGTAGCTGTAATTAGCCAGATATTTACGGTGGAACTCTGAGTTTTCTTACGTTCACCTTCAACACCTCCTCCTTGCCCCAAGAAGCAAGGGTGTCATCAATGCTGTAGCCTCCTGATCCAGGTCGACCTGGTTCCCCGGCTGGTTTAGGAATCTTCTTGGACACGGCGGAATGTGTCGCTTCTTCCTCGCTGTCAGTCAGATCGGACAAGTCTGATTCAAGGTCCTTGTCTTTGTTCCGTTCAGATCCGGAGTCCGAAGGCGTGAGCTCCCGCCGTTCGAGTTGAGGTTTCTTGGAAGCTGCTGTCTGTCTGTCGAATTCCAGGCGATGTGTAACCAATGGAGCTGTCGATGAGACTTTAGAAGAAAACTGAACTCGGTGGGTGATCAAGGGCAGATGGCGGGAGATCATGGTTCAATAGGAAGACTTATCCACAGGAGTCGGTTGACTTCAGGTTGAAGTATCAAATCAAACGGCGTCCATTATATAGTTGTTTTCAAGAGGTCCGATTCCAAAGATGCACTCGACCTTCCAGTACTTGACGACATATGGCTCCGCCAAATGCCATGATCTCCCGCTCGCCGCCTTGGATTGCTGATCGATATGGCTCCGACCGGAGCTCACGAGTCACCTGTTTGGGACGGTGACGAAATCAGAGGAAGACTCCTGGACGCTTTGAAGCCTACCGAGAAGATCTGGGGTGACAACTTATGGGAGCGGGCTCCCCAGAGTGGAATCACGGCTCCTACAAATTCTGTCGGGAGCATATATTGAATGTCGCAGTCCTGGGAGCAATCCAGAGGACTGGTGGGTCAAAGGATACAGAATCAAAGGCACGCCGTTCTCCTGGGTGCTTCCTTCAACTCAATCTCCGTTGCAGTGTCGACAGCCTTGGCACTATTCCTCAAACAATGAAACTTACTCCAGCTTACTCCTTGAACAATGAAACTTGCCCTCGTACCGAGACATGCGCGCTTGTTGGCCTGCCCCTGGATTGAATCCCCACCTTCGGTGGTAATTCGCTCATTAGTCCCTCCCAGCAATGATTCTATCAATTTGCCACGCACGGCCAACAACCTGAAAACCCATTAAATAGTTGAACTGCTAGACTCCTTCCCGCTTAACCGTCCGCGTTGCCCTCTGCTTCTCTGCTACCTGAAATAATGTGCTTACAACAAGTCTTAAGCCTAGTCCGCCCAGGGAATGTATGTCCCGGCCATACCATTTCTTTGCAACATGATTGACGCTGGTTTGTCAGAGTTACTTCCTGAAGGCGAGGCTTAGCGGTCATCACGGCCCCATCAATTGTTTTGCTGTCATTGGTGAATTTGAGCTTCTAGCTAGTGGAGGTCAGTGAACACCCTTAGTACTTGATTCTCCGTCTAATTATCTGAACGGTAGGAGACGACGAATGCGTCAACATATGGGACTTGAGAACCTTTCAGGGGACCGAGACTCTTACCGACTCGGGGGGTCGATGGGGCCAAATTACATGCATGACCTGGACTGGTGCAACCAATGGAAGCTTATTATGCCTAGGGACAGGAAGAGGCAGACTGATTATTTATCGACGCAAGCGAGTATGTTTCTATTTTTTTTTGTTATGAGCTTGTGCGCTGACTTCATGTGGTGCAGACACAGAGTCACTTCGTTGAAATCGTTGACGCTCAGATCTTTGACACTGGCGTTAGTGTTGAAGCCATCACATTTGATCCGAACCAGCAACGCCTGGCTACAGCTGGCCATAATGGAAGTGTGAAAATGTTTCGTTTCAATAAAGAAGGTGCGGTGACGTCTGAGTCAATCTGAATTTAAATGAATACCATTCAAATTCCAGGGAATCTCCCAATCCCACTCGTTGCACTGTGGAATGTCGACCCCAGCCAAGCGATCCCGCGTGCTCTCCACTTCTCAAACAAAGGGGAAGACCTCATGATCTTTCACCTCGAGTCCGGAGAATTGTGAGAGCCATCCAATTTTGACCCCATTTCAACATTGGCTAACAGGACCAGAATTTGTCTTGATTCGCAGACGGCCACTATAAAATATTCTAAGACTGTCAAAACCGCAATGTGTGTGTATTCTCCGCTCTCTGGGCTCATAATTGACAACAAACTGCAGTGGTAATGCTGACCTTGATGAAATGGAGAAAAACGTCGTCATAGACAACATTGGCACTGGCTATGACATATACCCTGCCGGTCGTTCCATCCCGACTCACTCCCTGGAGGTACCAACCACTCGCAAGCATATCAGGGCTGTGGTGTTTTGCGAGAATGGGCAGTCTGTCGTCGGGGGCAGCAATCATGGGAAGATCTATCTTTTTAACCTCAAATCCCCCCAGTCGAACCAGGTAATGACCCATGGTGGTCAGTCGACCTTGATCCAAGCGATAGTGGTAAGCAGATTATGAGTTATACAAGAAATAATCAGTTTCAAATGCTAGATTGTATAGTCTACCAGCTCAGAGAAGCGTCACCTAATTGTCGCTGGTTCTTCCGAGAACAAGTCTCAGATTTGCATATGGGAAAAGCCCGTGAGTTCCCTCAGAAAAGAAACCTAGCCTGCCCACCGGCTGACCCTGCCTTGGAAGACGAAACGCGCACTGCAGCAAAGAAGGTCGGAAGATGAGCGCAGAGGAGGACTGATCCTTTTATTCATCCTCCTCATTTTCAACTTCGCTTTGGCAATCACCTGGAAGGCCTGGTTTCCAGCCTTTAAATCGGTTTGCCTTTCTTCCTTTCCTTTTGTTTGTCCCAGCTGATATCCCCGCAGGAATTCATGAACTTGCCACGGGAATTCCAGAACAGCGTGAAGGACCTCATCCCTGATATTCGACGGGATGCTGTTGCGGAACAGGATGCTATGATGGTCAGGAATGTTGGTAACAGTAACGGCCAGCCCAGTATAAGGGATATCTTGGACTTGGAGGACCGCATCCTGCGCAAAATGCTCAGAATGCCTCCCCAGCTAATTGAGAAAGATGGAAAGTTGCAGATCGGTGAACCTCAACTTGATGGTAGCCAGGACGTGATTGATGACGAGATCATAGAGAAGTTGATTTCTGGCCTTCTAACCGCTGACGATTAGCTGTGAGCGGCTGATTTTATAGGAGCCTGACCGTGGGTTGGTCGGAGACGCTAATTCCTTGATGTTGATATCACCAATCACTTTTGGCTGAATATATGGGATCTCATGAAATAGATTATATTTGAATCAAAGAACGCTGCCAACATTGAAGCAATGCCGGGTGCCAATTTGATATATCGCTAAAGCTTCATCAGGAGCAATCCGAGACGTATGCACACACTAGTACCCAGATCATTGCCATCGAACTCGCGGTCCTCATACCATATTGAGGGTGCCACTGCCAGTGTAAGTACTGTCGACTGTCGCCTTCGTCATCGCATCTCGCCCCGGCGCTCAGCCCTCCCAGATCACCGCCGTCCTCCCTGGTGTCCCCAGTTCCCTACGGTATGTGGCGTTGCACCTCTGACTATCTAATATTTTGCGAATAGAAAGATAGACACTCCTCTTCGTCAATGCGACTGAATACTTGCGAGACCGGCGTCCTTCTCGCCATTGCCAAACTCGTTTGTAGCCTTGCGGCCCACTCTGCCTCCGAGGAAGCGCCAAAGCATGTCACGATCGACAAACCTATTTCAATGATAAGTCACATTGGCTACGTGAAAATTGTGAAGGCACTTACATGAAGCACGCGTGCGTATGAATAGGGATGTAAGTATCCCTGGGTCGTCCTCGCGTGATAGGGTTGTGACATCAGAATGAGTGCGGGGATTGATCGAGTCCTGAGAGCGTCGGACATCATAGATGATGTAGTCGACACGGAGGACCTTGCGACGATAAAGCGATCATTCACAAATTCAACGTTGTCGCATTCATCATCAGAATAGCTATGTTCTTGACTGTCCGCGGTATTGCCGGCTAGCCGTGAGAGGAGGCGGTCTTTGAGGTCTGGAAGGAAGTTCTACGCAATTACGAAGAATATCAGGGCAGTTCTGGCAAGGTTATAATAGTTTTATACGTGCCTTAAGCGCTGAATTCTTGTTGTTCTCATCAAGACATCGGAAGACATTTGTTACATGCCGTTTGCTGTCGGCCTGTTGGAAATGTGATGATGTTGTTCAGGTTGAGTCGGTGGAAGGGCGTCTGTTTCGTTGGCAGGAACGATAGGGCGCGGGGGCGAGTGGTAGAAAGAGTTGCTGGGGGTGCAGGACGTGTATGTGGAGGTGATGGTGGCAATGGTGAGATTGTATCTGCCTGATCTACATCCTGGCCCTTCTTGACACGGGAGGCAATCCGACGAAGAATGCGCTCTCGGCGTTGGTGTCTTGAGATCTGCCTTTCAAACGTTCGGCCCTTGTTCGTACGTGCATAAAATCTTTTGACTTTTTTGTGTTCCAATTCACCCTGTACAAGATAAATAGAATTTCATAAGTTGGGATTGAGTAACGTACCGTCTGGGTTGAAAAGCCATCAGAGGGTCCAAATCTTAAGATGGCAGCAGCATAATCTCCGAGCACATTAAGCTTGTAGGTGAAGAGATATAAAAGCTTCAGAAGAGAGTCAACGTCGGACTTTTTCCTGGATGCCTTGGGTTTGCAGCCGGTTTCCCCTTTGCTGCCGTATTGGCTCGTCGGCGTGTTCGAGCAGCTTTGTAGAGCGCGTGTTTTATATTGAGAGCCGACATTTTAACGAAGCCCCGTAAAACTTGACCGAGCGATTTTGTAGTGACTTTGAGACCAGCCAAAGTTGATGAGGTGTGAAGTCGAAGTTAGCTAGGCCGCGCCGAGTGCAGAGGGTAAAGAGTAAATCTTGACCAACTTCGTCGTGCTCGGGAGCGAGTAAGCCTTCAAAGACCGACATTGAACACTAAGTAGGGGTTCTATTAGACTCAAGTTGCCCTTGCTCCATGATAGAGGAAAAGTAAAAGCCTGGAGGCGATCTTATATGGAAACCGGGAACACCAAGCTCCAAAAATACCGCAACGCTGTTGCCAAACACTGCCGGGCGGTCTTGCCGAAACATTTCATAGCCCGAAGACCTCTCCAGCCTGTTATTTAATTCATAGCTTTCTAGTTATATGTCCGCACATACTCGAGTAGCTAAGTCCAATATCAATCATGATATCTAGACCAAGGATCAGAGTCCATGATAATATTAATAGGTAGGGCGGTACATGCTTCGCGGGCAAAAGAGGATGGGACGGTCTCCTATCTTTATCAACCAAAATCATGCTATCCCACGGTCAACTCGCCCAACACCCAACAGTCAGACCGTCGATATTGAGATTGCAGGTGTTCAACCACTTGGTGCTCCTCCGTCTTCTGCAAGTACTCTCCATCATTTTCGTTGGTAGCTTCCTGTCATTTGAAGCCAATCAAACGCCCGTTTATCAATCCTGTAGGCCTTCGTGTATTAACCTCTGCTGACTGATTTACTTGGTTTTCCCTCGACAGTTCAGGCTGATTTCATGCCAGCATGTCGAATCATGGTCTGTTAGTCTTTCTGGTGATTCACATAAACCGGTGAATAACAATTGTAAGCCTAGGGGAGTTCAAAATGCTGAAAAATTCAGGCTTATCCTCAAATTCGTGTTTTTATGTAGATCAGGCCAATTTTGTCTCTGCGTGCTGAATCACGGTTCGCCGGTCTTGCTGGCGAGTCAATGAAGTCAACGAGAGTGTAATTAAATCGCTTAAGCCCAGGTGAGTTCACATAGCTCAGCATTTGAATAACTGATGCTCAAATCCATGTTTCTGTGCCAGACTGGGCCAATTTCGTATCGGCCTATCAAAACATGGCACGCTGGTCTCGCTGGCGTCTCTCAAACAGCTCACCGTGTTCTAAGCAATTCTTTTAAGCCAGAGTGAGTTCCGATCGGTCAAGAAGCCATGACCTTATGCTCAAATTCATGTTTTTATCCCAGTCTGCAGATCATGCCAATTTTGTATCGGGTTCTCGTATCACGGCACACCAATCTTAGCGACAACTCACGGAAGGTTTACCACAGTGTCGAGGAATCTTTAATGCCCCGGTGAGTCTAGTGAATCGGTAAAGGACTGACGAACTTATGTTCAAATCCCTCTTTTCAGGCCAGATCCGTACCGCTTCGTATCGGTGTCTTGAATTATGGCCTGTCAGTCTCGCTGTCGACTCACAGCATGTTAAAGGACTGGTAGAGGATTCTTTGACGGCCTAGGTACATCCAAACCGCTCGACAAAAGGCGAACTTATGCTCAATATCGTGTTTTTATGCCAGGTCATGCCAGTTTCGTCTCAGCGTCGTAAATCACAGCATACCAGCTTTTCTGGAGACTCACACAAAGTTTACAATGGTGTAGAGGACCGTTTTGAGCCTGGTGTGTCAGAATCGGTAAACAAAATATCAACTGATGTCCAAATTCGTGTTTTTATGCCAGGTCATGCCAATTTCATATCGGCCTATCGAATCACGCCACGTCAGTTTTGTTGGTGACTTATAGAACGTCTACAATGGTGTAGGGGATTCTTCAAAGCTCCGGTAAGCCTAAGCCGCTCAACAAAACACAAGCTTATGCCCAATTTGTGTTTTTATGCCACTGGCAGATCAAGACTCTTGACTCGGACCTAGACCCAGGATGGACGCCGATGACGGGTGAAGGACGGTGGCATGACGCCTGGATAGTCGAGCCCGGCAACGACGACGACTGGAAATAGTCGACACCGCTGTCCGTGCGACGAGCGGTCTCGCTATTCGCGATTTGGTACGTCCTCCCGTCGTCCCAACCTCCTGTGCTGTTTCTAACACCTTGCCTTTCGCAGCCTGCAGCCCCTAGCACCTCCACATCCACGCCGACCTATCGATTCGTCCCCAGGATCGGTGATGCCGCAAAGGCGGATGACGACGACGAGCGGTAGGTAGCGGCGGGATGACTGGATAGTCGAGACCGCTGTCTTCGCTGTCTAACGACGGCGTCGGAGCTGGGTACGTTCTCCTCCTCCTCCTCTTCACATCCTTCTAACCCGGCCTGTGCTCACAGCACCAACACCCAACACGCACCCCAGTTCTTCGCACCTCCAGCTCCAGTTCCAGCTCCAGCTCCAGCTGTCAAAACGAACGAACAAGGGGGCGATATCGGGAGGCGAAGGCGACGACGGCGGCTACTGGAAATAGTCGAGACCGCCGTCCGCCCATCAATTGGATCGCGGGAGGTGCTGGCGATACGCCTCAACGGCTCGCAGTCGGGTTCAGCTGCGCGGGCAGCGGAGGACGAGCGAGCAGGAGGGAGTTGGTGTTGATGATGACCCCGGCGGGTTGCGTGTTCCTCGGTGAGTGGCTTGATTGATTTCGTTTTTCGGGTATTTGACTCGATTTCGTGTAGCGAGATCGTACGCCGCGGCTTCAAGTTGGAGTAGGGAGGCGACGTTCGGCACGCGAAGGAGGTGGGTGGGTGGTGCTGTGCTGGCAGGCGACGGCGAGGCCCTGACGTTGACGTTGATGTTGATGTCTCGGGTTCAAGTGCAGTCTGTGAGGGTGATTGAACGAGGTAAGCGGATATTCGTTGACGATATGAAATGTTACTTACCTCGTTATTCCTCGTTATTCGAGTTGGCGACTACGCTCGCGGACCGTCGCACGTCGAGCTCTTGAAGGTCCAGTGATGACGTGGAGGTTGTGAGGGTGCTAGATACGAACGAGGTAAGCAAGTTTTCGAACACTCAAACAAGTTAATACTCACCTTGGTTGTCAATACCAGCTCCTCCGCCTCCTTCAGCCCACACAGCGTCATTGACGAGCATCTATTATGCTTCACGGCGGTATCCCGACGACGAACACTATCGCCGCGGGGAGGTGCACGTCGGCCTGACCTGTCGGGTTGGATGTCTTATGCCAACAAGTAGGCACACCTCTAATGACGTTTTGCTGTTTTATTAATTTCTCAAATAGGTGCCTCATGCCAATGGCGCCCTTCGCTCGTTTAACATGTTTCCGAACGTCAGAAAACCACCACTCCGCTCAAAATTTTACTTGAACCCTTTGTCATTCTTCTTTCCTCAACCAGATGAACCCACATCTTCATCAGCCGTCTCAACAACCTCCTCGCGCAGCCCAACACCGGCCACACAGAACAGACCAAGGTCCTCATCAACAACCAGACCAATGCACACAATTCCACCCTCCACGAACCCGCGAGGCGAGCTCATTCTCGTCTCGGGTCGACAAGGTCTTCTGAGAGGCGTACAAACGCTATCGGACAGCATTCGAAAGGCGGCGGGAGGAGAAAGAGTACAACGAGCGGCGGAAGATGTGGTGGGGGAAAGTGATGTTCTGGGAACGCCGCCCACGCCTGCTCCAGCGGGTGGTGCTACACCACAGCCGCCGTCGCGTGCGGCGTCTAATGCCTCGTCTCGCGGGAGGGTGTCACGGACGATGGGTTGTATGCTTGCTGTGTTTTCCTTTCAACTATCGTTTTATTCCTGTCCCTCCATCGTACTTGTTGTAGTAACTTAATGGATAAGTTCTTCCCTCTAAGGGTGTCCAGTGATTCTGAATTTCGGAAATACTTCGTCTACAAGCTTCTAGGCTACCACTCATCCTGACTCAAGCCCTCCTCAATGTCCTCGTCATCGGAGAAACTGACCCGGAGTGCATCCCTCTCTATGCCCACTGCATCGTCGTCTGCTGCAATCTCATTCAGTGTGACCGCTAACTCGTCTATGTTTTCCTCGAGCTCATCTAGTCTTTGATTCAATGCAGTATCTTCCAATGAGTCATGTTAGCATACATTTGGTTGTGGCAAGCATAAATGTAGAACGTACCCAACCCTCGACCATTGTTAACTCCGCCAAAATAATAGTCGCCATTGACATTAGGATTGTCAACTCCGCCGAGCAATGCTTGACCTTGAATAAGCGGATATGGGACAACTTCACCTTCGTGATTGTTAGCTCCAAGAAGGCTTGCTTGAACTTCCCATTGCTCGAGGCAGTCAGCATATTCTTCGGCGTCGTCTGCATCGGATGCATGTTGAAGGGCTTCCAAGCCCTGAAGAATCGCCCGATATATAAGAGTTAGGCATTGTTTCCATATTTCTGCATGTCATCGACTCATCTGCGAGACCTGGGCGGCACGATTCGACACGCTGAGACGAAATGACCATCATCTAACATGAATACACGAGGTTGAGCATAACTTCATTGATGACTGACAGATTGGGACGCACCTGGGCTTGTCTACACCATCTGTGCCTTTTTATCAGTCGCCAGTGAGACCCAGGTGGGGCGATTTGACGGGTCGAAACAAAAAGAGCATGATCATTGATGTTCATCCAAAATGGAGCGTAACCTCATCAATTCTTTCTTGTGCAATTAGGGTGTACCCGTGTTTGAACAGAGTCTGTACACCACTTCCAGCTTTCTATGTGTTACTAGTGAGACCTAGGTACCGCGATTCAACACGCCGAGACGAAATGACTAGATCTGACATGAATAAACAAATTGGGCATAACTTCATTGATTACTAGCGGATTTGGACATACTGGGGCTCAGAACACGCTCCTACACAGTCTTTAACTTTATGTGAGCCGCCAGCAAGACCAACATGGCGCGATTTGACAGGCCGAGACAAAATGCCTATGATTTCACATAAATGGACAATTGAGCATAACTTCATTGATTACAGGCAGATTCAGACGTACTTGGGCTTGAAGACGCTCCTACATAGTCTTCAACTTTATGTGAGTCGCCAGAGAGACTAGCGTGGCGTAATTTGATAGGCCGAGACGAAATGGCTATGATTTCGCATAATACACAAAATTAAGCATAACTTCATTGATTACTGGCGGATTTGGACGTACCTGGGCTTGGAAGACTCTTCTGCGCAGTCTTTAGCTTTATGTGGGTCGCAGGAAAGACCAACGCGGCGCGATTTGACAGGCTAAGACGAAATGGCTGTGATTTCGCATCAATACACAAAATTAAGCAAGACTTCGTTGATTATTGGCAGTTTCAGGCGTACTTAGGCTTCAAAAATGCTTCTACGTAGTCTTTGACTTTTTGTGAGTCGAAAGCGAGACCGACGTGTCATGCTCCAAACGCCGAAAGGAAATGCCTATGAGTTGACATGAAAGAACGGGTTTTAGCATAATTTTGTTAACTTTTGGACAATCTGGACCTACCTGGGCTCAAGATAAGCATATACAGTGTGTACTGGTTTCCAAGAGTTGTCAGAGGGACCAGCGGGTCGCGATTCGATGCGCTGACACCAAACCAGAACTGTTTAGAGATCACTAAATGAACCAGTCAACGGAGATCAGTTAGAAAAACGGCGGATGGTGTTCCTTCCGAAAGTTGAGACACGCTGATATCTAGATCAAGCAGGTAAGTACCGTCTTCGGTCGTCAACGTGAGTTCCGAGGCCTTATAAGACGCCGAGGGCAGGGGCATCTGGCCCAGTGTCTGATAGTTGCGAGGAGAATTCTGAAAGTCATGAGATGACACATCCGAAAATAGTCGATAAGAACGACTCACTTCTCAGGATACTCGGTTGAGTATGTAAAGAATCGAGGAAACATGCGACGAGTTACGCCATCCGCACACACAATGACAATGCCATGCTCATATGCGTACATAAATTCAGGATCCAACAGAAGGAGCCAAATAGCATGCATACAATTGCGGTAACAGATCGCACTATCTGGTTGTAGGGTGGGGAATCAGAAACGCCTACAATAGAGACAAATGAACTGGACGCCCACCATCTGCAACGGCCACAATTGTGATAGTGAAATCTCTGCCGTGTTTAGAAACACTGGAAGGCTGAGGCGCGTCCACGCAGTTAGGATGGAGAGCGGGCATCCACAAAATCCTTCAGCAGCGAACAACGAGAGTGACGCTGCGCTTGCAAGGGCGGAAGGAAGGGAAAGTTCCTCAGCAGCATAGAATAAAACTGTCGGTCCATTTTTCAGTACCCGTCAATAAATGAACCAACTCTAGAAAGAACCTGTATTCTCAGGAATTTTATAAAAATGACGGCAGGACGCAAGGTTTCTCCAGCATCAATGGCGCCGGCAGCGCTTAGGGTTGAGGTTGTTGAGGTCGGACGGAAAGTCAAAAATATTGATGGGGTTTGTAGACGAGGACACTATAGGCATGAGGCGGACTTCGTGGGGAGCAGTCCTCGAGCAATCCAGAAAACCCCAATGTCGTCCTGGGCTAAAGCAAACCGAAACCGTCATGTGGCCGAGAGAATGATTGATTGATGGCGAGCACAGCCATCCACGAGCTCCCAACGCAAATCCAAACAAATCAGGCTCTAGATCTAGCAGTCGCCCACTGATCCACCGTTTTGTCTTTAGCATCAGATACGCTGACGTTGCCCACAGGTCCACCGTTGCAGCTTGTCTTTAGTATTTGATACACTGACGTTGCCCACCGATCCACTGTTGCAGCTTGTCTTTTGTATTTGATACACTGACATTGCCCACCAATCCACCACTGCGCCCTCGTCTCCAATCTAGTACTTTATACATTGACATTGATATCGTCCGCCGCCGCACATCAATCGCTTTGGTGTACTTGATACACTGATTATTGGTTCCTCGGTTTCCAAGTCTCGACCATCCCCGTCGCTGTCGCTTCTCAATAGCATACTGTGACAGCTGCAGAAGCTTTTCCTTTCCTACTTTATGCCTACCTGCCGTTGCACTGTTTATCAGTGCGGTAGCAGCCCTACCGGAAGGGAGCTTGAGCAAAGGGCATACAGTAAACATGTCATTGCTGACCGCCAACATCGAGCCCAAGCCATGCGCATGGAAGAACTGCAGAAATCCGACCGCCTAGTGGAGCAGTTTGTGGCCTCAATGTCACTTGCAGACAAGGCCTCGGGTCCCATGATAAACTCTGGCGGCCGGCTGTGGTCCGTAAATCCAGCCCAGCAATCTGATATTGATGTCCTGAATGCCCACTTGCACGAAGCAAATTCAGAAACACACCCTTCAGAAGCTGCTTCTTCCGCAGATGCACGTCGCAAGCCCTTTCGTTCTCCTATCCAGGAGTTATTTGGTCGCTTGAAGGAGATCGAGAAAGTGTTTGGAGATATCCTGCAATCCACTGACTTGAAATCCATGGGCACTCCAACCCGTCCCACCCAGCCATTTCCTTTAGAAGCAACATTGCAATCAACAAGGGATCTTCGCTCTGATTTACACAGCATCAACGCTCGTTCTAATGAAGTAAAGGCTGCCCAAGAAGCCATCATGGAACAGATTGATTTTTTTCTCAAAGAACTCCAGGACGCTCGAAAGTCGTGGATTGACGTTCGCCGTAATATTATCAACCAGCCATCGACAGTTTTGGGCAATGTTAAGGTGTATGAGACAGGTAAGATCTACCTCAACTTGCCTTTCCTCACGTCACTAATTTGCTTCAGGCCATCATCACCGCCCAATCATGCAAGGTGTAAACCCTGTAATCCAAGCTATGATTTTTACAGTTGCGACCTTACAAATTGTCTCCAAGTCTGCCCGTTCCACTTGCCGATTTGTTCTTGAAATGATGGGTTACATTGTCAAACTTGCTATTTTGGGGTCTCAGTCCGAGATATCACCTCAAACTCAGAAACTCCTCCATGACCTTCCTCTTGATCCCAACTCTGCTACCAGACAGTTCGAACTCGATGGAAAATCAACAATTCTTGCAGTCTGCCCAGACCCAAACTGTCATCGCAATTATGAACCCAAGTTCCTTGAAGGTTGCCCAATAGCCGAGTATCCCAAGCATTGTAATTATAGGAGATTCAAAAGAGGTCCAGCTTGCGGCACTGCCCTTACCCGGTCCCGAATTGTGAAGGATGTTGAAATCCAGGTTCCTATTAAAACATTTGTCTCTTTCAGCTATAAGGATTGGCTTGCCAGGATGGCCTCAAGACCTGGATTTGAGGAGAAAGCAAAAGGTGTCTGGAAGAGCAAAAGCAACACAGGAGAAATGCACGATATTGTTGACGGAGAATATCTTCGCAACTTCAAAGGCCCTGATGGGAAACTATTCAGTGATGCCCCTGATAGTGAAGGAAGATTTGCCTTTACACTTTGCATAGATTTCTTCAATCCCTACACAAATAAACAAGCTGGCAAAAAGGCATCTATTGGGATTATCTCACTGGCCTGTTTAAACCTGCCCCCTGATGAACGCTACAAACCAGAGAATATGTTCCTGGCTGGAATAATCCCTGGTCCTAAAGAACCTCCCCTGAATGCATTGAACCACTACCTTATGCTTCTCATTAATGACTTCCTTGACTTCTGGAATGGTGTGTGGTTTTCACATACCCACCTTTATCCTTCTGGCTGCCTTATTCGCTGTGCTCTTATTGCTCTTATCTGTGATCTTCCTGGGGCTCGAAAGGCAGCAGGCTTTGCTTCTTTCAAGCACCAACATTTCTGTTCTGCTTGTCATTGTACAAAAGAGAAAGAAGGCTATGGTACCACAGATCATGACTCCTGGCGCAAGAGGAGTAATCTTGAATGCCGCAAATCATCCCAAGCCTTTCTTGAAGCACCTGATGAGAAGACTCAGCAAGAAATCTTTGATTCCACAGGTGTCCGCTACTCAGAGCTATCTCGATTACCATACTTTGACTTGGTCAAATGTGTGGTTGTTGATGCTATGCACAACCTCTTTCTAGGCCTCATCAAAGAGCACTTTCGGAATATTATTGGCATTGGCCGCCCAAAGACAAATGAAAATGCAGTTATCTCTGTTGTAATTTCTGAAGCCCCTGCTGACTTTACTGAAAATGAACGGAAGACCTTAAAACAGCTTCAAAAGCTCCTCGAAGGTCCTTTGAATGAGGAAATTCAAGAATCATCTGAGAAAATAACAAAGAAACTTCTTCGGATGCATAACAGAGCACTGGCCTTTGCTTGTTTGGAGCTTGAGGTTGATGAAGATGTAACTTTTATCGACGAGGATGGAAGGGCAGTTCAGTCAAAAAAAACCTGCATGGAAAAGTTGTTATTATGGGTTGGTAAATTTAGTAAATCCAAAATTCACTGAACTAATATCTGTATAATGACAGCGTTTCAATCAGATGGAGCAACGTGATGCTGGTGCAGATACATCAACCAGGCTTGGAGAGGTTTTGACAGAGGAAGAACTCAGACAGATATGGTCAGATTTATCAGAAATATCAACACCAACCTGGGTTTCTTCAGTTCCGTCAAATCTTGGAAGCTCATCACATGGAAAACTTAAAGCAGACCAATGGCGGACACTTGGCATTACTCACCTCCCCCTTTCACTTCTAAAGCTTTGGGGTTTACGTGGATCAGATAATTCTTCTCGGTCCAAAAAGTGCAGGGAGATATTAGAAATCACAATCAACCTTATTTCAGCTGTTGTTCTTGCTTCATCCCGCACTTCTTCCTCTGCCATTGCAACTGCATACCTGCAACACATGAAAGCATATATGGAGGGTGTAAAGAACATCTTCCCTCAGTACAGATTTTTGCCCAATCATCACATGTCATTACATCTGTATGACTACCTTCTGCTATTTGGCCCAGTACACTCATGGTGGACATTTCCTTTTGAAAGGATCATTGGTATGTTGGAACGCATTCCAACCAACTTCAAAGTTGGTGAGTTATAGTTACTTTAAACTTGTTACTGTCATGGTGTTTTACTGTCATCCTTTCAGGTCAGTTGGAAAAGACAATTGCAGAAAGCTTTACTCGCTCTGCAAATCTGCGGGCTCTGGTTTACAAGCCAAACCAGTGCCCACAAACTATCCTTAATTCCCAGCCTATTTTCAACCAGCTAGTTGATCCTCGTGTTCGCAATACCCTCACATCTGATATTGCTAATTTTACATCTCTCTTTAGTAGTGAAGGCGAAGAGACTGGGCCTCAGTGGATGTGGAACCCTCGTCAAGCTTCCAAACTACCACAAGAGCTTCGGGAGGCGCTTAAACACTATATGCCACCTATCAAAGGCGAGAAGGCTCAATTCCTGACCTTCATCATTGTCCAGGGTTTGAGATATACCACTTCAATGACACATTTTGGAAACTCCAGCATTTTTATCAAAAACACAACATTACCCCCTTTCCCAGCTTTGATTCAATCCATTTTCAAAATACCAATCCTCAACAGCAGCAGTGACAGTGTCCAGACTCTGGTAGCAGTTCGTCGCTACAAAGAACTGCCCAAACATGCCAGCATTAACCTACACTACCCATTGCTTGAAATGTCACTCTGGGACTCAGAACTCGGAGATCTTGAAATATTTGACATCCAGGACATTGACTGTCACTTTGCCTCTCTCTCTTTCAAATATAAAGATCCCCCAATGCAAGGCCATCCAGTAATTTCTGTTATCTCTCTCTCAAGGGTAGGTTTCATATGCCTAACCATACACCTCTACTAATCACTCTACTCAGGTGGCCTCTCCTGTTGATTATTCTAATGGGTTTGAATTTGATAATGATTATATAGACAGTGATCCTATGGATATTTAGTAACAGCCTGAGTAGTGTTGAATAAAGGATAAATATCAAGTTTGTTTTGTCAAGAAAAAGTAGTAATTGAAGGCAAGTTGCAGCTTTTTGGCACAGGCTTTCGGGTCAAGTGACCCAATCTCAGTGTGTCGCATACAAAAGAAGGGAGGCACAAATACCCCTACGAAAGGCTAGAAATCCCATCGGGAGAGTCAAGTAGGAGATAAGGCTGGCCGGGTGATAGAAAAATGCCGAATAGAAGCATCACCAGTTTAACTCATACCATGACAGCTTACAGTGACTCCAAGATAGGAATCGGAGTAGAAAAGCCAGACGCCAATTGAGAGGAACCTTGAAGGCGGAAGTAGGGGTAGCTTCAGACTGAGCCGAGGGAGACGCTGAGCTGTCGAATAGGATTTCGAGCTCGTGAATGTTAAAGGAAAAGTTGAGGGTCGCGGGAACACCCTGAGATAGTTCTCGTTTACCGTTCAGCTGGACGCCGGTGCTCATTTGGTTTGCACCTTGCTAATAGCGTCCCGGGAGAAATGTTGTTGTTGAGGGTCGTGGCTGCGGCAGATACAGTACCCGACAGTCCTCGGAGCAATCCGTAGGACCGTCAGCGTTGAGTGGTGGCCGAGAGAGAAGGCAGTCCCCGCATATCGGGACTTTTGATTCTAAAAAGGTCCATTCCAGCACTAACAAAATAACCAGCATAATAGGCAGCTGCGTCCCAAGGCAATAATATTCCCGACTTAAGAGCTGCTCGCTCATACCCATGCCCATCTTCGTCTGGAAGTTCAAAATCATGCCAAAGCCCAAATCTCTGCACTTTCCGCACTGCTATTACTCCATGTCCTCGATCCGCCCGCAAGCGTAAAGGGCCTTATTCATCCTTCTGTGCCTTCTACAGGCCGCTGTGGGTGGTTATATAGAGAACACTCAGGAAGTCCAGGTGTCCATGGTGCATGGGCGGCGTCTTGAAACCCCAATGGTTCCAATTGCCATATGGGCGCTCGATCCAGCTTACTCCTCAAATTCAGAGAGCACGTTCCGGACGTCGTCAAGAGTCTGGTTTTAGGGGAAGCTCGATACGGAACTTGGGTCGGCGGCGTCTTGTCTCGGGTACAAACTCGGAGTGACCGTCAACGAGCGAGGGGAAGGTACGCGGATCACCCCCTCTTTCCTAGGTTCCTCTTCGAGGCAGTCTATCTGGAGATCCGGGTACGCTATGAGCAGGAATCCTCTTGGCCATCCTCTCAAGCCTGCGTTCCAGCTTGTCCGAATTCTCGAGTGCTGCGCTCTGGAATCCGATGAAATGGAATGGTAGGTCGTCTGTCTTGGATTGTCTTTTCTCGTTGTTGGCAAAGGGATTGACGCCGTTCAACATGACACACTCCTCAGCAAGGATCTTGGTGTCCTTGACAAAGGTCTCCCATTTGACAGGGTGCAACTGCTTAAGGTGCTCTAGGTGGGTGACACGGATACGGGCGACCTTGCACAAAGAAAGGAGTGCCTGAAGGAATTCAGGAGTATTAGCACTGTAGAACAATATTGGTTAATATTTTTGCATACCGTTTCGCTGTAATAAAATGTAAGAACCGTAAACGTAGTCGTAGCGCATGGAGGCTGCATCTGCCGCCAACGCCAGTACCAAATTGATGATAGAGTAGCTTTTGTACGTAGTCGACGGGGGAGGATGTTCACGAGACCTTTCGTTTCTGGAAACCGGTTACACAGATTGACGGAACTAATAAAAACGGATTGTTACATTCTCTTCTTTGTGCCATTGGGAGCCAAACCTGCGCTCAACCAACCGAAGTGGAGGTTTGATAAAGGCCAAACGTCAAAGCTTTGAAGACGCCGCATTGACCTGTAGGCTGTGAAGGAGCTGAAATAAGTCTGTGTTTTAAACATGATCTATGTGAAATAGCACTAACCTAAGTTGACTTCAGCTCTGCCTTTGCTCTCTCTACCCGCAGCGCGTTTACAAGCCCTTCGCACGTTTTGGGTCGCCTATGGGTCGACAAACGTGGCACGGACAATGGTTTGCAGGCGTACGCACCTCACAAACCAGTTAAGTCGTCCTTGTTGATCATTATTCGCGTACTGTCCGGTCCAAACTCGAGAGTACCGTCTTCGTTGTGAACGAGAGAAAACACTTGCTAAAGCTATTCCCGACTGACGAGTCTAGTTGTCGTTCGAGGTCCAAAAAAGCCAGTCACGATCTTGTAGGAGTGCATTCCTACGTCGTTGGGGTAGTGTTGGCCTCGCTTCAAGTTCAAGTTAAAGCCAAGTTCAAGCCAAACTGCGGTTAGCGCCAACAAGCGACTATCTGCCTGCCACCCCTGACCGGTTGCGAATCGGTGCAGGAAACCTGAGGATGAGGCACGGGATGAGACACGGATGGGCGCCGAACTGCAGCTACCCAATTTTGCGGAGATTGACGCGTCAGGAGATTGCTCAATCGGAAAGAGTTAAGTGGACGGGTCGGCGCGCAATGAGGGAGAAGGACGAGGAGTGACAGTGGCTGCTACGTATAAGGAGCGAGTAGTGGGTGGGCATCAAAGAGGCGCATGTCGTCGTTATCATTTTTGCCAAAACCCCATCCATGAGCTTCGGCTCCTTTGCGTGACCTTTTTCTCTTGTTTCGTGTCCTTTCCTCTTCCATATCGGCATTTGAGATTTGGGCCGCGGTATGCACCAGCCCTCGCAGTTGAAGTCGCGCCAAAGGCTGGCCAGTCAATGAAATCGAAGAACGTGTGGGACAACGGAGGCACAGGAGAGGCGACTACTTCTAGGAAGTCGAAGGGTCGTGGAGAACGTTCAATCGTGGAGGGCTATCATTAAGTAAGAAAATGAGCAACGCAACAGATAAAGAAAACGAGGAAATGACGAACTGACTGAATCAAAGAATGTCGTCTGTCTCCTTGGGTTCTTCACAAAAGAATCGGCCACCAACACGAATTCATCTGCCCCCTTCTCTTCAACCAGTTCGTCTTCGTGTCCATTTTCATGTCCTGGTTAAGATTCGCGGGCAATTGAACGTGGAGACTTGCGGTTGTCCTATAACAATGATTCGCAAACAGCTCTCCGACTAATACAATCAGCAGCAGCACCGCTGCCGTCTGCCTCCGTAACCCGATATTCGAGGAAAAATAATAGCGCCTCCGAGGGAATTGATGCCTTGGGGCGGAGGCATGACTGATATGTAGCAGAGCCGGTACCGCCAGGTATAAATTGGCGGTTTGGCTGGGGTGGTAGTGCCAGCAGAGCGAGGCCTGGGTCCACGCCAACGTCGCGCAAGCTGTCATCATCTTGAAAACACTCCGTCCATGAACTTCTGCTCTTTGTGTGACCGTCTTCTCTGGTTTCGTGTCCTCTTCCTCTTCCCTATCGGCATTTGAGGTTTTGGGTGCAGTATCGGCACCAGCATTGGGCACCAACCCTCACAATCACAGTCACTTCAACGGCGGGCCAGTCGATCAATTTGACGACTTCGTTGGAAGACGGAGCCGGGAAAACTCTAGAGAGGTGCGAGCAAGGCGACGAGATGCTCAAAGTCCTTAATGAATATGATTAAGGGTATCCAGGCGCGTGGAGATTGTTCTGAAGGTGGTTGATAAGTAATCGAAGCGAACGAGCAAGGAACGAGTGAAGGGAATGAGGAAAAGATGAACATACTGAATAAACGAGAGTAAGTTTGGCTCCATCACGAGCAACGCCGGCGGCCGTCCTGTGTGGGTATAACATTTGTTTCATCGTCCTCGTTTTCTGTTATAAAATGTTAGCATATTCCTATAATAGTGGGGGAAACGATGTCGAACATGAAAGCAGAATCCTCGAAACAATCCGTAGGACCCGCTGTAGCAGAAGGACAAATGCCGAAACTGGGCAGTGAAATGACATAAGCCTGCATGTTACACATGTGACTGAAAAAGGAGACAAGAGTCACAAGACAGGCCCTCGCTGAGTGCGTCACGGGTCACCCAGCGCCAAGGGTGCGACACGCTCAGCGCGCGATACGTTTTGCTTCAGCTGAAATGCGAAATTTTGATTTGATTAAAACATCTGCGAGAATACTTTCGTTTGCCTTGGGCAAAATGTCTTCGCAAACGATGACATTTTGCCCAGTGATAAATGAGAGATTTACGCAGACAGGAAAAGTCCGGGAAAATGTTCTGTTTCGACAATTTGCATAAAATCCAAATTTCCAATTTGACTAAAATTACCAGTTTTACGCACAGTTTTGCCCAAGGCAGAATCTTTTATTTAGAAAAATATGGTAAACTATATATTTTGCCCATATTTTGCATTCTAACAAAAGGTGGCATTTTGACCCAATTTTGACTTGGGTCAAAACACGAGCGGTCTATCCTGCATTTTGACCCCTGTCAAAATAGTTACACTGCAGTAGTGCTAATTACACAACTTATTTCAAGGAAATCCATTAAGAATTCAGCTTGCTAGCGCAATAACTTGTTACAAGTCCTTACGTAGTAAAAGGACTTGTTCTTATCCAGAGAACAAGCCAAATTGCTTGCAGTGCAACCTCTGATTTTGTTGATTTTCTCTCACACTGTCAAACTTCACTAAAATTGCAGCTAAACTCAAAATGTTAGACCAGCTCGGTTCCCGTTCCCCTTCAGAGTTTCAAGCGGAGCTGAAGCCTTTGGCCAATAGGAACATAGAGGCTGTTTATCCCATCACCGGCATGCCTTTTTTGGTTTAGACTCGCAGCACAAACAAATAAAGTCCTATGCTGGAATGCCAGCCGAGCTGGTCTAACATTTTGAATTTAGCTGTGTGATATCTTGGCCATTTCTTGACCATTTACAATGATTCCCACGACCTTTAGGTAGTGGGTTTAGGGGAGCTTGGGATTTCCTTTTCAGTGAAATTCTGGATTTGACGGCATGTCTTGTGATCCAATTCCGTGCCGAACATAACGATCCCCCAATTCGACTTCGTCTAACAATTCTTTGTTTCTTGCCTCCACCATTCCTTTCTCTGCGTCGGAAAGCAAGTAAATGCAAAAAAAAGGGAGTGGGCCTTGCCGGTAGCTACCGGCCCTACGAGCCTTTTTTGGTATCAGAAAAATCACACAATTCAGGGCCAACCTGGTCACGTGACCAGGCCGTTTTATTTCCATAAAATTTGCCTTTTTATTCCCTTTCCAACAAATCCAAGATCAGCCCAATCGGATAAGATCTGACTGCGTTATTAATCATTTACCTGAGATAAAGTACGTAAGGGCTTGTTTTTGCCATGCGCAGCAATGGCTGCTGTGCAAGTTAATTCAGAAAAGCTCTCCGAGTTGGGCGCCATCTCATCATCACTGTTGAGCAATTCAAGAATTTTGCAGCCATCCTCGATCAAAGACCGGTACAGCGAGTTTACAAGTTCTTACGTAGTAAAAGAACTTGTTTTCCGGCCTGCATAGCAGGCAGAAAACATTCCTAATGCGATCGTTTGAAATTCTCCCACTGCTATAGTGACCCTGCATGGTTTCTGTATCTCAGCCATTACTGGGCCAATTTTTTGAGTATAAGATCATCCCAATTGGTTCAGATTTGAGCAGACTATGCATTATTTACTTATTTAACCTCTATTTATGACTTACCTTGAAAGTAAGAACTTGTTTTTGCCATGCGCAGCAATGGCCTCTGACCAAGTTGCATTTGCACTGACAGCCGGCAGAACAGCGTCAGATTTAGGCTCCTCCTTAATGACCAAATCGGGAGACGCGACACATTCTTCTTTGACGTGTTTGGACGTGTCAGGATCGCGTTCAACGTGTTTGGACTCCTTGTATTTTCCTTGTTAGTGCAGCCTTAAGTGATTAACAAAAAAAATACCTCTTGTTCATGTAGGAATGTCTTCAGTTTGTCTATGTCAACTCACGCTGTATCCACAAACATGACTGGGTATTTCTTAATGAAGACGCTCGAGTAGACTTGCGTGGGTATGATGGGGTTAACACTGTGATGGGGGTGTAAGTGAAGAAGACTGACCTCAGCCCTGAATTCTTCAAGCACACCATTGGGTATTGCATGGAGAAAGAATGTGTTGTCGTCGGTATGCGCCATGACAAGGATGTGGGGGAGAGAGAGAATAAAATCAGTCCAATCTTGGATTCTATGCCATTTTTTTTTCTGGACTGGAAAATCAGCTTTATTGAGACAACATTGTGTTTTGGGTTAAGAAAGTCCCCAAATACAGTAATTCATACATAAAAAATCCTCAAATAACAAATTGCAAGCACGGGGCCTATGTTTATAGGACCATTCCAACCCAATCCTGACTGTGAAATCAGCCAAGCATCAGCAGATCAATGTGAACAGCTGACAGTGAGTGTGATTGGCAGCAAGTGTGGCTGTGAGCGTCGGGGTGTGAGTGTGATTGGCCAAGTGTGAGTGTGACTTGCCGAGTGTGAATGTGAATGCACGGGTTGAGTATGACAGTATCGCATTTGGTATATCCTCTGTTGATGGCTGTTGATGCTTGCTGGTTTGCGAGTTTAAACTCTGCTTGGAGGATTGCTCAACAATGATCAAACTTTGGTGATCTTACTTCCCACTTCCTCCTTGTTCCTCACACTGGTGGCACCACCCCTTTATCTGCTTCCCCAGTTCAGGCCAGCAGTGAACCCTTGAGCCCAGGGATACCACTAGCCTAACTGAAGGGTCATTATCACGCTGCTATGCAACACCACCTGCTGCGTGCCTCTTCCCTGCGTTTGGGCCTGCAAAGGGATGTAGGCCAGTAATGGACACAACATTAAGTCCGAATGACAACGATTGGTGCCAGCAGCCTATGCCGCTAGTTGAAGACATCAGGTAGGTAAACTGCCCAAGAAGCAAGTTGCATCAGGAAGGTAAACTGCCCAAGTGTGTTAGTTTACCTACATTATGTATATTTGGCAGCCTATGCCGCTAGTTGAAGACATCAGGTAGGTAAACTGCCCAAGAAGCAAGTTGCATCAGGAAGGTAAACTGCCCAAGTGTGTTAGTTTACCTACATTATGTATATTTGGTAGACTACGACATTGCTGTCGTATGGGGAGAAGTATATGTATTTATTTGGTGCTTGATGGCATCACTTAGATCACATGACTTTGAATTTGCCTTTATTGACATGCTTGTCACACATTTATGTAATTTTATGGCCTTAAATGTAAACAAATATAAATAAAGGCTCTCAGGACCACTGCATCCATGATATAAAAGGCAATCAAGATGCAATTGCCTAAAATAGCAGTATTTAGTCAGCCAGCTAATTTTGGACTTAGCAGCATTTGTGCTAAGTTCTTTAATTTATTAATTAACACTAAAAGCCTTATATCTTAATGAGGAAGGTACCTAGTCATGTGATTTCAATTTTAATAGAGTCTAAAAATAGATTACATTCTTTTGAAACCCTCTTTCTTTTTTGGGAAATTTTCCCATCAGCCAAAATTTCTCACCGCCGACTTTTTTTTAAGTTTTTTGCATTTTTCTCTGTGGGAAAAATAGCTAGGCACAAAATTTTGATGGATTCAGGGTCAGATGGCTTGGCTGCACATTTTTTATCAATAGCACAGCCACATCCGAGCACATTTGGGGGTGGCTTGGTAAACTGCCCAAGCTGTCAAAAAGTGTGGCTAGTTTGCCGAGACATTTTGAAATGTGCTTGGATGTGGCTGTGCCTCTGATAAAAAGTGTCGCAAATGGCTATACGACTCTGAATCCATTTAAATCATGGCTGTGTCCTGTTTCCTTATTGAGATATAAGCCAAACATTAGTATATTGTTAATTTACAGCCCTTGGTAAGTTGACAGTCTATGGTCAGATTACAGTCATGGTCAAATTGCAGTCCTGATGCAACTTGGTCCTTGGGCAGTTTACCTTTATTCAGACATCAAGGTAGCAGCTACAGGTGGGTGCCAACAACATCTGAGGACTGAGGCAGGAAGTCAGGAAGGAATTGGAGACCTGAGGGGAGGCCCTAGTAAAAGAAAACCCGCACGGTACATAGCAGTTCAAGTTACAAGATTCAAACTGCTTTTTTTTCCTTTCCATACCTCCACTTTCACCATTCTCCTACAGGTACGACAATGATACTGTTGTCGCCTTTTATGAGGACTCGCAACTGCCAATTTGTTGCAGCTACCACCACCATCACTGGCCACCGACAGCATCCGCTCTGCCCCATGGACTACGACAGACAAATGTGGGCAAGGCAGCGACAGCACAAACAGTGGCGGTATTGTTGTCATTGTCATTTGCTGGCCTCTGGTGGTATCAAGGCACAAGTAGCATATGCTGCTCATGCTGGTTCTTCCTCCCCATGCCATATCTGCTACAGACCAGCAGCTGCAACCACACCCACTACCCCACTAAGGTCCTCAACAACAAGCTGGACAGCTCGAGTTGAACACTGGGGTGATGCTATCGCTATGTCCGCTGATGCTGCTTGCAGTTACCAGCACTTTTGCTGTGTTTGCCCTTTCCATCATGATCTGGGGGCTACAATGACAATGACAAAGGAAATCAGCTGCTCAAATGGCAGGTACGTGCAGGAACATCAGCCAGTCCACTGCTGTACAAGTATCGCAATAAAGTTATCATTAAGTATAAAGACCATCAGATCAATAGTATTACTCAATGTTGTAGGGACTTTCCTCATGAATTGGTACAAGCTGTGTCTCATATCACTTTGGTGGCGAGGTTTTCACACATACGTGGCTGCACCACAACAATTGTAACTACAGCCTCAAACATAAATTAAAGTGCAAAAGAAGAAAAGACAACAAAAAGGAAAGCTAGGACCGTTGAGCTCATACAAAATTTACAAAATTTAAACATGTGAGCTGGGGATAATTATTGAATTCAGATCCTGCTGTAGAATCTGTCTGTAAACATAAAGGTGGGGTAACGGAGACATTATTTTGAAGTAATGACTCTACAATCAATTTCATTTCTTAGATCTATAAATATCTGAGACACTGTGGATTTTGGGGCGTAGCGCCTGCTCGTAAGATGCGGAAGTGATCAATTTTTATACAAATGTGAAACATCAATTAGATGGGAAAGTGGACTATAAATACATCAGTATAGGATGAGCGATATAAATAGAATCCAACACTTCCCTGTAAATTGCCAAAATTATGTAATGTTACTACATATGGATGGCTGCCTGACTGATTAGAAATTATGTAATCAGATTAATGGGCTATATAATTGCCGGTGCCAGACATCACGTGAAAATAATGGCATCAGTGATGGGGACCAACAGAGTGTCGTGACATCCAAAATTTCTGGGGTCAGTGTGGATTAAAAGAACTCACTTTTACTGTGTAAAAGACTCGTAACTGCGTAAAAGACTCACAACAAGTAGCCTCAGATGTGAAGTGTGAAAAAAGACTCACAGGACTATGAGGGAGTGCATTGCAACAATACCTGACATACAGCTGTGAGTTGCAAACACCATATATCTACAATATAAGAGAGACTTTTTCCCCACGCACCATACTGGGCATTCGAAGAGCGTTTTTGGGATGGGTCTGCAAGATTTTCTGGGGGGCTTTTGACAGAAACCAACAGGTAGCACGAGTTCCATCAAGCAGTGCAGTGTTTTTGTGGGGAGAGGATTTTTGGAAGACAGTGCAGAGGTTGGAAGTTGACCGTTTTTTGGCGGGAGATCAATCATTGATGGCATTTTCTCAAAACAGACACATGTGGAGACTTTCTAATGAAATAATGTGATGACTTTGTCACAAGTGATCTTCCAAGCCTTTGAATAGAGAGACTCTGAGAGAGTGGTTTCAGACCCAGTAACTACACTCAATATTTCCTTTATATATTTTGTTGGAATCTGTTTCCAGCAAGTGAGCACGCAGAGTGTGTGAACGCGCTAGTATTACTCGCAAGGGGTGTGTGATTACGGAAAAAAAGACACGATCTTGTTTTTAGGTGTTAAATGTGCTGGGAAATCCAAATCTGAACTCAGTTTGTTGTTAAAATGTCTGGTTGAAAAGTTATGGCAAGTTTTATGTTTTGTGAGAAAAAAAATGACCCCCAGTTTTTTTGACTTCTTAGGTTGTTCTGCGCACTTTTCAAAAAAAAAATCATCCAGCTTGGACCCCTCCCCCCCCCAAATTTCCTTATTGGGTAACTCAAGAACGCCCCATGGGAAAAACTTCGGAGTTGCATTTTTCGATCTCCCAGCCATTTCTAAGCCCAAAGACAAGATGATGTCCTTAAACAAATTTTTACATACCCCTTGATTACTCGGTTAAAAACAATTAGTAGATAATTATAGGTCAATGTACTCCTACTTATTATAAAGGCTTAAACTCTTAGGTGTGTGGCTGCAGAACTAAGGTTGCAAGTACTTTGCACTGAGCGCAACGCAACACATGTGTACTCACGTGAAGGGAGGGTGTCACAAGAGTGCACACTGATCGCCACACTTTTGATGGTGCACTTTCCATGATCCAGATGCTCTCCCCTGGTGAGTCAAAATTTGGACTTGTCAGTATTCTTTGTCCTCTGAAGGCAATGTAATTTTTTTATTTCACACTCATCTACAATTGAACTACTGGTGTGTAAGCTACAAGACTGTTTTTTAATCACAAAAATTGGCCAAGCAGTTGCAGAGATACAGTACTGTGCAATACTTTTGGACGCCACTGTAGTTAGACTGCCCAAGGGCACCATGCTGAACCACCTAGACAGAGAACAACAGTATGTAGCTACCCTACCATATGGCTCAGCCACAAAGGGGGAGTTTGAGGAATTAAAAAAAAAAAAGAAAAAAAAAGATGGTCACAAGCTTGTAGATTTAATTTCAATAATATGATCTACTAGATATGTAAATTTGGTTTATTAAAAATCAACAAAAGGCATACTGTACAAAGCAGTGCAAGTAGATAGGGACCAACCTGCATTTATCCAATTCTAACAGTCTAAGGACAATGGAGTGAAAGTTAGAAGTTTAAGGATGTGAAACACATATTACATACCTTCACATATAGTGACTCTACAACTTTGCTGACTTGCTCTAATGTCTGGATGGCTGCCCCATATGTATTCTGAAATCAACTGATGAGTGAAGGACAAGCAAAAAACATATGGATCATACATCTGCCTCTGGTTCATCATACACCAACAAACATCCTCTGCCCTGGTCAAGGACACCATAGAATACCTTGTCAAGGATCATCTGTGATAGTCTATTGGTATTCCGAAAAGTCAAGAACAATGTGAGATTGGTTCATAACATCCAATAGCAATAAAGCTCACTTGGTCTCTACAGCCTGCCTCTCCTGGCCCACTGTCTCGGCTACATACTCGATCTCCACAACAGAATAGGGCTCAACAATCCGGAGCAGGTTTTGTTCAAGGAGGGTGTCATACAATGCAGCAAGGTGAGAGCGGATGGTCGGGTCTGATGAAAGTTCTTCACAGAAAATATGAAAACCAGCAAACGAAGGAAGGCAGAAGCAGTTAATGGGACCCACCATCTTTGTAGTCCCGCAGAGCCTTCTCGAAATCGGCAAGATTTCGGTTTTGGTGGGCACGGGCGATGGCGCGCATGCTTTCTACATCTCGCATGTTGGCGTATTTCAAGGCAAGTTTGATGGTCAACAGAGAATTAACGTCTTCCGGCTGAGAGAACCAGTCGCAAGCTAAGTAAAACAATGAAGGAGGTGAAGAAAAGACAACGAACCAGATTGAGCATTACTTTGCAAAGAAGCATGTACTTGAGTGCGCCAAGCGCACCTTCCTCGCCTTGAGCAGACATGTTTTCGAATGCCTCAAAAAAGTATGAATAAGCGGTGGTGTAGTCCTTGTCCTCGGCGTGGAGAATACCGGATTGGAGATCGAGGGCAGCTTGGAGGCTTGGAGGGCAGTAGATAGAGTTGGCGGCGGTCCTTGACGATGTTAGAGCAGCCTGGGAGGACGCGGTGGTCTAGGTATACAGACAGCCTGATACGGTAAAGAGAGACGAACTTTGGCTTTTGCTAGGTTGCCAATACCTCGGTATACCCGGCTTTCGAGGAGATGCACTTCTGTGAGGATCATCTTGTCGTCCAGACGCTTGAGTTCCGTGAGGAGGGTGTCAATAAGCGTTAGGGCCGCTCCGTATTGCCTGGCTTCCAGTTGCCTGAGCAAATAGGAATCAATCCTCTGGGAATGTAAATGAGGGCCAGGATGATACATACAACCCGGCCAGTCGCGTCTCGAGACTGTGTTTTAGGAAGATGCGTTTCTCACTCTTTGCCCAAGCGATATTGTCTGTGAGTGTCTTGATTTGCACTTTTTGGCTGCCGGGGATGGCATTGAAGTAATCGAGCAGCGTTCGGACTGTCGGAAGAAACCAAAGGTCAATTATGTAGCACGGAACATACAAAACGATAAGTACTGAGTTTGGCTGTCTTTGCCTTCGCAGTTGAGGACATAAATGCTCGGGACTGTGTGATGATATCTGCCAATCCCTGTGCGTTCCTGTTGTACGTGAGCGATATTCATTTGGACTAGGAAGAGCCGGCATACTTACTTTTGATCCCTATAGAGCTCTCCCAGTTTCACCAGAGCGATCTCCTGATCACGCAGGTCTTGGGCATGGTCATCGTCCTTGGATATCGAGGCCGTTGTGCTCGCGAGGACTTGTTTGTAAAGCTTTTCAGCTTCCTGTGGGTTTGTAGAGGCAGATGACTCGGCTTTGGTGAGAATGTCGGTGACGGAGGACATGGTTGAAGGAGAAAAAAGAAATTAGAGGGTAGGGACACGCGTCGTCGCGTCGGAACCGTGGGAAAAAGAGCTGACGCGTCTCTCAATTCAATTATTCGTTTGCACTCTCTCCTCCACCATCATAATGGCCGATGAAGTTGTACTTCCTATTCCCAATCTCAGGGTTCCAGAGAACCTTTTTGTACTCTCCAACCCCGCCCTCAAGCACCTACATGATAATGCCCGGAAAGAATTGCTTGAAGGCATCAAAGCTGACCGTATGTCGGCCCATGATAATTGTTCTGCTGTATCTAATGAGATCTCAAATAGAAATGGGACCCTACTACCGAAATATAACATCCTCGTCGTCCGTGTTATCCCTTGATACCGCCTTCCTTGCTGAGATGGACAAGGCCAATCAGGAGGAACTGAAGAAACTCGATGACCGACTCGCTGAAGCGCAGAAGATAGAAGGAGAGTCCGAGATTTCGGATGCTCTCAAGGCGAGGGCTAATTATCTGACGAGGATTGGAGACAAGGTGTGTACCCATGCACCCTCTCATTCTGCCTTTGCCTTAAATATGGTTTTGCCTGACAGGAAAAATCACTGGAAGCACAGAAACTCGCGCTGGAGAAGACCCCTGGCCTTGGTTCACGTATCGATATCGTTTTGACGATCGTCCGCATAGGATTCTTCTTCAGCGACACTGATACTGTCACCACGAACATGGCCAAAGCTGAGAAGTAAGTCTGCTTCATTCCTTATTCAATGCGCATTCGACCAACAACTCCTCAGGCTCATTGACGAAGGAGGAGACTGGGACCGGCGGAACCGACTCAAAGTCTACGACGGCCTCCACCTCATTTCGATTCGCCAATTTAAGCGTGGCGGCGAGCTTCTCCTCGACGCTCTGTCGACATTCACAGCAACAGAGTTGCTGTCGTATAATGACTTTGTCGCGTTGACAGTCATCTCCAACAGCTTAGCTCTAAAACGAGTGGACCTCAAGAAGCGCGTATGTAGCCTTGCCATGCAATATTTGTGCAGTTCCAAGGCTGATTGCACCAATAGCTGATCGGCGCTCCAGAAGTAAACCAAGTGCTTCCTGAAATCCCTGTCCTCGGCGACCTAGTCAAGAATCTCTATGAATGTCACTATGACAAATTCTTCATCGCCCTCGGTACGTGCTCGGTTCTTTCTAGGTTGCCACATGCGAGTCTAAGTTGACTATGTAGCTACTCTCGAACAAACCCACCTCATCCCGTCGCGTATCCTTTCGCCCCACGCGCGGTTCTATGTGCGCGAGATGCGCATCCTCGCCTATAGCCAGCTCCTCGAGTCCTACCGAAGTTTAACGCTGGAAAGTTTAAGCGGGGCGTTTGGCGTCAGTGTTGATTTTGTTGACCAGTACGTCCAGCCATCACTGTTCTGATACCTTGGAATGGTGCTAAATTATTTTGTTTGGTTAGTGAGCTCTCGCGGTTTATTGCCAACGGCAGACTACATTGTTCCATCGACAAGGTGCGCGGGATTGTAGAAACGACACGGCCGTCATTGAAGAATGCACAATATGAGACGGTGGTCAAACAAGGTGATGTGTTGCTAAATGAGGTGCAGAGGTTGAGCAAAGTTCTGTACTGAGCATTGACTGCATGATTATGTATAGCAAAATACAAGCATCATTCATCCAACATTCCAAGAACTGTATTTCTTTCAGATAATCTTGACTTTGAATAATAATTTCACCATGCAATCATTCTCTAATCAGCGGCAGCTCGTAATTATTGATCATCATAACGAAACCAAATATAATCGCAGTTCTATTTCCGAACCCGACAGCATTTTAATGTAAGTAAGTATATCTAAAAGTATTCCGCATTACACGACTCCAAAGGAAGATGAGTGGCTTAGTTTTTTTTCCTTTTCGTCGATGCCTTAAACCTGTCCAGACGCGGCCAAAACATGCCCTCCAGGCACAGCTGCAGCAGGCGTCGCCGTCACATCGGGCTTCATGGCTGGGAAGAGCAGAACTTCCTTGATATCTGTAAATGTAGCAAGAATAATCGATGAGCCGAATCACAGCAGCCAAAGAACAACTTACTAGTAGAATCGGTTAAGAACATGACGAGGCGGTCGATGCCCAGGCCCCAGCCGCCGGTGGGAGGTAGACCATGTTCGAGGCTGATCATCAGGTACATAGTGAATATTGAGAGTTCGAAAGTGATATAGTCAATGACTCACGCATCAATAAACGTCTCGTCGACCCCCTGGGCCTCCTCGTCACCTTGGTCCTTCTGTCTAGCCTATGAAAATACAAACATTTAGAAAAAAATAAACAATACGAAAGAGGGGATTGGCAGACCTGCTCCTCGAATCTCAACCGTTGCTCGAACGGGTCATTCAGTTCAGTGTAGGCATTGCAGAACTCCTTCCCGCACATGAAGCCCTCGAAGCGCTCGCACAGCCCTGGCCGCGAGCGGTGCCACTTGGCTAGGGGTGACATCACCTGCGGGTGGCCGACTGTTGGGTAACGGGTCAATCGTCGACAAGGAGAAAAATAAAAGAGGAAAAAGCAACGCACCGATAAACGACGGCGACACGCACAGCGGCTCGATGAACTCCCCGACAAGCTTTAGAGAAAAAAGGTCAGTCAGCAAGAAAGCCAAGAAAACTCAAACATACCTTGTCCAGCATCCGTGCGTTCGTCCTGGGCTCACTGCAATCCACATTGTGCTTCTTGCAAAGCTCCCTCAAGAACACATTCGTCTCCTGCGTATGCAACTCCTCCCCAGGCGGGAACTTGACGCCGAGCTTCTCCTCCAACGTCCCGATCATGTCATACCGCTTCCACGGGCGTTTAAAATTCAGCACCAGCTCCCTCGCTCCCTCCACACCCTTGTTCCCGTCGGGATGGTACGTGATCGTCGTCCCGCCGCCCGTGAGTGCCTTGACGAGCCCCTCGAGCATACTCTCAGTGATCTCCATGAGGTCGGTCATATCAGCGTAGGCCATGTAAAACTCGCAGATCGTGAACTCTGGGTTGTGCGTCAAGTCGATGCCCTCGTTGCGGAACACTCGTCCGATTTCATACACTCGGTCAAGCCCGCCCACCACCAGCTCTTTCAAATAGAGCTCTGGGGCGACGCGCAGGTACAGGTCTAGATCGAGGTCGTTGTGGTGTGTGACAAACGGCTTGGCCGTCGCGCCTCCTGCGAGGAGGGACATCATGGGCGTCTCGACCTCCATGAACCCCTGGTCGTCGAGGAAGCGACGGACATAGTTCAGGATGCGGCTGCGCGTGATAAAGAGACGCCGTGTGGAGTCGTTGAGGATTAGGTCAAGGTAGCGCTTGCGATACCGCGTCTCCTGGTCCTTCAAGCCGAAATGCGATGAGGGGAGCTGGTGCAAGTTCGGTGAGAGCAGCTGCATCGTCTTGGGTGAGATAGAGAGCTCGCCCTTCTTGGTGCGCGACGGGTGTCCGGTGACGCCGACTATGTCACCGCGCTTGAAGTGCTCGTGTGTGGCGATGAACGCGTCGGGGTCCGCCGCGTCTCTAGAATAATAGACAGATAAAAGTTCATTCTTGGGATCAAAAAAAAAATGAACGGCTCCCCAGACTCACTGTTGCGTTGCCAAAATCTGCACCTTCACGCCTTCTCCATGAAGGTCATAAAAGATCAGCTTCGCGCCGTTCGCCCGGATGTTATGAATGCGACCGGCCAGGCTCTCGACGACCTTGTCCAACTTGTTACCGGCAGGGATCTTGCCCTCTGGGCCGTACGTCGCGATATAAGACGTGATGGAACGGGAGACGTGGAACTTGTGCGGGTATGGAGGCGGGTCTTGGGATTGCTTGAGCGCGAGTATCTGGCGCGAGCGCATTTCGTAGTATTGCTGTGCAGGTTCGCCAGTCGGATTAGACTGGATAGAATAGAACAAGAAGACAGAGGGCGAACATTAGGATTGAGATCTGCCTCTGCAGGCTCTGCCGATTTGGCAGCACCAGCAGCAGATGCAGCAGCAGGAGCAGGCGGAGGCGCCTTGCTCGCCTTCGCGGCCTCCTTATCGCGCTGCTTTTGGCGACGCTTAAGTTCCCTTCACAGCAAACACATCAGTGAGAAAAATGGCATTTAAATCACAAAAGAAAGACCGACTGCTTGGAGATCATCTCCCCCGTTACCGGGTCCTTGTGCGTGCCCGCCGTCGCAGGTGTCTCCGATGCCATGGTTCGATGGCGAAGTCGATTTGAATATAAGGCGAGGTTGATATTCGTGAGATGGATACGTGGAGGTCTGGAAAGAGCAGCAGATTGGAAAAGAGATAACGGACAGAGAATCCTGAGCATCCACTCTTTTTCTGTATGACTTCGAGTCACTTTTCTGGCCAATCACAAGGTCACGTCGCGATAAAATTCAAACCCAGAATTCGCGTCAGTTACATTGAAGGGTCCATTCGATTAAATGTTGAAATGAAAATGCGCTGTAAGGTATGAGCATTATTTTATAGGATTGTTGAACCATTAAACACCATCACATCAATGAAAGATGAGCAAGTAGACTATTAAATAAATAGGAGAGTAGAAATGTCAATGCAAAGAATTAACTACAATAAAAGCAATAAATGATAAAGGCATGTCTAAGTATGTATATGCAGGAGGTTGGGGGGGGGAGGGCATATGATGCAGTGGATGGAATGTGACATTGGGAGAGGCAATTGGCAACGTGTGGATGGCAGACTGGTCCATCATAGCGGCGCGATTTTTGCCTTTTGAGGGTGACTCAGGTTAGGGACCTCGCTGAAGGTTGCAGATGGCAAAGGGCAGCGAGAGAGGATAGACACCTTGTATGTGTCGACGTTGATACGGGTATGGGGGGGGGCAACAGCGGGCATGATGTGGGTTTCGTTTGGTATGACTTTTTGAGTGGGGTGAGGTGCTTGGCAAGGCTGACCGAACTAGTAGCGACGATCGGTATCGCAATGGTGCTGGTGAATAAGTTACAACAAGGTTTTTAATCGTCAGTGTCCTCTCCGGGTCCCAGATGCTCCCCGGGAGGCAGAAACGAAAAGCAGATGGTAGCACCGGAGACTATACGGGAGGGGGTAAGCACAACAAGGCATCTATGCAGCTCAGGACGACCCATGGCCGCTGACACTGCTCCACCGTATGACGCCCTCGTATATCGAGTACATTACCGCCGCATTCGGTACCACTCTCATCAAATGCGCGCTCAGTCCGCTGTACAACGTCCGGGCGCCTTCCTCGGCTATAACGAGCCGCAGAGTTTGCCAAAGCCCAGTGTACTTGATGACACCATTCACGGAGGGTTGACGGAGGCGGGTACGCACGACCTGGGGGTGAAAAAGTTTCGATTTAATTAGCTGGGACGAGAAAATGAGAAAGGAGTAAGACAAAACGCGCCTCATGTGGATATGTGATGAGAGTCGCGACCAGCTTCGCCGTACCCGCGCTGCCGAGCAGACCTGCCCACTCGCCGACCACGCCTTGCCCTTCCGTCGCGAGACTCAGCTTCTTCAGCCGCTCATAGAGCACCCACTGGATTGTAGTCTCCGTTACACCAAGATAACTCGCGCTCAGGCCCTTATAGAACCCCCGCACGCCCTCGTCTCTCATAATCTTCTTGATACATGCCCAGCTCCCCCTACTGCCAACGGCGCGTTCGCCCTTATTCGAATGCTCGAGCTGCAGGCGCGTCTTCACGACCCAAATCGGGTTCGTGGCAGTGCCGGTGACGACGCCTGCGATGACGGCGGCGGTGAATTGCACCCAGGAATTTTCTTGCCCGTGGTTGAACTGCTCTGCGATGAGGAGTTTGCCGTTGCCGTATGTGAAGAAGTTAATGGAGCGCGCCGGGATGACGCCTACGAGAGTGGGTCCAAGGCCCTTGAAGAGCGCACGGAAGGACTCTTCGCGGTAGATGTCGCTGTGGGTTGACGGGTCTCGTCAGTGACGATGGAGAGTCGTGATCAAGGAATAGCAACGCACCGAATAATATGCCCCGTCTCGACGAAGTTGTATAGCAAATTGGTTGTTCGCGGTGCGCTGATAAGGACACCACCCCCACCGCCTCCAACCACGCCAACCGCTACATGTTTCTGTCGAAAGAGGTCAGACTGTAGACGGGTTTTGACAACGTCGAAGGGGCTCGTGATGATGGCACCACACATCCCGCCGAGTCTGATCCACAGCAGTGGTCAGCTGGAGTTCCACGAAAACGAGACGCGAAAATACATACCCTCCTGCTACGAGATGCAGCCACGGATTCGTCTTGGCCAGGTCTTTCGTGCTTGCACCTCGGGCGGATTTTGAGTTGGGGAGGGTTTGTAGTGTTGCCATATGTCTGATATCTCCAGAATAAGTTTGAGTGGGACTTCTAAGCCGTCTATCCGCAGGCGTAAGAGTGATACAGTCCAGAAAAGCGAATACAGAGACGAGAAGCAGCCAACAGAAACTCAGAACGAAAAATGGAACGCAGACGAAGGAAAAGAGCAACTCGTCAACTGCTGCCGAATCGGGATTTCTCCACTTTTTTTCGGATCACGTGTCGATGTTCGCGTAGACGCCGTACACCGCCAAATGTATGATACCTAGCAGTCACGTTTTCTAATTTCATCGAGAACGTATGTCGACTTACATGTATCACATATGGAGTCAGCCATATACCATATGAAATTTTTGATTTTCAAATAGCTGGTTGGTACATGTTCTGTCGTGACAACCATATAGCAGGAAGGGCAGGGTGAAGGTCTTATCCTACCCTTTTGTCAGTTCGGAAACCAGCTCCCTCCCAGCTGAAATATTTGATATTAATTCAGCTGGGCGGCACACACTGACATATAATATCCATGAAGCAGTGGGACCATCCTGGAGACCTTGCTCTACATAAATGGCACACACAGAACCAGCTCCCTCCCAGCTGGAATAATTAATGTCGGCTCAGCTGGTTAGCAGGATTTAGACATGATGACCACTATATAGCAGGATGGACATCCTGGGGATCTTACCCCACCTATCTGGCAGATCAAGAACGGGATCGTTCCCAGCTGAAATATTTGATGATAGTTCAGCTGGGTGGCACGCATTTGCATGTAATATCAATGAAGCAGTATATCCATTCTGGATGTCTTGCTCTACATAACTGCAAGATGCAGAGCTAGCTCCTTCACAGCTGAAATAATTGACGTTGGCTCAGCTGGTGAGAGGTACCCAGATATCATAACTACTATGTAACGGGAAGAGCATCCTGAGGATCTTACCCCACCTACACTAACAAGGAAAAAGTAATGTCCCATCCATTTTTGAACGATTTCTCGACAACCGCCTTGAATTTAAAAAATCCGTGGCAAGGTTTTGAAGATGGGAGATAGACACTAAGGATATTAGCCACAGAAGATCCCAACCGTGTCTCCCTGGTGGTATTTGTGAGCTTTAACGAAATTTGTAAAAATCCACTTCTTGAAAAATGGCAAACATTCTCCTGGTATATAGTGTAGATTGTTCTCATGGAAAGTCAATACTCATTCCCCTTGAGATATCAAATATTGACCGAACGGTTATCGTGAAACAGGTGTAACAATCATGTGAATTTGGACCAAAAAGGGTAATTATAGCCTAAAATGACCCAAAATGACCGTTTTGCAAGGCTTGTAGCTCATGCCGACATGTATGGAGGTCCATAAATTAAGCTGATTCTGATTCTTATTAAACTGATATATGACATATAGGCAAGTTCACTCCTCAAGCAAAAAATTGACGAAGTTGGAAAATGCATGAAATCAATATTTTCACCGAAACCTGTTGTTGCACACCGGAAAATGAATAAAAAGCCAAACTTTATGGTCAGTCCCGGCTGTCTACTAGCTATCTAGAATATCTTGTTAGGGAATCATCAAAGGCAAACTTGTTCACGAGAAATAGACAAAATGATTTTGGGACATTACTTTTTCCGTGTTAGTGTACCTGTCAGATCAGGAACCGGCTTAATCACACCTGGGATATTTAATGATAACTAGCTGGGTGGCACATAAACATTGCATGTCTAATACTATATAAAACCCGTGGTTAAGGAGGCAGCACTGGTGGCTGCATTAGCCGTGTCAATGCCAGTGGAAGGGGCGGAGTGGGGAGCATCAAAACACGTCGACACTGGTCGAAAGTTTGAAGGTGGCGGAGCTGCGTCAAACATGCAGACAGCCGTGGAAGAGGTGGTGGCGGAGCTGGATCAACCACATTGATAGCAGGCCTAGAGGCGGGGCGGTGCGCCTGCCTAAACAAAGGCGGTTCAAAACGCAGATGTGGATGTTAATAAAGCGAATAACACAAGATATGTGACGAAGGATGCTATTTATGTCTAACTGTTAGATCCTTCCATTCTCTTGCGATCGCTCCAATGTCGCTATTTTTTTCTGCAGCGCTTCGTTCTCTTCCCTCAATGCTTCAATATTCTCTTGCGATCGCTTCTCCAAACTGCCAAGTTTGTTATGCAGCGCCTCGTTCTCTTGCTTCAATGTTTCGAGCCTTTGGAAGACGGCGTCTCCTTGTAGATCTCTGTTGTAAGAGTAATACATAACTATAGTTTTAGTTTTGGAGGTGTAAATTACGAGGATTTTGAGTGCACAATTTGAAAAGCAAGGGCAAACATATGATGAGCCTAGTGCCAAAAATCGAAAGGAAGAGGAATGCTTACCGTTTGAACAAGCTTTCACCCAAGTACCCCCCGAAACGAGAATATTATTGGCCAGAATGAACACGTTATGAAAGAAGCCGCCTGATATTATGATATCTATCCTGAGGTTAACGAGAGGCCCAAGCAAACAGGTTGCGCATTTACTGTCGTGAATTGAGAGCGCAAACGTGCGCAGCGCGGGGGTGGTCGTCGTTGAGTCTACAAGGGTCAGGCTGTGGAACTTGTGCTATCCTTAGAAACTTACCGTTGCTTCTGGTATCGCTTGCGGAAGTACCGTCTATTGCTCAAATGAGCTGAGTATTCGAGAACGAGTCTAAAGAGACTTACGCGGTTCGGTCATTGTGGATGCTAGAAAGAAGAGATCTTTGAGAACGAAAGAGTCGAAAGGCGGTGTACAATTCACCGTCAACGTAGACATTTCCATTTGGTGTAGCAGCCATGACTGAACTGTCCTTAAACAAAAGAGGAGGTAGACGAAGAGGCGGGGGTGATCGACGACGGTGTAACGGACAAGACAAACTCAGTGAGTTAGTTAGACGTCCAATTATGGTCATACCAATAATTTAAATGAGCGCCTATTCTGGAGCGATAACAAATCGCTCAACGTGAAATCTAGAAGCCCACATATCGACTTTCTCGGCAGCCCATACTGCTTTAGCAGGTTTTTGAACAGACGGTTGACCGCCGAAGTTCTGTGGGTGGACCAGACTCATTATATGTCGCGGTTCTCGGTATGATTCTTCATGGTCTCAGAGCCCAGATCTTTGGAGGAGATAGCTTTGGCATCCTCAGTATTACTCCCTTGCGCGAGGATACGTCACCTCTGACCGGCTCTGTCCAGATCGCGAGTGCTCGCGGGCATCCTGAACGGATTTGAAGGTGCGTATATGCCACGTTCGAAATTCACTGATGTCTTCCTTACAGCTAATCTATGCCGCTGTTGGTATTACTGTCTCTTCGCCAACCGTGAAAGTTGCACATTTGGTTAATTGGTATACAAGGCTGATTTCGACCGCACTTGCAGATCAAGAGGGATCCTCTGGTCAGAAAGCTTATCTCACAGATTACAAATGCTCTCGATTCTTTGCACTACAGTCGCTCAATACCCGATATACGTTCGGTCACTTTTCCCTTGACCACGAATCTCCAATTCAGGCCCAAGGGCGTGTCGAAAACATCGCCAACAGCTGCCGAAATTCTGCTTTACTCCTATGTATACCCTAGGTTTGGCTTAGTCCTCTGAACCACCACTGTTGCGCTTTTTCCAGAGTTTCAAAGCTGCTGTAAGCTCCTTTTGACCATCACGTAAAGCTCGATAACGATGAAGATCTTCTGACTCAAGATCAATGAAAGAAAAGGTTGACTGTTGTGGAGGGATCTTTGAGTCGAGGAGGCATAGAAACTGGATCGAAGGCAAGAGTAGAAATTGTTTTGTTTGAAAATAGCTGTGGCATCCGGCGCCGAGCGAAATTGCCGAGCAAGTCGGAACTGATAAAGCTGCACACCTAAGTACGAGATTGCTGCGATGGTCGAAGACTCCGGAACGGCACTGTGTTTGCCATTTTTTCCTCCGGTTTTCGAATACAGGGCTACAACTATGAGAACATCCGTTTGTATCTCGTCTTGCGATGGAACAAAGCTTACTATAGCCAATCATTACCCCGTTTGCCGTCAAAACAAACCCATAATCGCCGACTACCAGAGGGCGGATCACAGTCACTCGAGAATCAACTAATTCCACCAACTTCTGCACCTTGGCCGTTACAAAAACATCTTTGCGTTTCTTTGCAGTCTGTAAGGTGAATAAATCAGTGATTGAAAGCTACAATTAGTCGAGCATAGGCACACCTGTCTCGCAACTGCAGCAGCAGCATTTACAGCATTTCCCGCAGGAATGGTGTCAGTTGTGCCGCCAGATGCAGGTGCAGTCCATCGCACTCCACGGAGGGTACCAGTGCCGATCGCTTTATCATCCCGTGCCTCCTTTAGAGCCTGATGAAACTCCCATATGATTTGCTCGCGCATGGTCCCATTGCCTGGTTTTGATTTCTTTGTTCGTACACCATTGGCAGCCTGCTTGGTTTGGTGTTGGCGCCTCATTGATGAGCATCTCGAAGTCAAGGTCGTCGTATCGAACCATTCCATGACCAAGGGGCCGACTCGGCGCGTCAGGTGCCCGTACTGCTGGAAGGTTTGACTGGCCTATGCTCGTAACCCGCTGGATTTGAGTGTACTCGTCTGATATCACTGCATCCATTTCTTCATTGTCAGTGTGGGCAAAGTTTTTTCTGAAAATGGAGCAAGTTGGTTACGGAAATATAAATAAAATAGAAGACGCACACAATGGCAGCATCTTCCGCAGCTAGAGAGAGAGCGGCCGAAGTCAAACTGAGACAGATTTCGTCAACCTTCCGATTACGTGACAAAATTGAACTATTTTCTTCAGCATCATCCAAAATTTTGTGCAACTCCTCAGCTTCGCATACGTCACCATCGTCATCAGACTTGAAGTCCAATTCGAGGACATCCAAACCATCATCTAGCCAGGATTGGATGCTCGGTAACCAGATAGGTGGTTGAGCATTGGTTGGGGCGATGTAATACGTCTGCATTGACTCCAAGAAGGGAAATCAAACTATTTGCCTCTTGCGCAGCTTGCTATGCGAGGACTTTAATCTCCGCACCCGTTGGGTAAGTGGACAACGCAACTAAATCGAGGCCTTCATGATCAAAGTAGGTGTGCGAGTACCCAGAAGCACGGGCCTTTGCACTCGAGGATTTGCCTCGAAGGACAGCTTCGTGAAGCTTGATGCGAAGTTTTGGAATCATGTATAGGAAGTCATGGAAAGTAAAAATCCTTAATTACATGTCGAGCTTCTCTGAAAACATGTTCACATGCCTCACTCGAGTGTAGATAGAGCAGCAGAGGGGCCGGCTTGGATAAATGGTCATGATGAATAATGACGAGCGCGACGAGACCTTCGATAATGATACTACGAAGGATGTCATTGGCTTCACGAGAAATGACGTAGTGATCCTTTCGGTAGCCGCAGGTTGTCAAAAAGGCCTCCCATGAGTCGAGGAAGTAGCGTGCTCGAAGGACCAACATGATATGTTCAGAATGCCCCATGCTGCGATTTTGGTAGGCGTCGATTAATTCTCCAAAAACGAAAAGGTAGACAATTGCGCCAACATAATCGGGGTGGTGGTCTGTCAGATACTTGTGAACATCAGCCGAAAAAAGTCGGACAGTTGCATTGTCATCCTGACGGTCGAGTTTGGTAACATCTGCTGAAAAGTGGTGTCCCAGCACCGTGGACATTGTCAACGATGTGGCAGTAGAGTGAGACATAGTTTCCAAAGGTCAACAGCCTTGCACCAGAAAAGAGGTTGTTTCGGAGAGTGACTTGTAACCAGCCGGAGAATGGGGGAGAGGAGGAGAACCTCGCTCTAACGAGGGCCATCAGCATCACCTCTTAGAGGGAGTGGTCCCCAGTCTACAATTCTTGAAGGCATGCTTTGAGTCCTGGATCATGCAGATGAGCTGACTGCGATAAACTCCAAATTCGATGACTGTTGGCTTGTCCCCAGGGCGCGGGTTGTTGATGATATAACGCCGCTTTGATGTCTCGTCCAAAAAGAGTCTTTGCACGGCTCATTCGACCTGTGTTCTATCACATGCACATGATATCACAACAGTTCCTTTATTGATTAACCCATCGAGAACTTTTTTGAGTAGTACATGTGAACTTTTTAGTATCTACAGGATGATTGAGGGTATATCGGAGTGATGGAAATGCCTCAGGCTTGACTTGCCATCTCGGTATCATCCTCCTCCGCCTCCAGTTCTGATATCGTTCGTTTCTTCGGTACTACCGAGCCTGTCTTGTTTGCTGCCATCATCTCCTCTTTCTTCTTCTGTGCTGTGCGTGCTTCTAACTTTGCTTTCTGTGTGGCTCGAAGGCTGCGTGCAATTTCAATATGTTTTGCTTTTCGAACCTCAAGTGGATAAAGGGGGATGGGAGAAACAAGTGAACGCTCCAAAACTGCTCGAAGGTGGTGTGCATTGTGGAATGCATGGGTGTTAATGACAAAGCGTTCAACTGGTTTGTGTTCAATATAGCTATTGAATAAACCTGATTCAACTCGCTCCTGCATTAAAGGCTGTTTGCCTGATGCTGTACATTTTGCACGTGGGCAATCATGCTGCACATTGTAAAGGAATCCTAAATCCTGCAAGAGTTACTCAGTGCATGATATTAAAGATAGAGACCAGTGTACATACAGTAGAAGGAATAACAGCATACATCATTTCCTCATGACGTCGAGCTAGCATTGGCATTCCAAAGATTTCATGTCGAATATTGCAGACTTCGAAAATATCAAGCACAACAATAGCACGTTTGCCTTCAGATTCCGCCAAGATTTCAACAATGCGACCAGTGACAGATTGTTTGGCCTAGTATAAGAAGGGTTGAAGCAAATTACACTCAGATAATAACAGTCAACTTACATTGAATGGCGATGTTGCAAAGACCCATGAACCTACTAAACACTTATCTCCAGAACTTGCAACAGCAAATCTGCAGGCCGTCCATTGTGAATCAGGACTTTCTAAAGAGTTCACAGCCTTGGTCCCTTGCGTCTGGAGCCATGGGATGTACTTTCGCCACTCAACCTTTCCATGTGCATCTCGCTTGAGAGGTTCTAATCTAAAAGAGCCTAAACATTGTAAGCAAACTGAGTTATATAGTGAAAGTTGAGGCCTACCATTAACAAGCTTCTCATTACTGGTCCAACCCAAAAGAGCTTGAAGTGTTGGGTGATCATGAATGAAGTTTCGGACAGAAGGCCCTGCTCTCTTCCATTCTCCATCACCTGTTGGCCACCAACCACCAGTCAGACGATATTTAAGTACTTCTTGACTGGCCAATTGGAAGGCTATGTCCCGACTTGGGGCAAGGTGGTTTGAGTAGATAGAGCAGAACCTAAAGATAGCATTGAAACATTCAAAGGTCTCTGTTGCAACCCCAACCAGAGGTCCAAAACGGAGAATGTCTGCTTTCAAGTGCACAAGAAGGTGGAGTTTCTGCTTCGATGTCATTTTTGACGGGTCAATCAAGGCAAATAGGTCAAGCACATTTGCAGCTGCAATTTCAACATCTGACTGCAAACAAATCATTGAGAAAATAGCAGGATAAATCAATATGTTTCAATGTACCAGGTATTCTTCCATATTTAATATTTCTGGAATCCACAAAAGCGCAGTAAGCTCTCCAACTGCTTTAGTAAGAAGAAACCGAGTGGCATCTACAAGATCATAGACATGAAACACATTGACCTGTGCAATAGTTTTAAACTGCCGTCCAATTAGTGAGTTGGCATATTGCATGATATAGTTGGCTCGAATTGCATGTATAGAAAGCCCAGATGTGTCAGTTGATTGCAAACGAATTGAATATGTCTGTTTCTGACTGGCTGTCCACAAGGTATGCGAGCCGTGCCACAGATATTTCACAATACCCAGAAGAATGGTGTGAAGAATTTCCACTGGAGTATCAACAGCAGCATCAAATCCTGTCAGATAATAAGATCCAACAATGACTGCAAAATTGAGAGGGAAGTGCTCACCATCTAACTTCGAAAATGGATTATAGATCTCATCTTTATGCTCTTGCACCCAAGAGAGCAATTCACTCTGAATATCGGCTGTAGTCCGTCCAGGGTGTTCCTTGCGCAATGTTCGTGCTCGATCTATAAGATAATCAATCCAATATTGGGTGTAAGCATCTTTTACGCCATTCTTAGTCTGCTGATTTTGCACATGCTGAGCAACACCCAGACAGGCCAATTGAACCTGGTATTCAACATCTGAGACAGTCTCTTCAGCAGAGCGAGGTTCACCAGGCTGGATATTTCAATTTAGTAAGCACACCGAATTAAACACAATTACTGCCCACCTCAAAGAGACGATGGAAACCTTCATCAGATTCTTTAACTTCATGTGTCCCACCAACATGGCACTTCCTGCACAGCTGATTTCCGTTTCCACCAATGTGGCCACAGACTTCACTTTGTGCAGGGTTATCTGATGGACCGCAATTAATGTTTATCTTGAATCGCATTTGAGCTCCTGATGTCCCATGACGAACTTTCACAGGTTTTGTATGTGTTGACCTATTGATTAATTAGTACCGGTGTGATATTTGAAAAAAATGTCATACTCAATAACCTGTTTAATACCGTGGAACTGCTCAGTAAAGCTAGCAACTGGTGAGGTCGATACAAAATGTGTGTGGAATTCTTGTTGAAGAAGCTTTCGGGGTAGGTTTCAGTGACTGATATAGATGTTCCAGTGTTTATTCCAGCTCTTGGTTCGGTTTCCAGATACATCATCGCCAAAAATATCTATCCAGCTGGTATATAGGGGATCGCCTTCTGCTAATGCGCGGTCTGGGTTAGGCATACGTGCTGGATATCCAGATTCCATAGCCTGACCTATTCTTCATGAGCAGTTTCAATATGCAAAACAAGTGTAACTTACAATTCCAGGTTGGAAGCGATCCCATGTCCCTCAAATCTAGGAAATTGTTCTGTAAATCGGACGCCTTTACAAGAATTGTTTCACTATCAATCACGTTTGCGACAAACTAGAGGGCTATCAACGCCTTGAACTAATTACAGTCATCTGTAAAAAATTCCGTACCTCGTGATCAAACTTGACGGCATATGCATCTGCGTAGACCTTTCCGCTTTCGTCCTCCAGCCATCGTACTGGAATGATAAAAGTACCGTTCTTGAGGCGTGTAAGTTCATCGATGTAGTAGTGGCAGTTGCCGGCATCATACATAGGGCTTAATGCATGTGGATTGACGTCCTTCCGCCATTTCTGCGCATGATAAACCTCAGAAATAACACCATCCCGAGGAATCACTGGATAACGACGAATATGACCGCATACCGCGGGATTGGCCCAATCCTAAAGAGAACAAATCTAGCCAGATGTAGACGGTGTAAAGATTTTACACACCATAGCAATCAGAGTACGCAAGTCATTCATGGAATAAACATTGCCTTTAGGAGACTTGTGATGGGTAGTTGGTACGCCCGTTGATTTGCGGAGAGATGCCTGTGTCCGACGGAGATGGTGTAAAGAGGGGACGTCGCGGGCACCGCCTTCACGCAGTATCCAAAGAAACACATTCATAAGCGAGTTGGAAATTCGCATTCTAGGGAGGTTGTCGAGGGTGTCGAGGAGGAACATCTATCACAAAGGGGATTGTACATTTAATCACTACTTGGACGGTTAGAACGTCTACTCACCATCTTTGATTCGTAAGGCGCCCAGGCATCCGAAATCTTGGGTTGACTTGCGCCTCGCGGCTCTTCAGTAAGTATGTCCGCCGCATCAGGTGCATTCAAGTCTATCCAGATCACGATAAGCAATGTGTATGAAAATACTTCAAGGAACTATGCTTACGCGCATTCCGTAGCAACTCGGATAGAATATCATCTTGCTCCAACTCGTCCAGCAGTAATTTGCCGTCGTTCGGATCCTCTTCGGCGAGGAAGTCTGCGCCGTGCCAAAGATCGAAATCGGTGGCCTCCCGTTCCAGGCGCTTCCTCTCTTCGGCTGCAGCGAATAGGGGGTCAATTCCTGCATCAAAGGCATCGTTTCCGAGCGCGTAGCGGTCCCACATTCCTTGCTCTTCCTCACTTTGCTGAGGCGCATGTGCCCTTGCAGTAGCTTTAAGTTGGATTGTTGAAGATAGTATAATAAAATCCATGTCCTCTTCCATGGCACTTTCTTCTTGCAAGGACCGTTCTCCAGATTTTTCTGAGAATTCTTTGATTCTCTGGGCCTCGACAGAGTTGGCATGGTTTTCCGACTTCAAGTGATTGGCCACACTTCCCTTGTTAATCCACCCACTGCCATTTTGTTGGCGTGCCGCAAGACACACGGTGCATCGAACTTTGAGGCCGTCATCAGAACTTTCTACAACTAAGAATCGTTCACACGCAACTCCAGAAAATGGCATAGAACTTGGAAAACTTACATTCAGGCAGCGGGTTTTGTGGCTTGCGTCCTCTTGCCATGGAATGAGTCAAACGGAAGAACGATACGACCGTTTGAAGTCATAAACTATGTCACGTGATAAGAGGGACTATGAATGCCCACGTGAGTGATGACCTTGCCTGCTGGCCACTCCAGGACGAATAAGCGACTGGTCATTTCCTTACGAAGACCTGTAAGGATTATTTTCAACTCCTTAGAGACCCAATTAGAACACGTGTATCACTGGCCTCCTCATTTTCACTAAACCAACTGCTGCTGTGGCCTAATGAACGGCATCACAAAAGAGAAGGGTCACGCATAGTGAGGAGAGTCGGTCGGACCATGCATAGGTATTTGACGACACAATATTAACGGCATCCTCCCTGGCATGCATGGCTAGTGAAAATTGATAATAGACATGAGCATAGTGCTACAATCTGAAGGACTCTAACAAAGAGATATTTCGCAACAAGTAATTATCTGGTCTCCTCCTGCACTATCAGGAATAAAGAACAGTTGAGGATTTTCAAATGACACAGACAAAAGGAAGCGGATCTTCCTGAATGCAATATCGTAGTGTTCATTAATTAATTTGGGGCAGGGGCGTTGGCGAGGCCAATGACGAGTACGTTTGTGACTTGCAGATTTCCCGGAGTCCGTGGAAATGCCTGTGAAGGAAGATGAAGGGATTTGCAGCGACAACAATACAAGTGCAAACGTCGAAATAGGAAGGGGAAAGGCGGCGGAGGGCTTGAAACAGGCTAGCGGAATGAAGAACCAACAGAATCTAGTTAAAGACCGTCAGTTTAAGTCAGCAGTAGATAGAAGAATATGACTGACACATATCTGTGAATTGATGCCGCCATTCAAGTGCTACTATGCTAGTTCTATCCTCAGGAGGACGAACACAGCCGGGCTACTACAGAGGAACGACAACACGACCAAGGACATTCCTGTTTAACAAGTGCCACCTCCAACAACAGCCCATAGACTGACCAACGCGACCTTCTCTCTCCATCGAAATTACAGTCCATACCACGACTTACAAGTACTTTGCGCGGAGATGGCCGCACGCGGACAGTCTAGAACGACGAGCCACTTGATGTGCCCGACATATCGCCCATATCGTGCTTTTGTAAAAAGCGTGAAAGGACGTCCGGCCCAAACGGAACCGACAGTCGTATCGTTCTCTGACCAGCCAGTAATGCCCATGTCGGGATCCAATCACAGCAAGTTGCAGAGGAGCCTTAAATAAACACAAGCAGAACCAGCTAGACGTAATAATTTGCAACACGCCTGTATCATTCGGTTGCATGAATTTCCGTATCGACCGCATCGGTTACACATTGAGAATCAGACCACCGTGCATCTTGAAGATCCTCTTGTCGATAATGATGGCGTTCGGAAGGAGATTGAAGTGATATTTCGACGTTTTCCATAATTTGATGTCATATCTCCGCTTATCTGGAGCGAAGTGATTAGAAATGAGGCCAGGCATCTATCGAGATCGAAGGCATAAGGCAACTCACATTCGCCATGAAAGTTATATATCCTGGTGATATTGGGGCATCCGTGATTACCTCACAGAATGAAGACGTTTTGATCTTGTAAGCGAGGAGCAGACAGGCTGACTCTAGAGACTCCTTCCGTCTGTCTACGTAGTCATCGAGGAAGAGGCCATTTGCCAAGAGGACGAATGCCTTATCATATGACAGGACTGACGCCGCCATTTAGGTGTAACAATGCCTGTCCTGAGTCTCATCGAGAGGGCCAGTGCCTCAGTGACGGGACCTCCGAAAACAGGGTGCAAAAATCTGGTCATTTTCGACAAGAAGACAGATCCTCAGTGTCGTCGGTGGTCTTGTATATCGGTTGGGTGTCTTGAAGAAGGTCCGTTGTTGTGTTGGTTATTTGGCCCTGCTTGGTGTGGGGTTTGGATCCCAATAACACCAAATGACCGTTGATTAATTATCAAGGCGACTTGAATTCTTGGAAGCTCGAAGTCCAGCCATGTCAGCTATATTTCTATATGAAACACTGCAATTTCCCAAAAGCCTGTTATACATCCAGAGTGGGTTTTTCCAATACTGCCTTTTTGCAGTCCCTACGTTTTACATATCTATAGGGTGGGTAGGCATGCTAGGAATACGTATATGGGTGCTCTGGGGGTGCGGGATGTAGTAAATACATGTAAACAATGCCCCCCATGATGTTGGGCACTGTATAATAGGTGCTGCTCATCATTTGGGCGCTTTTGGGCGCCTTTAGGCGCGGGAATAAATCATCCAGGGTCTTCAAATATTGATAGCAATTAAAATTGGCTGCTGCTCATCATTGGGGGCGGGTTTCGGGGCTGAAAAAGCGCCAGGGGGTATATTTTAGTACCCACATTCCATCTGGGATGTTGGTCACCCCGTCGGGGATGTTCGACACACCTAACTCGAATCTGCAAACGGATCCCATGAGTCCCGACGGGGTCCTAGTTCCATTTTCGGACGCGTCCCGCGCCTTTTCGGCTTCTATTGGATGAGCGATAAAAATAGATTCGTGTAGTTTTCGTGCTATATTGCTCTCATTATTTCTGTCCCGCCACTTATCAATGTATATTTGTAATGTCCTTGTAAATACGAAACTAATGATATAATTTTTATTGCGAAATGTGACCTGGAAGTGGTCAAACGAGTTAATGATACCTACGGGCTCCGTAGGATGAGTGTTATAAATAGATTACTACGACATACCCGCCGTTTTTGCCATATCCCGATCTCAGTTCGCCTTTCCCTTCACTTGTGTAGACACAGCTGTAATCAGCTTGAAAATGCGAATCCATTCATACCAGTTTTATGAATAAATACCTACTGGAAGGCCCAGTTATATCCTCCAGCTCTCATTTGTTGTGATAGAGAAAAGATCAAAGCAAATTATTCAACCAAACTCTACGACATTAAAGCTTCATATAGTGTATTAGATATAGAAACTACAAATATTGAAGCATGAACAGCGGCAATAGTACCTGCCCGCCTATTCACCTTGCCCAGCCTCCCCCGCCATCCCTTCGTGCCCTCGTATTCACGCCGCTAACTGTCCGAGTCTCCGCATCGACACTTCCCACACCGCGGCCCACACACGACATGGACTATGGGCAGGAAGATGTCGGAACCTGGACAAAGGGATGGGCTAGGGATGTGTGGATGTCCAATGGGGAGGTGGGCTGGGCTGCCGGCGAACGCGAAAGCCGTCGCGTTCTCGTTGGTTACCCTAGACCGCGCCATCGCAAGCGGGGCGAAGAGCGAGCGTGGTGAGGTGGGGCACTGCGAGTCGCAATCGAGTGGGTAAAGAGGGGTACGGGCAGCACGGGAGCAAGCGACGACCGTCGACGTGGGCTACCAAAGGTTGTGCAGCAAGAAGGCAAGGGCGACAAGGCAGCCCTGTCTGCCCGCCACCTCTACCCCGCCGTCGTAGGTGTATCCGGGCAGGAGCAGCACCCAGTGGTCCTGCTCCTGCTCCTGCAGCCGCCGTGTATGAGGAACAACAGCATCCTGTGTTCCTCCAACAGCTGCCGCCGCCGCACAACTACTCCCCGCCCATCCCACCCTCGTTATCTCCGCTCGCTTCAACACCCTCGCCGCCCCTTCCCTCCACGCCATCGTAACCTGCGTCTCGCTGGTACTCGTTAACGCCCGCTGTTCCGGCGACTGTCGGCGTACGCATGCGGAAGTTAAGGGAGGCAGCCGGTGCCTGCACTTCCCCAGTTAGACGTCGGGGTTGGTATTGGAAGTGGGAGAGAGGTGGTGCAAGCGAATGGCGGTAGTCCCGGGCTCGAGTATTCAACGCCAGTCGCTATGCACCTTGGACGGTGGAGGTGGAGGGGAGTGTCGTATTGTGAGGCGCAGGGGTGTGGACTCGAAGGCCGGTCGCAATGAATGGTGACGAAGGAAGGGGCGATCGAGGGCTGCGCTGGGGCTGGACTCCAGCGGGGAGTCGCGGATGGCATGGTGGAGTGGAGGGTGCTGCGGATGGGAGTCGTCGCGGGTGATGGAGCGGGTGTTCTGGAAGCGCCGGCCCACATGCGCGAGGCGAGGGGCACCCGACGCGCACGTTTGAGGCTTGAGGGAGTGAGATAGAGAGTGGAGGTGGTGATGGTAGTGGTGGTGGTGGTGAGAAAGCAGAAATCAACATCAGCCTTGTTGATCGGCTTTCGGGAAGGCGTGTGATTGGCTGTGGCAGTCGGGCCGGGTCGCTTCCGATCCGTCTTCAACGTCTCGAACACCGTCGCGGGCATCCCACAGAGTAGATGAGAGTCCGGATATCGTGGTTATATACAGTATATGTAGTTTAAAAAATAAATTTAGCCTTAAACAAAGAAAAGATATGGAGTATCAATAATTAAACCAAGTGTATCTCGAATGTTTGAAAACGACGAATAATTTCTTCAATCATTCATGCCTAAAAGCTATGAACTAGAGGTTAGGAAAGTTCACAATGAATTTTAGCCATGTAAAGTATCTAGAAGCTTTCAAAACAATGTATATTCTCTCTTCACTGCATTTTCTTGAGGTTAATGGTACTCAAAGCACCTGAATACCATCCTGTTGAACAGACCGTTTGACCGAAATCACCACGCTCAGAAAGTGCATGCTCGTATCATATCGTAAGAGATTATATTGGTCACCGGACAAACGATAATACATTCTTAAGTCAACGTTCAATGCATCACACCATTTATTTATCGACGCAGCGTTTGGTTACCATCGTCCGAGACGTCTTCGACAATGGCCAGCCTCGACGGACTGCCCGGTCCGTTCGAGCCAGCCAATCACATTCCTCGCCGAAAACGCCGGACGCCAGATCAACCGCCATCAACTCTCGTTGATCTTGCTTTCCACCACCACCACCTCCCTCCCTCTTTCCCTCCTGGCCCGTTTCGCCCCTCAAGGCGTCAAGAATATGTTTGGTAAGTGATATTACCAAATTCTATTGCTACATTACTTATTTTATTAACTCACAGGTAGTCTACTGCACGAACAACATCGTGCCGCGCGTCGCGAGCCCCCTCTCACGTTGAGGGCTGTGGGCCGACGTTCCAACGAATTCGGGTGGGAATCGGGTGGGGTATGACAAGGGGAGACCCTAGAGGGGGAGGCCCGCCCGGTACGTCGCGAGACGAGTCAAAATATGACTCGTCTTGTTTTCCTTCCTGCTCCGCACGTCCCCATCTCATTCCCGCCGCGATAGGCTGGTTCGGAGGCCGCTGCCACTGCCTATGTCGATACCGACCGCACCTACGATACCTACGATACCACCTCTACAGGCCGCCATCGCCTTCCGCGTCCACGAAATACCCGAGGCCAGCAGAGCAGCAGCACGACCGCTGCTGCTCCTATGACACGAGTCTTGTACCCCGGCCAGCACGAGGAGCAGCAGCATCACCGCTGCTGCTTCTGCGACACGAAACTCGAGGGGTGAGCAGCGGTAGCAATACCGCTGCTCCTTTTCCAGGGTGGCGAGGACGGGATGGCGAAGAGGCAACGAATGTTTGCCTCTTACTCGACACCTCGCACCCCTTCCTCGCGTTCGCGTTTGTGGCCAATGCCGTCATTTGTCCACTACGCCTCCGCCTTCTTCGTACCACGACGTCGCCGCCACTCGATACCCACCTGCTCGCCCCCTCCCCTCGCCATTCGCCCCACCAAAGGCAGACACGAACTGCGAATAACGAACGCGAATACGACGACGTTCGCGTTCGTTTGCCCTTTCGTCCCCCCACCCTCTCTCACTGCCCACTGTCCACAGCCCCACCTGGCGTTATTTCCCACCCCGCAGTCCACGTCGCGTGAGATGCGATGGGGAGATGACGTTTGGGATAGGACGGAGTGAAGCACAGGCTGCAGCGTATTTGCTACTCGTCGCTATGCTGCGGCAAGTGTGAAGGGAGCGGGTTTGACGATGGCGCCGCCTTGGATTCGCCGCCCACTCCCGCCACCTTACGATCCGCACAGAGTGGGTACCCCGGGAGTTGACTGCGAATGCGACGGTCGCGAAGAGATAATGGGAGCCGGGGGTCTGTTTCTCGGGTTAATGGAGGATAAGTATTGACCAGCTATGTAGCCTTACCGCCGTGTAGTAGTAGAATATTCTTGAATATGATTTGATTTTTGCATTTACCCGCACAAATAAGGCTCGAGGGAGTAGCTGAGCCTTCTAGTAGGCATTTACTCATAAAATTGGCATTAATAGGTCCGCATTTTTAAGCTGATTACAGCTGTGTCTACCCAAGTGAAGGGAAGGGCAAACTGAGGACGGGATAGGGTAAAAACGGTAGATATTTGGTAGAAATCTATTTATAACACTCATCCTATGGTGGTGCCCGTAAATATCATTCGTTCGTTTGAACCCTTCCCGTGCATATTTTCCATTAAAAAAAACATCATTAGGTTTGTATTTACCAGGGCTTTACGGATATGCAGTGAGAAGTGAAGGGATGGAAAAAATAGAGGAAATATAGTGCCAAAACTGACCGAATCTATTTTTATCGCTCATCCAAAAGGAGCCGAAAAGGCGCGGGACGCGTCCGAAAATGGAACTAGGACCCCGTCGGGACTCATGGGATCCGTTTGCAGATTCGAGTTAGGCGTGTCGCGCCTCCCCGGCGGGGTGACCAACATCCCAGATGGAATGTGGGTACTAATATACACCCCCTGGCGCTTTTTCAGCCCCGAAACCCGCCCCCAACGACGAGCAGCAGCCAATTTTAATTGCTATCAATATTTGAAGACCCTGCATGGTTTATTCCCGCGCCTAAAGGCGCCCAAATGCGCCCAAATGATGAGCAGCACCCATTAGGCAGTGCCCGACATCATGGAGGCCATTGTTTACATATATTTACTATGCCCCGCACCCCAGGGCACCCATATATGTACCCCAGCAGGCCTAGCTACCCTATAGATGCATAATACATAGCTGACTGCCTTTTGGCAGTATTGGAAAAACCCACTCTGGATGTATAACGGGGTTTTGGGATATTGCAGTGTTTCATATATAATCGTAGCTGCTACAGGTGCGAAGTCTTGAGATCGACAGTGGCCCAGACATTTCTGGACACCGTTGCCCTTGAGAATTCTGTTGCGAGCCTGACATTGCCTATATATGCGTTATTCGGATATCTCTGAATCTCGGATTGAGTTGGACTGAATATGATGCAGTGAATCCGATGCGTCGCCTCCCCGCCTGGCGAACTTGGACTTTGATTCGGTTACTTTGAATTTTGAAATCTCTGGACACCTTGGCCCTTGAAAAATCTGTTGCGAGCCCGAGACATATTGCCCGTACGCGTGACTCGGACGTCCTTGAACACTCTGGGCTTCGGATTGAGTGGACTGCTCTTGATGTTCCTTTCGTCAGTGAGGCTATCCTGTGTTTTTTTCATCTGGCGTACTAACTAAACGCCTTGCCTTTTCAGTGATTCAGAAAACGAAGGAGTTCGTGTTCAAATAATCAACGGCAACCTCACTCATCTAACTATCGGCGTCGCATTACCGACATCCTTTACCTGACCGTCATGAAAAGGAGTGCTTATGCGCCTAAGTATTCAATGCCAGTGGAACGTTCTTTTCATGAATATTTCCGTCTATAAAGCCCAAAGCGGTGGAATTTGTAGTTTGGTTGAGTTGGGTTTACCCCTTGAAAACCTAATTCCAGGGACACGTCCTAGGCGCTTTGTACCGGATCCCGCAAGCACGAGAACTAGTTTTTGTGGAAGGTGAAAGATATGGTATGTCTCGCGAAACTTTACATGCCTGGTCCGGTCTCGTGAATGGCATCAAACTTAGGGTGACATCTGTCGGGAAGTTACACGGAAATCACCATTATCCTGCCGACTTCCCAGTGTTAAGTTTAGTTATGTAAGCTTATCGCCTCTTCACCTTGAACCTGCCATTGATCAATATCGCCCATGGCTGCGATCGTCAAATTTTTCAGTCCGTCACCGCCAGAGTCTCAGGATTTGTCAGCCCATGGGGTTTCAACAGAGGACCAAAGGGCATTCATGACGACAACCTGGATACTCTCCCTGCTTTCACGCAGCAAGCCGATAGCCGTGTTTGATAACCTGGCCTCTAGAAACATTGCCAACAAGGTTTACCGAGAAGTGCTTAAATTTTGCGAGACCATAGCCCAATTAGTCGTTGGTGACCATGAGGTTGTCGCAGTGGCAACAAACCAGACCGTCGACGACACAGAGTAAGTAATGTCTGATACTTTGTACTATTATGATTTTTATGCTGACAAGAGGTCGTTTATCAGCGGCCGTGTATTGGAGATCTGCGTCACGAAAAACTTCGCCCGCGACAACAACGATAAATCACCCGATTCTCTCGCCACCACTCGTCCATCAGCGCCGAAAAGCTTGGGAAATGCCAATGCTTTTGATTACATGGTATCTCTAGAGCAGAACTGGTGAGTGCATTGTAATAACCTTACTGCAACTCAATATTCACATATATAAAACAGGATACAGCCAACACTCTCTGAGCATCTGTGGCTCCTGGGCAAGGTTCTTGAGGGGCAAGGCACTCGATCAGCAGACGGATCGCGCGATTTCTGGCCAGAAACCCCCGACCACCTGTCAAAGTACATCACCGGCATAAGCTTCAAAAAGATGGCACGTCACTTAAAAAACCCTCTCTCGGTCCCTTACTTCGATGCGCTCAGCCAAGTGAAAGATATCCCTTTAGATATTCCGACCATCTCCTCACCAGAAGAACGATCACAGATAGAGGATCGTCTTATGCACAGTGATCGGCAATTGATGGAATGGCTAAAGGTGTATACAGACCGCCCAGACAGTTTCCCTACCCCGTTTCCAAACCTCATCCTCATGGCCAACAACATGCCTCCCACGGACTCGACCTTCCAGCTTTACACCAAATCAACTGCTCAGGAATTCCATCTCTTGCTACTCGAGCTCCTGGGTCGTTTCAAACGTAGTTTGGAAGACTTGGAGGAGAATCCCAACAAAGACTTCAAGTTGCAGGTTGAGCGTGTCCGCCAGAGCGGATATCCGCTACTCAAGATATCTAGAGGCCTGGCATTCCAGACACACTTAAATAACATCAGAGCGTCGCTTAAGGACCCCCGTCTTCTTAAGGACCCTGGTCTTCTTAAGGACGAAACTGGAAGGGACCGCAGTCAGTCCAAGGGGCAAACCAGCAAAGAAGAAGACCCAGCACTCAACTTGATCCATGACAATCTCCCCCCGAAAGGCTCCAAAGATATGGAAGGGGCTCTCATCCAATCCTACAAATCATGGCTGCAGATTCTCCTCAGCCAGTATGATGGGATTGACATTGCAATGGACTTTGTAACGTCACCCAATTTTACGTACGACTCCATTTCAATCACGATCTTACACGCCCCACCCCCATCTCTCAAGATGCTCCCCTGGACTGACCTGTTCAAGAACAGCAAGTATCTTCCGATATCGCGTCACATCAACGACGAAGCTACTGTTTCCAACGACACGATACTAGCTTACCTGACCAAAGGTGCATCTGACGTGGTAGTCCATGCGAAAGATGTTCGAGCCTTTATGTCAGTCCAGGGCCTATGGAGGGGCGACACGACGAAATACCAGAAGATTGTGAAGTCTGTAAAAAAATTGGAACGTCCGGAGGTGCCGACTCTCAAGGCATCTGCAGAGAGTCTTCGGACAACTCTGACACAATGGGACCAGGCGAGATCGGGGGAGAAGAAAGCGAAATCGGAGAATGAGAAAGCAAAACAGGAGGTGACGCAAGCCAAACCAGAGGAGAGAGCGAAATGGGAGGAGAGAGCGAAAGTCAAGTTGGAGCAGCTGAAAGCCAGAACGGAGGAGAAGACCAGTCTTGCTACTCAAATCTCTGCTTTCATTAAAGATTTAGGCAAACAGATACCTCAAGGCCCTCAACTGACCGAACGAGCAGTACTTTTCATTCCCCCACTGATTCCCTAGGAATGGCAGGAATCCCTCTATTCCTGTAGGATTCCCAGTGGAATGGAGGGAATTCCCTTTATTCCTTGGGGAATTCCTTCTATTCCCTCTATTCCTGTGGATTCCCTATATTCCCTGAGGATTCCCCGAGGAATAGAGGGAATAGTACCAATTGTAGTGTAATACAGGTCATCTGACTGATGTTTTTCTTACTATTTGCTCACTTCACTGTCAAATCACAATACAACTCCCTTATAGTCTATTATTGATATTAAACATCATATATTACATTACTGTTACTTGTAGTAGTCTATTCTAATTACTACTTTAATTATACCTACTCTATTCTAATTGCTACTTTAATTATACCTACAGTAAACAGAGGGGGGTGGGTGCCGTACACAAAACACAGCGGCCAAGCCGTGGGAGTTCGGCGGCTGTCCGCGAAACGAGTCGGCGAGGGGAGCCGCGGGTGGGTTAAACGAGATGGGGTGAGTTTAAAGGGATGTGGATGGGCTGGGGAACTTACCGAGCGCCCTACTCCCTAAACGTTCGTTGAGCTACGGAGTCGCGGTGGGCGTTCGTTCGACGTGGCGAGGGGAACATGGTGGTGGTACGGGCTGGGGAGCGGAGCGGCAACAAAGACGTTGGGCCCGAGGCGGCGACATGTGTGCCGGCTCGAAATGGCGGCGGCTGTGGCTAACGCGTCAACGGGGGGCTTACGACGGTGGATGGGGTGCTTACCCATCTCGCGAGCTCTGTGACGTGGTATTCGCGCCACGTCAGCGAGCTGTGGGGTCGTGGAGGCGGGGCCGGCGTTCGTTCGACGTGGCGCGGGCTACGCAGTGGTGGTACGCGTCGACGTGGCGGCGACAGGCGTGGCGCCTCGTGGTGTCGATGGTGGGGTTGGGCTCGAAAAGCGGAGGCGGGGTGCTGTGCATCGGGTTCCGTCCGCAAAACGGATGCGAACGGATGGGCGTTGGGTGCTGGTGGTTAGAAATGGGCGCCGCGGGAGTTCCAGCACACGGGTGGTGCGTATCGTCAGAGGTGGCGGCGGTTAATGAGGCGGCGGTGGGCTCGGAATGAGTCCGGGGGGCGATGCGAGGCCAAACCGGCGGCAGTGGGGGTCGACGTGGCCGCTGTTCATTCGAAATGACGGCGGAGGGGTCGTGCTGGGGTCGACGTGGCAGTCCTCGAGGCTGCCGTTGGTTCGAAACGGCAGTGGACGGGTCTGAGGTGGATGATGGGGCATTAACGAGGGTGGAGGATGTATGGATGGGATTGGGGGTGCTTACCGGTACCTTTGGTCCCTTTCCCCCACTCCGTAAGGCGCTGCGACGTGATCAACGCGCTGTTCGGCCTCCAGGGCCCTTGACGTGGCATTCCCGACGGGGTAGGGAGGTGTTGAAGTCGTGGTGGCGGGGCCGGCGGCGTTCGACGTGGCGGGTAGTGTGATGTGGCGGGGTCGACGTGGCGCCTGCGAATCGTGAGCGCGCGGGTGGACGTGGCGGCGAAAGGTCGCGGCCTGGGGGGCGGTACCAGACGAGTAGGGAGGGAGGAGAGGGATGGTGGTGGTGGTTGATGGGAAAGAGACTGGCACGACGTGACAGAATCAACAAACCACGGGCGGTGGGAACATTACGTAATCGCTGATGTAACTCGCATATTCCGCCGCGGAATCCCACCAAATTCCCCATTCCGGACGTTCCGCGCCGTATTCCGCCGGAATATAACCCACGGAATTGGGGCTTTTGGCTGGTCCCTCTGCCATTCTGATTCCTGCAGGATTCCGCGGAATTTCGATATTCCGGCCGGAATCCTGCAGGAATCAGTGGGGCATCACTAAGACCTCCGAACGAGAGAAATTTTTTGACGCCTTAAATGATGTCAGCTTGGACTTCACCGGCACTCTTCATTGTGAAGCCTGCCTCGCCAGCCTCCTCCCCGCATTCACCAGACGCGTCTCGCCTCACAACCGTGAATACAAAAATCGGATAGCAAACGCAGTGGCAGCCATGAAGGTGGAATTACCTCTTTCCCATTTTCTAATTCTCATTTCATCTTCTTGTGATATAGCTCTATGGTCATATCGTCGGAGTATCCAAGCTCTGCTGCCCGATTTGCGCCAAATTCCTCCGACTCTTAGCAGGTAGTGGAGACCAATTCGTCGTATGTGGCGGCCATTCCACGATTACAGCATGCAGCCTACCACCATGGACTCCAGCTAATATTTCGGATGAAATGATCACACACTTCGGAGCAATGTTGAGAGACGATCTGTTGGAGTTCATGAACCAACCCAATCCCAACGCTCGTCGGCAATCAACGGGCTCCAAGAGACTTTCGAGGAGCAGTTTTGAAGGGCCGTTTGGAGATATTGAGGCGGTACCCCAAAGATTCACACCCCTTGCCCGATATTAGTATGCCCACGAAAGACAGCAGCAGTCAGTATCAGGAAATACGAAGACTATAGATGGTACACACACTATGTGGTCGTTTCCATGTAGCGCTGATAAGTAGTGTATCCCTACATAGTCTTGATACTAGTACTGGTACTGGTTTAGGTAGCTGTCCGTATCCTTCTGCATGTGTTCCATAAATTTGCTTAGTGCACTGTGTTTTCTATGCCCAAACATGCCAAGATGCTCTTATATTTTTTAAATCCAAGACTTAAGCCTGCAACTGGTTTGGGCAATTGCGCTGCCAAATCCACATGATTGTGTACCAGCAATGCTGACTTCCGATGTTCTTGTGAGGGCTACACAATACTTAAATAAGTTCTGAAAGCTAGAAAATGCTCAAAGATATATATTCTATCAAAACTACCAGCCAGAATAAATTCAATTAAGAGCCGAAAAAAGTTACGGGGCAAAAGATCTGAAGAATGTTTTGTTGTCCCTTATTTATTTCGGAGTCTCGCAGCCTGCAGCGCCAGTCACTGGCATTGACGCTCCCTCATTCTCTTCCCCATCGCGCCCTCGAAAGGTACGCGCTGTTTCGTCTCCTCCCTCCACTCGAACCCCCCCACATGCAGCAACGTGAATACCTCGCAAGGAATTCGCTTGCTGTGCCTCCCTCCCAACCCATCCCGCCACCCGCTCATCTTATTTCAATCATCCGACCGCCTGTGAAGGACCCGCCTCAAAAGTGATACCTCCCTCGAAAGGTATGTTCCACTCCATCTCCTCGCTTCACTCGAACCCCCAACACGCAGCAACGTGAATACCTCGCAAGGAATTCGCTTGCTTCGGCCCCTCGCCCCCTCGCCCCCTCCAAACCCACCCACCCACCTTGCTGACCAGGATTGTAGAGCCTCAGGTCACTGCCCCCTACCCCACGGACCCCGGCTTCGACTTCAGCAAAGGCGTCTTGGCAGGCATCCAGCGCGAAGAATACGCGCCATACGACTCCGACGATGAAGCCAACTGGTCACCCCTTTCGTCCCTCACCTGCTCTTCCTCACCCTCCCGCTCAGCATCCCCGGCCGCCCTCGAGCCGCCCCGCCCCCCACCCCCCAACCACAAATCCACCCCCTCCGAAAACAAGGGTGCAAAAGAGGGCCATGAGGGGAAAAGAATTGTCCCGCCGCCACAAGAAGCAAAGGACGGCCCAGCAGTCGGAATACGTGCCCAAGCCCGCCCTCGCTCTCAAGCATGTTCTCTGCGCCGAAGAACTGGCTGCGAGTTACAGCGCCAAAAACTTCGATATCGCGACAACCAGATAACAAGGAACGGCTAGCCCAGCTAGCTCGACAACCTACACCCTCGACCAACTTATTGGCCCGCAGTCGCGGTTCAGCCTGAAGCTGAAGAAGTGGGATGGAAGGTAAGCACCCCCACCCACCCACCGCCCACAATAACCGCCCACAATACCCGCCCGACGACTCCCTCAAGGTCCTCCATGCCCATCGTCGACGACGACGGCCTGATCATCGGCGTCTGCGCCGGCACCCCGCTCGGCGATGACCGCTGGGACGGTCTCCAGCTACGCGCCGCTGACTTCCTCGAGGCCGCCCGCCCACGGGTTCACCTCTCCGAGAAGGATAAAAAGAACCGCCGCGGCAACATTCCTGCCTTCAATGTCGGGATCTCACAGGGGAATGGGCAACACTTCCCAAAACTACGGCAACAGCACAAATTGAACCAGCCGATACTGGATGAACTGCAAGCGTTGGACGAGTTTCAAAGGATTTCTGGGTTCCAGACAGGTACGCCGCCTCTGCGCCTGTACCGCCTCACTCTTCCTGACGTCGCCCACCTAGGGGCTTTCTCGACCTGGGCCCCAAGACTGGACCGCTATCAGAACGACCCCTCACTTCTCCGAAATTTCCCCTACACTCCCTGGGCTGCCACCGCCTTCAACTTCGGCCCACGAACCGTTTGTTACAAGCATGCTGACTACAAAAACCTCGCTTTTGGGTGGTGTTCAATCACTGCACTGGGGCGTTACGACCATACAAAAGGGGGTCACTTGGTTTTGTGGGACCTTGGCTGGGTCATTGAGTTTCCGCCTGGGTCGACAGTCCTCATTCCCTCGAGCGCCGTCCACCACTCGAATACTCGCATTCAAGCCGGGGAACGCTGGTACTCAGTCACCCAGTACAGTGCCGCCGCCCTCTTTCGCTGGGCTGAAAACGGCTTTCAAAAGTCGGCAGACCGCCTGGCTGCCATGGAGCCTGCAGAAAATATCGCCCGCCTTGAAGCATTAGCTGAACAGCTCGCGCTAGGACTCTCGTACTATTCGACTGTGGCGGAGCTGGAGGCTGCTCGAGGCATTTCCATCAGCAAACGTGAGTTGAACTGAGTAGAATACCACCTGCTGTACATATTTTTTGACAATCGACGCTGTGAGATAAATCAATGTTATTATGACTGCATGCGCGTGTTGCATGCCTCGCTCCGGAACACCACACATGTATAATCTGCTCATTAATCGAGCCTGCAAGAGGTTTCTGAAGTTTTGTTCGCCGTATATATCATTAATAGATAATTGTATAGTGTATGCCTTTCTGTAATATTTTCCACTGTTGGAAGTTAAGCTGACAGTTGGGTCAATGGTTCGCCCAAACACTCTTCGTGTCGTTGTCTTGGATGACTTGCCAGCCTTGAACCTCTTCGACTCTTCTATATACCACCATTGACCAAGAAAACGCGGTTTGACGCCCCCGCATTTGCATATAGACCGGATTATTAGTGGTCCGATGCTTCTGTATCAATATACGGCTTTCTGCTCGTATCCGCGGTCAATGGAAGTGGAACTAGGCTGCCCACTGTATATATGGAAACTTTTGTGGACGTCCCCTTATTTGACTTCAACTTACTTGAACTAATTTAGCAGCAGAATGAGGGTTTTCCTGATGCATCGATGAGTCCCACTTTTAAACAAGTCGGCAACGACTTCTTGCCAATGGGTTGCCTAAAGTTTCTCGACATTATACTATATAGCAAGGTAAGTGCTATTATATAACACACAAATCTGACTCGAGCATATGACTCGAACGTAGATATATATCTCTGCCTCCATCCTTTAAATACCATTATAATACCCTCCTTATATGTCTGACCGCAAATCCCGGTCTGACATGCTCACGAGACACCCTCCCAGCCTCACCGGCAACGATTTCTACCCACTCGTTCATGTTTACACAAAGGAGATGACATATGAAGAAAAGGTCGCGTATCGCAAGGACCATGGCGTCCCCAGCACCATCGACGAGTGGATTGCGGTTGCGAAGACGCGCACCTGGGCACCTACTGCCAATCCACACAAGCGTAGCCCGTCTCTCGAATATCTGCCTTGGCAAGATGACGTGGAGTGTATCTTAATCGTTACACAGAAAGCGGTGGGCATTTGATAAGACTTGTCTGGGCGTTGCTGATCTGAATATCAGGGACCCATCCAGGGCGACCCCGATGTATTCACGCTGACACTGCGTGTTTGTGTCCCTCCAACCACCGGCTACTTGATGTACTACTGGGAGAGTCCTACCGTAATTATTGACCAGTATACAGGCGACACTCGAGACAAACTCTCACCTGAATGGCTCAAAACCGTGCAAACGGCGTGCAGATTCTGGCAGAGTCGCATACTCATGTTGGAGATGATGCTTTACTTTGCCCAAAATATCCCCCACAATTCTAGGGTATCGAAACGAGTCAGGTCTTGGTGCAGCACTATGTCGGTGAGTAAACCTTGTAAGCAGGAAGAGTGACCACTTACCAGGGATTTAAAGATACCAGTATCCGGTTTGTCGACCTCTATCCATCCTCGGCCTTACTTCAATCCCATCTCGCCCCGCAACACACGTCGCCACAAGCCGCGGGCGTCGGAACTATCTGTCGAAGAGTCGCAGAAGCTGAGAATGGCCACCAACGAGGTGTCTCCATCACCGTTGCGGAGAAGGAAGTAAATACTCTTACCATACTTGTGACTCTCGCAACCATTCGTGTTCGACAGATTCACAATGAAAAGGCGAAGTGCGCCTGTGATATAGGATGCCCTAGATGTCAGTAATCAATATCATGAACCGAATCAAAGTCAAAGCTCGCCAGTATAAGGAGGCGCCGCTTCGGAATGGCTGCAAAGAAAATCACGGCCGTTTTATTAACTGGAAAGCACGGGAGAGCCTCACTTAGGAAAGGAGCATCCTGTGTAGTCCAACTTAATCCAAGGTTCAGAATGCGAACGTGTTCAGAGATATTCAAACCAATTGTATAGGCAACATGTCTCAGGCCCGTACAGATTTCTCAAGGGCGGGGTGTCCAGAGATGTCGGAGCCACTGTTGACTTTGGGCCGCTCAGGACTTCCCTCCTGATGCGCCTTACGTGTGTACACTCCCAGCTCTTGCTATTTACTACAGCCTCTGACGTCACGACATCCAACGAACAGTCAATTTTATCTGCGTCAAGCCCAGCAACCCGTCATACTAACAGACTCCTCACTCAACCAACGTCGGAACCTGAACGCCCAAGGGCTTCTACTCGGGATGGAAGGACGCGACTGGAACGGGCTCCAGTTCTGCCAACAACCAGCACCGCTACGCCTTCCCCGATACCGCAACTGAAAAACGCTCCAGCTATACCGACACCTGCTTCTATAACACCTGCCTTGATGCCTTCCACGTTGGCCAAGGCGCGCTCAACAAACAGTTCTGTTAACTTCAACACTGCCACTTCCTCCGATCTAGCGTCTGACGCGGTGATGCGCTCCATTGCCACAACGGTTAGCATCAGTGCTGGATCGCTGCCTGGGCAGATTATCAAGCCGCCCGTCATTCAGAGTTCCTTGAAGCGATCCGCTGCTGACGTGGGTTTCGAGCACGCAGAATATAGCGAAGTATGTCACACGCAGAGGTAGAAAAGGGAAAGGTAGAGACGACTGCCCCGTCGAGGCTGGGGAGGGTTTGAAGAGAGCGAAATTCTAGGTAACAATCGTCATGTCAAAAGGTTAGTGGATATAATGGTATTTCTTACAATCTGTTCAAATCTCAAAATCTCATAACCAATGCCGCCGTTTGCCTTGAACAGACCCTGACATTCAACGAGAGGACGAGTGCCTCAGTGATGAGGCCAGTTGATAGAAATATGGGCCATTCGACAAGAAGACGACGCCTCAGTGTCGGCGGTCCTACTACCATTAGTATATCGAGAGGTGAGAGTGGAATAGTCTTCGTATCTTCCCAGCCCGGTCAACAAGAGGACGAGTGGGCGATGACACCAATTGGTAAAGAGAGGCCATTCGATAAGAAGAAACCTCTTCAGTGTCCGATGTCGACAGTCGTGGTCCCATTGAGCCGGAGGATCTAATAATCCGATTTGGGCATTTGATGACAACAACGACAAAGGACGCGTCCGCGGGAATTTGAACTAAAACCACTCTCACCGTTATAATTACTCGGCGTCAACAGTGCCCCCAACTTTTCTGACACTATTTGCCTCGATATCTACATTCCGCTACCGCTCAAAGTCAACAGTGCTCCGGACTTTTCTGGTCACTGGTGCCCCGGACTTTTCTGGACCCTTGTCGCCTAGAGACCGAGAAATACATCCCCGCACTGCTCGACGTCAACAGTTCTCTTGCAGTTCTCCTGAAGTTTCTGGTCACTGCTGGCTTTGAATAATATCTTTGCCACGGATCTCTCCTTCAAAAATTGTCATGTTCCTTTCGTAAGTCGCCCTTTCCTGGCGTTTGTTGGTGCACTGGCTAACTAACCGTCAGTGATGCCGACAAGACAGGCGGACGAGTTCAGGTCGTCAACGGCGACCTCTACTACTCCCCAAACTCGTGGCGCACAATTTCTGACATCCCTAATCCCGATCATCACGACGTGGAGGGCGTAACGACTAATATCTTCATTCCGAGCGGGATATCGCACAACGTTAGCTTTCTCCAACTAGCCGACTATCAAAACCCAAGGTGGTGGAACATGCAGTTTGGATGGGTCGCATTTACGCCCCGCACTCCGGCATTTTTGGGGCCAGTGCTGTCTCCTCTGTCCCGCATACCGCACGAACGCGAACTCGATTTTGTAGAAGGAGAAGGATATGGCTTACCCGTCGGGATTCTGGAAGACTGGTGCAGTCTTGAGGACGACATCAAGCTTATGGTGATGCTTCTCGGAAGTTTCACTGGGAGCCCCATAGTCCTGCCAGCTTACCCTGAGGTTTTCGGATACAAGGCACGCCACAAGTTTCGAAAAACGGCAATACTTTCCTTGAAAAGGTCCCGCGATTGGTTTGTGATGTGGATTACCGCGATATCATATCGTATTGCCATTGCTGAATCTGAGAGGGATGCCAGAATAGACCTTCCTCACCTTGCGCAGGTGGAATGGTACAAATACCTAGTCGGGAAGGGCTGCCGAGAATCTTGGTTGGATGGCTTGACAGCATCACCCATGGTCCGTAATTTCTCTTCCTGGACAGAAAGGGCGGGGACATTCGTTTCATTGCCGAAACTGCAGAATGACTCACAATGGCCAAGAGTAGAATGGCTTTGCCATTTCGATATTGAAGTCTGGTACCTATGGAAGCTCGAGTGGGCGTCAACGACAAAATTCGCATCCTTCGCATCCTTGGCGCCCCTGGATTATCAATTGCAACACATTGGAATGGGATCTCCCTCAACTGGTCCATTTTTATGCCAGGAAGCCTACCACACTCCACAACCTGCTGTACCCGAACCAACTCGGGAGCAAAAGTCACGCTATCTTCCCACCTGGCATGAGTGGCTGGCCGAAAGGGAAGCTGCAAATGAACAAACTGCCCGCATCGAGACCAAGCAGCGTCGGAATGAACGGTTAGCGAGAGAAAAAAATCCTGGAACAAAGACTGCTCGGGTTTTCGAATGGATACCGAACGACGACGGCGTTCCAGTCCGAACTAGAGTTCCATCGAGGCTTAACGATGATGTCTTAGCAGGGTACAGGAGTGGCGAAACGCGGTACGATGCATTTTGGCATGAGTGGGATTGCTGTGAGGAAATGGACTCAGGTGGTGTGCATGACAACAGCGACGACGACGACAACGGCGACTATGATGGTGACGAAGATTATATGGCGCAAGGGACCGGTTTGCCCTACACGGTCATGGATCAGATAGATGAAGAATACGTTGCAAAAGAAGGAGAGTGGGCACATAGAGGAAAAAGTCTGCAGGTCGATGATAATGGAGTCTTGGCGGATCCATTGGCCACTTCCGAACAAGAAGACCCAGAAGCCCAAAATTTCGAATGGGACCTCGAAGGTTATATCTTGGAGACCCTTGGGTTGAGATATGGGTATACTGGACTGATCCCTATCCGGAACGATTACCCACCAATGGATATAAAGGCTCAGAAAAATTTCATGAAGTTTATTGGACTTACTTGGAGGGAACGACACAGCAGTACCTTTGACAGACCAGCAGTGCGAGCGGCCAATGATTTTACACAGCGTCTGGCAACGAACGGTGTCATCTCAGACGATGAATGGGACATCGCTCGTTCACATCGCAACTCAATCTCACTGCTTCCACGATTTGCGTGCATTCGCCGCCTTACAGTTAATTTGGGCAAAGACAAGGCAGGAAACGACAAAATCAGAACCTGGTATATGTTTGACTTGGGTGAAAGGCGAACAAAACCATGGATGTTGACTGTTACAACAGCATCCCATGCCCTGATGATATGCCGACTGGATAAATCCTTTAATGATGTCGACCTGGCCTGCTTTTGTTTGTCAAATGGAACACCATTCAAAACCATGCAACTCTCAACAAGTCTCACTCGTGCTCCTTACTCTACCCATTCAACTTCAACTATTGTCTCCAGGAGTCATGGATACTCCTTTGTCATTGATGACTTTGTGACATATGAAAAATGATGTTCTCAGTTTCTGACCATGAACAGGCGTGGTCGTGTTGCATGCATGATGGGGGGTGTCCCTTGGAGAGTAGCTGGAGACAACGACATCAATGTAAAGTGGTCTGTCATTCTCAATGGACCTTGTGGATGGTCGCCAAATGCACAGGAGTTTATCCTAGGAATAGAAGAAGGGACAAATCTGGAATACATGGATGATGCACTGACAGAGGCTGAGATTGCAGACATCTGTGGAAGATATGATTGTTTTACTGGTAACCAACTCTATGTGCCAGGAAGCACGGCTAATAACATTTTTTTCTTCTTCAGGAAACGGGATGCAAATGTCTAAGCCTTCATGGTACCCGACCCCAGACACCTTCAATGGTTCGGGATTCGACTATGGCTACTGGACAGAATTATGCGAAGTACATTTCAAAAGCTGGAAGTGGAAGGGAACTCATCCAATCGCGACGACTTCACCGGATACACCTGAGCGACCACCCATGACTGTGACGCACTGGACATCCAATTTGAAGGGTTCAAGCAATATGCGAAAAGCTAGGATTCGGATGAACAAACTGGCGGAAAAGATCATAAACGACTTCTCTTAATTGTGAAATGAGGCTTCTACATACATCAATGTAATATATTGCAGGCTTTTTTTGTGGTTTGTTGATAACATAGCAGCGACAATTTCAAAATAAATAAATATTGTTTATAACTTGGCAGACGATTCGAGATTATTTTATTGTTTGGTGTTATTGGGATCTAAGGCAGGGCCAACGACGCCTCCAACTTTGAACATAACCACTGACACTGAGGAACCACCCTCTTGTTGAAATGGCCAGATTTCTGTACCCTGCCTTCGATCGTTTCATCACTGAGGCACCGGTCCTCTTGTTGGGACTCAGGACAGGCTTTGTAACACTTGAACGGCGGCATTCCTAAACTTTGCCGCCGACAAACTCAGCCCGCAGACAGCGCAGGAACCGGCTCATTGAAAAAGGCCATTCACCGGTCTGTTCATGCTTCCCAGTTTCATAATGCGTTTATGGCGCTAACTATACATTCAGCCGTCCCAAATCGCTTATCAGCAAAATATTCAATGCCTCAATGAGCGCTTTTGAAGGGCGCAGATTCATTGACATGGTCACAATCCCCATGCAGTCCTTGTCCTCTTCAACCGCCACCGAGCCGCCAACACCTGAGGCACAATCTCCTTGTCGACTTTTACTCTCTCTACCACCAGTCGGCCGTGTCATCACCAAGGCCTCCGTTGTCTTGGTCGTGCTTAGAACAGGCGCAGCGACTCTCGAATGGCGGCATAAATTCACAGAAGGAAGGACGTACGTCATTCTTTTCTATCTGTTACTGACTTAAATTTGACGATCTTTGACTAGGTTTTTTTTTTCACTCGGCCACCTGTTTTAGGTCCCCGTTGTTTTTCGATTTTCTCATAGTACGGCGGCCATCCCCCTAGATCAAACCGTTGGACTGCCCGAGGAGAAGAGCGAAATGGATTGCTCTGCGCAAGACATTCCTGTCCCAGTTACTGTGCCCCTTGTCCACGGAGCCAGAGCTAGGAATGGATCCACAGATCATCTTATGTGCTGACTCGACGGTACCTCCTGAATCAGATGACATCAGAACCGCTCCAACAACCCCAACCTTTTGAGCATGGAGGGGGGCGGATAACACCTAGCTGACAGTTGATCCCTGAGGCTTTTTTGATTCTCTGACGGCGTCTCTGAAATGGCAAGCCGTATCCACCACATAGGTATCGACTTGTCATTCCACAAACTCGACCCAGTCACTGAGGACATCTTATCCAGTACGGCCAGGGTATTTGATTATGACAGCGTTGCTCTTGTCAAACAAGAGCTTGGACGAACCCGATACTATTCGAGCAGCTGCCGATTCCAAAAACCACCTAACACTTCGACCTACACGACCACCAATGATGTCGGACAGTGGGCATCTGATTTGAAATTGTCAAGCGATAGGCGAAAGGCTAGTCCCGGATGAACAACGTAGCGGAAAAGATTGCGGATGAGCGGTAATAGGGCAGATGTCGTGAATATGATTTGTCCCTGATGTATACTTCATTTCTTGCCATCCTAAAGTTTCATCTGTCATATATCCTTCTATGAACCGTTCGCGAAATAGCAAACAACAAAATGTCCAGGCCCTCTGAGCCGGCCTCTCGTGGGCCCACCTCATCCACTACCTGTCGCGTTTCATTCAAGGTCATTCCATCAATAAATGGAAGGCACTCGCGCCTCCTTTTCTGTATCCACGGGCACCGCTTATCCGCTGCAATTTTATCCTTGATTCGTCTTACTTGCTTGTCTTTCACCGACGGCACTTCTCGTAGAGCCGGTTTGTCTCACTGTTATTGTGGAGAAAGAATGAAGGAATCCCAGTACGGCGGTACCACTCTTCAGTGAGGTGGGCGGACTTCGCGGCACGGTGACTGTGTAAGGATTGCTAGTCTTTGTTTCTCGTAGCTCGGTGCTTGGCATCAGGAGCACCTCGATTCTCGAAGGCTGTAAGGTTATAATTCTTGGATCAAATATGAATTTGCGTAAAAGTGCTCGAATAATTATAAACGGCTGTCCAGGGTTGTTCTCATTGCCTTTGTCCTTAATTTCGTCTTTGACCCCGGACATTCGAAAGTTGAGTGTCTTAGATGCAATCACCGAGACATACAAAAATAATTATGACTGAGGATATGTCTGTTGCAGGATTTTGTGACTGTCCTTTTTCCACTATGCATTCTAAATGACATCACGACCCTATCTATAATCATTCGACAGGACTCGAGTACTATGAGGTCGAATTCCACGGGAGACGCTGAGGATGTGTATAGTACGTGTGTCGACTCAGCATCCCCTAGATTATTGGAGGATGCTTAGGTGTACCATCTATGGCTTACGTCGGACCTGCATCTAAGTTGATGGTCCATATGTGCTCCGTTCACCAAAACTCGGATATGCCCACACAGCCCTCCCGGAGTCATACATATATACAGCACCGAAAAAGCCGGGCTGGCTAGGAGATATCAAGACGGTATTGCTCATCTTGCTTGTGCCAGTGCGCGTGAAACCAGGAGGCATTTTGTCTAGACCGGAAGTTGACGATCTTCTGCAGCGTGTGCGGAGGTAGTGTGCAACATAATTGAGTGATGCTGGATGCCGGAGAGTGTCATCGGATGCCTCTTTTGTTCCACCGACCATCAGATTCTAGACTTATCTCACTGCCATTGTTGTATCAACACATCGACGGGCAGTAATTCGTCTGCTATGCTGTGAACATTGCTTCACCGTCGAGAAAGGGAGAAGAAGGGAAGGTAGAGAGATGTGATCCCTTGACATTTAATGCTGTGCTGTTTTTGCAAAAGGGAAGTGAAAGACGAGCCGACATGCTTGCTGGTTTGTCTTTATTGTCCGTCTGATTTAATTGGGAGGCGAGAAGCGAGAGGATTGGTCCCGAATGAAGACTGGTCGCTCTTCCGCAGGGATCGATATGATTGCGTGCTAACGTCGCCTGATTTTGCTACATATATTATTGTGTTCTAAATTGGTTCTAAAGGCCTTTTTTTTGCACATTTTGGAATGCTTATAGTACCAAAACCGGAGTAATAAATTGAATGGCTTCTTAGTACTCGTTCGCCATACGCCAAATTTCAAAACTTGTTCAAAAATTCGCATCTCTTTATTCAAAGTTTACAGGCCGGCAGAAGTGTCGCCCTGTTAAATTCATAAAATTATGTAAGCAGGTTTACCCCCTTCACTGGCATGTCGACGTTGATTACACGTAACAATGATCGGGCAACCTTTCAACCTTATCCGTCATGGCCCTGTTGACTCGCCTTTTCTCATTCTTAAAGTCGCCAAAGGAAGTAATTCCCGACGATACAGTATATCTCGAAGATCGGCAACGGCAACGTGATCTTCAGGCCTTTAAGACCATCACCACGCTCCTCGGCCTGCTTCCGCGCAAGACGCCAATCACGCCTCTCGACAACTTGAAGAAGATATCGGACGAAGTCCACCGCCAAGAACTCAAGATACTCGAAGCCATTGCTCTTTTGGCCGTCAGTGACAACGAGGTTATTGCAGTGGTAGCAAATGCTCACTTTCCTGTCGACCGAAAGTTGCGTCTCATGGTTTGCACCAATGATCTCTCTGTTGACAATAGCCCGTCTATTATTATGCCGAATGCGACACAGTCTGGCAAACCTGGCCAATGGACTTTCAGCTCCTTGCTCACGACGCTTTTTTCTTGGCATGACGAGAAAGAAAATTCCCGTAACACACCCCGTCGTCCTACAATCACTTACCCTTCAGAGCCGAGTGACCTAGAGGGCCGGAACGCCTTTGACTACATGCTGGGACTTGAGCATCGTTGGTGAGTGCAGTGTAATAGCCTTACCGCAACGCAATATTCACATATATTAAAACAGGATAAAGCCAACACTATCCACTCATCTCTGGATTTTGAGTAACATCCTTATCGGGAAAGGTCGAGCGCCGAACGGTCGCAGAGCCCTCTGGCCTGACATCTCCAGCAGTTTGCCGAGATACGTAGTCGCCACATCCTACAAAAATATGGCACGGCGGGTCCGGCTGTCCGCGCCCTATATCGAATGTCTGAGACAAGTGACGGACATTCCGACCATGTCTCAGCCCAAGCGAGAACTACGAAAGGAGGATCGATCTGGAATGTATAGTGATCGGCTTTTCATGGAATATGTGAAGATCTACACCGAATGTCCTCACAACCTTGAAACTTCAATTCCAAACCTAATCAAATTGGCCAACAATATGCCTTCGAAAGACAGCGACTTTCAGCTCTACACCAACGAAACATCTACAGAGTTTCATAATCTATTACTAGAACTCCTGTCTCGCTTCAAGCGCGTTTTGGATACACTAGTTGCCTTGGATGAAGACAAGGGTGATGCCAAAGATTCTGATAAGGTTGCTGAATTCAACCTGAATGTTGAGCGTCTCCGCCATAGCGGATATGCGCTTCTAAAGATATCTAGAGGCCTCGCTTTCCAAATGCACTTGGAAAACATCAGAACCTTGCTTCAGGACCCCCGTCCGTCAATTGAAGAGCATAATGCAGAATTCGAAGTGATCTACTCTTCTCCTCCCCCGAAAGGCTCAAGTGATGCAACAACGACTCTATTGAAGCCTTATGTAGATTGGTTGCGGCTCATAGTTGGTCAGTTCCATGCAGCTGAAATTCTCCTTCGACATATCACCTCGCAACATTTTCTATACGACTCCATTTCTGTCAGTCTTCTTCATCCTCCACCTCAGGACCCCACTTTGCTCCCATGGACTGAACTTTTCGCAGACAAAAGATATCTCCCAAAGGCTGCCAATGCTGAACACTTATTGTCTCCCATCTCCAATCACGACATACAAGAATTCCTTGCCAATGGTATATCTGCAGTGGAAGGCCCTGTGCAAGATCTTAAGGCGCTTTCTTCTGTCATGGAATTGTGGGAAGCCGATCAACAAGATTGCACCAGAATCCGAGAGCCCTTACTGAAGTTGAGAACTTCGGCTGACTTGCATGTCAAGCGACGGGCGACGGAACTCCTGAAATTGCTTAAGGCATGGGATAAGGTGACATCCGCAAGTATCAAGACCACACAAGCCATTGTTATCACCCAAAAAATCAAAGAATTGGAACTCAACATGCATAAACTGTCTGATAGCGAGAAATTTTTTGTCGGTTTGAAGAGCAAGTCCTTCACAAGCACCCTCCATTGTGAAGCCTGTCTTGCCAGCCTCCTCCCTGCCTTTACCAGAACCATCTCACCTAACAATCGTGAATACCAGGAGTTATCAGATATAGTGGAAATCATGAAGGTAAAACAACCTCTTTCCTGTTTGTCTCCGCTATCTGATCATTATTTCATCTTCTTGCGATAATAGGACTATGGCCAAATAGTTGGAGTATCAAAACGTTGCTGTCCAACATGTTTCTTTTTTCTCCAAACCTTAACAATCCGTGGAGATCCAGTCATTGTACGGGGCCGCCATAGCAGGATTTCAGCATGTGCTCTGCCACCGTGGATTCCAGCCGACACTTTGGACACGATGGTTACGGAGTTTGGAACAATGTTGAGAGAAGATCTCGTGACCTTCATGAATACGAATGAAACACACAATGATTGTAGTTCTATCGCCTCAAATTCCCCTTCACTTGACAGTTTCGAAGGGCCGATTGGGAATGAGGCTACACGCCAGACTTTCTCTCCCCTTGGCCGATATTAGCATGACCACGAAATCTAACATCATTTCGATTCATTGCCTGCTCATGACTAGTTGACTTTCTCTTGTTCCCACTGGATGGACTCCTTTTTGTCGTTCTTAAAGGCATTCCTTTGCTTTATGTAAATTGTTATCGATACCTTTTGATACCTTACAATTAAGTGCTAATTTATTTTTCATAATGAGACCTAAAAAGGAGGAAATGAAAAGAAACAATGGCTCTCGTTTTTCAAACATGGATGACAATGCTGTCTGGCAAGTCAACACTGCATAAACTGTTACTTGTGGCTCTTGGTTCCAGAAAAGAATGACTGCCATGAACAACTGCCCATTAAAAGTCCAGATTTAATTTTAACCTACTTATCTTTCGAACGGCCAAACAGTAGTTTTCATCCCACTGGGTTTTAACGCACCCGATTTGAAGCGACGCTCCTTTGCACACCGGGGGCTCAACCACTAAGAAAGGCCAAGTTGATAAAAGGGTTCTGATACACATTCTGAACATTTGTATGCAAAAAAACTGAGCACTACGTGTCTGCAGACTCTGCACAGGTAGTTACAAACTTAGAGATGAGCGCTGAGCAGCGAAAGTGGTGAGTGGTGATGGCGACAAAGGGATCATGTGACTCGCCGTTCATCTCACAAGGCCCGTTTTTGAAAACGGGCCTTGTTAACTGACCACAAAGTGAGGCTCCTCTATCAACTGCTGCAAATGCAACGACCTGGGTTTTACCAACAGGAAAGTACAGGAGAGTCTCACGCGCACGACTTTATCCTAAGCTCAGAGTGCGTATGTGTTCAGAGATATCCAAATCCAATGTCTAGGCAATCTCTATAGCTCGCATACTAAATTCTCAAGAGCAACGGTGTCCAGAAATGTCGGGGTCAATGTCGAGCTTTCAAGTCAACGCGTCATTTGGCGGTATTGGGATCCAAAGTCCACATCACGCAGGGCCAAACAACGCAAGAAAGGAGTTGTCTCCAAGACTCCAACCGATATCAGGACCATCGACGATACCGAGGAACTATCCTCTTTTCGAAAATGGCTAAATTTTACACCCTGCCTTCGGTCGTTTCATCACTGAGGCACCCGTCTTCTTGATGCTCGGGACAGGCATTGTAACACTCGAATGGCGGCACTGAACATTGCTACTCTACAGCCTCTGCAACCAAAGTCACGACAGGCGACAATTCACAGCCAATATTACGCTTCTTCGACTCTTTGGTTGTGGATTCTCACCAGAGGCAAATCACCGCTCGACGACTACGTAGACAGAGGGAAGCAGTCTAGCGTCCGTTTACCTACTCCTCGCTTACAAGATTAAATATCTTGAAAACTTCTTCATCCTGCGCTTTAATCACGAATGCCTTAGTATCAACAAGATCTATAGCTTTTATGATGAGTGTGAGTCGCCTTACTCCTTTAGCCTCGATGTCGGATGCTTGAGCCTGGTTTCTAATTACTTCGTTCTCAGGTAAACGCCAACACAACATCAAATTATGGAAACCGTTCACGGACTGTTTCAGTTGCCTTCCGACCGTCGTCATCCTTGAAGCGGGGGTCTCCAAGATGCACCGCCGTTTAATTCCCATCTGTAATCGACGCGGCAGATCAGGAAGCCATGCGACCAATAGATATTGGTGTGTTTGCAAACCGCAGCTCGTGCTATGATGCTATTACGTCTAGCTGCCAACCGACCAGTCCCAAGAGTGCGTTCACTACAATTCACCGTCCTTGCTAAGCCTAACGCTTTGAAGGGAGGTTCAAGAAAGGACAGCAGTCGGCAAAGTGGTCAAGATCGACCCGAATCAACGATCAAGTCAGTCGAAATGGTTTTTTAATGCATTACTTGAGATAGTTAATTCAACGAGTTTTCAGTCAACCAAGTGGATCTGGGGTACCAACGCGGCTACTGTGAACAGAAAAACTAACACGTCAATAATGGCAAGTCTACTGGAATGGCTGACGCATAAAATATTTTAAAACACCTATCAGCCGTTACGTGTCGGGATTGGCAATTTTCCAAGAGGTGATCACTGCCGATTCAGACATGAAGATAGAGTAAGAGAGTCGGCCGTTAGCTGACCGACACCACTAACCGGCACATCGATGTAGCCCACCCACACAAAGGTTCAACCGCACGAGTCTTTCTCCGCTGGACTTGTAGGCCCTAAGAACAACAGGGATGATGGTCATAAGAAAAACCGAAGCAGAATTTTGGAGGGACGCGCTGAAGGGGATGGCCAAGAACGGGGCGAAAGAATGGCGTACCCAGCTAGAACTGAGGCTGAAAGTGGGAGAACGACGAAAGAGGACAGGCCGTAAGGGAGGTTTGAGAAAAGGAGAGAGACAAACAGGGAAAGCTGTCAGGATGGAGGCCGAAAGGCAAGCGCATCGCATGTAGCAAGATTGGCACGGGAATGAGCAGAATGAGAAGTGGAATAAATGCGAAGCAAGCAAAATGGCAAGCCCAAGAGCAGGCAAGGCGTACAGAGGAGGCCAGTAGACTTGGGCCGAAAGACTACGAAGGCTGGCAGGCGAGAATCTGGCGAGAGAGACTAGAGCTGAGGCGCTAAGATAGGAACGGGCTTGTAAGGCAGAAGAAGAGGGGAAGAGGAAGGAGGCTGAGAAATTAGTTGGTGAAAGCTGAAGAAGCCAGGGAGCGGCGTCAAGTTCAGATGCAAGCACAAAGGGAAAGAGAAGCAGGTGCCATCGAACGATATATTGTCTTGGACCCAAGCTTGGTGACCTGTTGCGCCGGATCGACATCCCTCATGTTGTTACTGGTTTCGATTTAAGCAAGATTACGATTAAAAACGTTCCAAACGACGGCAAACGAGCAGAAATCACCGATTTATTCTTGCACCAAGGCGTCGATTGGAGTTCTTCATCTTCCAAGTTAAACCAGACGCCGGCGGAAGCGTGCTTGAAGCAGTCATTCTGGCGAACGCCGAACAATGGCCAGACAATTGCACTTGGCCTCGAGGGAATCAAATTCCGCAACCGAATTCTCTTCCAGCGTCAGTGACAACACGAGTGGAAATGCTATGGATACTTCGACGCGGAATTTACCCTTCTTCCTCGTACCTTGGAGAGCTCCGTCGGGGACACTCATCGCAACTCATTCGTCCATGGATGAGGTTCAAGCAAATGCTCGAAAGCTCAATCAAGCCACTTAGAGAGGTCAACAAATCAGCGCCGTCATGAACGATTGCCCTTAAGGCGTAGCTGCTTTGCGGCACTTTGTTCCTTCATCAATAAAGGTCATGGGTTTGCCTTCAGGTGTCCCTGTTGATGCCGATCTTGTCGAATTTACTGGAACATGGAATCTCAAATTGCTGACGTCTATATCATTCGACCTCCCGCTTTCCTTTATACAATTCGTCAGCATTTTGGTAATTCACCTGGTGTCCAAATGGGTACCTATGAAACTCTTGGCTCAGGCAAAGAAGCGAGTGGAAAGGAAGGCGAAAGTCCTGTTCGATGGATGGGAAGACGCCAAAAAAGCATATGCCTCCATTGGACATATCCATTTAGGACCAAATTCTCCCAGATTCAGAGCCTGGCTTCCACCATAAGCCACTGCTATACTATCAAGATACGGAGAAGCAGCCAGGCAGTGACGCACATGTTCAACCCAGGATAGGAGAGCGCGGCGACGTTTTCATTCAAGTCTTGGGGCAGGACAAAAAAGCAGCGGGATCCTTGAAGGCCAGGGTGGAAAGCTTGGTCTCCGGTGAAAAGTTGGATGCATCGTATTGGCATTCTTCATGGGTCGCAGGATGGAAGGGCCATCTTTATGGCGAGAAGAAAGTTTTCGTGAGACACGGCTTCAAGACGCGATCTTTCAAAGTTTATGGCGAGCCGGAGGCGATCTTGGATGTCCGCGACATGGTAAAACACGAAGTCGAGCGTCTTTTTGAGAGACATCACAAGGACCTTGGACCAGAGATGCATTGGGTTCTTCGTGAGCGAGGGGTTGGAAAACTGACGGAGTTGTTGAGAGAAGGCAATGTATCACAAAATTTGTCTTCCAGGCCGTGCAAGACTACTTTCAAGAGCGGAGAGGAGGCGATTCACCATCTACAAAGACTGATGGACGAGTCTTGCAGGGGGCACTTCCTTGGGGTTGCCCTTCCGGGTCCGGCTGAGCGGGAGTTGTGTCCAATTTGCACCGAAGACGTGTCGAATCCTGAGTAGGGCTTTATTGGCTGGTCAGAGAACGACAAAAACGTCGGTTCCGCTTGGGCCAGACGTCGCTTCGCGCTTATTACAAAAGCACGATATGGGCTTTATGTGTCGGGCACATCAAGTGGCTCGTCGTTCGCATCTTAACTATACACCCTATCCCACTATCAGACATTCTCCCTTCTCGCTCTAGTCCGTAGTCTGATTCCCTCACTTCCCCACCCACACTCATTTGTTGGCTTCCTTCCCTGTTTTTGTTGATCTTTCGTTTCTTTTTATCATCATTTCATTTGATTCTTCCCGGTTTAATCCCGTCTGTACGGTGTATTTATGGTATTTTTCCCCTTTCTTATCCTTCTCTGTGCTACGTACTCGGAAGTCGTGGTATGGGCTGCAGTCTCGGTGGAGAGAAAAGGCCGTGTTTGGAGGTGGTGTTGTCGTTCCTCTGTAGCCCGCCTGTGTTATCTATAGCCTTTTCTACTCTCCTGCGCCGGTTGTTTCATTGCCGAGGCCATCGTCCTCTCTGTAATAGAACTAGCATAGTAGCACTCGAATGGCGGTATCAACCCACAGATAGGACATATGTGTCAGTCATTTCTTCCATCTAATGTTGTACTGATTGAAACTGACGGACGTCGATTAGATGTTGGCCAACCTGTTTTGAGCCCTCCGCCGCCTTTTGCCTTTACTGTTTCGACTTGCGTTTATGTCGTTGATCTCCATTGCATGGAAAGTTCCTGACGATGATCAGCGAAACAACATAACTCGATCTTTGGACGCCGGAGACCCCAATATATTGATTATGCTCCATCGGTCGCCTTCTCCTGTCTCTCCCAGAGGACTGGGAAATCTTTTGAATGCAGGCAAAGCTTCTTCCCTCCTAGGTTTCATGTAAGTTGCAAAAAATCCAAACTCTTCCTGTCGTTGAATTACTTTGTCAAGTTCAAATATTATATCACCAACGGTGTCTTGGTCGTGTCAACGCGCTTAACCGTCTTCATTCATATCGAGCTTGTCCCTGGCGAGCTTAGGTACGTTTCTGATGCCACGCGTTATTCCGAGTCACTTTGGATCATTCAGAGTCATAATGGAATTACGGCACTCTCAATATATGTATAAAGGTCGTGTTTCCTTCAAGTGTTGGGTCATTCCCGTCATGGCACCTACTTTGACACCCGCAGGATCTCCTGACGCTTCTGTTGCCCAGTCTCAAGCATCTCAACCGGTCTCTACTTCGCAACCTCGGCGCCCACTTCAGAGGGAAGGAGCCATCATATTGCTTTCCCCGGCCGAACAAGCCTTGCAGGACGCGATGTTAAGGTCGAGCCCCCCACCGGAACCAGTGTTGGGGAAGAGAGCCCATGAACAGGACATCGACCAGGAGGATACTGAGCCCGACGAAGACACTTCTTCTACAGTACAGGCCCAACCGCTGGCGCTTTCCCTCGGCAATGTAACCGCTGCGACTTTGCGGTATGCAGCACACAAGAAGCTTCGCGCTGAGCAGCGCGACGAGCTCGAGGCTTTCTTACAGGTGGGTGGTTCGTCGATGTATTTTGGTCTTTCTGTTCAAATATTGGCAAGGACACGGCCCTGGGCCGTCAAGCCAAGCTGTTTGTTTGCGTTCTCTCGGTCGAAAACAAAATCGATGCCTTCCGATCGGCCGCGCCACCTTACCAGGTATCGGATGAACTGAGGGTATGAATTCCAATTTTGTCCTCGTTTTCTTGGTACTAACCTATTGTGTGAAGACTAACATAAGCAACTACGCCCTAGCCGTCTTACTGTCCGTGAATATAAGTGCTTACAAGGGCGATATCCCCCGTAACCATATACTGGTATGTTTTTATCTATCATATGAACCCTATAATTATTCTGCCTTCAGAATATACTCAAGAGGTATCGGTTTGATTTACCGCCGGGCATTGAACATGACTATTCGAATTGGGAGAAGATTACGGCCGTTGTTAGTTATTCGCTCACTCAGACTCGCGCGAGAGTCAAGAAGCTTGTAAGTGCAATACAATGATAATTAAGAATGCTTACTCAACCCTTTTTGCTTACAGATACGAGACAGCATAACTCAAAGTACCAACATATTCGCCCTTGCACAGGTCATTGTCCACGGCACTCCTTGTCGCCCTACTGTTCAGCTTTGCTCCAGAGTTGCGCTCATGGTAAGCATCAAGACGTTCTTTTTCGAAGTGCCGCTTTCTGAACTACGTTAGCGTGCCATTCATCAAGAGTGCAATGGGGGCGAGAAGTACTGGAACCTTATCGATCAACGTCTCGCATTGATACGCAAACTGGCAGGATCTGACTCTGCTAAAATGACAAGGTGTGTATCACTCCTTCGCTCTTCTTCCGGGATAATGCACTTATATCATAATTCATATCCAGGGCATTCAGGGATATCCTCAAGACAGATAGAGACACTTACGGCGCGGACGATGATGAGCACCTCGACCTGCAGGTGCGGGAGCAAAACCCCAACAACAACCACAAGGAGATGACTCGATGTGCGAACGGTTCCCTGGCTTCTGAGCGACCGTGCGAGTCCGCTAGCGACGGGTAGAAAGATCGGAGTGAGGCGCGCTGCGCGCCTAAAGCTATAACGAGGTCGGACGAGGGTGTAGAATAGTCTAAACTCAGTAAAACGCAGTCTGAACGAAATCTGAACGCAGTAAAAACGCGGGGTACTCTGAGAAAGTGAAGCTTAGTCGCAGTAAAAATAAAAACGCAGTGAAAACGCGGGTGCTCTGAGAAACGCGGTGGGATTCTTCTCCAAGGGGAGGCCGAGCTCTACAAAATGTACAAAAGAGTTCTTATAATGTGCTAAGAAGGCCTAGAACCATAACACGAGGCACAGAGAGGAATGAAGGGGATTTAGATAATATAGAGGGGGATTGAATTAATAAAGAAGGGAAGGAGTCGGAGGGTGGATACCAGACAGAAGCACGAGGAATTACGGACCGCGATCGCGTTTTCAGAGGCTAGAGCGCGTGAACGCTCATCAACGAAGATTATGAAATAGGGGACGTCGTTGCCGACGACTGGCAGCAAAGAGTCGACGATGTTGTCAGTGGGATATAACGACGTGGTGTCATATGAATTGCAGGACCCATCGGATTTACATGTTGAATTTATATTTTTTTTCCTGAATGAACGTGCCACATTACCCGCAAATTTCAACCCATGAGAAACACATATACACCTATTAAATCTCCTTTATTGTCAGTCGTTGCCAGGTTGATTGATTACAGGCAGCATCGTGGAAGTGCATCGACCGAGCACGATTTATAACTGCCAATGACGGATCATTTGTATTATGTATTGGCCTGTACTTCACATAATGCACTGCACACCACGAAGATGGTCAAAACCTCACCGTATGCAATTGGACGAGCCCTTGAAAAACATCACGAAGGCGTGGTTGAACGTGCCACCTCTAGCAGAGCATTGACGTGCAAACCACTTGCAGCGCGATCTCAGGTGTATGTTTGTCACTTTGAACGGCGGCGCGGTTGAATAACCTGGATATAAGATTGTGGATTGCATGCCATCGACACCTGATTGGATGGCGTCTAACGTGAATTAAGCTGCGGAAATTCCTGAGTCGCTTACAAGAATATATTCGCGAATAGCCTTATTAGACAGCGCATGGCTATGACTCGAACAAGATGGACTACATATTGTCACCTACATCTGCCTAAGCTGCCAGGATTCGTGAATAGTCTTCTAGATAACAGGTACTAGTGGTCTAATTAGACAGCTCACCACGATGCACCGAGTAGGATGGGTGGCATACTGGTACCTACATTTAAGGCAGACAATTGCCTGCCACTGGGTGAGGTGCCAGGATTCATGAGCAACATTTGAGATTCATGTACTAACTACCTGTTTAGACAGTGCATAGCAACGGGCTGAACAAGGCGCCCTCGACCTTGGTACCTACGTGAACGGCCGACGATCACCTGCCACTGGGTGAGGTGCCAGGATTCATGAGCAACACTTGAGATTTCATGTACTAATTACCTGTTTAGACAGTGCAGAGCAACGGGCTGAACAAGGCGCCCTCAACCTTGGTACCTACGTTTGGCTCAGCTGAAAGAACTCGTGGAAAGCTGATCAGATTACTTGTCTTAGTAACACTGGTACCTACGTGAACGGCAGACGATGACCTGCCACTGGCTGAGGTGCCAGGATTCATAAGCAACACTTGAGATTTCATGTACTAATTACCTGTTTATACAGTGCAGAGCAACGAGCTGAACAAGGCGCCCTCAACCTTGGTACCTACGTTTGGCTCAGCTGAAAGAACTCGTGGAAAGCTGATCAGATTACTTGTTTTAGTAACACTGGTACCTACGTGAACGGCAGACGATGACCTGCCACTGGCTGAGGTGCCAGGATTCATCAGGAACATATCAGATTTCATGTATCAAATGATCTACTTAGACAGTGCATAGCAATAAGTTGGGCAATCGGCACCAGACATTGGTTCCTACATTTGACTCAGCTGGAAGAATTCATGAAAATCTTATCAGATTATATATTTTAGCAACGTCAAGTGTGGTCACGATGCTCAAATCTATTTTAAATCTGTTGACATCATTCCGCTCACGTTGTCATAAGCTTGAAAAAAGACATCAACATCGTGTGAACTTCACATAGCAAACATGCTTCAGAAAAATGGCGGTGTAGAGTACAAGTGGTGAAATGCCAAGGAGGCTCTGCTTTTGTCAATAAACTAGTTTTTGATTATCCAGGGAATAATTAGTGTGCATAAAATTTAGACAGGGAATACAACAATGTAAGAAATTCAATGAGAGTCGGGCTTGAACTGCAGAGGCCAAGTATGTAAAATAAAGCGATGTTCCATCCATTTTTAATCTAATAGCTGCTCCGACTTGGATTTTTAGAATCCATATCGAAGATGCGGTTGTGAGTTGGTCCCAATGTCCCATCCATATAAACGTGCCTTCGAAAATTGCTTTTCCTCGCAGCGTCCAATTTGGAGATCAATGTCTCCGCTGTCTGCGACCCTCTGTCAGTCACCCACTCCACCACCACTAAACCACAGATCCCCCCGTCATACTCCTCACAACCTTCACGACTCTAACAACCCCCCTTCCACTTGCCCGACCACCTTGGGCAACACGGTTAGCACACCAATGTGCGCCGTAAACCAAGAACTGCATCGACATCACGATGCCTACGATAAACGAGAGGGCGAGCACGCCTTGCGGCCATGCGTCGAAAGCAACTAGCCCGAGGAAAGCCATGAGAGAGACGGCAGAGATGAACATGCAGAATGCGGGCACCCGTGCGGAGAGAGAGAAGAAAAAATATGAGTTGTAGAGGTCGCGAGCTCGGGCCTAAAGGGTGTAAGGAACAGTTCGGTTCAGATTGAAATGGGTGCACAAAAGAGAAGGACTTACGATGAACGTCCGGAGGTCAGCCCAGTGGTATCGCAGGAGGAACCACGCATCGCAAGCTATGCCGAGCCCAGAAGCAATGCTACTGGTCGCGATCGCCCCTTTGGCCCAGGAGTCGACATTGAAGATCGAGCCAGGAGATATCGAGAACACAGCTGTGTCCACTCTGAGAAGTACAGAAATGAGCCAAAGATCCCATTAGTGAGACCAAAATTTAACTCACGCGGCAAGAGCAACAAGCTGTGAAAAGAAGAGAACACGAGATTAACAATAAATACAATCAACAAATAGGAGGGAACGCACTAGTCCACCAATAAATGTCCACTCATGCTGCAGTCTCCGGAAAACAGGCTCGAAGTCATCCTCCGTCTCCGCTGCTGCCAGTTCGGCATACATTGTCATCGATGCCAGAACCCGCTCCGCCCTCGTCAGATCTCGCGGCACGGTGAGTTTTTCTGTGTACAAAGGCAGTGGCAGAGGCGAAAATGCCAACCACCCATCCTCATCTTCTCTCGGTGAGAGGCTAATAACTTCCCCAGAACTTCCTAACCGGTAAACGAGCGCCTTGGAGTATTCGTCGTCGTCATCGTCAACACATGTGTTAGTGTAGCTGTTGTCATCTTGGAGAGGTCGGTCGTCTGGTATGTATTCGCCACCATCGGTAGAACACATGTCGTCGTCAGAGTTAACGGCGTAGCCTTTGATTCGACGTCGGATAGTTGATTGTGCTGGAGGTGGGACATCATCCAGTGTGATTATCTCCGTATCCACAGAACTCGAGTCGTCTGTGTCGCCTGAGCCAAATGCATCAGAAGCCATAAGGAGGATCATGAAAATCAGATCAGACGCACCATCTGAGCTCCCACCGTTCCGCCAACGGTCTGATGGTCTTTCTTCCACTTCCTCCTGGTTTCTTGATGGTATTGAAGAACGAGCAAGGGACGGAGGTTCCCTAAGTTTTAGCCGCAGGACAGCTCCTTTTTGCGGTCGCCCGCGGCCTGACATACCCGAACGCTCGCCTGTCCGACATTGGAGGCGAACTTCAAGTTCTATCAAACAATCTGAGTCGTCAAATGTAGACTGTAAGGAAGCAAAGTGCAAAAACATACTGGGTTCTGTCTCCTGCTTCTTAACCAGCTCGCCAAGAGAATGGCATGCGGAGGCCACCAATATCTTCCGCTTCTTCTTTTTGCTTTGTGAGCGGTGCCAGATATTGACCTCGACCTGTGATGAATGCTTTGCATCATAACTGAAGGACATGGAGGCGATAAGCATCAGGATAGAGACATGGAATTCTAGAGCTTACAATCTGAACACCTCCTTCTGGTTGACGCACTGTCCGTCCACGCCTAGTGTAGTTTCATGGATATGGTGCTTGTCAATTTCTACGGTCACGATTGGGCGCCAGGCCTTCTCGGGGCGCATCAGGCGAAGGCCCTCGAGTAAAACAACTGAAAAGAATATAAGATGTGAGCGGTCATAATTTTCTGAGTATGCACATTCTTCTTACCTGTTAAATGCCATGCTCTGCCACAGAATCAAGTAAGAATAGAGATTGAGAGGACTGGATAACCATTGCGAGTACTCACTCTTGCTGTTCGTCCATCGTTGTAGTCCTAACGGACATGGACGTTTAAAGACAAGCAAGGACTTGCTTTCATCTGTAGTCCCAAACCCTGACCGTGGACTTCGCATGATGGAAGAGCTGTGCCTGTCCTGTGCAAATGACATGGTAACGGAATCGGTCTGTTTTTTCCCACCTGCTCATCAGCTAATGTTCAGGACTGCCATAATTCCGCTCACACTTCCTTTGATTCTCTAACTCGGTATACCAGGAGATTTAGTTTCGAGGACAGAACTCAGGTTGAAGGCAGCCGTTTTCTCGTGCTGCTAATGGAGCAATACCTGGAAGATAATAAAGGACCTGCCTCACGGCAAGAACCAACCTTTACATGGCTTCAAGTTCTACACTCTTCTACATCCCAGCAGACATTGCGATTTTGGCGAAAGCATCTAGCTGTAGTTGGGTTTAGAGGGTATCCAAACCCAAGGCACCTGACTTGAGGATGAACCTCGGTTAATAGGATTTAGGCTGCCATTGGTGTCAACTTGCAATGTTCAAGCGCTGGTTACGCATGGTCCCTGGTGTTTATAGGTTTCTGTCACATATGGCTTCGTCTTCATAGGCATCGCGGCTCTTTCCAAACCACTGTACGCGCAGTGTGTTCCCGGTTTACCATTGCCAAAGGTTCATGTCTCTGTCCACCGCATCGATATGGACGCGGCTTCCAGCTTTTGGACGTACTCTCCCCAAGAAGCTGACCCCGCAACTATTCGGAGACCACGCTCAGCCCGCAGAATATAAGTCCAGGCTCAAAATTGTTTAGAAATGAAACCACAACGTAAGCCGTGAATCTCATTATTATCCGCTCAGAGATAAATACTTCTGATGCAATTTAGATTCACTATGACTACTGTTCGCGAGCTGACGGTAACTCCAGTTGACGAATAGCATCACGGATGAACCCGACTGGCAGATCAAGGTGCAAATCAATTCACATTTCTTCGATGAGGCTTTTACTGAATCTCGTTAGATAAACGACCTTGCAATTGCTCTGAAGTGGAAGGCCGAAGCGTTGACTTCAAGTTATCACATCATAGAAACAATGATTGGTGTCTCCACGATCTCAACGAGCTCCGGTACAAGGCAAGGTTGATTGCGGCTTCTCCCACAAACCATCCTCCTATCTTTGTCTACAACAGCAACGTTATCTAGTTCGATGCCGCTGTTTCTGCAGCGCAGGAGGGCTTCAGGACGCAGTTAAATTATTTGAGAGGAAAGTCCCAGCAAACTGAAGGATTGGCACCCCAACTCGAATGAGATAGCCTGGAATTTAGTTCGTGCCTTTCTCTTTCCCCTTGTATACGGGCAAACGCACGTATTGGAAAATGGCCATACTACGACTTTAGAGGACTGCACCCGAGATTGAACTCGGCATCAAATTCTCCCCACTGTCGAAAGCAGAAACGTCGAAAAAGAAACGGCTGAGCTCCCAAGTACGATTCAAGAGTATGGAACCACCCGTTCAAGAGACACTGTCCCTCGTGCAGTGAATAAATGACATATTTTAGTGGCTACCCTGTGAAGTTGACATTTAGAGCCTGGTGCACCGTACGTTCCCCGAGATATGAATGCTTCTGATGTAAATTAATGGTATTCCAGGATAACAACCTCTATCAACAACCTCTATCCGCAAGAACAGTCGTATCTCTGCAAGATATCGAATAACTGATCTCACGTCCATTCCTCTGTGTGATCTTACTCTCGCCCCTTTGAGCGACGAACAGTACTTTAAGCAACTCAAATTGAAACCACTTAGTATCCCGCGCAACCGTGTGTTATATGATCCCGACCGTGGTAAAGACGAAGATGACTTCTGGGATCCAAGATAGCAATGGTACGAGGAGCCGCGGCGGCTTGCCATTCCCGAGTCCTCCGATTCTTTCATTCCCCTCCAAGAATCTATTAAATTCAGTCTGAAAGAGGGCTACGGACATCGCGAACAGCAGGTGATCATTAACTTAACTCTTAAGTTGACGTCCGAAAATCCCAACTACAATGAAGGACTGTGGCATGCATATGTCGAAATCATGCCCACCGCTCCGCTGCGTGTTGCATTTTTTAACGTTCTTAAGAACGAACGTCGTCGAACACATCGTAGCGACGTCTCTGTATTATCACACCTGTGAAATTTCATTGGATCCCATCCCTCAGATAGCATGCAATGGGTGGTCGCCGTTTGCTGCTTTGGTTTTTGTACTCAAGGAAAAAGCCACCCAGTCCAGGAGTGAGTTAGAAGGACCTTTCGGCCTTGCAGATCCCACGAAACCTGGCCACCGCAAGATGGTCGCTCTCTTCTTGGTTGACCCGAATATCGAGATCATCAGCACGGCCCATGTCCCATCTCAACGCCAAGACTGGTGGTGGGGCGTAGCATCCTGTCTGCGAAAAGCAATAGGAACTGAGGCCGGATTCAATGGAAGAGAGAACAGAGTTTAGGATAGACTAAAACTTAGAGTTTGAGGGTACTGTCTCTGGACTTTATGAGCATTGATTGAAGTGAAGAGCGGCTTTCCAGTATGTAGTTCCTCAGGCTCCGAGTCTGTTATGTTGCCAGTGAAAGATTTTTACTACTCGAGTAGATCCGGCTTTCGAATAGAAAGAACCATGGTGGTATTGTGCGAACATTAGCAGTAGTATCGGCAGGGAGCGCTGGCGTGCGTTTTCTTGATTCATTAGAGATGCTTTATGTAAATAATTTCGTCGTTGGAGAGCCGGAAGGCAGATCTTGGGCAATGGGCGCCAATGCAGGATCCGCCGGTCTTATTTAAGGTTGATGTCGGTGAATAACCGGAGCAAGCGCAGCCAAACAGACCCGGATTCGTAACGGAAGTGGACAGCAATATCGTCGCTTGAATAACCTCTGCCTTTTCCAAGGCTTTTCAGCGCTGGCCACCACAACCACCACCATGGCCCTTCCGGTCGCGGAAGAGGGCAAGCTGCTCAGCGAAGCCCTCAACACCGTCAAAATCCAGGTTCAGCAGATGAAGCGTCACCTTGTCAGTCAAGGACTTGTTCATAGGTTCAGAATATTAACCGTAATCACAATAGGAATTGGACCAACTCATGGATGCTCTAAAGAGTGCAAGCTTGATGCTTGCAGAGCTTCGAACTTCGTCCCTGTCTCCGAAACAGTATTACGAATTATGTGAGCTGGTGTTACTGCGGTTCACTCGAACACTTTCTCAATGTATTGGACAGACATGGCTGTATTCGACGCTTTACGACATCTTTCCAACTATCTGTACGAGGCGCACACACAGTCTCGCCACCACCTTGCAGACCTTTACGAACTGGTGCAATACGCGGGCAATATAATTCCCAGGTTGTACCTCATGATCACAGTTGGTTCGGTATACATGTCGATTGCAGACGCCCCTGTGAAGGAAATCATGAAGGATATGATGGAAATGTCGCGTGGTGTTCTACATCCCATTCGTGGTCTCTTCCTCAGGCATTATCTGAGCGGTCAGACAAGGGATCATCTCCCGGTCGGGCTTGACGCTGGGTACGCGTCATTATCACAATTTTGCGTCTTTCTTTAAACCCTGAACTTCTTGCCTACAGTCCGGCTGGAAATTTGCAAGACTCCATCTCATTCGTTCTGACCAACTTCATTGAAATGAATAAACTCTGGGTACGGCTACAACATCAAGGGCACTCCAGGGACAGAGAGAAGCGTGAGATGGAGCGCCGTGAACTTCGCATTCTAGTTGGAACCAATCTTGTCAGATTAAGTCAACTGGATGGGGTCGATTTGGAAATGTACCAGAAGACGATACTTCCGAGCATCTTAGAACAGGTCGTCAACTGTAAAGACGTGATTGCTCAGGAGTACCTTATGGAAGTGGTCATCCAGGTTAGTCCCAAGTTCGCAATCCAAAAGTTCCGAGGAACAGAATAAACTTGCCCTACCAGGTTTTCACCGACGAATTCCATTTACATACACTTGGACCTTTCCTCTCTGCTACTGCCCAACTACACCCCAAAGTTAATATTAAGCAAATCGTCATTGCTCTCATCGATCGCTTAGCGTCCTATGCTGCTCGTGAGGCCGAAAACGAGGATCCAGAAGAGACGAAGCAACAGGAAGAAGCTGCTGCCCGGCGACTCGCGGAGAAAGTCAAGGAACAAAAGGCCAGAGTTCGTGAGAATGGTGCATATCGTGCAGCGTCGCCTTCCTCGCCTTCCTTGGAAGTAGATGCCTGGGGTTCACCACCTACACCTGCGACTGCAACCTCTGTGATCGAGTCAGACAAGTCTACTGTCGCGGAAACGCCAACTACAGAATCGTCCGACGAGAAGGGCAAAGGCAAGGACAAGGAGGGTGACCCTGTGCGCAAGTTCCGTGGTGTACCGGAAGACGTACAACTGTTCGAGGTGTTCTGGAAACAAGTCGTTGAACTCATTAAGGTAAGTCCTCGCTTTATCGTGTCGTTACTTTTATCTAAATGTGAAATTACTTAGGCTCGTCCTGATCTTTCAATACAAGATATCACAGCCCTCTTCGTATCCCTGACAAACCTGTCGTTGAGCTGTTACCCAGATAGGCTGGAATACGTTGACCAGGTGCTCGGGTTTGCCGCCGACAAGATTAAGGAATACGCAGATAGGTAAGTGACGTTCTTTGCGTCCATTAAAACGCGCTGATTATCCCTTAAAGTCCGGATTTACACGCCCAACAGACAAGCGCCAATCTTGCGTCATTGCTCGTGGCTCCTATTAATTCCTACCAATCTGTGCTCACATTACTCGCCATTCCAAACTACGTTCCTCTGTTGACGAAGCAACTGTTCACCACGCGTCGTTCCATCGCCCATTCCATCGTTTCATCAGTACTTAAAAATGAAACCATTATCGAAGCACCTGAAGATGTGGATGGGGTACTAGAATTATGTCATGTCCTGATCAAGGACCAAACGGATTCAGGGGCACCGCCGGCGCCTAATGGCCAACAGGCAAATGTCCGGGACATGAGGAGGCAGGGTCCGTACTTCATGGAGCGGGAAGAGCTTGCGGAGGAACAGGGTTGGGTGGCACGGATGGTGCATTTGTTCCGGGCAGAGTCGCTCGATGTACAGTTCGAGGTCAGTTAGATTTTCTGTTCTTTATTTAACGTACTCATGTGAGGCGATAGCTCCTTCAAATTGCACGACGGCACTTCGATATGGGTGGAGAGCGGATGCGATTTACATTCCCTGCGCTGATAACATCGTCTATTAAGCTTTGCAGGAGGTATAAGAACCGGGAACATGAGGTGTGTTCACAAGTCCACAGCAATGTCAATGTTTCTCATAATTATCTAGGAACCGGATTGGCAGACTAAGGTGTCCACAATTCTGAAATTCATCAGACAATTGACCTCCATCCTCGCAACCACCGTCGAGGCACCTAACATCGCATTGCGTCTGTTCCTTTTGTCCGCGCAAATCGCAGATGAATGTGGCTTTGAAGACCTTGCGTACGATTTCTATGTCCAGGCCTTCAGTGTGTACGAGGACAGCATCTCGGAGTCGCGCGCTCAACTTCAAGCCATCACGCTTATCATTGGGACATTGGCTGGAGCCAAGGTGTTCAATGTGGACAACTTTGACACTTTGATTACGAAGGCTGCTTTGCATGGCGCAAAGTTGTTGAAGAAGAGCCATCAAGCTACCGCCGTGGGCCTAGCTAGCCATCTGTGGTGGCAGGAACCGACGCCGCCAGCGGAAGGCGAGGCCGAGGCCACTGAAAAGCCTGCTGTATCAGAGAAGCCTGCTCCGAAAGAAGACGGAGAAACAGTTGTGAAGGCTGTATGTATAGTTGCTTTTTAATTGCTGCTAGCTTGCTAAACTCGTTGGTAGTATCCTCATCAGGACAGCAAGCGCGTACTAGAATGCCTGCAGAAGTCTCTTCGGATTGCCAACTCGGCGATTGAGGAGATTGTTACCGTCCAACTCTATTGTGATACCCTCGACCAATATCTCTACTACCTCGACCGTGGTGCTCCAGCTGTAAGTTCCCTTCTCTCCTTGCAATGCTTGTATCTGACACAGTCTACGTTAGGTCGCACCAAAATTCGTAAATAGCCTTGTTGAACTCATCACGTCAAGCATCGATAACATCTCTTCCCCCGATGTGCATCCGTCCCAAAGAGCGCCTCCTGGTCTCATTGAAGGCGTTCAAACCCCAGAGATGATCACGAAACACTTTAGGAATACCCTGTTCTATATCCAGCGGAGGAAGTATGCCGCGTCGGAAGGTACTGGCGCTGTGGATTCACGATGGGACGAAGTCGATGTTGTGGGTGCGTTATTGAAGATGGGCATCGGGCGCTAAATTTGAAGGAGGGTGCCTAATTTATAATGCTGGTGATGCGGGAGGTGGAGGTGCTTAATGTTGTATACTACATTCCTGTTCATTTGTTTTTATCGCCTTGTCTTTCGATTTATTCTTCAATTCGCGGATTCTACATACTTATGGTCTTTATTTTTTCAACAATGGAGGCAGTATTGCGGAGAGCGAGGGATCCGGTCCGCTGGCAATATTTGCATATTTGCACGCAGCCAAACACCGGGTATGAAATACATCTGCCACGTCTTGAAAGTGTACAACGACCTCCAGCAGGCAAACCAGAATCGCCACCATGTCTGCAGCAGCGCGCGCAGAAGCCCGACGAAAAGCCATCCTCAGTCGCGGAACAGACAGACTTGCAAAACTCACAACGTCGGCGCGCGGTGAAGACGCCCCAGCGTACCTCCATGACGGTGGGCCATTAATATCCCAGTTTAGGCTTGGCTCATTCAGTTCTTTTCTGCTTCCCACATCCAGATCCACCTCTAGCGCACTTACCGACGACGAACGCAAGCAGTTTCCTTGGTGAAGAAAGCAGCAACATGCCCACACCTGCTCGTACAAGCGTCTCACCGTCACCCGGTCCCCAGCCTGCTGGAACTCGGAGAGGCACTACCCCATCTCGGAACGCGAATATTTTCGAGAGCCTGGCAGGCAATGCCACGGATCCCTCTGTCTGGCTTCCAGAGCAACAGCAGCAGTTTATGCAGGCGCTGATGAACGCGTCGGCTGGGCCTCCATCGCAGCCTTCGCCGTTTGGAGAGCCCCAGGACCCAGTACCACCAATGGATAATCCGTTCGCTGCGCTCCTTGGCCCACAGGCCGCCGCTGGTGCAGGAGGAGGCATGTTTCCTCCCATGGGGCCCGGTATGGCCGGGAATTTTCCCCTGTCCGCGGCTCTGGCAGAACCAAAACCGAAGACCAAGCTCCAAAAGGTGATGCCCCTATTGCATCTCATTGCCATGTGGTGTCTATTGGCGTATTTCGTCCTGTGGGCGGAACCAATGGCGTATAGAGAAGCCGTGAGCGAAGACATGGGCCTAACTGCTGTGAGTTTCTGGAGACGGTGGGCAGATCTCGGCCAGAAAAATCCATCGGCGTCGAATGCTATGCAGACATTTCGGTTGCAGATTGTGGTATGTATTATTTTTGAACAACTACCCACTCTCTCCTGACGTCGGTTCATACATAGCCTTTCTTCTGGGCTTTCACAACCCTTCAAATCGCATTGCATTCCCTGCGTATCTTCTCGGGTTTTGTGAGTCGTCTAAAATGTACCACCGTAATATTTTTGCTCACCTTCCCTCAGGACACCGTTCAACCTCCCACCCTCCTCGCATTAGCACTACCACACCTACCACCACCTTTACCTTCTCTCATCATCAACTCCCTCAAGTACATGCAAATGGGAACGCTATTCTTAGATGATCTCTCAGGAATTGTTGTGGGGATTGGGTTTATCATCTATTTCTCTGGCTGGGTAGCCCCTGCCACCTAGACGTGATTGACGTTTCTAAATTCTATCATCCTGCAACACTCTGACATACAGAAACATTTCGTTGTAGCCTTACGTCGTCTGTATGCATTAAATTACTGCATTGTATATATTTACGCTAAACCATAATCTCTATTATCTCCATTGTCCATCGAAGTCTGGCTCCTTCAGTTGCGACGGCAAGTGGAATATTAGTGGAAAGAAGGAGCACTGGCTCAACTTGGCGGCGGTGTTGAGGTCTCTGCTGACAATGTTGCGAAAGGGTTTATTTGCGGTGATGATGAAGACGATTTCGCGTCCTTCGTGGGTTTTGGCGCCTTCGCTCTCGAGTTCTTGATATGTTCTGCTTGTTTCGTCGGGTTCTGCTTCAGGTATTCTTGCAAGGTCGGCAAAGTCTTCCCCGACAGGTCCTCCTTCTCCCTCTCTGCTGACAGCACTGGCGTTCCAGATTTTTGGCTCTCCACGACGTGTCGCTTCCATGGATCACCACCAGCAACATCCATCAGCTCCTTCAGTATCGTCGTTGACCGCTTGTCTTGCATGTCGACCTTCTGTACAATGCCATTGTCTGCTTGATAACATGATTTAAAACGCATGAGACGAAGTGACGAAAATAAAGGGCTATAATAATAACGACGCACCGAACTCTACCTCCATCTCCGTTCTCCAATGCTCATTCGCCTTCTTCTGCTCTCGCTGGACCTCGATGTCCAAATTTGGGTTCACCCAACGTATCCGCGGCAAGTCCTCCTTCACAAAATGCCTATAAACCAAGCGACCGCGGAATAATAATCAACAACCCACACCCAACTAATCCTCAGGCGCCACTGAGACGCGCGACTTGGCAATAGCTACTCACCGAGCACCAAAGTGGTCATTCTGCGACGCGAGTGAAAGCCGGAGTTTCTTTACTCCGAATAGTGAGAGTTTTGGCGACGCATTGAGATGAGATAGGAGTTTTGTTAGCTTGACGATGCCTCCCGGGATAGTCTCTGACCTTGGAGGCATTTGGAGGAATTAAAACCTTGAGGTAGACCGTTAAGCACGACGTTTTCTTGAAATTGGTGCGCTCACGTGACCTATTGATCACCACGCAAGCTTAGACCTCTTCAAACTACTTAGTCCTCCTCAATGCTCATCATGCCAATTGCTCGTCGCAAACCCTATTCCAAAGAAGATCATGGGGAAGCATGCCTTCATTGTGGCCCAAGGAAAACATGCATTATCCTGCTGTGCTTCTTCACTCTTATTCTCCATGCATATGTAAAAAAGGGAGTGGGCATATGATACACAGCCAACAAAAGATTTCTGTCTTGTATATCTGCATTCCATGGTCTCTTATATTCTTCAGCTTTGGAATCGGTCTCGCCCCCTCGACTTTCCAACGCCGTTACCTCTTCTCTATGGACCCCAAAGGTCGTGTCAGACGCGCTCTCTCAAAGCCTGCAATTTTACGCTCAATCCATTGATCAAGCAAGCCGGGAACTTCAAAGACTTGAAGCTCGACACATCACCTTTCACTTTTTGCGATCGGCATATCAATTCCAAACTTATCTCAGTGTCTTTCTGCCTTTCTCTCCCTCTGTTCGAAACTTTCCTGGTTTTCGACAAGGCTGTTGCCAAATTTTACAACAATGGCCGCGAAATCTGGCCGTGGGCCGCTTTTGTGGTTCGACTTAATACTGACAATCTTTGCGACGCGAGAAACATCAATCACCTTGACATCTTGCAGCTTGGTAAATTTGCTTGTCATCTCCCATCCATAAATTATTCTCATCGTTTGGGATTCAGTTCTGTAGCTTTGCGATAAGAACTCTACCATGGGCACCACGAATTTTACTCCGAATGCGCAATGGAAGTGTATTACCCCTCTGAAGAAGGTTTCTAAATGGTCAGGTCTACTATCACCGTTAATAACGACTAATGGTTGGAAAACATCCGGGACAGGTATCCTTCTCTTCCTCTTCAAGCTATGTTCCCTGGCCGGCAAATGAGATTGAAACAAATGCCAGAATCTGGAAAGTATCATGGGCCGTAGGCTTCAAGAATGTCTAGTTTACGACGTCGCCTCCAGATGCTGGGACGGGGTTTGCATCTTGCAGGAATCTTGCCAAGGAGGCGTAATATAGTAGGGGCCACCTAGAGAAATTTGAAGGAAAAAACGAATTTTGAACACGAAGCCCAAGCCCTTACCTTCTCCTTTAATACAGAACAAATCTGCCTCTGTTATTGTGTCGAGGAGGCTAGCAACAAAAAGTATTCGACACTATCTCGACTCGCATCAATATAGCAAAACGAATGAAATCATCGTGCCTACAATGGTCTCAATGCAACCAATGTAGTGGGCGGCTTTCGCGCCTAGCTATTTAGCTCTGGAAAGGCTTTCGCCTCGATGTGTGGTGCCAGGATCACGAGCCCCTGTCAAGACCTGCCTACAGTCTGACCTCTTCCGGCAGAAACATGTAGCGGTGGGGGCGGTGTCCTTATCAGCGCACCGCGAACAACCGATTTGCTATACAACTTCGTCGAGACGGGGCATATTATTCGGTGCGTTGCTATTCCTTTATCACGACCATGATTTTGTTGTGGAAGATCGACGCGTACAGCTGGGATATGCTGCCAGTGGACGAATGGGTGAGTGCGTGCGAATCTTACCGCGATCATCAAGGCTGCCATCTCTGCGTCGTACACTTCAGCCCTTCCTCCCATTCCCATCTTCCTGGCTTTTACCTCAAGTCCTTTGTGGTACATCACCACCCCTGCCCCAGCCCTCGGAAATTTCAATCCGTTTCTGTTCATCAGTGATCCATCTGAGTAGATGATCAGGTTTGACTCAGACTTTGAGAGTTCATCAACTAATGCCGGCGTCCTCTCGGTCCTCGTCGGGGATCTCTGGTTTTGGGTCGTGCGGCTGGATTAATACCCGATTTCCATATGACGCCGCTGTTATCCGCCATGGCTGTGAAAGGAATGGATCTATGCGTTCGTGCTCGTGGGACGTATTTCCTGCAATATTCAGTAGGGGATTGTCCTCCTTGATGGTTGGCGAGTTATTTGGGTATCTAGGAGAGACTGGTGGGGGTGCTGTCGGTCTCGCACCTGACGACGTGATCTTGTGATTGGCCAAAGAAGTGACTCGAAGTCATACAAAAAAAGAGTGGATGCTCAGGATTCTTTTCCAATCTGCTGCTCTTTCCAGACCTCCGCGTATCCATCTCACGAATATCAACCTCGCCTTATATTCAAATCGACTTCGCCATCGAACCATGGCATCGGAGACACCTGCGACGGCGGGCACGCACAAGGACCCGGTAACGGGGGAGATGATCTCTAAGCAGTCGGTCTTTCTTTTGTGATTTAAATGCCATTTTGCTCACTGATGTGTTTGCTGTGAAGGGAACTTAAGCGTCGCCAAAAGCAGCGCGATAAGGAGGCCGCGAAGGCGAGCAAGGCGCCTCCGCCTGCTCCTGCTGCTGCATCTGCTGCTGGTGCTGCCAAATCGACAGAGCCTGCAGAGGCAGATCTCAATCCTAATGTTCGCCCTCTGTCTTCTTGTTCTATTCTATCTATGTAGTCTAATCCGACTGGCGAACCTGCACAGCAATACTACGAAATGCGCTCGCGCCAGATACTCGCGCTCAAGCAATCCCAAGACCCGCCTCCATACCCGCACAAGTTTCACGTCTCCCGCTCCATCACGTCTTATATCGCGACGTACGGCCCAGAGGGCAAGATCCCTGCCGGTAACAAGTTGGACAAGGTCGTCGAGAGCCTGGCCGGCCGCATTCATAACATCCGGGCGAACGGGGCGAAGCTGATCTTTTATGACCTTCATGGAGAAGGCGTGAAGGTGCAGATTTTGGCAACGCAACAGTGAGTCTGGGGAGCCGTTCATTTTTTTTTTGAGCCCAAGAATGAACTTTTATTTGTCTGTTATTCTAGAGACGCGGCGGACCCCGACGCGTTCATCGCCACACACGAGCACTTCAAGCGCGGTGACATTGTCGGCGTCACCGGACACCCGTCGCGCACCAAGAAGGGCGAGCTCTCTATCTCACCCAAGACGATGCAGCTGCTCTCACCGAACTTGCACCAGCTCCCCTCATCGCATTTCGGCTTGAAGGACCAGGAGACGCGGTATCGCAAGCGCTACCTTGACCTAATCCTCAATGACTCCACACGACGTCTCTTTATCACGCGCAGCCGCATCCTGAACTATGTCCGTCGCTTCCTCGACGACCAGGGGTTCATGGAGGTCGAGACACCCGTGATGTCCCTCCTCGCAGGAGGCGCGACGGCCAAGCCGTTTGTCACACACCACAACGACCTCGATCTAGACCTGTATCTGCGCGTCGCCCCAGAGCTCTATTTGAAAGAGCTGGTGGTGGGCGGGCTTGACCGAGTGTATGAAATCGGACGCGTGTTCCGCAACGAGGGCATCGACCTGACGCACAACCCAGAGTTCACGATCTGCGAGTTCTACATGGCCTACGCTGATATGACCGACCTCATGGAGATCACTGAGAGTATGCTCGAGGGGCTTGTCAAGGCACTCACGGGCGGCGGGACGACGATCACGTACCATCCCGACGGGAACAAGGGTGTGGAGGGGGCGAGGGAGCTGGTGCTGGATTTTAAGCGCCCGTGGAAGCGGTATGACATGATCGGGATGTTGGAGGAGAAGCTCGGCGTCAAGTTCCCGCCTGGGGAGGAGTTGCATACGCAGGAGACGAATGTGTTCTTGAGGGAGCTTTGCAAGAAGCACAATGTGGATTGCAGTGAGCCCAGGACGAACGCACGGATGCTGGACAAGGTATGTTTGAGTTTTCTTGGCTTTCTTGCTGACTGACCTTTTTTCTCTAAAGCTTGTCGGGGAGTTCATCGAGCCGCTGTGCGTGTCGCCGTCGTTCATCGGTGCGTTGCTTTTTCCTCTTTTATTTGTCTCCTTGTCGACGATTGACCCGTTACCCAACAGTCGGCCACCCGCAGGTGATGTCACCCCTGGCCAAGTGGCACCGCTCGCGGCCAGGGCTGTGCGAGCGCTTCGAGGGCTTCATGTGCGGGAAGGAGTTCTGCAATGCCTACACTGAACTGAATGACCCGTTCGAGCAACGGTTGAGATTCGAGGAGCAGGTCTGCCAATCCCCTCTTGGGTATTGTTTATTTTTTTCTAAATGTTTGTATTTTCATAGGCTAGACAGAAGGACCAAGGTGACGAGGAGGCCCAGGGGGTCGACGAGACATTTATTGATGCGTGAGTCATTGACTACATCACTTTCGAACTCTCAATATTCACTATGTACCTGATGATCAGCCTCGAACATGGTCTGCCTCCCACCGGCGGCTGGGGCCTGGGCATCGACCGCCTCGTCATGTTCTTAACCGATTCTACTAGTAAGTTGTTCTTTGGTTCCTGTGATTCGGCTCATTGATTATTCTTGCTACGTTTGCAGATATCAAGGAAGTTCTGCTCTTCCCAGCCATGAAGCCCGATGTGACGGCGACGCCTGCTGCGGTTGTGTCTGGAGGGCATCTTTTGACCGCGTCTTGGCCCGCATTCTGCATGTTCATCTCTGGCGTCTCTCTTATGGCTTTCCTCGTGCTAGTTGCTTTTAATGCATGGCCGTAAGGCGTGCTCGCCCTCTCGTTTATCGTAAGCATCGTATGTCGATGCAGTTCTTGGTTTACGGCGCACATTGGTGTGCCAACCGTGTTGCCCAAGGTGGTCGGGCAAGTGGAAGGGGGTTGTTAGAGTCGTGAAGGTTGTGAGGAGTATGACGGGGATCTGTGGTTTAGTCGTGGTGGAGTGGGTGACTGACAGTGGGTTGGAGACATCGGAGACATTGATCTCCAAATTGGACGCTGCGAGGAAAAGTAATCTTCGAAGGCACGTCTATATCGAAACATCGCTTTATTTTACATACTTGCCCTGTGCAGTTGAAGCCCGACTCTCATTCAATTCCTTACATTGTTGTATTCCCGATATTTTGCCTTATCTTCCATATATTCGTGTTCTTCGAACATCTCCAAGTCACATCTGCTCTCTTGCGATTTAAACACCATAGTGCCATACTGAACATACAGGAGGTGTCAAGCGCCTAATTACATTAAAACATCATAAAAGGTCGAAGTCTACTAAAGCATCACCCAAATGTCCAACGCACACTATAGGTCGATCAACAACGCCTCCTTCCTCTCCTCAAACCCAGACGGTATTGACGGTGCATACGCAGAGAACGCCGGCTGCGGCACGGCAGTCGGGGCATTGGGGAACTGGGGCAGAGCGACGGGTGCCGGAGGCGGAGACACCACTTGGTAATGCTGTTGCTGCGGTTGCTGTTGCTGCTGGGCGGGAGGGGCGTGATATTGCTGTTGCTGCCGTTGATATTGTGCTGGAGAGTGAGACGCCACGGTGTTGCTCCTTGCCAGATGCGATGACGGAGCCGTCGCGGATGCGGGTGAATAAGCGACTGAGTTGTGCCGATTTAGCGATGCCCCATGGGAGGGTTGGAGCACTGGCGCTTGAGGTGCGGGGGGCTGGTACTGCGGTGCGGAAGGAGGGGACTGGGGGAGAAGGGTGGGAGAGGTGATTGACGGCGTGCTTTGTATGGACGAAGACGGTGTTGGGGGACCCTGGGCATACGTTACGGGGGCATTATTGACGGGGGCGGCATATTGCTGATAGGGTGACTGGGCATATTGTTGTGATTGAAGAGGAGCAGAAACAGGCGACGAGATTTGGGGTGCAGGAGGTCCCAGTGGTGGTGGTTGAGCATACTTGGGCTGTTGAGATTGGTATGACTGTTGAAGTGGTTGCTGCTGTTGAGGTGGGGCTTGAGGCTGGTACGATTGCTGCACTGGAGTTTGCTGCCGCTGTTGGGGATACCACTGGGACTGAGCCGGTTCGGGTCGCGAAGCCATTGCGTACTGAGGCTCGGCAGCCGGAGCCGGGGCAAATGCCGCCCGAGGAGACAGAGACTCCCTTTGGGGTTCGACAGGCGCCTGGTAAGGTTGTTGTGGAGTCCATTGAGTATATCCAGTGGAGGCATAGCTTGGGTTATACGCCTGTTGTGGTTGTTGGTGTTGCTGATACGGCGCAGGGCTGACCGGGACGGCGGCGGTGGGTGTTCGCCATCGGGGCTGCGCCACCTGCTGTGAAAGAATTTGGTCGTACAGCTTAACTGCTTGAGATAATTGATCATGCATATCTGAAAGCATCTCTGATAATATCAAGGTCAGCATATCTGGTGGTGGAGGATATCGCTGTGACTCACGCTCTTTCCTCCCGGCATCGTCCAAGCTCAGGGCTAACTTTGGCCTCAACCCACTCGCCTTATCATACAGCTCAGTCACAGCCGGATATCTGGATAAATCTCTGCCGCCCTGAGCTTGGACCTGCTCAACTGTCTGGTTGAAGGTCAGGATAGCATCAGCCTCCAGAGGCTCCAGGTCATAGTTGTGAAGCTTGGGCAACGGAGGCTGGCTAACTGCTGGAGGATAGGATTGTGAATAGCCAGGGCCGGAGTAGGAATACGGAGCATCTTCAGTGCGAGGTGTCTCGACAACGATCGGAGCGCTGGGTTTGGGTGCCGCGGCTTCTCTCAGACTGGCTTCGATAGCAGCTTTGAGGTCGGGATCGTCCTCTTCCTCAGTCTTTCGATCGGGATAGGTACTGCGGTCGATGATAGGTGGCTCCGAATAGCCCCACTTTGAAGGAGAAGGTTGAGAAGGAACGTATCCGGAACGAGCACCGTTAACTTCTTGCAGTGAAAGTTGAATGGCCCTCTGGAGCTCGGCGTCCGCCAGTTCACGGGCACTCTTGTGTCGCTGGCCATGAAGACTGGTTGAATGGCGATGACCTTTGTCACTGATATTAAGTCGTTAGCATGTGCGGATGGACGAATGCGCAAATTATACTTACACTTTGTCTGCCTTCTTCGTGAGCTTGGAGTGACAGCTATCACACACTCTCACTTCTTGTGTGATGCCAAAGTGAGGCAAGGCCATGGTTTTCGACGAGCATGCTTGATCGAAGACTTGTCCACAGTTTCGACAATGGTGCTTGCGATTGGTAAATGAGAAAAGAGTACGGCAGCGGAGACAGACTTCGGAGTCAATCCATTCCGGGGCGGTCATGGTGTCGACCATAGCAGAGTTGGCAATTGCAAGGTCCTTTGGAGGAAATTTGTAACCTAGGACGGTGTGTAATCGTATCATATTCCGAGTTCAAAGGCCTAAGAGCTTACCTTCATTCGTCAACGTCTTGTACACCTGCCCCACGTAGCTCAATGACGGCTTCCCTTCAAAAGCAATACTCCAATTCTGCACGAGCCGCAGGATGGTCTGTTTGACATCATGATTGAGCGTTGGCATCTTTAGTATGGAGACGAGATTGTCCATGAACTCCCGAGAAGCGACCTCAGCGAGAAAGAGGTCACCGCCGTTCTTTATACAGATATCTGTCAACTAGAAAAACGGTTTGATTACTTTGATGTAATTCAGAGTCTGCCAATCTGGAGACTCACGCTGAGCGCTAGCAGTTGCACATTTGGATTCTTGTGGTTCAGCCGGCGTTTGAGAGCACGCATCGCATCCTTCGCTGGCGCCGACTTTGAGCGAATTTGATCACATATTTCGAGATTCAGGGCGATATCCTCTCCGCCCGCTGGTAGGAGTTCTGATGTAGCTTTGTCTGCAAACGTCACCCATGAGCCTGTGCACCGACCCCGCTTGATAACTGGACTCACCGACGGCCTCATCGAGCTGAGAAGTTCCCCAAATCCACGCGCCTATGCTTGCCATGGGTAGTTTGTAAGAATATTTGTAGTAGATGGAAGTAGTAGTCAAGGAAAGAAAGTGACGATCGAACTGTTCTTGTTGGGTTCTGTTCTGGTACTTGATGATGAAACTGCCGCGCAGCGGTGCAAGTGCTGACTAATACTCTGCCTCTTGCCTCCAAGTCGGCATTGCTCGCTTCCACAGATAAATATATCTACTTTCTTCAATTTTACAGTGATTCCACGCTTTATCTCACCCAGCATGGATCCAGAGACGGCGCCTGAGGCCCAAAACATATTTCGTCTCCCAACTACATACCAGCCGAGCCTACCACCGCCTACGGAGCCATACGACGACCACCGAGATGTACACACACCCATCGTCATCGACAACGGGTCTACCAACCTCAGATGGGGCTTCGGCACGTCGAATACTCCATATGCGGGTCCTAACGCGATCGCGAAGTACAAGGAACGCAAGACGAACAAGCCGCTGCTGCTTTTCGGTGAAGGCATCGACTCGGAGAGCGGCGCGAGGGGGCAGGCGAGGACACCATGGGAGGGAGACGTGTTGTTGAACTTTGACGCGCTGGTGAGCAGCTCGTTGTTTCAGTCTCTGGGTATCTGGCGCTGGACGAGGAACCTGACAGTGTTATCCTCGAGACATAGGAAAATGCACTGGACTATGCCTTCATACAACTTGGCATCGACACGCCGACCGTCGACCATCCTGTGCTCATGACGGAACGGCTATGTAGCCCATTACATTCTCGAGCGCGTAAGTCGCGTTCCAGGCTCTTATATCTCTAACAAGCTCACGTTGTTGTCTTTCAAGTCACCTCCGAACTTATGTTTGAGCTCTACTCAGTACCGTCCTTGACATACTGCGTCGACGGCATCATGTCTTTCTACCAAAACAACGTCCCTCCACCAAGCCAACCTTTCTCTGCAAATGGACTCGTGCTTTCATTCAACACAGCATCAACATCCGTCATCCCAATCCTCAGAGGCAAAGGACTTTTAAGCCACGCCAAACGGTACTTGAGCACCGTTGGTTTTATCGAACTTTCTAATAGTCATGCATTACAGGATACCATGGGGCGCTTCCCAATCATCAGAATACCTGCTCAAGCTGATCCAGCTCAAGTACCCCAACTTCCCAACCCGCGTAACCACAACACAGACCAACGTCAGTCCCTTCAAAACACATATTTCATTATCACGTATCTAATTTGTCTGCCGACACCAGTGGATGCTGCACAATTTCTGCGAAGTAGCCACAGATTTCTCTGGGCGTCTCCGCCAACTCCGTGATGCATCAAACATGCGGGCATCAGAAGTGGTTGTCCAATTTCCATTCACCGTCCCAGTGACTGAGGAGAAAACAGAAGAGGAACTCGCCCGAATAGCAGAGAAGCGGAGAGAGCAAGGGAAGAAGCTTCAAGAGATGGCTGCGAAAACGAGAATGGAGAAGGTACGGTTTTTTGTACATTTGCAAGCTGTCCTTGTTTCTGAGAACGCCAATTCGACCTGTAGCTGCTGCAGAAGGAGAATGACCTACAATACCTGACCAACCTGAAGGAGACTAAGGCCACTGAAAACAAGAAAGAATGGCTGGTATGTTATCTACTAACTTTGCACGTTCTAAGGTGACTAATAACCCTCCCCGCAGAGTAAATTGCAAGCAGAAAACCTCGACAATGAGGCTGCATTAGACGAAACGATCAAGAAGCTCGAAAACGACCTCAAAAAGGTACGGAAGAAGGACGCTGGAGAGGCCGACGACGGTCCTGTAAGTGTTCATCTTGGAGTCATTGCCCTCTTTCAACATACTCACTCGACTGATGTAACCAGCAAGAAGAGCCTTCGTTCCCTCTCATCGACGTTCCAGACGCCGACGTAAGTCCTCCCACCAACAATAATGCGTCTCTCCTAATCTTACCGACCAACTCTGCCTATAGCTTGATGAAGAGGGCTTGAAAGAAAAGAAAAAGCAAAAGCTACTCAAAGCCGGCTTTGAAGCCCGGGCCCGTGCCAGGAAAGAAAAAGAACGGGAGAGGGAAGAAAGAGAGCGAGAGGAAAAGAAGGAGGAAGAAGAGCGTGATATGGATCTTGGTGGTTGGGCGAGGAAGCTGCGACAGGAGCAGGAGGTCGGTGTCTGCTTTATACTTGATGCGTTCTTGGGTTAACATTTCTAACAATGCTTCTTTCCCCTTGATTCGTTACTTTAGGCGCTCATGGCAAAAATCAAAGACCGATCACGCAGGAAGGCGGCGCTGACTGACAGGAAGAGTGCTGCTGCTCAAGCTCGAATGAAGAATATCGCGTCTTTGGCTGCCGACGACCGCGTGTCCCAAAAGGCAAAGAAGCGGAAAGGAGGCGGAGGTACGCTATTCTTAATCCTGGGTTTGCTATCAGATCTGACCTCAGACCTTGTCCTGCAGAGGATATGTTCGGCGCAGATGATGCAGATTGGGCGATCTACCGCAAAATCGTAAGCCAATCTTTGTCCGCTATTTGCAAGTCTTCCCCATCTAATTCACAAACCAGAATACAGCAGCACCTTCCTCCGACGAAGAAGACGACCTATCGCAACTGCAACTCATAGAGCAGAAATTGCTGATGCACGACCCGACTTTCACGAACAGACACACTCACGCATCAATCGCCACCCAAAGGTCCGCTCTGATGTCGGCTTTCAGGCCTTCCTACGAAGAGGGGAACGTCGAAGGTTCGTTTTTGTTGTATTTATTTCTTTGTGACTGGTTATTGACAGCGTATGAACAGGCGGCACGCGTATTCACCTCAATACTGAGCGGTGGAGGGTCTGCGAGGCGTATTTCTCCCCTGGAATGGCAGGAGTAGACTCCGCAGGTCTCGCAGAGGTAATACACAACCTCATCCCCTCCTTCATCGAATCGAGGTCGCGGAGTCAGGCCTTAGATTATCCCACCGACAGAGCCGAGCTCATCCAAGTGCGTATTTTTCCATCCTCTCTACACGCAAACTCACATTTTAATTTCATGAACAGAATATCTTCCTCACCGGCTCCGCTTGCCAATTCCCGGGGCTCAAAGAGCGCCTGCACGATGTCCTGCAGTCGCTGTTGCCGCCAGGATCCCCGATCAATATCATCCGCGCTGCGGACCCGGCACTAGACGCGTGGAAGGGCATGGCGGCATTCAGCCGGACGGAGGAGTTCGCGAGGGTTGGTGTCACGAAGCAAGAATATGATGAGTATGGTGGGGAGAGGATCAAGAGGTGGTGGGGTGGTAATTGGAATAGTGCAATTGAGTTGTTAGAAGAAAATGGAGAGGACCACAAGATGCAGGTGGATGATTAATCGACAATACCACTAGCTTTTTGATCTGGCTTTCATGTTTCTTTTTTTGCTGCTTTCTGACGTATGCCATGCTGATGTAAATGTATTACAACCTGATAGACGCGTAATTGGATGAGGTGGAATGGGTGGTCATGATGTGGGGCCAAAGTACTATGTGTGCACAGGTAACAAAGGAGGAAGGGTAAGTACTGTAGGAGAAACGTTTGCCGATAATAAAATAACACGAAACGCTCGTACAGCAGTTGTATATTTCCAAAAAAACCAATGATACAACAACAACAGTAGCAGGAGCAACGGCGAAACACTGACAGCGGCAACCGAAAGAGACAGATGTCCGAACCCCGGCTCGGCGACCGGGTTCGTAGAGGGGGTGGTTCATGAGCAGCAACCCTGTGTCGTCTGAGCCGCAGGCTGGTTGACTCTGATAGCGTCAGTCGCTGCGCCGCCTGGTGCGGCGTTCTCTGCCTGCGAGTCAATTAGACGGGTCTTGATGTCTCTGCGGTCAGGCGAAATCACGTTAGCCGCGGAACGAAATTTTACAGACAGGGGAGTAAGGTGCTAACCTTGCCAGGGTGAAGAACGCCTCCTCGACACCTTCGTTGACCTTGGCGGACGTCTCCATGAACTTGATCCCCAGCTCGTTAGCCAGCTCGCGGCCCTGCTCTTCTGTGACAGCCCGCTTGTCCGTCCAGTCTGACTTGTTCCCAATGAGGATCTTGTTGACGCCTTCTGAAGCATGCTGTTCGATATTGGAATGCCATGTCCGGATATCTGATGGGGCATAGTAGTTAATATGGGAGGCCAAGCTCGCTCAAGTGTGATGCACTGACTGTTGAACGAGCGCTCATCCGTGACGTCGTATACTAGCAGGATGCCCATAGCTCCACGGTAATAAGCGGTAGTAATGGTTCTAAACCGCTCTTGGCCGGCCGTGTCCCACTATGCAATCATATCAGTATGACGAGGACTGACAGAACCGTTCGATAAACGCACTATCTGCAGCTTAATCCGCTTGCCGTCGAGCTCAATGGTACGGATCTTGAAGTCAATTCCGATCGTGGTAATGAATGAGGGGGTCCAGGCGTCATCACAGAAACGCAGCAAGAGACACGACTTGCCGACACCTGTGCAAGAATCAGGACTGAGCATATTTGGCCGAAGCGGACGACGCACCAGAGTCCCCAATGAGCAGAAGCTAGGTTAATTACAAGGTTAGATAAGGCCATTTGTTAGTCAATAAACTGACCTTGATCAGAAAGTCGTAGTGCGGGGGAGGCATTATCAGGAAGATCTCGTAGTCTGGGCGTGTTGAGTGGGACGGAGCTGGAGGAGACGAAGGTAAGTGACAGAGCAGGTACGTGACAGCCTGTCACTTCAAGGAGATCACATAAGAGCCCCACGTGACCACGGTTCGCGTCGTGAATTGAGATCGAAATTGTCTCCTGCAACATACCGCAGTTGATATGCCGCCATCCTCGCCGCCCGCTTCTCCAACCAAGCAAATATCAGGGCTGCCAGAGTACTCGTCGCCTTTTTATCGCGATGTCCACATGGATACAGCAAAAGGCCTGACCAGTTACAATGATATTCGAATGGCTACCGCGAAAGGACACCATCTCAACGACGATATCAATATGGAGACTGCCAGAGGCGGCCCAACGGTGAAGCAAGCCGGATTCCAAGTTTGGGAGCGGGAATTGTTGGAGAGCAGCGAGGTGAAGCGGAAATCAACAGTCGCCCAGCTGTGTACGCACCAAGGCCGACTTTCTTATCTCATCCTGACTTGTTCTTCCCCACAGATTTTCTGGATTATTATTTCCAGACACTGGGTTACATCGCCGCACGTAAAGATCGGCGCTCAAAATTCGATCAGGACACGGCCGCTCGCCATCTCAAAAGCGCGGAATACGCAAAGGAGTTCAAGTCGTACTGTGGTCGCGAGCGTGTCATATTGCGGAGACGGCGGACGAAGCTGAAAGTCGACCAGTTCCACATCATTGCCCAGGTAGGACAGGGCGGGTATGGCGAGGTCTTCCTGGCGAGAAAGCAAGAATCAGGAGAGGTGTGCGCACTGAAGAAGATGAGAAAGCGTACGCTATTCAAAATGGATGAGGCAAGTTCCCCGCCATTCCTTTATCAGCGCACTGTCTCAACTTGATCCAAAGATCCGGCATGTCCTCGTTGAGCGAGATATTTTAACAGCTACCAAGACGCCGTGGCTAGTGCGCCTTCTATATGCATTCCAAGATCCCGAACACGTCTACCTTGCGATGGAATATGTACCAGGAGGCGATTTTAGAACACTCCTCAATAATTCAGGCGTGTTGAAGGAAGAACACGCGAGATTCTACATCAGCGAGATGTTCGCCGCTGTGAGCGAGCTACACAAGCTGGGATACATTCATCGTGATCTCAAACCCGAGGTGCGTAAATATACTGTACGAATCAGAGCCTCCTGATTAATCCCTTGTTAGAATTTCCTCGTCGATGGTACAGGCCATGTCAAGCTAACAGATTTTGGACTTGCCACTGGAGCTCTGAACCCAAAGCGCATAGAATCATTGAAAGTCAAGGTATGTTCACCCATCCTCCGTCCAAGTATACCGAATGACTCCTATAAAGCTGGACAAAGTCAAAGATAACCAGGTCATCCACCGCTCTACCATTGAACGTCGCTCTATCTACCGATCCATCCGCCATGAAGACCCACGGTACGCAGATTCCATAGTCGGCTCCCCAGACTACATGGTACGTCCCCTTGAGCACCAGACAAAAATGCCCACCACGTCAACGACCATTACGTAGGCTCCAGAAGTCTTGCGAGGCAAACCCTACACCTACTCCGTCGATTTTTGGTCTCTCGGCTGCATACTATTCGAGTTCCTGGCCGGATTCCCCCCATTCAGCGGCAGCACCCCCGACGAAACATGGACGAACCTCAAAAACTGGACGAAAGTCCTGCGCAGACCCGAATACGACAAGCCAGAGGACCTCATCTTCAACCTAAGCGACGTCGCATGGGACGCCGTAACCCGGTACGTTTGTCACTCCTTTTCTGTACATTTCATCGCATAGCATAACTCACAACACATCCCCTCCCTCTTCCTAGATTAATCGCCCACGCCAGCGTGCGCTACGCGACCCTCGCCCAATTGACCACACACCCCTTCTTCAAACACGTCCGCTGGGACGACCTGCGCGCCGTCCGCGCGCCCTTCGTGCCCGCGCTCGACTCCGAGATCGACACGGGGTACTACGACGACTTCTCTTCGCCCGAGGACATGGCCAAGTACGCCGAGGTGAAGGAGAAGCAGATGAACGTCGAGAAGGTCAAGGAGAAGGAGGAGCCGTTCGCAAGGGGCGTGTGGGTCGGCTTCACATTTGGGAAGAACGGGCCTGGCGCGAAGGCTGCTATCCCTGGTGGATACGATGACGGCGCTCTGGCGACTATTTTCTAGATTTGGGGTACTTATTTTTTTTGTCGACTTGACTCTGGTTCAGTTTCCTTGTCTCTCCGGCTCCCTAATATTACATACCCTATCCCTTCCTTTGCATACGATACCAACCTGTACCTGTTTAGAACCTAAAGTGACAATACCTGTTTGTAAATTTTTATGGAACCTGAATGTAACAATTTTTGTGCAAGTGTGAAATTATGCCCCTTGGTCCCTGACAGTCACCTACTCACAGCGCAAAGTTCTGCGGAGTTTCTCGACCTTTCTCGACCGTGTCAAAGACAGTTTCTCCCTCCAAGATGTCCATCGGATACGGCTCTTGTTATTTCAAAGGAACTTGTCGACTTATTATGAATTAGCCTGAGGTATGATATATGACGGACAACCCGCTGCATGGTCAGTTCCGCAACTTCCGTTAAGCGCTTCTCGCATTTGATCAACCACCACGCAAGACTTGAACAGCTTTTCTCCCGAATTCTAATCACAGAATCTCACCAGTCTGGCTAGTGCAAAAGCTACGGGATATTATGAGGCAGATTCGCAGAATCCCTAAATTTTGCTTTTATATCGTCGCTCTGGACGTCCCTCTTCTACGCAACGATGTGGAAACGACTCATAGTCTGACCTCAGTGATCTCTGGAATTCTTGACAACCAAAGGGCCTGGAAACGAAAAAAACTACAGTTAAAGAGGAACCTGATCCACAGATAATTGAAAGCACTTCATATGGAGTCCACCGGCTTCCGACATTTATCATTGCATACTGTCTATCTTCGCCGTTCCTCCAATCTCTGTACATTAATTTCTTTTCCCTCGAGAGACTGGATGGTTCGTGTAGCACATAAAACTTGCCTTTGAATCATCCGTCGAAGGTCATCCTCAGATTCCCTTTTTCCTGGGCGGCCTGAACGCAGAGGCAACGGCTGTCATTTGTCGGCTCTATTCTCGCATACAAAATACTGCTAACTCGAAGATCTGGAATTATTTCCAATGAGATAGCGGGTTGGTCACTATTTTTTAGATTTGGCGTCTTGGCGCTTGACTTGCCTTGATTTCGGTTGGTTTCTCAGTCTTCCTAATGTTAATATTACACACCCTTTTCCCTCCTTTCCATACGACACCTACCTGTACCTATCTAGAACGTAAAGTGACAATACTGTCCGTAAATTTTTCATGAATCCTGGATGTGATTTGATGTGATATATCCTGTACGAGAAAACGTTTGGACGATAACGAGAGCCTGGCCGCCGGAATGTACGAAAGCCACTAATATTCGCGATTGTGCAGGTAAAATACAACAAACAGCGGAGCAACAGAGGGGATCCGATCACAGCAATTATGGCACTACACATTATGTATAATGTCCAGGGTATGTACAAGTGTGACAGGCAAAACAGACAGCAAGCATGTGCGACAAAAAGCGAGTGGAGAACAGCGCCGAATCCCGATGCCAGTGCAAGCGCCACCGTCGAGTAAAGTTTTGCTTGTCCAGGCGAACAGGCGAGTGGCTGGTCTCCAGGTCAACGACAACGTTCAAACGATAAACGACAAACGAAACAGGGGATGATGTATATACAAAGACACCGGATTAACGAAATAAATACAGTGATAAGCGATTGAGTTCAATTGACGAGGAAAGATGGACAGGTGGGGTGGAATGAGAGTGTCCGATAAGTACGTCGACGGCGAAGCGAATGTGTTAAAATTTAAAGCTTGAAAGCGGTTGACTATGAAACATCAAGATGAAAACAAGTCCATGAAAAGGGTCGTAGGAGGAGTTTCCAGTAAGGAGAACAGGGCATAAACGGACGTTAAAGACTGTGAAGAGAAGATGCATCAGATCAGGGTGAAACAGCCGATGGAGGAAACGAGGAAAACGCACGAGTGGGCATAGTATTAAGTTAAGTACGAAAGAAATTAGCGGAGTGTACGATTAAAATCTGCGTGCGGCGGGCATCTTGTGCATTGGTCTCTTCGTGGTGGGGTGAACCCATGGCTTGCGGTCGTACTTGAGAATTCACAGGAATATGTCAGCTTGGGACCAAAGAAATGGGGAGAACAAGGACTGACTTTCGGTCGCTTCTCGAGGCTGTCATCCTCCATGTCAATATCACACGCGATGGACTTGCGTTTGATGGATATCGTCAACTTGGGCATCTCCTCATCCTATCAGAAACCCAAAGAAAATCAATAAAGCGCGAAAGGAGCAACGAAGCGGAAAAACGCACAGGTGTGACTGGTCCATTCGTGCTGGAGGAAGAGGACCTGGAGCTGGTACCAGAGCTTAAACCACTGGAGATATCAGAGCCCCAGCTGAGGCGGCTAAGATCCACAGGGAGTTGCAGGCGCGGAGGGCTCCTTCCCGTAACGCTTGGAAGTGGGCCGACGGGAGAAAAGGCGATGTCCTCTTCATCAGCCGTTGTGGGCAGGTCCATACCCTCCTCGTAGTCTGAAGAATAAACGACGACGTTCACTCCCTCTCCCTCCTCTTCTTCCTCCTCATCGACCGTCGACGCCGACCAGCGCGAGGTAACCGGACGCCACGGTACGTTCTGGCCTCTCAACACCTTCGGGGCTTCCACCTTGACCGACAAGTCGGGCGTCAAAGCGACATTAGAGTACGCCGACACACAGGAGAGCATCTCGTCGGCGTGGACATTTTGCGGAATGTCGCACCTCAAGGTCGGCCTGCTCGGCTTCTTCACCATCAGGAACTGGGGAGCCGGGGGCGGAGACACGACGCGGTCGATAACAGGAAGGGGGATGGTGCTGATCTGCTTGGGGTCGAGTTTAAGCGCGGCCTCGATGCTGACTTTAAGCTTGAGCGACCTAGCGTGCTTGCGGGCGTGGTAGGTCGGACGAAGGGAGTTGCGCACGGCGGCTGCGACTTGGGAGTAGTGCGCGTTGGCGCGGCGGAGGATGTAGAGGAGATTCCTGACATGGGGGCGGGACATTTCTTGAGTGGCTGCGATGGGAGAAGACATGTTGGGGGTATCGATGATAGTGATGATGTTGGTAATATGTAAAGCGACGGAAAGCAAGAACAAAAGACGAAAGCGATGAGATTTGAGCGACAGGGAAGAAGAGCAATACGACAAAGCGATGCGATGCGGTGAACAGAGGTCAGAATGAACGAGTCGTGGTCGTCGTAGTGGATCGTATTCCGCGGACAACACGCACTGCGTGTATAAACGAAGGAAAGGTCGTGGGAGGGGAACAAAAAAGAGGAGGGGCGAGGAAAGCCGTCGAAGGGGGAACAGCAAGCTCGGTCTGGAGGAATATCAATCTGAAGCACCCGGGTTATAAAGCGGGCCCTGGCGATGGACCCACAACTAGGAAAGCCACCGAAGCGAGACAAAAGACCTGAGAATTGATCAAGAGCGCATGCATGGATAGCGCAATTGTCACAGGGGCCTCGTCCAGAAAGAACAAGGTCCACAGGAAAGGCGCTAAATGACCAAATGAGCAGGCGTTGTACTTTTGTCTTCACATATTGAGCACTTCCTTTTTGGGGAATGCCTTTTGTTTTCGGCACCCACGATCGAGCACGTGACGCATAAAATCGCGAGATCGTCGCGGGTGTACTTTTGGAGGATACATACAGGTCGAAGATCCCTGCTTTCGTCCATCAGATCTGCTCGTAATTCTAAAAAACAACAATAGGGCGGGCGCCGATGTCCTCTTCTAGCGCCCACAAAGTCGGTGAGCGGCGAGGATATGACTCGGTTAAAAAGAGTTACTCACCAGAAGCTAGGCTCGCTCTTGTTCTGTCCTGATTGCGGGACGCTGCTTTCTCTACCGAGGGATGGAGAGACGGTGGTGACTTGCGAGCAATGTGGCCGTGACGAACCGGCGAGTTGTAAGTTTGGCTACTATTGAAATTTCGTTACGACAATGTTGACCTAGTTAGCATATGAAAACGTTATCATCACGACACGTTCAGACCCTGAAGCCTTTCCGTCTGCGCTGAGGCAGAAGCGAAAGACACAGACGAAACACCACGAAACAGGAGATCAAGGCACTCTGGTGAGTTGGCACCTGGTGAGCTCACAAACGACGACTGATTTTGGACATGCAGGTGTCTGAAAAATGCCCGTCATGCGGGCACCTTGAGGCTTATTCGAAGGAGATGCAGGTATGTCTGTTGGACAGGAAACACGACAGGAGAGAAATGACTGTGATTGCAGCTACGGAGCGCGGACGAGGGCTCCACGGTATTCTACACGGTGCGCTGACTCTATTTTTGTGGTGGCTTGGGCTGACTGTGGGTGTGGGTAGTGTGCATCCTGCAAGCACGGATGGCGGGTGAACAACTAGGTTACACGTATACACCGGCTGAGCAGAAGAGCGCGACGATTCCGAAGCCGCCGAGGGTGCTGGCGAGGAGGGCGACGAAGGGTTCTCTGACGGCGAGTCTATCTTTTGGAAGGCTGCCTCGCAGTCAGGATAGCGTTTCTTGGCACAGTGTAATTTACGTACGTTGAAAAGTAGAAGGCTAGGGCAAAGGTGGGAAGGAGAAAGAGGGCGGCGACGAACGGCAGCAGCGCCGTGGGGACTATTGGAGAAAAGGCGGGCAGGGAGTGATGGAGGGCCTGTGGAGGGTTAGGACGTAGAATGACTGCGAATAATGACATACCCTGAGGTGCTGGTGGTCGTTCATGATGTAGCGTGGAGTGAGTGCTGCAACAATGCTGCTGACGTACCAGTGAAACAAACACGTGTCATCAATCCATATCAACCTCTTTTCAACGCCCCCGTCCTTTTCTCTCCACAAACCACCACTACTACTGCCAATCATGTCCGCAGCTCAACGTCTCCAACAGCACCCAGTCTTTATCCAGGCCCAAAACAAGGCCGGCTACTACAACGCACAGCTCGACAAGGAGGTGAGTCGCAGTACCAGCAAACCCGAGACACAGCTCTGACCACCCAACCAGCTCACAAAGTACCCCGTGCTCGTCAACCTCGAGCAACGCACACAGGTGCCCAAGACATACGCCGTCATCGGCGCCCTCTTCTTCATCGTCTTCCTCCACACCTTCAACGCCCTCGCAGCACCCATCTCCAACCTCGTCGGCTGGGGTCTCCCTGCCTACCTCTCCTTCAAGGCCATAGAATCGCCCTCGCCCCACGATGACGTCCAGTGGCTCACATACTGGGTTGTCTTTGGCTTCTTCAACTTCCTAGAATCCTTCGCCCTCCGTCTCGTCCTCTACTACGTTCCCTGGTACTTTGCCTTCAAGTCCATCTTCATTGTCTGGCTCCAACTCCCAGCCTTCCGCGTATGTCTTTCTCTCGTCTTTTCCTCCTTTGCCTCGTCCAAAAACTTTTTTTTTCTTCCCTTCTGCTCGCGTGCCACGTCTCTCCCTCTCAATTTTCCCGTCGTTGCAAATTCATCACGTCGCTTACAATTATCCCCTTTTATTCTCACAGGGCGCTCAAGTCGCATACTTTAACGTCATCAAACCCGTCCTCGCCAACGTAAGCTCCCAAAGTCGCGTTGCCGCTCCCGCGACCACAAATCCAGAGCCCGCTCCTCACGCAGAGTAAATGTTATTAGCAGAGACGCTTGCACCCGTTGTGATTCGAACTTTTCGTACTGCAACCCGTTCAAATTCAATCTACTTCTTTCTGCCTACGACATCATATGCTCCTCTATCTACCTCAACCCCGATGAGCTTCAAGCCCACCCCTCTCCCCCTCATCCATAGAATGTCCGTTTCCTTACATTATTAGCCCGTGCCTGTCAAATTTCGCTTTACTACTACCTAGCGCGCGGGTTTGTCTTGTTGACGTTGATGTACCTTTTTACCTCGGAGTCCCATCGACTGACCCCTCTTCATGCCTCTCACGAAATAGTATCTAAACGATTTTTGAAACGCGTATTATCATGTCCGAGGACTCGGGAGACGCGTTGACCAGGTGAGAGTCTCACGCACAGACGCTCATACCAGTCCGTGGCACGATGACGAATCGGTGACATGCTGAGGTCGTCAAGAGAACCGGACATTCCCGATGCGCGCTCTAGGCCCTAATTTGGAATGTGGTCCTCGAAGTCGAGCCTCGCTTTTGAACCCCACTTGAACACGTCAGAGAAGCAACACATTCTCTGTTATTATTATGGTCTGGGCTCTGTTAAGCTAAGAATTTAAGGGGAGCCGATGACCCAACGACGACCTCAAACGCAAGACCATAGAAATTAAGTAGAACAATAGCTGAGAATATCCAAGTCGGGGCAACGTTCCCTCCGCAGAGGATATTTTAAAAGCATACCTGGATCGATTGGGATCTTCTGTGGGTCCATCGGAATTAATTAGAATTTAGGCGGTAAGCCGTGCATATGACGCTGAGGTCGAATCGAAGACAAGGGACCAGGGACAAAGGTAATGAGCGAACGTGGACAACAAGTCATCTTGAGAGATCTAAAACGGAAAATTTTGAAGACGACTAGGCTAGTTGTAAGTGTGCGCCTGCGATCTTCTGTGGGTTTTACCAGTTTACATTGGAATTGGAATTGGGAATATGGCGTGTGGGTCACTGTGTTCAGAAACAAGGAGGTTAGATTACATGGAAAGACAATAATTTATTGCAGTCTAGAGTGCACACTGGCCTTTCCTATTCTGCGATCAGGAGCAAAGCGGCTGGATAATAAAATAGATAACGGAGATATATTCCACAACTGCGCCTAGTTTGAATGGGAACAATAAAGATATTCAACACAGTTTAGCAGAAGTAGAAGAATGGCTTCTGAATATAGCGCATGGAGAATGGTACCGCGGCTACTAGAGTTTACAGCTCCAGTGTGTCAATTGGCTATTGCGATGCCTAGTATGTCTCTCTCTGGCCATTTGGCGAAGAGTAGTGGATAACACCCACAGCGCCGGCGTCGAAAAGGAAACAAAAGGTTTAGGAATGCTCCAATAAGCCTAGCTCAAAGAACGACCTCTGAGAGGCAAAGCTACCGTTGCTAGCTCTAGAAAGTCCCTTCGCGTATAAAAATAATTGGTATTGCACTGGCACGGAGTTCATCGCTGTATGATCTTCTGTGGGTCCATCGGGATCAATTAAACTGGAGCAATGAGTCAAAAAGGAAGAGAATTGAACTGGGAAAGAATACTCACACATATACCAAGGAATGTGGAGAAAGGTGTTTGGAATCTGGCCAGCGTCGAAGGTCCTCGTGCGGACTGAACGGATGTTTGTGGAGTCGCCAGAGCAGAGCTAGCAGCCTGAACAGCTCGGAGTGAGTAAGGGCATGTCCCGGGAAGGACTTTGAGTAAACGCATTCGGCGTCGTATTCACATTTCGATACGCGTCTGGTCGACCTTCTCGAACTCATACAAGACATCCCCATATCGAAAATTGGACAGTGGGAGTTCAAACGTTCAAAGCCAATCGGTTTTGATGGAGTGTAGCGCAGTGATAGCATTTCTTCAGGAACAAAGCTAACGTCGTCAGGACTATGCGTGACCTTCTGTGGGTCCATCGAAGTTGTCAATGTACACGTGGAACACCAGCGCCGGAGTCGAACCATTAAGTTGGGCAGTGTTATGCTGTGATAAGAAGGCTTTTTATAAAATTAATGGGGTATACATACGACTGTATTGATATATACCGACAAAACGAGTCCGGAAGCCTGGAAATTTCAGGCCAGTAGAATTTCCAACATGATACATTCCAGTGAAGTCGTATGGTTTCAAGAGGCTTTGAGTGCGTTTCTTGCTACGTATATCAGGGAACTTTCGGAATTCAGACACCATGGAAGAACCTCCGGCAGAGAGAAGCAACGCAGTTGTGCCTGGGGGAGGTAGATACCATCGAGGACTCTCCGACGCATTAGTTATCGTCTCCTGAACGTCACTTGAAATTAAGCATTATGCAAAGACCATTCGTTGTTCCAGGCTTTATAACAAAGACATGTTGGATGCCCCCACGATATGAACAGAATGTAGCCTTTTCTTGTGTCATATGAGGGTAGATCCTGTAGAGGCACCCCGATGCGCCCCCGAACGGTTGCTGAGCAGAATATAGCCATAACCGAGAAGGATATTCGACGCCTACAATGGGCGGGCTTGCCTTCTCGCTAAGAGGGGAGAAAGACCGCTCGTTTCATCGCGACGGTGGGCGGCAGACGTGATACCGAACCTCGCGTTTTCCCACAGGCTAAACCCCGAACAGTAGTGTCGTAGAAAAAATAGACCAGTCAAACCACGCAAAACAGCCAAATACACCGAGTTCCGAGGGTTAATTTTGGCGACGCTGGGTTGAGGGCTCGTCTTATCTATTGCTGACAACGAGCTGCACCTTCAACAGAAAACAAGGAGAAGACACAAGCAAGAATGACGAGTTCCTATTGCGGAGACCTCCTTGATAATGGATAAGATTACTCCGATGAGGAAAAACAATAGAGCCTAAAAACGTAGTTGGCACTCTAAAGGCGGTCGAGGCGATAAGGTTATAAAAACCTGCCAAGACATACTGGAAGAGTCAACGATATGAGTATACAACTGGTAAATCTCAGATGATCGTATGGGCCACCTAGATAATCACAAACTCAGTTGTTCAGATGGACACCATTTCAACGAAAACCTTACCTTCACGGGCACGGGAACCACCCTATGACGGTCAACGCTTGCCAGGCTGCGTCCTGATAGTGATACGACGTCTGCGAGAAAACTCCGGGGGATGATATCTATAATTAAGGTTGAGATAAACATAATTGGTCGACGCGACAACTGCACGCGACCAAGCCCCATACATCGAGTAGAGAGGACGGACTGGGCTTCTTGTGATGCGGTGATAGGTCGTTTAATTACGGTCCATGTAGTAGTATCCAACTGGGCACTGGGGATCGTCTTTTAGAGTATTATTAGAGCAGTGATGTGGAGTCTGGCGCTGATCAGGCATCTTATCACAATGGAATAAGTAGATGCTCACCTCTCTCGTTCAAGGTGCCAATTCTATGGCAAGCAGGTAAATTTGGCTCGGTAGACATCCGGTCGGGTGCCAAGGTCAACCCTTTTTCTTCACGCGACCACGTTCATCCTCGACTTTCCATTCCTTGCAACATATGCCCCAGTTTGACTTGGTATCGATAGGTTGAGCGGCACGAACAGGCGGTTTTGCTCACAGATTCCCCGTATGTCGAGAAGAAGCTCTGCTTGACCGTGGGGGGGTTTCGCTTGAAGGAGAAGATTACTTTCGCAAGTTCATCGCAGATGGCGGAGGAGAACCAATAATTCAAACGGCGCGAGAAACGTGTTGATCCGGAAATTTGGCCTCAGGCTTCCCTTCACCTTACGCGCCGGATGTTGTCCTAAACGCGTTTTCTAAAGTTTCATAGCCATGATCCTGATATCCGACTGAAGGCTCTACCATCTACAGTAACTCCGATACTCGGAAATCACCTCATGGCAGACTCATTTTCATTTTCCTTGAATCTCGCCGCAGAACCAGGAAAAATGGACCTCCCTTGACACTTTTGCCGGTGACTTGTAGCCAAAAATAACATTTCCACATTCACGGCAAGGAGGTAAGGAATAATAATTCTACAACCCAATCTTCAGACGTTCATGTTTGGTTCGGTGACATAGCAGGTTGTGCCAAGTTTGAGTGCGCAACTTGATTCAAGACCCCCTACCAGCGTTGAACTTCTAAATGGGAGATAAGCTTACAAGGGGAGCGCGCCATTCCATATTCCATTTCCTTCGGAGATGCGATGTGCAGAAGAACCAACGAAATCGTCGCGTTCCTTCCCGTGATGCCTCTCATACAGTCATCTGGCCTAGCTACTCCAAAAATAATCCTGGTCGATATGATTTAAGATAGGCCTCGTTACAAAAAGTTCTCCGTGTGGAACTCCCTCCAACCTCCTGCCATCTCTCTCGGCAACATGACCGATATAAACGAGAAAAGTTCTGGCTACAACAGCGGAAGCAGCGACGATGGCTCGCATCTTCAGGTTCCGCTATTCGAACGGCCGAAGGGGATCAAAGGCGTCTACTATCACCCCGTTACTCAAATTGTCATGCTAGGATTCGTGTGTTTCATGGGCCCAGGTATTTTTTGCTCTTTGGAAAAGGTGGTATAGAATCCAGGGCTAAGGAAATTTTCACAGGACTGTTCAATGCCTTAACCGGTTTGGGAGGTGGAGGACAGGTGGATGCTACGACTGGCGCAAACGCAAACGCAGCTCTATATTCAACATTCGCCGCAGGAGCGTTTTTTTCTGGGTAAGTCGAGTGTGCAACAATCGCCTGCAAATTCTGACCACATCTCTAGTTCGATCAACAACAAGCTGGGTTCACGTCTTACTCTCCTCCTCGGAACTACCGGGTACTCCCTGTATATCGGAGGCTTCTTGTCAGTAGTAATTTTTAACCTATCGGATTTGCCCCAGTTCAATTCTATCACACAGGGCCATGAATATTCACCCGCATGCAGGAGCTTTCGTCATCGCCGCTGGTGCCGTTCTTGGAATTTGTGCAGGTCTCCTTTGGACCGCCCAAGGTTCTTTGATGTTAGCATACGCAACCGAAGACCAAAAGGGTAAATTTATCGGCATCTTCTGGGGCATATTCAACTTGGGTGCTGTTGTTGGCTCAGCTGTCGCTCTGGGACAAAATTTCCACTCTACAGTGCGTGTTTACTACCATCCACGAGTAATCATGAGCTAATTGCTTTTCAAGGCAAACTCTGGTATGTCTACCTATCGCAATCGATAAAGAAGTCTTTTCTTATAGTTCTTTCATTACCAGTTGGAAATGGAACCTATGTAAGTCGCTTGCATGACCATCATATTCTCGAGTTTTTTTTCTTACGAAGAAACAACCAGATTGGCTTACTCGTCCTCACTCTGATCGGCGTGACGATCCCACTCCTCATGGCTAACCCAGACAGTATGATTCGTACCGACGGAACCAAAGTGACGACACCAAGACATCCATCGTGGAAGGTCGAGACTTACGGACTCTGGCTTACACTGAAAACTGACCCAATGGTCATCCTTCTTTTCCCCATGTTTTTGGCTTCAAACTGGTTCAATGCATGGCGTTAGTCCCGTTCTTTGAAACTTTTGTATCCCTCATATTCACGATTACCCAGAATTCAACGATTATAACGACGCACTATTCAATATCCGCGCTCGTGCTTTAAACAACCTGGTTTATTGGCTTTCACAAATCGTTGGCTCGATTGCTATTGGGTTCCTCCTCGACCAGAAGTACATCTCTCGCCGTATTCGCGCATTCTCTGGCTGGGTTGTTCTACTTGTCATGGTCTTTATAGTCCACATCTGGGCTTTCTTCTACCAAAGGTTCGTCCATTTATCGTCACTCACCTGCTTCGTCTAATGGTTATTTTTTAGGCAATACACTCGAGAATCTCTTCCCCCTGACTCGAACAATAAGATAGACATTTTCGATCATGGTTATACTGGACGAATTTGGCTATATATCTTCTGTGGTCTCCTCGACGCTATGTGGCAAACCACCGTTTACTGGATCATGGGTGCCATGTCGAACGACCCCGCCAAACTCGCACACTTTGCGGGATTCTGTAAGTCTAACCTACGTCTCATGTCCCATATCAGAGCTAACCGATTTTGATATCAGATAAATCCGTTCAGTCTGCGGGTGGCGCTGGCTCTTGGAGAGCTGATGCGGTGAAGACGCCGTAAGTTGATAATTATCCTACAACCATGACTGACTTGATGCTAAAATGCAACATAAAGATTTATGAACATGCTTATCTCCACTTGGGTGCTTCTCGCTGCCGGTCTGGTCTTTTCTCTCCCCATGATATATCTCCGGGTCAAAGACCAAACAGACCTCGCCGATGAAACTTTGTATGTCAAACCTTTTTTCTTCTTCCAATCTCGGATTGAATCCACATACTGATGTCCGTCCAGGATGCGTATGGACGATTCCGGAAACATTCGTGATACCAGACAAGTAGCCCGAGAAAGGGTGGCTCGGACCGGAGAGACCTGAAGGATTTTGATAATAAACTTGATCTCGATCTCCATATGAACGTATGAATGCACGAATGATTATTTAGGTTCTGGCAGATTCTGGTCGGCCTAAGGTCGACCCTCGAAAAGAGGGAAGGACCCAGACATGAAAACTAGATCGTATCAACACGTTTCTGAGTATATGTTTAGTGTTCGACTCAGAGACGCACATGGTCAGCCTGCCAGTCATGATGTAAGATATCCTCCCATATGACATTGTCAAGGTCTTCCCAGGTCGACCGTGTCGTTGTGGATTTGGTCGGATGGGTTTCGACCATTGACGGAGAATCAATAATTCGAACCGCGCCAGAAAACATGTTTGACGGCAACTGCCTTCATATTTTTTATGCTATTCATCCTCCTGTATCTTTCCGATGTCCTGTAACTGATATCCGGACGCGAGTGTAGTCCTGGAGCTATTCAAGTCGAAACTGCCGCATCTTATACCATATACCCGGAACCAACGCTTACGACAGGCTTATTCTCCACTTCCATGCTTGCCAGCGTGATCTCATTGCCGCAGAAGCGAAGGGAATTCGGACCCCCTGCCCGCAACCCTGACGTTTTCTCCGATGCTTCATTCAAAATAACCTTGCCAACTGAAATGAGGAGCGAGAATTAGCATCATCTAGCAGTCTCCTCGATTTCGTTCGGGCAGTCTCTGAATCCACGGAGATGGTGCTCGTCGCCACTGCTCGAGTTCGATGGTTTGATGCCAACTTGTAAGGCCACGGACACCTCTCACAAGCTAGAGTTGGGCTAGAACGATTCAAAGCTCCGAAGGCTTCCCTCTCTGATGTCCTTGGACCTATGCATAATGAATCAAGGTGTATAAATGGAGCGCCGCACCGGCCACGCGTTTACATTTTCTTCGGATAACGCAGATAACGCACTGTTTTCAACATTTTCCGCAAACGGCAATGTACAGAAGAACCAACGAATCTATTGCTTTCCTTCCCATGACTGCTTGATAAAGTCAGCTGGCCCCATCCATGCTCCAAAAATACTTCTGGGCAATATGCTTAAGATGCACCTCGGTTTGCGGAATTCATCGCGTTGCCCCCCTCTCTCCGCACCATGGCTGACTTGAACGAGAAAAGCTCTGACTACAACAGTGGAAGCAGTGACGATGGGTCGCATCAGCAAGCCGTGGTCTTCGAACGACCGACGGGAATTAAAGGCATCTACTACCACCCCATCACTCAGGTCGTCATGCTAGGGTTCGTGTGCTTCATGTGTCCAGGTAATTTCTCGTCCCAAATAGCGTGTACTTTATAGCTAACTGTGACTTCGAAAGGATTGTTCAACGCCCTCAACGGTTTGGGAGCCGGAGGACAGGTGGACGCCGTAACCGGTGCAAACGCAAACGTTGCTCTTTATTCAACATTCGCCGCAGGAGCATTCTTCTCTGGGTAAGTCGGATGATCAGCAATCGCCTGCAACCTCTTTGACTCGGCTTCTAGTTCGGTCAACAATAAACTAGGCGCTCGTCTTACTCTCCTCCTCGGAACCATTGGATACTCTTTGTACATCGGTGCCTTCTTGTAAGTGGTTATCCAGCCCTGTCAGTTTTATCCCAGCTCTAAATTCCGATACATAGGGCCATGAATATCCATCCTCATGCAGGAGCTTTCGTCATCGCCTCTGGTGCCATCCTTGGAATTTGTGCGGGTCTCCTCTGGACTGCCCAAGGATCTTTGATGTTGGCCTATGCAACCGAAGACCAGAAGGGGAAATTCATCGGCATCTTCTGGGGCATCTTCAACTTGGGTGCTGTTGTTGGAGCAGCTGTCTCTCTAGGACAAAATTTCCACTCGACGGTACGCAGGTCCTTCCGTTCAGTAGTAACTGGGGGCTAATCTTAACTCATAACAATGAAGGCAAACTCCGGTATGTATACTTACGACTCTTGATCCTTAGACTTCTTTTTCTTACATTGCTTTCTCTCCTTCAGTTGGAAACGGGACCTATGTGAGTAACAATATATCACGCTCCAGCTGTCCTTTGGTTAACGAAATTTATAGATCGGCTTCCTTGTCCTCACTCTGATCGGCGTGACAATTCCGCTTTTCATGGCTAACCCTGACGATATGGTTCGTACCGATGGCACCAAAGTCACTACTCCCAGACATCCATCGTGGAAGATCGAAATTTACGGACTCTGGTTGACATTGGTAAACGACCCCATGATAATTCTTCTTTTCCCGATGTTTTTGGCTTCAAACTGGTTCTATACATGGCGTTAGTCGTTCTTCAGTTCTTTTTTCTTGACTTTCATACTGATGATCTTCCAGAATTTAACGACTACAATAGTGCACTATTCAATATCCGCGCTCGCTCACTGAACAACCTCGTCTACTGGCTCTCGCAGATCCTCGGTTCTATTACTATTGGATTCTTGCTCGACCAGAAATCTGTCTCTCGTCGTATTCGCGCATTCTCTGGTTGGGCCATCCTCTTTGTCATGGTCTTTATTGTGCATATTTGGGCTTATTTCTACCAAAAGTTCGTAGTTAACTAATATCCACCTTCGTCGTCTAACTGTTATTTTCCAGGCAATACACTCGAGAATCCCTTCCCCCCGACTCGAAAAATAAGATAGATATCTTCGATCATGGTTATGCCGGCCGAATTTGGCTCTATATCTTCTGTGGTCTCCTCGACGCTATGTGGCAAACGACTGCTTACTGGATTATGGGTGCTATGTCGAACGACCCCGCGAAACTCGCCCACTTCACTGGATTCTGTAAGTCCAGCCGTTTTTTTCTATTTCCAGTGCTGATCGAGCTTGATACCAGATAAATCCATTCAGTCAGCCGGTGGAGCTGGCGCTTGGAGAGCGGATGCAGTGCTGACACCGTAAGCTGCAAAACCTTCTGTCACTGCCATTCTATGTTGAAAGGTCAATGAAGATTCATGAACATGTTTATCTCCACTTGGGTGCTTCTCGTTGCTGGCTTGGTCTTTGCACTGCCGATGATACACCTCCGCGTCAAAGATCAGACAGACCTCTCAGACGAAACCATGTACGTCGAGTTTGTTCGATTACAACCAGTTTATTGACACCTTATCCAGGATGCGTATGGACGATTCCGGACACATCCTCGATGCCACTCAAGTAGCTCGAGGAAGGATTCCACCGACGGGGGAGAAATAAGGAGTTGATTATTGACACTACATCGATCATCGATGTGATTGTACGAATGCATGAAATAACGATTCGGATTCTGGCTCTTTAGGTCTCGTCCGAGAAGGCATCAATATCAATCAGAGGTGACCAACAAGTGCAAACGTGAAACCCAATCTCATCAACATATCTCCATATCCAACTCCAGAATGGTGTTGGTTTCTTCCGGGCTTTTCGTTCCTTGTTCCGGAGGCCACATGAGCTGTAAGTCGACCCGTGATAGTTCATTGGACCTTTCAACCATCTACAGGTTATTGTATGCTACTTCTCATTGCAGAGGCATAGAGTTGTAGGTTACCCGAAGAGCCCGACGCATTAAATATTGGCCTGCTTCCGGACCTCGTTCCATCCGGTATTCAAATTGTGCAGGTGTTGCGAAAGTTTCAAAAGGACCCAAGGACCCAATACCGAGGCAAGATGTCCAAAAGATATCTTGTAAATCCGCCTTCTCGTGGTAGATTCAACTTCCCCTGGTCACAGCAAATTTGAATATCAGATTTGAGCAGCCTATAACGAGACACAAATCATCTCCCAGCCGAGCCAGAATCTTATCAAATCTCGAGTCCTAAGCCTGGTCTCGCCGTCCTTGCCAGTGATTGTTTTGTTGAGGCTGGATCTCCGCGAAGTCGAACAGCTGCTTCAACAGCATGTGCAAGGTTTACATGATCACTTCATTCAGACCCCAATCCCGAATCAGTGCTTCTCCAAGTTCTAATAATATCTCTCCGTTCATTCAGGATGGAGCTCTGTAGACAAGACAAGCATCTCGCCTCATCTCGCCCTACCTCCAAAAGGTTTCTGTCATCAAAGGAAGCACGCCTAGAGATGGCTAGAGATAACCATGCGATAACGTATTGAGAATGAATACTGGAAGTTTGTGCGACTTGACCAGGATGGGCTCTTCCGGACAAGCTTCAATTTGAAGGTTCGGTCCCTTAAGTGATATTGAGTTTCGTCTGTTTTATGCAGGGCTTCGAATCACTTTCCAAGGCCCACGGACAGGCTACTGTATCTGAGAAACATTAATTTCTTTTTCTTCCTCGAATTGTAAATTTTGCCAAAATTTTGCTGCAGGAATTGTATGTACACTTTTCTCACGACGACCAGATTTCTCTTGATCTTATCCATCTTATCTTATCTCACGGTCGCTTGAAACGACTGCATCTCCCTTAACCACTGACCCCCATGGCGGACATCACTGTGGACACAGCTACCCAAGCAAACTATTCAGAAATTGCGACTGAACATGTAGCTTTTGATTGGACTGTCGATTTCGAAGCAAAAGTTCTCAATGGTTCGGCGACTCACGATATGACGGTGAAAAAGGATGGTGTCAAAGAAGCAATGTCGGTTTTTGACTGTCAGACGCGTATTACTCTTTTTCATGTCTCTTCAGTTTCGATACAGGTGATCTGGACATCAGTGCAATCACGGTTGATGGAAAAACCGCTCAAGTTCAGTGGTCGTATGAGCTACGATGTCGAAGTGATTGTATTGAACGTCTGAAATTTGACAGTACGATGTCAAACCCAAGCACCCAGTCATGGGTTCAGCTCTGCACGTTACTCTTCCTAAGGGATTGAAGGCCGGATCGTCTGTATCGGTGAAGATCGACTATAAAACTACGGAAGAATGTACCGCATTGCAATGGTTGGTTAAAGAGTGGGTCGCCTTGTGTACCGCGTCTTGGTCGTGTTTCCTGATTCCGTACCACAGTCAGACGCAAGGGAAGACCTTCCCATATCTATTCAGTCAATGCCAACCTATCTATGCTCGCAGTCTTGCGCCATTGCAAGGTTTGACCTTATGCTTAATCAGGGGTCTCTTTCGACTTAAAAATATTTTCAGATACACCTTCTAACAAAATCGTGCGCCAGACCTGAATTCACAATCTGACACCACATAAACTTATTATGCTGCAGAAATATTCTGCCAAAGTCTCCTCCGTGCTACCCGTTTTACTCTCTGCCAGGCTCGTAGCGCCAGCTTCTGGTGGACCTCCTCATGACGGTAAAGTCATTGGGAAGGACGTAGTAACGTACACCTATACTCAGGTCAGCTTCCTTCTTCGCCATTTTTCCATCTTATCCTGATTACTTTGAAGCCTGTGCCTATCCCATCGTACTTGATCGCCATCGCCGTTGGCAACGTTCGTTACCGCCCTTTCTCCAAGCCCGATGACAAGCAATGGACCAGCGGAATATGGGCTGAGCCCGAGATGATTGACGCTGCATATTGGGAATTCAGTGAAGACACGACAAGGTGCTACTTTTGACCTCGAGACTCGACTTGGCGATTGACCTTTTTGGATAGATTTCTGGCTGCAGAGGAGAAGCTTGTTACGCCTTACAAATTCGGTGTCTACGACCTCCTTGTGCTACCTCCGTCCTTCCCCTATGGAGGAATGGTAGGTTTTGATCTCTTTAAACATTTACACAATGTTAATTCCAGTAGGAAAATGCTTGTTTGTCATTTTTAACTCCCAGTGAGTGGTCGTCGTGATCTTTGATGTGAGGGCTTCAAAAATTGAAACGTACCAGCTCTCTTGACTGGCGACAGGACTCTGGTGGACGTAGTGGTTCACGAGCTCACTCACTCGTGGTTTGGCAATGGTGTCACGTAACTTGATTTCCTCATTATTTCATCCGCCAGCTAGCCAACGATAATCTTCCAGCCACGCCAACCCGTCACACTTTTGGCTCAACGAAGGATGGACTACATACATTGAACGCGTTCTCCAGCAGGTTTTGCACTCTCCTGCCGAGCGCGGCTTCTCATATGTTATTGGATCAAAAGCGCTTTACGACTCACTCAAGCAGTACGAAAGTCGGCCCAAGTACCAGAGACTTGTGATCAACTTTGACGAAGGAGAAGACCCAGACGACGCATACAGCAGCATTCCATACGAGAAGGGTGCAAACTTCATTCTCTATCTTGGTATGCTCATATTTAGTAGCAGCTGTTTCTCTCTCCTGACCAAGAATCCCAACTCAAGAACGCACGCTGGGAGGCCTCGATGTTTTCTTGCCCTACGTTAGGGACTACGTCGACACCTACATTGGCAAGAGTATAACCACCGCTGAGTGGAAGGAACACCTTTACGGCTACTGGAAGAAGCACGGCGGGCCAGAGAAGATCAAGGCATTGGATAGTGTTGATTGGGATGCCTGGTTCTACGGTGAAGGCACAGAGCTCCCGGTTAAAATGGACTATGATATTGCCCTGGCTGAAACGGCGTACAAACTGGCAGAGAGATGGGATGCCGCTCGCAAGGCTGATGTATCCCAGCTGGATTTCAAGGAAACTGACTTGAAAGATTTCAACTCTAATCAGATTGGTTCGTTCTTTGAGCTATTTAATTAACAGTTGAGTTTTGACTTACCTGATGGATTTCAGTGGCCTTCCTGGAGAAACTCCAGGCCTATCCACCTCTGCCTTCCGAGTTGCTTCTCCACCTGGGAAGCCTGTATCATTTCGACTCAACACCAAATGCCGAAATACGCCTCCGTTTCTACGGAGTAGCCCTCGCAGATCCTGAATCATCTGGTGCAAAAACTCTCGCAGTTGATGCCGCGAAGTGGGTAATTGGTGACGACGGCTCTGGGGTCATCAAAGGAAGGATGAAGTTCTGCAGACCGGTGTTACGCGCTGTGTTCAAGGTAGACAGGGATCTAGCCATCAGCAGCTGGGAGAAAGGGAAGGCGGGATTCCACCCAATTGCCAGGAAGCTTATCGAGAAGGTAAACAGACCAAACATTGAGAAATCTAGTATTTACTGACAGTTGTCTAGGACATGGGGATCACTTCAGTGAAAGCTTAGTGATGTCAGTAAAACTTCCAGAACCGACAATGTGAATAACAACGACCACTCCAGACTGAAGAGCGAATAAACAGTACATCTCATAAATGTATTACCAAAATTTAGGTAAAACAACAATAACTCATCTAACCAAGAGAATTAGCTGCATGAGTCTGGTATCTATCACTTAAATCCACCCCAGATATCTCCAAATACATCATCCTTCTTTTGCACAGGCTGGGTTGAAAAAGAGGATCCAAAAAGATCCTGTGCTGCCGACGCAGGAGCAGCAGCAGCTTGCACGGAGGGCGCGCCCCATACAGCGTTGGTATTGAATAAATTTTGCGGTTGTTGCTGCTGTTGCTGTGGTATCGATGCAGCTGGAGAGCCCCACACATTGGGCTGAGCTGGCATCACGGGAGCGCCAGACCATCCTGACGTGGCCCCCCACATACCAGTACCATTGCCGCCCATCATCCCTGTGACAGGCACTTGTTGCTGTTGCTGCTGGATTGGTTGCTGCTGTGGCGCAGCACCACCCCAATATGCAGCCTGATTATTGAACTGTCCAAATGCTGTCGACGCAGCCGGAGCCGAAACGGGCGGGGCAGAGAACAAAGATAAGATGTCCTGCTTGACGTCCTTTTTTGGCTCAGGAGGCATAGCGTTGTTGGCCGGTGTAGCTGGTGCGTGGAAGTCAAGCGAGAACAGATCGTTTTCAGGAGCTTTGGGCTGCTGTTGTACTGCAGGGGCGGCAGGTGCTGCAGCGGAGGGTGCAGGTGCAGGAACGACGCCCACTGGTCGGTTCACATAATTTGAAGATAAGAGTTGATGGGCTTGGGGCTGCCGGGTCGTGACAGGAGCAGCTGCGGGTGCCCGTGTCGAGAAGCTGTTAGTTGGCGCGTGCGTGGGACGAGACTGGCTTGTTGATGATACGGAACGATGTTGAGGCTGTGCGGGCACTGGTTGGGAGGAAGAAGCCTGCGGTAGTGGTGCGGAAGACGTATCGTTGTCCAAGACAGAAGGATCAGCTGGAGGAGGCCCGTCGAGTGCCCACCTTCGGGACTCGTATTTTGATCGGATGAAGGATTCCATTTTACTGATCGCAGGGCTGAAGTCAGATCAAACGCGGAAAGAGAAACAGAAAGACGCACTGCTCAGGCGGAACATGTCCTTGCTTTAGATGCGCCTCCCAGTACAGGTTCGCAAGATGATTTCCCCACTTCTGAATCGACTGTGGAAAGAGGATCATGTTAAGATGGACGTGACTGTTGTTGAACCGAGTTATCGAACCTCCATCTGCTCCGGGGTCCAGACATCGAGGTCAACGGACTTGACCTTGCTGATATGTGTGCCCATTCCGCGATGAATTCCTGAGCATCGGATACATAAAAACACGCCACTGGATACATTTCAGAATAGTACAAGGCGCATATATTCAGTATAACGTACAGATTCCATGATGCCCATCGAGGATCTAGCTGTCATCGTTAGCACTACACTTGACTGGCATCCAGAAGAAACTGACCGTTTCGCTTGCAATCAGCGCAGACTTTGTTGTCTGCGCGTTTGACTAGGTCCCTAAGCGTTCTCGCAAATCTGTCGGTGGTGGCTTTGTCCTGTCTTGACATCGTGGTGGTGGTAGAGGCAGTACGTCTGCGGCTCGCTCAGTTCAACTTGAACGGAATTGTGATTGCGATCAAACCGAAATCTCAACGGCGTTGCACAACACGAGCAAACATGTAGCACAGCAAGATGTGGCGCTCTACCATTTTGGGAATCTGGCAATATGTCGACCAGTTCGCAATCCATGTTGTATTCACCTTCAGGAAATCATAAACAAGTCTTAAAATCAAAATACCAAATACTAGTTGCTGAGATACAGATTGGATACAGAGTTCCACAGTGGGATAGTCCGGCAGTCAAGAACTGGATTCCACTGTCAGAATTTTCACAGCCAAACGACTTGGAGAGTCTGGCCAGAATCTCGAAATCCGTCTTTTCGAGTGACTCCAAGCTTAAACTTCTATTCAAGAATAATACGTTCGAGAAAATATTTTACAAGCTCTCAAAGTCTCTAGCAAACCCGTATATCGGTGGCGGCTTGCAAATTACATTAGCTTACCCGCAGGCCCTAAGTTCGAGACGTAGTATACTCGGTACCACCGTCCGAGCGCCTAAAGTAAACTGAAATAGCTACTTACGTGAAGTATAGTGCGTGCTGTAAATTAAAGCGCCGCCACGATATTCGGGGGCAAGCTCACAGCCAATTTCTAGCGGCAGGCTTGGCCTTATCATTTTACCTCCAAACTGGGCTTTCATAGAGGTCTGGAATCCAAGCAGCTACATGTAAGCAATTTATATTTGGGCAATGGACGTGTCAGTAAGTTGATCCTAACACCCCTCGTACTTGAGTTCTTTTCTGACCAATAGATCGTTATGCCAGTGGGAAACTTGAAGGTTCAAGATTATCTGTCCTTGTATCGCTATTGTGAGTCATTCAACGTGTGATGATCAGAATTCATTTTATTTACGGCACCGCTCTCTATATTCGAGTCTTAGAGATGACGCAAGTGAGAACAACCCTGTAGTACACAAAGTCGTGTCAACGAGGGACTACGAGGTAGGTAGGTGGCGTAAGCGCAAACAAACGCAAGGGGCTGAATTTTCAACACAGCACCTCAAACTCCCGTTGCCTAGCAGCCTGCTCAGCTCTTTGTCATCTCCCTCCTACAAACAACCCCTCGCCATTCTCATATTTTGTGGCACTGGTCATTCGAGCCATCTTAACGAAGAAACTTATGGATACATCATAGACTGCTACAGAGAAGAGCAAGCTGGGTTTTACGCATACATGGCAGTGAGAGCAGAGTTCCGATCAGCTTTCGTGCGCTGGACGTGCTGTGATATCAGGTTCGGTGGAAATTAGAAACGCGCTAAATTCGCCACGAGCAAATGCTGTCGCCCAAACATACGCAAATATGTGGGCGCATTTCCATTTTGGGAATTCATAGCTTTTTGGTTGCCTTCAATTTATTGTTAGCACCGGACCTGATTGCTATTAAGAAACAAGAAGCTGACTCTTGCCTATAAATTAGGGCAAAGTTTCTTTTCAAGGCGTTTAGTAATAAACAACTTCCTTGTCGAACCAAAACGGCCAGCCGAGGCCCGTAAGTTCGAGGTAAGCTCGGTACCACTGTCCGAACGCTTGAGAGAAACTAACTACGGGACACGTAGCGTACCTAATGTAAATTAAAGCTCCGCCCGGATATTCGGGGGCGAGCGCCAAGTCAATTTCCGGCGTCATTCCTCGGTGTCCGCGCACACTGCCAGTGGCGGCTTCGTTGTCCTGCCTTGATGTCGTAGTAGTCGCAGTACGACTCAATCGAATTCATATCGGGCGGAAGTACGGAGGCTGTTACAGAACACGCATATGGATGCAATAGCCAAACGGAAAAAGGAAGGCACTTCCATTTTTGAAACGGCGGCGTCCTCACATTGCGTATTGAGATACTTCATCTCTCATTGTTCCTAGTTGCATAGAAGTGCCCTATACCGTGGTGTCCAGCACTGGATGTTCTCTCAGAAGTACTGAATGTGGAATATTACAACTTCCTAACTGACACCTTTAAATACCGTGTTGCAAGATAATGAGCAACAGCCCGAAGGAAAGAGGAAAATTTATGCCACGAAGACTCCTATCTCTGACACCGAGTGCCATGTAAATCATATGTGGCACTCATCCTGTCCAGGTGCAGCTGGAATAAGCCTTGTACAGCCATATGACTCGACGCTTGTGTCAGGCTTCTCCATCTTCTTCGGGACGGGTGGCGTAGGCGCCGAACCCAGGCTCGAGTATATAAAGCCAGAAGGGTTTGCAGATTTTAGAGCATCCCAACTGCAGTTCCAGCTGTTAACCCTCAAATCTGTTGAATTTACTCTCTCTGCATTGCTTTTATTACTATGTCGAACAGTCAGCTGTCAAATGTTGACAAATGGGCATTTCCTATGGAAATATTCCACAAGATATGGGAGAAAATCGCGGATGTGTCACTGTCATCAAGTCCAACAGTCGCATCCTGGGGCGTTGTTTGCCATCCTTTTAATGAAATGTCACGAAGACACCAGTTTAGGACTCTATACACACCATTTTCCGCTTACTATGCACCAGGACAACCAAGGTGGCCTATCACACGCTGCAGAACACTTTTGGAATTATTGAAAACAACTGGATCAGAAAATTATCAACGCCCACCATTGTCAAAGCTGGTTGAAGACCTTTGTTTACATTTCATGATTCCTGAAGATCCAGAGGGTATACCGCCAATGCCGACAGATAAAGAACTTATAGAACTGGACAAAACTCTAGCTGAGATCATGACCCACCTAAAACATGTCAAAAAAATTACAGTTATTAACAGCTCGCCAAAAAATCTTATCAAATGGATGTATTTCCTCAAGTCCGCCTTCCAAGGCGTGTCTCCTCACAGCTTGGGAATTATCGGCATGAGTGACTTCCAGCCATTAAAAACCCTTCTCAAGAAGGACACCCTCGAGCTCCGGGCACTTGAACTTATTAATGCGCCATTTAATCGTGCCAGTGAGGCAACGCGCTTTGAGCCTTGTTCCGTTAACCTCGAAGCGTTAAAGATCGACAATATCTCATATCGGAGCCTGTTGGAGCAACGCGTGTTATTTTCTGGCGCTAAAATTACCCAGCTCACTGTGATTTTTGCCGACTCGGATATACCAGATTTCAATCTTCTCCATCTAAGTTCTAATCTCAAGGTCCTGAATGTGGTATTAAAAAATGGGGAAGCAGCTTGGCAGCGGATCCACGACTTGATGGAAAATGCAAAGGCGCTAGAAACTCTGATAATAACTCCCAAAATTTCAATTGATCACTTCATGGAAGAGCTACTCGCCTTGCTGGAACGGGTAATGGAGTTGCCTAGGACGCAAGAACTTTTGAAGCTTGTGGTACAGGCAAACATCCAAAACTTTATCGAATATCGCAAGCTAGAAGATAAAGAAAATAGAAAACCTGTGCTCAATTTAGATCGCCTGCAGTCACTTCAGGAAACGTGGAGACGCATACAAGACCTACTATTGGCGTTCAATGGCCTCGCCCTCTTCCAAGTGCATTTAACTTTTGAGAGTAGGATGCTCTACGAAGAGTTTAGTGATTTTTCCCAATGTGAAGTGGGGAAGTTCTTTGCTTTCAGTCCAACGACATCTAGCACGAAACATGTGGTTTCAATAAGATCTTCACCGAAGGTGGGACAATAAAGTAGATGGACACTTAACTCTATTTTTCCGCGTCTTCAAGTTTATTTGATTTCTTGTATATTTGCAAAGCGATCTGGCTTCGGAAATTAAAAAATGCCGTTATGACTTGAATTTGTACAGTCTAAGGATGAAATACCAACGAGATATATATTTAAGCGCCCAACCATAATTAGAAGTTGGGTATCTATTTTCGGATGCGATGACGTGCTGCCGGCAAATTCAGAGATTGCGCATTGACGCAGTCCGATTCTAGCACAGTGAAAGGTTAGGACGTCATTCGCTGGGTTCGAGTGTAGGTCACTGCAACCCGCCGTCTGCACTAAAAAAAACCTGTGTGAAGTACGAGCACCATGTTTGTAGCACAGAACATAATTTATCACTTTAAATTTCTTGAATCTTCCATGGCATGTGTGGCGGCTGAACAAAAGAATGACATTTCGGGGTGCTAGACGCCAACTAACATTTTCTGGGTTTCGGCCTTGAACTCGAGCTGCTCTTACAGCATGTAAGTCTATAAGGAGTGTGTAAACAGACTCCTTCTGCTTCTCGGAATTATTCTATCTGCTGATTTACAATACGGTATTTCAGCTGGATGCACCCACAAGGTGAACAAGCAAAAAAAGAAATCCAGCAAACCTGATTGGGCATGAACAACTATATATATCGTTCCTCGTGTTGTGCCTTTATATCGTCTTTAAACATGTGGCGGCGTTGACCTCCACAAGCCCAATATAAAGCATGCAGTCATGGTATTTGTCGATGATTCGCAGTGACACTACTCCAATTTTTTTCCCCACCCAAGATTCGGGGTCATGTCCTCGCCTTACCTAACAAACCCCAAGCCCCGCTATGTTGCTATTCCAAGATGGGAATTCAATACTAGTAGTGACGACGAAGAGGAATACTTACTGGCAAGACCAGATCTAGAGGCTCACATCCCTCAATCCTCACTGCAAGCTGACCACAATTCACCTTTCCCGACGGAAGGGGGGGAGCTAGTCATGAAGATATTTGCGCCACACGTAACGGACAGTACCTCTATAGCGGCCGTTCTTGAGAACTCAAAGAGCAACCCTTATGACCACAGTGTCGTGGTCGTGCAATTCGAGCAAGCAAATTTGGCAAAACAATGGATCATTGGCACAAACCTGTTTCAAAAAGGTAGACCCAATAAACCGGAGTTGAAAATAGAGCATGTTTCTCTATTCACCCCCTCCGAAAGGAATCCGTTGGTTCAGTCAAATAGACTACTGGGCGGTTTATCCATCAACAAAGCATTCGGGTCACCGATTGCAATGAAAATTAGAATCGACGTTGAATATTTTGATGCAAGTGATAACGTGGACGACTTGAAACAGATGGGTACCATTTGCTTGAATGGGATCCAAAGGGGCATCTTAGGTCACCCATTTCATGTCAATCTTACTCTGGACTACGTCTTTCTAAAGGAGGATGATTACCTAAAATTCACTCTCGGACTTGATAAAGAGTTACAGAAATGCTTTACTGAACATCTGGGGGGCGTCCCTTGGCTTGGAGTATTTGTAGTATCGTCATTGGAAAAGTAAAGGGCAACTGCGGTCACGATATCGTCCAGCTCTGTCATATGATTACTTTATTCTGTGCTTCGTGTTCGGTACGCTATCTGTAGATCGTAGTCCCATGTATATAGAGATTTGCTGTTTGTATAAGGACTGCGGCCGGCTCTAGAAAAGGCTAGTGTGAAACCATGGTGTAAGTGAGCAAGGGTTGTGATATTGAGAGAGGAGGACGAAGTATATTTTATCCAGAAAAATACCCAACGTTGAATTTCCATCGCAGCGCATTCGCAGGCATGGGAGAGGCGAGAAAATGGGTCCACATAGTAAGTTTAAGCGCCCAACCATGGAAGTCGCACATCTATTTTAGGACCCGATGGCGTGCTACGCGCAAATTCAGGGATTACGCCTTGATACAGTCCGATTCTAGCAAAGTGAAAGGGTTAGGACGTCCATCGCTGCGCCGGCGGTACGGATAAGTGCGAGATGATGACGGATCTGCAATGACGAAGTGGCACAGACGGCATGGTACATCGATATGAAGGTAATGTTAGATTGAGGACGCGATAAGCCGTGCCAGATGACACGATCAAAATGTAAAATTGGCACCGGCTAAGGCCACGAGCACCTTGAGCGCATGCGCCAAATGGGGCCTTGGCAAGGAGCGACACGTAGACAGGACTGTGGGTGCAGAGCAATTGCCCAGGGTATGAGGATCGTATAGAGTAGGACGGGGATTATGTAGCTGTGGGGAGCACGTGTGAATATTTATTTTGATTGTGGCTTTGGTGATTGCAACAGATTCGTTGTCTCTCCCGTCCTCGTCGTGGACCACGGCGAACAAAGCCCTTTTCAGGTGATTTTCTCTTCTTTCTCACCGCCATCACCACTGACTCACGGCCAGACAGCGCGTTTGTGTTGTCACTGCTGGGCCGGGGGACTTTGATCAGTCCATGGCCGCACTGGCAACTCCTGATTGGCACTACACCACCATGGACCCTTCCCAAAACACCCGCCAGCGCACGTCCCCCGCCAACGACAACCACCACCCCCAGCAGCTCCAGCTCCAGCCGCAGCATCAGCAGCAGCAGCAGCTTCAGCACCAACAGCAGCTCTTGCACCAGCAGCAACAGCAGCAGCAGATCATGCTCCAGCAACAGGGCGCATACACTTACCCGGTGCAACAACAACCACAGGGCAGCTGGACACCCAACATCACTGCCACTCCTTTCTACCCCTCCTTCTACCAAAATCACCAGCAGCAGCAGCAACAACAGCAGCAGCTCTCCCAGGCAGCGCCACAGCCCTACGCGAATCAGCTCCCACCCCAGCCGCCCTATTTTGACCAGGCCAACGCTCAGCTCGCCGCACAATGGGCCTACCAGCAGATGATGTTCAACGCCCACGGCTTTCCCCAACAGCGGCCGTCCCCCGCGAACCCAAACCAGCCGGGCTCCGCTATCCCCGACTATTTCGCCCAAAACCAGCTGTTCAACCCATTCCCCAGCGGCACCCCGCCTCCCCCGAGAGACACACAACCTTATCACCCTTACCGACGTCCGAACCGCACTGCCTCTGACCCGGCAGCCAACGAACAGCGTAGGCCCGGCTTGCCCCATCCGCCTTACGCGCGTCAGGATGCTTCGGCCTCGACATCTTCTGTCAACTCTGCGTCCAGCCAGCGACAGCGCACCAACAGCAACCAGAGTGGACACAGCAGTAGCGGCCATCATTCTCCCGCTTCTCTCCGCTCTGCTCGCTCCACGCCCTCCCCTGCCGGACCCTCCTCCTCTTCTCCGTCGTCATCATCACCCACACCGAGCCCCCTCCGCCAGCCTATTCCCCACACTCGCACAGGCTCGTCCTCGTCTGCTGCTTCCACCTCAACAGCCACTTCTGCTCGTCCGTCTGGTTTCTCACCCTCAACCTCTCTGCCCACCATTGCCACCTCACCCGCCTCGGCATCCACTTCGTCCCCGACCACCTCCTCCGGCAGTCTGCCGCGTCTGAATCGGCCGTCACCCTTGTCACAGGGCACCTACACCGCTGCGGAGAAGCGCAGATCACGCGATGACAGCGATATCGCAGCTTTGATTCACGAACAGACCCCCACCGCCGTCATGGTCCGCAGTGGCGGTCTCAAAGGTCGCCTACGACGCGCCCTGTCCTTCAATGCCGCACAGACTCTCAAGGAGGAGGAAGCAGAGGCTGCTGCTGCCGAAGAGGAGGAGGATGACGACGAGTCAATAAAGGCTTCGCAGGTCAACGGGAAGCTAAAAGCCAAGGCACCGACGCCTGTCATCAAGGTCGATACATCACCCTCGGGAGTCAAGACGCCTGGGGGCGAGGACGATGCGGGCCCGTCGACGACGACACCCGTCAAGAAGAAGGGCCGGGCCGCTTCGCTCTTCAACTCGCGCCTCAACGCGAGCACGGACAATATCTCCCTGTCATCCACCGTGAGCAGTGCAAGTGTCATGATCCGCAAGCTCGGCGCCATGGGTAAGCTCGCGCGGCGCAACTCGCTCGCGGGCATCACGTCCCTGTTCAAGGACAAAGATAAGGATAAGGATAAAGACAAGGACGGCGATAAGGACAAGAAGGGCAAGAAAAAGGAGAAGGAGAAGAAGACGGCCAAGGGGCAGGCGAGCGAGGCGAGCGTGTCGCATGTGACGGCGGAGCTGGACAGGATGGGGGCGGGAGGAGATTGGAGCGTGGGGACGGAGATGAATGGGCTGTCTCCTGCTGCGAAGCTCGCGCGGCAGCATACGCTCAAGTCCAACGCAGAGGCCGCCGCCAAAGCAAAAGAGGCGGCAGCAGCAGCAGCAGCAGCTTCCGCAGCCGCCGAGTCGGAGGCCGCCGCCGTAGCAGCAGCAGCAATAGCACCGTCTGCCAACGGGGTGAACGGTGCTGGGGTGCCGACGTGGGACCGCAACACAGCGACGCGGCAGGGGTCCGTGTCGCCAGTTAAGTCAGGGGGCATGCACCGCATCAACGAGGACGGCACGCGGACGCTGGTCGAGTCGGACGACGACGAAAGCGACGACGGGCACTACCCGGGCCAGCACCAGTACCACCCGCATCACCAGCAGCAACGACAGCAGGGCTTCCACGCGGACGGGTGGGACGACGACGAGGACTGGGACGTCGATGGCGATGGAGACGGGGATGACGAGGACGTGACAATCCGCGTCGGGGTGGGCTCAGCCTCGGGCTCGGAGCCGAGAGGCAGTGAGGACTCGGAGCGGTCTGCAGCAGGGGAAATGGAGCCCTGGGCGGTCGACGTGCGACGCAGCGTGGAAAAGTCGCGGCGTCCGAAGAAGGGCATCCTTAAGCGTGCGGAGAGCTACGACCAGTCGGCGTACCTCCAGGACGCGAACCACCACGCGCAGCGCGGGCGGTCGAACTCGTACACCTCGCCTGCGCCGCAGACTGAGCTCGGGCCTCTGGCGCGCATGCCTTCACCCGATCCGGCCCATATTGATGGGCTGCATAGGCATAACTCGCATTCTTCTGGGCACAGTCATGGACATGGGCAAGAAATTTCGTCATCGGGCCCGTGGCTGCCTCCACTGCAGTTCGAGTCTTCATCGCCGCTGTCTGGCGCGTTTGGAGCGAGCATCACGAAGGAGCTGCCTGATACACCGACCGCGAGCGACAGCTTCTCAGGGAGCACGACGACAGGCAGCCTCTCTTCTTCTGGCAGCGGTTCAGGTTCAGGCAGTGGAAGCGGGAACAGCAGCACACCCTCCGTCTCCGTCTCCTTCCACACCGAACCACCCCTCACCCCCACCCAAAACTCCACCAACCAAAATCGCTCCTCCGCCATCTTCCAACACCCCTCGTTCAACTCCTCCGCGCCCGCGCTCACCGGGTTCGCGTCTAGCACACACGGGCTCCCGCCGACACTGACGCACCGCTCGGCGACTGCGCCGACGAAAAGGCTGACGTTCGCGACGAATTTGTCGGTGTATGACACGTTCTCGGCGTCGGTGTATGACCGCCGCAGTGAGCCTGCGACCTGGAGTCGTTTAACGCCTGCGCTGGCGCAGAGGATTAAGGAGGAGCTGAACTCGTATAAGATGGAGGAAATGGAGGTGCATGCTTCAAGTCGCATCCAGTGGGTGTTTTCTTTTTCTTGTATGTTTTTCTAGGTGCTGATTGTTTTTTGTGAATAGCACGCAGTTCTTCGTTTGATGAACGGGACGGGCCAGCATCTATCTACCCTGCCCACACTTGACGACCTTTTTTTTCTTCTTCGAACTTGACTTTTGCCTTTTTGGATTCCCCATTTATTACCCTCATGACCATTTTCTTTTCTTCTTTCTTTTCTTATTTCTTTGAACCCCCATGATTTGCATCCTGGCTCTATCTAACGTAACGTCCTGTGTCTGTTTGTCCGTCCGTCTGGGTCACCGTCGTGGTCGTCGTTGTCTAGTTTACGTCTTACGTCTACGCTCTACGCCTAACTATCTTCTATTTCTCCATCCTCCAAGTTTACTCCTCTTCCTCGCACATTGTCCATCCCATCGCACGCACAACCCGTCAAACTTTCTCGCTGTCTGACTACATACATATTCACACGACTCTGGAACTGAGCATCCTTTCTTTATCTCAACCAATATCCCCCAATCCTCATTCCCCGTACTCACTCCACTAGTACTTCTGGAATCGACCCGCAATCAATTTTCTCTGTTTTCTTTCTTCCTCTTTTTTCTTTTTTGTTATCCTATATATACCCGCACAATCCAATCCAATCCAATCCAATTTACTTTCTCTTATCCATTGTCGTCGTGGGTGTTGGATGTGTCAAGAGGGACCTAGGAGGCGCCTCCCGCGCGCCCTGGCCTGGAGGTCGACCTTCGACCAGGAGGCCATGATATGGATTACCTTGCGGGAGATAGGGCATTATAGCACGCCTGGGCTGCTTCAGCACTCCAAGCTTCAAGTTTAGGGCAACCACTGTGCACAACCACCAAAAATAAAACCGTACCAGAGACGACGGTCATGCTCGAGCCCCAGTCATGCTCGAGCGCAACCGTTCGACGCTCCGCTCCTCAACTTACACAGACAAACAGACCCATCGATATCCCATCCGTTTCTCCCACGCCATTCCGCAACGTCATCACCGCAACTCTCAAGTGCTCAATACCTCAGTGCAAACATTGGCAGGAATTCCATGGCTGAGGGCCTCTACCCTATCTTTGTTTCTCTTCCTTTCTTCTTCCCTTTCATTCCTTTCCTTCTTTTTCTCCTTTGGTACCATACAAAATTGAACTGGAATGGACAGCTCCTCACGAAGTAACGCCAACCACATACATACATACACCCTGGATTCCCGGTTTGACTCCATACTCCGACTCCCCATATTCTCATTCATGACCCCCTCCACATACAAAACAATTATCGTCACCATAATACGCAGCTATAGCTCATTCTCCTCCTCCCTCATGCTCGTCCTCATCGTCGTCTCTCGTTTCTCATTTTCCCATTCCCATTTCCCATTTTGAACAAGCTTGCTATCACCTATATATATAATTTACTTGTTGACATAAGTAACACACGCATGCGCAATTGATACCTTGGAAGATTCAAGCTTTGGACTGAGTTCTGGGAATCTTGCATAAAGCGAGTAAAGGACCTTGTTTAAAGTCGGAGGTGTACGTTAGCCTATTTATAGCCTGATTGTGGGTGGAAGTGGCTGTGTTTGCGAATAATTCTCATCGTAACCTCCATGAAGTTGAACTATGAGGGTTAAACCAATGTCACACATTCCGCACTTGCAAGCGAATATCTGCCTTCTACATAGATAATTCTCCTTGGACGCGGTTCATGGCCCATGACGCGGTTCCATGGAATCCATTCTCAGGCTCCAGCAGTGGCCCTTTTTGTTCCTGTCCTGAACAAGGCCAACGTCTTGACGATACGTATGGCAGTTCTAAATACAAAAAGAAGGGTTAGCCTCTGATATGCATAATCATCTGCCTTCAATCGTCACAATGGCTGTCGTCCGCTACTCACAATCCTCGCTCTTTCGTCCTACCTGGGAAAGCCGTGAGTATTTGAATGCCTTCTTATTATTTTCGTATGGTCATCTTTGAATCTCAAAGTCTTGACTTGCCCTTTACAACCTCGTTCGAGAATTTTGAAAATGGTCAAGAAGGCCGACTACCACGTCCGTGCGTACATTCACCTAATCCGACAGTGGCTTGACGTCTCCCTGTTGAAACAGTCTCACAGTCGTCCCAAGAAGTTATCGCTGTCAAGGGATACTTGTGTTATCCGATTCCAGAGACAACAACGCATAGGATTCTAGGAGTTATGCCGGATAGCTATGGACAGGTGTGGGCTTATTGATTGATCTTTCGACGTCAAGTTACTAACAATTTCAAGACAATAGCTCTTAAAAGCTTAAACTCCTGGGTTGTTAACAGGACGCTTCGTTGTTTTCAAGAACACAGCCTGATGACACCTAGTATTCTTGCTTGCAGGTCCATTTATTGTCGCTTTTGCTCTTGTGAACCAACATGCACACAATCGAGAGGCTATGTTATTGTTCTGTCCAACCGTTGTGGATTTTGGCATTTCTTCCTCAAGAATAAAGAGTATAAAAGAATTCCGGGTCGCATAGTTGGCCGCATCTCATATTACCCTCGCCTTCTCAATCACTTAGTATTCCTCCATCTTCATACTTTCCCTTCAATCCACTGCTATGTCTAACTCTAAGGAACCCGTCGGTACCAAACGACGACGGGATAATACCGAAGGCAACCACAAGGCCGACGCTGGCGTCCGAACGCATACACAGAGCAATGGAAAATCCAAGGCCAAACCGGACGACGTTCCCAGGACTTTCCAGGACTTCTTAGACAAGTTATTCGACTGGGACCCTCACACCCTCGAAAAGAGTTCCGGTCATACCCCGTCGAAAGGAACCCGGGACCCTACATATTACGATATGCACCTAGAACCCAGCTTGCGTCTCAAAAAGGTCGTTGTTGTCAACGATATGGCTCGCGTGCTTGCTGGCATTTGTGACGAGGCAATCGCTAAAGCTGAAGTCCCCATCTCTGGGGCTTCCAAGTCCGAGCTTCGGCAGAATCTGAACAAGCGCTGGACCGAATCGTTTGTAGAGGATGGCGCGGAGATAAAGAACGAAAACCAACTTGTGAACTTTGTCAAGGAACATCGAGCAAGAATTTTCTGTGAGGCTGCGTCGGGCATTTTGTATAACCGATTTTTCGATCCGATTATCAAGTGGGATGGCTCAGCCTCTTCTAGCCAAACTCGAGGCGTTGCAGATGGATTTTTGAAAATTCAAACTGGCACCGTCCTTAATAATTTATCTGAAGCTGCTCGAGGCGTAATCGAGCGTATCCATGAGTGTGGATTTGACACCGTCGCAATCTGGGAATTCAAAAGCCTTGCAGCTGGGCCTCACATCATGAAAGAGATCGCAAGGATAAACGGCGATTTCTCTTGGGCGACATGCCACGAAAGGTCACATGAACGGGATATTTCGAGTTGCTGTGGGTATATCAACCACCGAATCAATGGTAGATTAGCTGTTACAGGCAAGCCTGCTGGACCCGACAGCATATTTCGGCACGCGGAGCTGGGTAAGGCTCTCAGAGCAGCAGAAGCTGGGGTAACCGTCGTTCAGTCGACGGATAATCGGCCGCCATCTCCTGATGCGGAAACCAATTCCAGGAAGAAACGTCGTCGTGCAGAAGGAAAAAGGCCTGCTCGAACATTTCAGGTACCTAAAGACGGGAATGGACTTCTACAACAGGTGGGTAAATATATACTCTACTCCAAGCCTTTCATTCAGTGCGCATGGTTTCAAGGGTTGGACGGAAGGCGTCGTCGAAGATACAACCTTCATCATTTTTTCTTCAGGAAACGTAGAATTCATTGGCGTTCGCCAAAGAGGATCTCAAACTCTATATCTATCAGGACCCATTACGGTTTCTGAGTCTGTCGAAAACAATGGCCTTGCGTACGGAAAAATTATGGTCGGGTTGTTCATTGCAGCTATCCAGGACGCTGCAGATCGTGCAAAAATTCTCCAAGGACTGCTTCCGGACTCCCATCCGATTATTCCTCGGTTCAACATGATCACCGACTCATCGGCTCGTATCCTGAAACATAATCGACAGAAAATAGATTGGGTATAGTGTTCCCCTCCACCATCAAGACGAGCGTAGTGCTGATCATTTCTCCCTCAGACGATTCTGAGTCAGCTCCGACGTTGCGATAGCCTTTCACTCCGGCTCCATGGTCAAAGCATTGGAATTAATAGTCCCCATCATAGTGACACATTCTATTTCTCCCGTGTGGAATCCAAGATGGATGCTAAAGACGTCGTCAAGTTATCTGAACTCGAATATGACACGAATAGCGACGATGCAGACTTCTTTCTCGACTTGGAGCCGAGTGGAAGGCAATCCAAGGTCGTCAAAGTTTTTCTCGGGAAAAACGCCTTGAAGAATTGTAATCCACTTTACTACAGCAAACCCTTTTTCTTGAAAATCGCAAAGACGCCCAGAGATATCGATAACCTAAAAAAGGAATACAGAGCATATTGTATACTATCCGCAAGAGAGGTTGGTTCGGTCGTTGAAACATATGGACTGTTCACATGCCGACACGATAGCCTCGAAATATGTTCAGTCCTTCTTATGGCTGACGGCGGCACTGATCTTGGAACTCGTATGAAAGCAAGCACATTTACCAACCACCTTGGAAAATATTGGTGGGTACTTGAATTACCTTATAGTTGCGTGTTGGAACTAATGTCATCTCTGTCCACTCATAGCGAGCTTTATCCAAAGGCTTTGATCTCATTCCATGCACAAGGTCTGCTGCATGGCAACATTGACAGCTCCCACATGTTGTTGGACATTAAAAGTCAGATAGTGAAGTTGATAAGTGTGGAGGGTTTTACTGCTGGGGATGATCACCAGCGAAAAGCAGAGCTGCTAAGGTTGAATGGTTTTCTGGTTGAAAAGAACACGACGAAACAGAAACAGAAACCCGTGGTTGAGTCGGAAGAAAAATTGGAATTGGACGGATTGGAATCGGCGGATGAGATTGACTCGGGTGAAGATATGTCCGTTGACTCTGAGCTTGACGAAGGGCAAAGTTGGCAAGAGCTTGAGGACTTCGGAACCCGGGATGCCTTCGAGATTTAGACAGGGGTGTGGTGTAGGAAATCCTTTGCCTTTATATTTATGATCCAGAGCTGGATCTGCTATTGTAATATTGTTTCTGTATGTGATCTTGCCGACTTTCAACATTCAGGAATCAGCGGTCAACCACCGCCAACAAAGCGTTCAATGGTACGCAGTTGGTTAACTTGGTACGCAGTGACTGTAGTACCCGTGACCGGTTACAACGTGAGAGGTGACAAGTAACGCTTGTTTAATGTTTGTTGCCTTATTAGTGTTAGGAAAGTACAACAACCGATATTTCTGATTCACCAGTGGACATGCACTGGTTGCACACAACCTCCTGATCAACGACACTCAACAAGCGCCTTGAAGCTTCACAACTGTCATACTCATGGACCCAAGAGATCCCTTCCGAGATTTTCTAGAGGAAGCCTTCAATTTCGCATTTAACCCAAATCTTGAGCAAGACGATGGGTTCAAGGACTTGGAACCTGATACCTCTCCTTTGACTTTCCATGACCGACACATTAACTCCAAAATTCTATGCAGGAACGTTAAGGGCTTTGCCTCCCTTGGCCCGACCCTTTCCAAGATTTTCGACGAAGCTATTGCCAAGTTTTACAACGACGGCTACAAGTTCTCGGCCACAAGTTCCTCGTTGTATACTACGAATCTGACCGACTCACTGCAGGATGCACAAAGTATCAGGTCGCTTTATCGTGCACATCCAGGCGGATTTGCTCATCGTTTTTCTTCAAAAATGTATTTCCACCCAGGCAGCAAAGCCTGGGATTCGGTTTTCGAGCTTTGCCTGGACAATTCTACAGAGGAGAAGAGTTTTACATCAGAATGCTCCTTGCAGGTTGTCTATCGTCATGCAGGAGACTCTGCAAGGTCGAATAGCATCAGGCCATTTCTTACCGATGAAGCTGTCGATAGATTAGAAGGTATGCGGGAGAGCTGCCCTCCAGTTGCAAGCTGGCTTTTTTTCCCTATGACCCCCGCTGGAAAGTCGATTCTGAGGCGAATAAAGGAGTCGGACAACTTTCGGTGGGAATCATCGAAAATAAGTGGGTACAAGAACTGCTCATCTACAAAACCGCCCCTAGATGCTGATGATGGCGCATTGCACCGCGCCAGAATCTTGTCTAAAAAGCGTAGCAAGGTGAAAACCACTCAAAGGAAAGCGAAGGGACCAACTAACCCGATGCGCCAATCCCACGAAGCATTCAATTCTTTAACGCACAAGAAATCCGCCCGTGTAACTGTTTCGAAGAGGCCACTGAAAAGTGTTCGCCGCTATCACGATCCACATCAATACATCCAGCACGTAAGTCGCCTTTTTGGAATAACCGTGTTGTGAAAACTGACGACATAAAGGCTTGGGCTACGGCCGCCAGGCAGGATGCGACTTTCATGGTTTTTAATTGTGGAATGTATGAGCGGATTGGAATTCGTCACAGGGAATCGCAAACTCTCTACATCTCACCATTGATTGAGACAATCAATAGTCGCAATCCTCCATATGGGAAGCTTCACCTCGGACTTCACGTTGCCATCATCGAAGATTTCTTGGAACGCTATGAACGTGATCGCCAAAGTATTAAAAAGCGCTCTGCCGACGATTTCGGTGACGACAACTTACCAGAAGCCAAAAGGATCAAGACACTGTTGCCGAAATTGGACAACGACAATATCACACAGGTAAGTGCTTATCTGATCCCACGCTTAGCTGTTGTAACAGAGAGCCTGTTCTTAGCTTTGGGGTGAAATGAACAAGAGAGAACTTGCTCTTGTCACGCTGAATTACGGGCCTTATTGTTCCCCTGCCCCTGCATCATTCTTTCGAATTGGTTCGTCCTGCGCTCGCCACCTTTACCAGCCGTTCACACAAACTATGAAGTCCGAATTTTCTCGCGCAGAGTATTTTGAACTCGTATTGGATGAACCTCTAGGTGAAGGGGCTGTGGGAGTCGTTCATCCTGCTGTTGTCTCGCTTTCCCTAAAGTCTGGAGAAACCCTGCAACATAATATCGTCGTTAAGCTCGCCTTTTCGAAGGAACAAAAGGCCAAATTGCTCTCAGAATATAAAATCTATGCCATGCTCGCCAAGGCTGACGAACCTGTTGAAGGTATCGTGACAGTACATGGTCTGTTCAAAGACCTCGATTCCGGGATTTTGGCCCTATTTATGGAAAACGGAGGCCAGTCTCTCCGGCAGTTGGATAAAGAACAACCAGAGAGAGCTGAACAACTCAGGGATGAAGAATGGTACATGTCCTTTTTTCTAAAACTTCTAACCTCTGACATTTTACCCTTAGTGAATCTTGCATTAGTGCACTAGAAAGTATTCACAAAGCGGGTATCCGCCATCGTGATCTCCGACCCGATAATATTTTGATATCCAGGGATTCATCCCTGAAGGTTTCTATCATTGACTTTGATTGTGCAGTCTATGGGCCTCACCCTGCTAAATTTGACAATGAAGTTAATCGTGTAGAAGCTATATTTGATGGAGAAGATGTTGATTGGTGGCATTCATGAGTACTTTCTTCCTTCCCACTTTCGTCTGACTGGCGCCTCTCCCTCCTCCTATTCCCATCTTCTAGATCGTAGTCCACACAATTTCACGGCCTTGAGGTAGCCGTCCATTTTGAGGGTTCTTATGCCCTATTTTTTGCCCTTTTCAACAGACTGTCACTTCGACATAATCAGCATGGTCCTACTACCGTGCTGTTCTTACTTTCGATTTCTGGAGCGCCATTTCAATTCTTACTGGAAGAAATCAAACTATAATTCCGGACTACACTTTCGACCGAGATTTAGATTCCAATCTACATACTTACTTTAAACATAATGTGCCCATAATACACAAGGAGCGGCCGGAGACGAGACGAGCAATTACAGAACCATACCTATGTGCTTTCCATTCAATGTCCTACTAAACCTTTAGTGAACGCATCCTGCACTTATGAAACTTTACGAACCACTGTTGTTTTCGATCTGATGTGCAGGAATCACTCATCACTCAACCGTTTTCTTTGCGACTTCCCCGGATGACGACTTCAACGAAAATCGTGTCTTATTTAAATTTAATGAAGTTTTAAATAGTGGGAATGCAAGGAGTATGCCCAAGTGGGCGACATCAATGGTACAAATAAGGGTCTACGAAAGTGAGCAGTAGTGTACAGTGTTCAACCGAAGTAGCTGTAATGATAAGGGTTTGAAAAAAAGACTCTCCACCTTCTATAATCCATCACGCAGTCAGTCATACGGATCCATTTTATGTTCCAAATATTCGTAAATAGTCGTTGGGAGTTATCGTTGGGAGTTCATCCGCTCTTCGTCCTCGCATGTAAACCCAAGGCGCGTAGGTATTGCAAGGCAAGTAAGCGGAATGATATGACGCAGGTGTCGGAAGACGGGCAGTTCCACCCCCGCCGGATGGCCGATTCTCCATTCCGCCTACCATTCACCACCGCCGTCGTCCCAGCCGCCTTTATCTCTGACGCCGGAGCTGCCCAGCTTGGTCTTGTTCCTCGACTTGCGGCCTCCAAGTTCTTTGTACATCTCCCGCTTCTCGACTTTGTTAGGCTTGGCAGAAGCTTCTAGTTCTGCTTTCCACTGCTCCTCTTTGACTTCGCGAGGAGTCTGGTACCCCGACATGTTGCGCGAAGGCGAGTTGTACCCGGAACGCGAGAAGGGAGGTGTTGATGTGGGAGAAGAGCGCTCTCTCGCTGATTTTAGATAAACCTGGCGCTGTGGCATTGATGACGTGTGAGTAGATATGACGCAGGATGGGGGCCCGCAACTTACCCAACTTTGCTTGGACTCGCGTTTCGTCCACTTGCCGGGTGGGAGACTGTCGTCGTGAAAGTTCTCTTTTCTATAATGTTGGAACCAGACTGTGAAACCAATCTATTAGAACGATAATACATCAAGTGGGGTGTTTACTCGCCATAGTTCAATGACTGGCTGCGTGCCCACTTCTTGGAGACGAGGGCACATTTGGCTAGGTCTCTAGGAGACAGCTTCGAGAATATACGCTGAGAGAGTTCAGTAGGGAAAGCCTTGAGAGGGTCGAATCGACTGGATGCGATGATAAGTGGGGCTTTCGATGCAAGCCGCGATGAAGCCCCGCCTCTGATGGGCGATGATGGCCTGGTGCGGGCTGGGGTTCCTGGAAGAGATACCTAGATTCCGTTATGAAATGAAATATTTCAATAAGCTCGCAGTTACTCACGACGTTGACGATCTCGTCATCTGAATCGTCCTTATCTTCGTATGATGTTCTCCTTTTGCCAACGAGTCGAATGTTTTTGAGGCCGTTGTCTATGTCCTCGACGTTGGATCTCAGGACGTCCTGCAGGAGACTCATGGTAGATGGTGGACGTTCGGGTTCAAGTTGAGGAAACGTTCCGGCAGTTGCAAACCCTTGACAAACTTCTGCAAACGTTCAAGGAGTCATGATCGAATCAGCAGTGACATTGTGCTGACAAATCACATGACGTCACGAAGTAATACCACGCAAAGTTGTCGGCTTATCACAAGCCTGTCAAGCTGGCAATGCTGAAGAGAAATGAACTTGAAAGCTAACTGAGAATACAGTTCACACACGCTGGTATCTGGATGGAGGAAAATTTCAATAAGTAAATGTCCAAGTTGCAAGTTAAACAGTAGTGAACAAAGTCCAAATCCCCTTCGCGTACGATACTATTTCGTCCGCACCCAGCTTGCTCTCACCAAAGATTCGGTCTACGAACGTGATGGGCACCTCTCCCACTGTATAGCCTAACGCACGTGCTCGTACCATCATCTCCATCTGGAATACGTAGCCCTTTGATACAGTCTCCATAATTATGTGACGAAGCACAGGCAGTCGGTAAAGTCTGGGAGTCAAAAACATATTCATAAGAACGCATTCATAGCAACAGGAGAAAACACGACGTACCGGAAGCTGCCAGTTAAATCGCTTACTCCAGGGTTGAGTACAGTGGCGGCCAAGAAGTTGGCGCCTCTTGAGACCAGTTTACGTTTGAAATCCCATCCGTGGACACCACCCGGTTGGGCATCTGGTGAATACGGTGTAGAAGTAGATCGATATCGAGTCCCTGTTACAATATCGAGATTATGTGCTTTCTGAAGCCTGCAGGTAGAATTTCATATGTATCCTGAAAACTAGATACGCGAAACCAAAGTACCGGATAAATTGTGGAATGAATTTAGGCTGCAAACAGAGGTTAATTACTTCCCTTCATGCATGTCAGATATAACGCACATGATGAGAGAAATCAGCATCCATGATAATAACAAAGTCGCCGGTGACAAAGTTCAATCCATGAATATACGCGGTCCTACACTTTCAAATGTTAATCGAATATTTTGGGCCAAACAAGTGTAGAACATACCCCAAACCAAGTTTACCAGCACGCGGTTTAAGAACCTTCATCTGATTTAGTTTTTAATTTAGGGAATCCTTCCAAGCCTCACAATTTTATCTTCTCCGTACACTTTCGCGAGTTGTTTGGCGATTTCCTGAGTCCCATCCGGACTGTTATCATCCACTATAATAACCTCCCAAGAGAGCTGGCTATTGAAAAGCATCAGCGCCGTTCTAAAAGCGGCGGAGAAGATGAAACCGACTTCTCCACGAATGTCCTGGCCAGCAACCATATAATAACGGGGAGGTTCTTCCGCTCGTTGTAAGTCGGAAGAATGACACTGTACTTGTGAGTGTCCGGAGTGTCGAAAGAGCCCTGCATGTCGCGCGATACGTTGCTCTCAAACGGGTTCATCCAATGGGTTAACTGAAGGGCTGAGTTCAGATGGCTGGCATCCCAAGTGCTGGTACAGAATATAAAGGGCAGGAGGCAGAATTGTCGCGTTGTGACGTGTCTGCATTTCGTCACGCGACCACGCTCAGATTAGATTTGCATGGCTTGTTCTTCACCACCCCCACCTTCCAGTCCGTCTCCCACAACGTCCTCTTCGCGAACTTCCAATACACCTAGCTCAGCTTTACAGCGACTCCGGGGTCTCTTAAGGCAGCTACTTCGAATTTGCACCACCGACGGACGCGTCTTCATAGGCACCTTCGCGGGCACCGACAAACCGCTCAACATCATCCTCGTCAATGCCGAGGAGTACCGCGTCGGCCCAGGGCAGGATGAAGACGGACGATTTGTGGGACAAGTGATGCTTCCTTGGAAAGTTATTGTCAAGGTTGAAGCTCATGTCCAGGGCCAACGACCTTCCAGAGCTGGGCTCGGCGATGGTTTGTACATCTGACCGTACGTGGACTAACAACTTACTGGAAACTTTAAAAACTGACGTACTTCAGAAACAGATTGTGTTTGTCTCGCCTCTAAATCTTTAGCTGCTGTTCCAAACATTTACAACCGTCACGCTCTGGACTCACCCACACAAACCTTTTTTGCTTGCCCATTCAAATGCTCTCCTTTTCCCCCTTTGTATCAATGTCACTCTCGCACCGTCGCAGACTAGAGTATCATCATATCAACTGATAATTTCAACCGCCTTGTTGCTCCTATACACACAACGACCCTTGAAAAGGAAGCTTGCTACCCACCAGTTGGCGACTACAAACACGCCTTCAAATTAGAACCTTAAATTCTATCGATTGATAATCAGTCATTGGCACGAGCCAGAGAAACAAACCCTCCCCCGTAGTCTCTATCAGACACCTCTTTCTTGCTTTCTTACCTCCCTCTTGATATTCCATCAACGTGGTGAATGTCGTAGGTCGCCATACCCGTGAAAAGCACCGGGTTCCCGTTTGGCTACTTCCGAATCCGCTCCACCGCGACCGGACGGTACTTGCAACTTCATTATTCTGAAGCGCGAGATGGAAACGTATTAACGATGTGGGATAGTAACCGAGACGCGGCCGGATACGTGAGCAAGATTCTCGTTCATCGATGCGGGATAACTTGATGAATCATTCGTTAGGTCTTCTTTATCAATCCCTGGGGTGCTCTATGTTGCAAAGAGGGGGGTGTGGCACTCGACGTTATAAGTAAGTAGATTACAGTGTTATCAACTCACTCGGTTGCTGTTCTAACGTAGAAATTTTCAGATAATACCTTGGTAGTCACACAGAACCGTCCGACTTGCCACTTGCCCTGGCCCAATCCATGGTCACATTATCTGCCCACGTTTTCATATTCGCCAGAAACAAATATGATCACTATCCGGCTTCATGCAGACCCGGTGTTGTCCAGTGACTGGCCACGTCCTGAAAGCGAATGGAAAGATAAAGAATTTGTGCTTGCCGCACGGCCGTCGAAAGCGACAAGGATCCCTAAATTTGCCGAAATTGCAAGGTGGGCTCCATCCTCGACCTTGCCTCCTCTTTGGACCACTCGTGGCGGAGAAGAGTGGAAAGCCAAAGATGGAAGCAGCGCAGCGGTAGAGGAAAAACTAGAGGATACTCAAGAGGAAGATTTGAAGAGAATGAGATTGGAAATTGAAACGGATGTCTAATCTGCAGTATCCATGTTTAGTCGAAGCAATATGGTCCGCATTGGACTGCCTCTTTGTGACTTCCAACTGTCTCGCCTGTTCCTCTGAAAAGACCAGACCTGCGCTCGAAAAAGAAATATGTTGCCCAAGGTGTGGCTACGACTTTGTTGATAGTCGCCGACTCTGAACTCTATCGCTAGATGAAGGCGATAATCGTTGATACGATGAAAGAACTCTGTTATATGATCGCGTGATGCTGGATAACATGCTTTTCCCTCGTGCTTTGGACTAGACCACTGTTTCGAACACCTACTGGGTTCTAGTTTTTTTTCAAGCAACGAAGCACCATATGGCTGAGGCTGATATACCTGTAAAAACCACGGGATTCCCGTTTGGATACTTCCGTATTCGCACTTCTGGCACAGACGGCGACAGCAAATATCTGATCCCACACTACGGTGAAACGCAAGATGGAAATGCACTGGTACTAGGAAATCTGGACCGACATACGGATAAGTTTGTGCGTAGAATGGATGTTGATCACTAGGTCAAAACTGAACTTAAGCTTTGTGTGTAGGTCTACTTTATCAATGCCTGGGGTGCTTTGTGTTGTAAAGAAGGGGGTGTCTCCATAGACGTTATAAGTAAACCTGTCAACAGCATGCTGGTCGGTATCTAGGAACTGACAATTGCTCTATTTTATAGATAACAAACTGGTAGTTGCCCACAATCGTCCGACTACAGAAACCCAACAGTGGCCAAATCCCTGGTCGCATTATCTACCATCGTTTTCGTATTCACGCCAAACGAAACTGATCACGATCCAGTTCCATGCAGATCCACTGCTGTGCGAACCGTGGCCTCGACCTGAAAGCGAATGGAAAGACAAGAAATTTGTTGTTACCACGCGATGCCCGATGGTGACAAGGGTTTGCAGATTCTCAGAAATGGCAAGATGGGCTCCGTCGTCCGAGTTACGTCCTCAGTGGACCACTCGTGGCGGAGACCATTGGCCAGTGGATGGGCAGTTTAACGTGGCGGTCGAAGAAATGTTGGAAAATGTTGGGGAGGAAGACTTGAAGAGAATGCAATGGGAGATCGAGACAGATGTTTAACACTGTAGGGAGGCAGTTAGTTTGAGTTCGATTAATACCCCAAAATTCTGCAGAGTCTGAACAAGAAGGGAAGATCTATTGATCAAAGCTCCAGGCCAGCTTCGGCGCTTACCAACGCAGTACCGCCAACTTCGCTCAAACCCTTCCACAGCTGGCAGTGGCCGCTGTTTTCGAGAGAAACAGCCAATAAAAACAGGACTTCTGTCTTTACCGTCTGTTTCTCAAAAATACAGCTGGTCGGGGATACTTAAAAAGGAAAGCCCGAATGCTGTTTGTGAAAGAAACAGGCAAGAAACAGGCGATACACAAGGTGCAACGCTACAGGATTTTCGTGAGAAACCCGATTGTAAGAGGTATTGAAACGGACAAATTATCGATACCTCTTTTTCCACTGTAGAGCGGCATAAATAATTTAAAATCTTGATTGAATAAGGCAAAGAAATTTTGATGGCATCTCACATTGAGGCGAAGGCACGGAAATAGATCTGAAGTTTTCAATGAGGATTTTTCTTCGAGAAAAGAGGTGTTGAAAACATAATGTACATGAGGCCTCCAAGACTTCACGTTTTTAAACCCGATTTACCCCCTTGTGAAGACCGTGTGTAAACTTATACTTTTCAAGACCGCTTTCTTACCGTTTCCTTTGTTAATTTCAAATTGTCAATACCTCTTCGTCCCGAAATAGTTCAAATCTTGATCCTCGCTCGATCGTACCTTTGTCTCTATAGAAGACTTCAAGTCTTTTCCCGAGAAATCCTTCAAGTTTTTAACGTCGCTTTCCTCGATCAAAAACCACCGATAAGAACTTCAAATATTATAAACGGATCTTAGTTCCCTTTGAGAACCGTTGAAGGTTTCATCATTTTGATCAAGCACGATTTCAAAGTGTATTTAGTGCTCTAATTTATTCAAGACCTATTGGATATTTGTCCATTTCTTTACCTCTTTATAGCATGTTTTCTAGGAAGATCCTACCCCCTTGCACCTTGTGATAAATACAGAAGACATGTTTCTTTACCGCTGTTTCTTTGGCAAACAGCAGCGGGTGCTGTTGGAGTTCACGATCCCGATTCGGGTATTTACTCGTGTTATCATTAGATTATTTATCATCGCCATGTTCGTTTCTCCTTCTTCACCTCTTACCACCATGTCGTAGCACGTTTATGCGATACCTCGCCCTTTCATATTCCAACAGGTGCCAGCGGTGTTCGGTAACTGATCCATCTCCTAACGACCCGGAGGGTATTTCATCAAGATGTAGACCATCGCTAGTGTTATGTCGTTCAACTATTCTCCGCGTTGTTCTCCTTCGTCTGGTTGCAAATTTCCTCGCCCCTCGCTTCAGAACCGCTTGAATGAACTTAGGTAGATAGTGCCTCAAGCAAATTTGTATGTTTGATTATTGCCTGTTCATTCGATAGCATCAATTTGTGACCCGCTCTGTAAATTATGTCGTTTAGAATAAGCACAAATAAACCAATAGCTAGGAAAGCCACTTCATCGAGAGTATGAATCCGACCGTATGTTGGAAATGGGAGCCATCGACACACTACAATCCTTCTTCGAATATTCCGAATATTACCAATGAGGAGGATTTTGATTGAGTCGCGGGGGCAGGAATTTGACGAAGACTGGATGGATAAATTTGCCAATAAAATTGGCTTGTTTCGTCGGTGCTTACCCAGTCCATTAGTCAACATATTTCAGGATGAACAAAGAGCGGGGTTAGATATACTTATAGAACACGCCATATCTTCATGGCCATAGGCGTCGCCTTTCATCTCGATTTTTGGCCAAACAGCGTTGAAACAGCGGTCATGATGAGTAGTAAAACTACTGTAGGTCCAGAACAATTACCTGTTCAACTTCAGAGGTAAAGCCTTATTAGATGACCACACCGTTGTAGCTTTAGATGGAAAAGGAGGACGAGCCTACATGAAGTCAACTGACAAGTAACAAGTTTGACGGCGGACGCATCTGACGCGTCATAAATAATGAGTCATATCGAGCGAACGCTAAACGGTCACGTGATATTTTCGGGGGATATTGCATGTAATCTCGGTTAGCAACTGAGCCAGTGCCACACTTTTATCTTTGAATCTCTCAGTCAGCCATCGCCATAGCTTGCTCACTAACAACCAGAAACAGCGTATTTCGTGATGGATTTCTTGCCCGGAGATGCAGAGGACTGCCAGTGTACCTTCGACACTTGCCCCACCCTGATTGCACAACGCAAATTAACGCGACTGGGTCCTCGAATGTCTGTGGTATTGGCTGCAAAAGAAGCACCAGATTCTCTATTTCTTAAGGAACTCGCAATTGCTACCCTGTCAGATTCTCGCTTCCGACGTTCTGGAGCAGCCACCATGTTCATTCGACACTTTCTACAAGCAAAATCCACAGAAAGTAGACGTCATTGGGAAATTCCTGCGATGGGGATCATCAACGTTCTTGTCGGGATTTATGAGGAAGGCGCTGAGTATCAGGATGAGGATGTTGCCATACTGCAGGATATCCATTCATCTTATTGGGGCATTCTTGACGTGATCTGGAAAGATTTCTCCACATTGTCTCCATCGGGGGCGACAGGCGACTTAAGGAGATGTCTTGTCGCGAAACTGATCGACAACTTCCTTCACGATGCCAAGATGAAACGGTATGGTGTCAACTCCTTCAACTAAATCTAAAATGTACAGACCAATCTTCGTTCACTTAGGATGATGTTTGAAGAGAGAACAACAAAACTTGTCCTACACTGTTGGTTGTGGACTGCCCCGGACTCTTTCGCTCGGCAGCCTGTGGCGAAAGCAGTCCATTCTATGTTTACTTCAGAAGACTGTCGGGGAAACTCTCCCCCAGGTCAGTGCCTAGACCTTGCTTTCAAGTCGTACAAGATCACGACCTTTGTTTCCCAAGTAAACTTCGGTCTCAAACACAGAAAAATGATAGGGGAGTCTCTGTGCCAAGAGATAGCTACCCTTTGTCCTTTTATTTCCTTGGGTGAACTGTATCTCCCTCATCTTCTGGCAGGGGGTGTACATAAACAACTTACTGCAGCCGTGCGGCGTCACTTGAAGACCAGCGAAGACGAGGATATGACCCTAGATATCTTGGAGGAAAGCGGGATTTTCATTCAGTATGTCTTTACCCAATGCTTTGACTTCTTCATTCTGAATGGATGTGTAGGCACTTGCTCTACCAGGCAAAGGATACCATGGCTTTGTTCACCGAGCTCGTTGCAAATACTTGCATGGTCGAAATTGGGGCTGCTGCCTTGAAGCTCGCAAAGACAGACTCGCCGGATGGGGTTGAAGTCTGGTACGAGATTTTTGAAAGGATTACTCATAGCATGACCTGCGAGAACTCTGGTGGCTGTGAATATCATGCCACACCGCCCTTTCTACAGGCTGTACGAACGTCCTTGGAGCGTCTGGTTGTACCAACTCTAATCGTCCTTCGCGAGGAGGCCCGTGATGGAGGTGAACAAAAGTATCTGGTTCAATGGGTCAGGCTCCTACGATTGCTAGGCATAACGGACAAAACCATCAGGGAGAGACACCGCCTTGACAGGAAGTGCTGTAACATTGTTTGCCCAGCGCGAAACTCGGGTGTCCCAAGCACCAAAAAAAATACATGTACGGAATGTCACTCCGTTTTTTATTGCGATCGTGTTTGCCAGAAGAGGTAACGAACTCACCCGTAAATTTACGAGAATTGGACTGACTTTTCGCTCATAGCGATTGGGAGAACCACAAAAATGAATGCGAGAGACTCGCCAAAGCAACATGCGCAGATTTAAAGGGTTTTACTTTCAACCGACTATGATTACCCATGCATTTTGAACGTGTTATGTCGTCATATAAGTATAAGAAGAATATAATCATACGAAGAGAAGACTTTTCCTCCACCTTCCCGTACTTTCTGCACAGCCACCGTGTGACCTCTGACATCACTTTCGACTGCAACAGTCCTCCGCCTTCGAGCACTTTCGCGCACACACACTCCTCAACGCGCCGGCATGCACTGGGGCCACAAGACACTGCACTTTCTCATCTACGCAGTCACTACGGCTCTCGACGACCTTCCACCACCCCTCAGCGTCTAACTCCATATTATCTTCTCTGTAGTTCGGTGAATACAGCCGCGGCGCTCACTATTTGACGCTTTGGTGAGCCTGCATCATTTTTCTGAAGTGACTCCGGCTCTCGACGACCTTCCAGCACCCCTCAGCATCTAACTCCATCTTCTCTTCTCTGTAGTCTGTTCGGTGAATACGGCGCTCACTATCTGACGCTTTGGTGAGCCTGCATGTGGCCTCCATCGTCTTTCTGAAGTCTCTCATATCTCCATACTTTTTACCTGTCTTACGTACATTTTGCAACATTCTCAAGTCTTCATTCATTCACCATCTTTCACCTTTGACACATTCTGCCTTGACTCTGTTGCCACATTTATTGATACATTACTTGGTATACATGCATAGTTACTTTGTTTTTAATCTAACACACTGAATCTTTCATCCAGGTGGTGCTAAGGTTTTTGTCGGTGCGCGGCGCAGCCTCAACCCTTGTAATCTAATACTTACATACTTGCTACGTACATTTAGTCAATACTACTGGAATTAAATAAATACTGATAGGATCTCCAGTCGATTGAGTTCCAAGCCATATTCTAATTGCTTCTCAGCAAGGCGCTATTCCAATTGACTTATATTGACTTCTACTCAGCGAATCTGCGGGTCCGGTAACCAGTGGCTGTGGAAAGCGCATCATGATCTAATTATAATGGTCCAGGCACTCTACGAATAGACCTGGCCCTGAATATGTGTGGCGATGCTATTGTGTTCTGATACTCACGGACGTATAAGTTCTCTAGATCTCCTTTGACAATCGACATCGACATTAACTCCTCTCACCAACCAGTACGAGCGACATAACTACACTCTGTAATCACCTTTCCAGCGATGGACTACGTGCCTACAGGAACTGCAAATTGTCCATGTATCGACGACACCTGCCCCACCTTCCTTGCAAAGCGCAGATTGCAGCGATTGGGACCTCGAGCGTCCGTGACGGCTGCCGCAGATGAACAACCTGATTCACCGTTTCTTACTCAACTTGCGAATATCACTCTCTCAGATCCACAAATTCGGCGATCTGGAGCAGCCACTATGTTCATTCGACACATCCTGGAAGGCAAATCCACTGACAACACTGATTCGGACTCTGACTCGGAACGCAAGCGCCACTGGGAGATCCCGGCAATGGGCATTATCAATATCTTTGCTGGTATCTTCCAGAGCCACTCCGAGGTTCAGGACGCTGCTATACTTCGGGAGGTCCATTCTTCCTATCGGGGCATCCTTGAGGTGATTTGGAAAGACTTTTCCTCCCTATCTCCAGCAGGACTGGCAGGCGACTCGAGGAGATTCGTTGTCTCCAAAATGATCAACTTTTTCCTTCATAATGCTGAAATGAAACGGTATGCATTTCCGATTCTTTCTACATGGACAGACTGATCTTCCTTACAATTTACTCAGGAGTATGTATGACGAGAAAACAATAAACCTTGTCTTATACTGCTGGTTGGTGACTTCTCCCGACTCTACCCTTCGGATGGAGGTGGCGCACACTGTAGATGTAATGTTTGCTTCAAGGGACCCTTTCGGGAACCGACCCCCACCTCAATATCTGCAACTGGCGTTTAAGGCGTACAATATCAAGACCTTCGTTTCTCAAGTAAATTTCGCTCTCAAGCATAAGAAAATGCTTGGTCAGCCTCTAACACAGGAGATATCCGTGCTTTGCGAATTCGTCCGTGTCAACGACCCCTTTGTCCCTCATTTTCTGGAAGCAGGGGTACATAGGCAAGTTGCAGCCGCAGTACGAAGACAGTTGAAAAATGCTAGAGCCGAGGATGAGAGTGTAACCCGAGAAGTCCTCGAGGAAAGCGGAATTTTCATGCAGTAAGCCTTGCTCCGTTTCCTTATTTTTTTTTGCCTCCCGACAAGACTTTTCTAGGCATTTGCTTCAACAGGCAAAAAATACCATGACCATGTTCACCGATCTCCTTGCGAATACTTGCATGGTCGAAATAGGCGCCGCTGCATTAAAGTTGGCCAACAAGAGTGGTTCAGAGGAAGTCCCCGCCTGGTACGAGATTTTTGAGAAGATAAAGCACAGCATGACCTGCAAAAATTTCAACGGCTGCGAGTATCATGCCACTCCGCAGTTCCTCCGTGCCGCCCGTACCTCGTTGGAGCGAGTAGCCATTCCGACTGTGATTGCACTCCAGGAGGAAGTTGTCGTTGGAGGCGAAAGGAAATACTTGGTTCAGTGGATGGCCCTTGGCCGAGTCCTAGGAATCACGGAAGAGAGCATCCGGGAAAGGTACCGCACCGACAGGAAGTGCTGCAATCTTGGATGCCCCGCACGCAACTTGGGTGTTCAAAGCTCCAAGAAGCATACGTGCACGGTGTGCCTTTCCGTCTTTTACTGTGATCGCGATTGTCAAAAAAGGTAGATGTTTTGTCGATGAATTAAGTCAATTGAACTGACTTTTATTTCCATAGTGATTGGAAAACTCATAAAGGCGAATGCGAGAGACTCCGACAAGCAGCGCAAGGTTGATTTATGATGAAGTTCACCTTGTCGATGTACTCGTGTCTCCAAACTTGTCACGTTGTTGTACAATATCATTTGCATTGATTCGCGGTTAGCATGCGCGGGGCTGAAGTGCGCGTGAAAATATCCCTACTGTGGATGGGCGCGATTGAACGCGGTAAACCAGACTGGTCAGGCACAACTAACAAATGGCTTTCCTAAATTAGGCAAATAACTTCCCAAACGGATGCAGATGAAACGCATATTTCAAATCCTATGTCTAAATTAGCGATAAATCGGCCAAATTATTCCAAAAAGAGGTTTTGTTTCGCAAGGTGTAATTTATATAACCCGAGGTTCCACAAGTGATTCAACGACTCGGAAAGCAGAAGGAAACATTCACAATCCTGCATCGCAAAGTATAAACAGGGAGAGGTTGCGAGAACTTGAATTTTGACTTCCAATTCTGTCTGCGTTGATATACTTTAATCCTGAAGTATAATTTTCTTCTCGACCTTCGCTGGCATTTTTCGCCCCGCCCGACAGAAAAGTCAGTATTCCTATGCTCCCGAAAGCCGAGAGAGGCCGAAAACAGTGGGTGTCTCCAACGTCTCTAGTGGGTGCTACAGTCGTCGAGATAGTTCTTACACGACGGCTGAAACCCTCAGTTTGCGGCGGCACCATTGGTTCTTGATCGAAACATCGGTGAATATACGAAGATGACTTGCAAGAAGGCTGTGTAACGAGAAACGAGGGTGTGACAGGCGTTGTAAAATTAGCAATAGGATGAGTTTTTGGAAGGGATGTTGCTGACAATGTTGAAGGGCATTTTACAGTAAATGGAGTCAGGAGACTGCTGTACGGTGGTGATGTTATTTGGCTGGGTATCACAGGACGAGCTATATGTTATGATCATGATCCGCATCGGGGAGGGGGAAGGGCACGGCGCTTCACTAACACAACTAACCTTTCTAACCTCCTCATGATCTTGACGATTTCGAGGACAGTTCAATCAAAACTTGCCCTCCGTCCGGGTTCATGGTGCCGTTTGAAACTTTGTTGCGCCGTTTTCATTCCTTTACTGCGTCTTTATTCGAATGGCCCCACAATTTCAGGTATATAGAATATCGGGACTCCTTAACTCCTTAGATAGAAAGTATTAAGAATAAGTAGACCTGCATATTCTGTCATTTAGACTATGCACGCTCCGTGTTGAGAGGCACGTACGTCGGAGCGGGAAACCGCAAGATAAAGTAGTTCTTTTCATATTCGAGGCCGCTAGCCAGTCTGTGAGACACTCTTCTAACTCTTCTTTGTGGTCATAGTACCGCTCTCGGGCTGCCACCTGGGGTTTGGGTTTGTGGAGGGACATTTGGACGGATAAAGTTCCGAGTCAGGGGTGGGGTGGTTAGTTCCATCGCTGCACTAGCCAGTCCAAATGAGACTCAGAAAACCGTTACACCATGGCCTTCCGTTTGTCCGATCACATAAGTGCCGAAAGTGGCGAACCATAAACAGGGTGTAAGAAGAGACGAGAATCAGATTTCAATTAAATGGTTCCACAATCACTTACCGGGTTAGTAGGCGAGTTACAAAGCTGCCCTCGATACAATTGATAGAACTGTTGGATAAATATAGGTGGGGAGGCGCAAAGGCTGCAACGAGTCAGCAGCTTGAATTAATGACCGCGGAAGCGCATAATTCTTGCAGTAAATAACCTCAAATATGCAGGAGGTCGTTCTTTTCTGGCATAGGAGTTGTGGTGGGCAGTGGTGAGTGATGAACGTTGAAATATTGACATCCAACAGATCTAGACTGAGTATGGACACGGACACGGCCCGGATGTGATCCGTGGTTGAAATGCAAACTGGCATTAATATTTTCACTAAGCTCTTTTGACTCGCTCATCATCAGTCAAAACTCCTCCCAAAGTTCGTCCAAGGCTCTTCAATTATGGATCCAAAACACCCTTGGTATCGACTTATAGAGAAGGTTTTCAACTTCGCACCCGATCCTTTCCTTGAACAACAGAAGGGGTTTGAGGAGATCCCACCACCAACATCTGGGTTAACTTTCTACGACCGGCACGTTGATCCCAGACTTTCCTGTACCTCCCTGGCGGAGTTCCCGTCAATTGGCCCAGTACTGTCCAAGATTTGCGATGAAGCTATCGACGCGTACCTCAAGGCGGGCCATCGTTTCACGGCGGATTGGTGGATTTCGATGTTGGACACCAAACCAACCTTCCTCCGCAACGCTCTCAGCGTCGGCGCATTTTATTCAGATTACATGGGTGACGTTGCACATTCTTTTCCTTCCAAATTTTACTTCCACCCTCGGAGTTCGACTTGGCGAACTATTTTCTACGTTATTCCGGAGCCCTTTCCAGATGAGCCGACCTTCGCGTGTCAGTCCACCCTACGCGTCCTTTTCAATGTCCACGCACCTCCACCCGATCTTAGCGAAATTCTCACCACCAGTGAAACACTTGAGAAATTGAAAGATATGGCAGGCAAGTTTCCGCACATGGCAACTTGGCATTTCTATCCCATGACTTCTGATGGTAAATACTTATTGAAACACATGGAAGGCAGCCGCCATTTTCGATGGGAGACCCCACGGACTAAAAGATACACAACGGTATCACATACCGTACCGCCTCTGGATGCCGAAGACGGGATTTTTGGCAAGGCTCGGCTTTCCCTGCCAGCGACACGCAGAAAAACAGTGAAACGGCGTCGACAACTCGGAGGGGAGACTGAAGCATCGACAGGTGCCTCTTCTCTACTTCAGAAGAAGTCTCGCTACATTAATATTTCGCGGAAGTCTATAAAGAGTACACGCCTTGACCCTGGTCAGTATATACAACATGTGAGTGATTCTCGTCAGCGACTCATAAGTGGAGTAACAAGGCATAACAAAACCAGGCGTGGGCTACTGCCGTTGAACGAGATTCTACTTTCATAATCTTCAACTGCGGAATATACGAGCGCATTGGCGTTCGCCACAGGGAATCTCAAACACTTTATCTTTCGCCCCTGATTGAACCAATTAGTTGCCAGGATCCTCCCCATGGCAAACTCCACATTGGGCTGCATCTCGCAATTGTTCAGGATCTCTTGCAGCGTTATGAAGCGGGATTACCGAAAGGTGGCAAAAAGCGCTCTGCAGAACATCTCCACAACCTTGAGAAGCTGACAAACGCGAAGCGGAGGAAATATTCCCTAAAAGAATTGAACGAAAATATCAACCAGGTGAGACAATCTGGAACAATATCTGCATCCTTCCTCATGCTTATTTCTTTAGATTGCGGAAGCATTGGGTGAGAGGGAACTGGCGTTAGTTACTCTGAATTATGGAATCTACACATCACCTGTCCCGGCCGCTTTCCTGCGTCTTGCTTCGTCGTGCGCTCCTGGTTGCAATCGCGCGTTTACACCCACTGACAAGTCCAAATTTGATCAGACGGAGTATTTCGAACTCATTTTGGGTGAATCTGTGGGTGATGGTGCAGTTGGTGTTGTCCATCCTGGGGCCCTTTCTGTGACACTGGCGTCTGGTGAGATATTGAGCCATAATTTGATGGTGAAACTTGCCTTCACGGAAGAGCAACAACAAAAGTTACGCGACGAATACAAAATTTATACACACTTAGCTTCAGTGAAGACAGAAACGGATGCGATCGTGATAGCCCACGGTTTGTTTATGGACCCAGATTCGGGCACCCTGGCCCTTTTCATGGAGGACGGTGGCCAAAGCCTCAGAAGTATGGCAGACGATGACCCTACGAGATATGAACGACTGTTACGTGAAGAACGGTACCTCTCTTCTTTTCTTCTCTGCGTCCTAGTTTCTTACTCATCCCCATGTCACAGACAGCCATTCCTGAGAGCATTAAAATGCCTTCACGATGCAGGCGTTCGCCATCGCGACATTCGGCCGGAAAACATTCTAGTTAATGACCTGGGCAAGGTCTCTATCATAGATTTCGATCGCGCAGTCGTGGAAATTTTAGATTATGTGACCCCAGAATTCAAGACGGAAGTGGGTCGCCTGGAAGCTCTTCTTGAGGGCGAGGACGTTGATGGGTGGGGTTCGTGACAGCTTCTACTCTTGGTGCTTGGTACAACCGATTCGGCCTTGGTATCACATCCCTAACGCTTCTAATTATAAGTCACTGTATCCCGTGGGTGTAACGCAAAGCCAAGGGCAGTGAGAAAAATTCTCTGACTACTTCATCCTATACAGTCATTGGCGTTGTGGGTTTTCGATTCTGTCCACTATACATTACAATTGTCAATTGTTTCATAACTGCAATACAATAGGTTGCTGAAGGACCCTTGTTTCCAAAAAGTAAAGTACCAACTAGTGAATCCACGAACTTCAAGAAGCCAGTATTGAGTTAAGCTTACACAAGGATGGCCTAACTGGACTACAACGACGTTGTCAAAATGCGCGGTATATATTCTATTGTAAACTATCCCTCGAATCAATCGATGAGCGCTGACGCAAATTTAGAACAAATAAACCTTACGACCAACGACAAACATCTGTCAGACGTGACATCAAGCTATTGTTAATAGTTGCGGTCAGTATCGCCTTCTTGACTTTAACGTGGAGGTGGTTTCTACCTAATAGGCGCCAAAGATCAACCCAGGAGTGTATAAAGAGTTGGTTTGAGACGACAATGGAGGGCATAATTGACTGCCTGTTCCTCCTTATCTTAACTCGGGTCTCGTCCCATGTCTTCACCAACACCAAAGAAACCAAAGCAAAATCCTGCCGATTCCGTACCTCAGATTCAATCCCGTCGACGACGACAAAAGCAGCCGCCGGCTGATTTACCTGCGCATGCACAGAGCAATGTCATAAGTCAATCAAGTTCGGAGACCGGAACTCAGCCTGTTCTCGAAACATTTGAGGAGCTTTTCAGGTGGAAACCTCAAAAGATTCATCCTTCCTCCCGTCATTCCCCGTCGAGGTCGACCCGACCACCCAAGTATTTTGACATGCACCTGGACAAATCTCTTCGGCTGAAGCAGGTCGTAATTGTGAAGGACCTACCCGCAATCTTGGCTCTCGAGTGCGACAAACACATGGCCACTATGCGTACTTCCATGGAAAGCGTACTGGCCGAAAAAATTCCCGCCATGCCTCGTCGCGATATCTTTCCTGATATCAGGACAGAAGCTCAACTGGCTCGCTGGTACACTGAAGCGCGTATTTCGGTTTTGACTGCTGCAGCTTCGGGTCTACTTTTTCAAAAATACTGGAGTTCACCTTTTTCTGTGACTATATCGTCAGAAGACACTCGGGTTAACCAGGACAAAGCAGAAGCGGATGCATTCCTGCAACTTGATATACAAAAGTGTGCTGATCTCTCGACGCCAGATAATTTCCGTGACAAATCTGACCTGATTCAAAAATACTGCTTCAACCAATTGGTGGTATGGGAATACAAAAGCCTCGTCGCTGGACCCAAAATCATGAAGAAATTCTCCGAAATGGATAGCGGAACCTTTCCTTGGATTGCCTGCGAAGAAAGGCGCCCGCTTGCTCCTACCAACCCTTCGTCGCATTGTGGACACGAAGCCGCCAAACATAGGCGGAAAGATGGTAGCTTAAAGGTCACTGGCAGACGGACAGGACCCGATGCACAAAATCAGTCGATCCTGACAAGCGCGCTTAAATCAGAGTCGGCAAATGCTTGTGGCCCGAATTTGTCTGCCTCCGGCGAGAAGAGGAAAATCGAAGTGTTTTCTGGCGACCAACTAACTTGGACGACCCCTGCAGAGTTTATCCAAGCTCATTGTCACTCTATGTCACCTATAGCAGAGAATGCCACGTCAGGAGATGGTGTTCAATTAGACCATATATTCGTTCTTCAGCAGGTGAGAAATCAAAATATGTATTCAATCGATTCACCAGCCGTTTGGTTGCTGACATGACATCCCGTTATCAGGCTTGGACCGAAGCTGTTTTAAACGACACGACCTTCGTGATCATAAGTTCGGGAAACCAGGAAGTTATCGGAATTCGCCACCGGGAAACGCAGACCTTGTTCATGTCGCAGTCCATGTCCATTTGCGAAATGAAAGAAAGCTACGCCAAGATTTTTATTTCTCTTGTCATTGCTGCACTTGAAGACGCAGCGGACCGTGCGGCGCAACTCGAGGCGATATCTTTAAACCCCAGCCTGGAAGCCCCATTTCGCTACACATCATTATCCTTCGACAGCAAAGTCATAGACGACCCAGTCATCCCGAGCAAAGGAAAAGAGAAGATTGATGTCCCAGGGGACAAAAACCTACTCAAGAGCCCATCGAAGCTGGTTAGTTACAGTATTTTTTACTCGGAATGCCAACGCTAACAAAGCCAATGGGTTTTATTTTTTATAGGTGGCAAAGGCATTCGAACAATCCCGGTTAGCAACTCTTCGGATTCATAGGAAGAAAGATCGTCTTGCAATTCAAGCACCTCATGACCAAAACGGAAACACGTGGTATTTCTCTCGAGTCTACTTCAACGCGGCCTTGAATACAGTTGAACCCATTGCTTCTACTAAGGCGGTTATGAGGGCAGCTACGAAGGCACATCCCAGTGATTTGGACTTCTTTCTCGACGTGGAGGTCCAGGGTAGCTTGTTGAACACGAGATTCCGCCCCGTATATTTAGGACAAATAAAATCGGATGGGTCGGTGACATACTACGACGAATGTCTCTTGATCAAAGCTGCAAGCCAGGGAAGACAAAGGGAAGATTTGGAATCCGAATTCATTAACTATTGCAGAACATCCAACTTGAACCAACGTGGACTGCCATTGGCCAACATTTTCGGACTTTTCACATGCCGGACGGTGGAAAAAGGCGACGTTTGTTCTATCCTTCTTATGTCAAATGGTGGAAGGTCTCTCGCTGAAGACGTTACGAGAGGAAAGGCTCTAACAGCTTCTGCAACCCGGTAAGCCTTTTCGGCATAACACTTACACTACCGCTAGAGTCTGATTGATTGATTAGGGATGCTTGTCTAACTGCGCTGACCGCTCTTCACGCTGCGGGATTCGCCCACCGCAATATAGATAACGAGCACATTCTGATGCAAGGGAAAACTGTCACATTTATCAGCGTATCAAAAGGCGTATTCGATGCAAGCGACAACGACAAGGAGGAAGACAAAACAGAGCTGCTCAACAGTCTCACCCCTATTCGTGAAAGTCTGAGTCCTTCACTTACAATGGCAGCCTATGAATGAATTGACTTGCTTGAATCGTTTCCGTCGGACCATGGATTGTTTATTATATTTATTATCGATGTACTGTAAATAAGTACAGAGAACTTCGCCTTCCTTTAGTGTTGCAATAAGTGAACAGGGCATATGTTCGACAACGTCCCACTCTGCTTGCCAATATATCCACATCTGATCAGCATGGCGACTTTCTAAAATTGGTAAAAACTTCCCAAAAGGGCAAGCCATTATCCTTGGCACTGTTGCACGGAAACGATTTTGAAAGAAAACATATAGCTATCATTATTTCAAGACAGAAATCTTATCCGCCCATCTGATGAGGAGGAAAAGGGGTACAATACCGTCAAATCAAAACGTCGGTGAACACAGGCCGATGATCACTCGCAAGAAGTCCATCGTCCGATAGGTTAGCCCCAACGCTCTGACCCAGCGCCTCCCTAACATCATCAAAAGAAACTCAGTTCAGTTCACAGCGCCATCACATCATCACATCATCCCAAAAACCAAAAAAAAAACACCCACCATCCTCTATTGCTCCCGCCGAACACAAAATCAATCCTCGACCAGCTCGAGGTATGGTTCGGCGCCGTAAACCCAGTAAACGTCGCATAGGTCGCAGATACACCCCGCCGCGGCGCCTCGCCGCGCAGGTCGAGCATCCTGAACCCGGGGAGCTGGTCGGGTTCGACTGCGTACTTTGCAGCGAAGGCGGGGTCGATCCGCACGGGAGGCGCAGCGCCTGTGATGATGTCATAAGCGCCAGAGTCTTTTCCGCTTGAAGGGCTGTGGGGTTCATAGTGTAAGTATCTGTATCTGCGCACGAGGGTGGGGGCGGGACTGGGTTTTTGGAGTTACCTGTTGAAATCCCCGGTGATGAAAACGGGGGAGTTGGTCTTCACGGCTTCGTACCGAGCTCTGGCGAGCAGCATCGATGCGCCGAGCTTCCGCTGCGCATCGGACCAGTCGTCCAGGTGTGTGTTCAGGATCGTGAACTGCTTCTTTTCCGCTGTCAATTGCAGGCTGAAGTGTGCTGCGGTGCAGATGCGAAACGAGCTGGCACCTGGAAACTTGGACGGCGCGAACGGGGTGTTTCTGTGACCGGGTTTTGGGTTAGGAAGGTGTGCTGGGCGAGGGTTGGCTTACGATAACCAGAAGGAATCGTGTGAGATTAGGTTTATTTCGCTCCTGAGAAGATGAGATCAGGTTCAGGATGTGGACAGGGAGGTAGTGGGTACTTTTTGAAAAATATGGGACAGAATTCGCCAGCCTTGACTCCATCGTCGCGGGCTACTCCAACCTATGTGGTCCAAATTTAGTTGATCAGCAATTGTCGTCAGAGCAAGTGCGTACCCAAGACCAGTCCGAGCCAAACAGCTCCGCCAAGTCATTGACTTGTCTGACCAGAGCTTCCTGAAAGCCTTGATTACACATCAGCAGCCCACCTCGGACCAGACGAAGCGTCGGCCACCCACCTGCCACAGCGATCCCTTCACCAAGCAGCTGTTGAGCCACCAAGATACGCCGCTTGCTCCATGGCTGCTCCTTCCCACTGAACGCGAGGAAGCGAGGCTGCTGAAGCGGGTCTTCAAGGGAGTTGAGGGATTTTTGAACAGAGATATTGTCTGGCTGCGAGTCGTAGCGCAGGTTGTATGTTACGATCCGCATCGTTGTAGGTCAGAAGTAATCGGAAGAAAGGGGCGAGACGATTAGGTAAGCACTGTAATTAGGGATCTCTGCAACGTCCATCCGATTCCAACTTACAATTTACACCACCCTCAAGGACTAAGAGACGCAACCGTCAACGTCTTTGCAATCTCGGTGTCCGCACTCCCAACACTGTACAAAAGCTAGGCGTCGAGCGCTAGTGTGTGGACTCGGTGTGATTGACAGGGAAGAGGAAGAAGACAGGCTATTTAGCTTGGACGAGGCCGGTGGTTTCATCCGCCGCGGATGAGGAGCGTAATTATGTGCAAGTGCTGTTTGAGTTTGTCAAACTGGCTTTGAGCTGGAAGGATATAGTTGCGTCCTGCAGAGGGTCATATATCATAACCGGTCATATGTAGTGGGAAGTAAGTACGTGTTTGAACATAGGTCAGGTCTGGTGGACAGTTTCGAAGCCTGGGGAAGACGAGAGCCAAGAAAGAATATCCGAACACCAAGCGGAATAGAACCGAGCAAGGGACCAAACAACGCGAAATTGTGAACCAAACAAAGCTTGTTTCTTGAAAGTTGAAACCACACTGCACGATGTCTGCGGACCTGTCTGCGCTGCTGAGCTCGTCGAAGAATCTAACGTCGCACTTATCGCGGCCCGACCTCCCCTCCGTCAATCTCTCGCTCGACCAAATCGAAGCACTCTCCCGACGCCTCGTGTCGCGCCAACCAGGCACATCCGTCGATGCAGATCGCGCGTACGTCTCCCCCCCCCTTCTCATATCCCTACTAACCCACTCACCCGCCCAACAGCAACTACCTCCTCGCCCAAGCACACGTCGACGCATCCGCCCTCTCCTCCTCCATCGCCCACCTCAACACCAGCACCACCTTCTCTCCCCTCCAGCCCCTCCAAGACACCGACGTCGCAGGGTACCTCCGCATCGCGCATGAGCAGAACCTCATTTCGACCATCGAAGAAGGCAGGAAGGACACCCAGGAGGAGTTTTACCGCGTGCTAGAGGAGAGGGCGCAGAAGGACTGGGAGGCGAAGAAGAAGCGCGTGTTTGAGGAGCTTGGGGGACGGGTGGCCAGTGCTGGTGCGGGTAATGTGGATCTCAGAGCCAGTGCCCTCGGGAAGAGTGCGTTGGGGGTACGTGCTCTGTTCATTTGTTTTCTTGCATGCTAACAAAGGTCTATAGGCGCCTACAGCAAGCCCGAGCCTGTCTCTCCAAATGCAAACTAAAATGATGGCCTACGACCGCGTCATCACAGACCTCAACAGCGCCCGCCTCCAAGGCACATCCTACCCCATCGTCCACGCACTCATCAACGCCTCCCTCGCCGTCGCATCAGACGTAAGTCGCCCCCCTCCATCTTCCTCTCCCACTAACCCTCCCCCATCCCAGCCCCGCTCAATCCAAACCACCCAAAACTTCCACGTCCTCTCCAAAATAACAGCCGAACCCCCCGCCCTCCCTCCCATAACCCACGCAGGCGCACACATCCTCAACGCCCCGCTCTTCGAACGCAAATTCGCGAGAGCATACCTCGACGCCTCTTCTCCTGCCTCCTCTCCCGCCGCCTCGTCCCCCGCGGCTGTGGCTCTGCGGAGGCAGATAGCGAAAGGCGCGCGGGAGGCGCTGGAGGAGCAGTATTTTGATATTCTCGAGCGGACGGTACAGGCCCGCCCCGCGGAAGCGAGGTTAGGTGGAGACCCGAGCGTCGCGAATCGCGTGCGGGCGTTTTTGGCGGTGCGGTATTACCGGAATGGGGAGTGGGAGGAACGTATTGAGGTGTGTGCTTCTGTGCCTTTGTGGTTTTTTAACGTTTATGTTGACAATTTTGGTGTATAGCTCTTAGCGGGCCAACCACTGTGGGCCAAGCTCTTCTACCTCGTCCGCACAGGCCACGTCCAAGAGGCGCTCGCGGAGGCGACGAGCTTTCAGCAAGCCATCGAGAGCCGCGAGGCGAGCTTCGTCACGCACTTCCGCACCTGGATCGAGTCGCCTGATAGGAAGTGCGTGCCGTCCCGTTCCTTTCCATATCACTTCCTTATGTCTACATTCATACACTAACCCCCCCTCTCCCAACAGACTCCCCAAAGCCCACCGAGACCACCTCCAAGCGGTATACAACGCACACATGCTGCACTCCGCCACCGCCGACCCGTTCAAGCTCGCTTTGTACAAGCTCATGGGCCGTCTTGAGCCGGGGAGGAGGAGCGTACCTCTCGTGACGACGACGACGGAGGATTGGCTTTGGTTTCAGTTTGCTATGGTGCGTTTCTATTTTTCTGTGGTGTTTTGGGAGACCTATTTGGGGATCTTGAGTCACCTTGCGCCTGCCTCTCCTTTGTTTTCCATTTGTCACCTTTTTCCTGCTTGCCTTTTCCTTTCTTTTCTCTTGCCTCTCCTTCTCCTCTCCTCTTCTCCAACTGACCAATCCCGCCCCACACAGGTCGACGAAGACGAAGACGGCGGCCTCCGCGCGCTCGCAGACGTCCTCCTCGGATACGGCGAGCGCCACTTTGACGGCCCGCCCAACCAGCCCGGGTCGCGAAAGGGTGTGTGGGCAGGCGTGCTCCTCATGTGCGGGCAGTTCGAGAGGGTGGGTGCTTATTCGTATTCGTATTCGTATTCTATTATCAGTCTGTTCACATTTTGATTTTCAAATTTTACGGTAGGCCGTCGCTGCGCTGTGGGAGTATCAAGAGACGGAGGTCGAGGCTGTCCACCTCGCTATTGCGCTCGCGTACCACGGTTTACTACGCGTCTCGTCGCGCGCTGAGACGTCCGACGTTACTCCTCGTAAGTCCCATCCGCCATCCTCACCACAATAATTAACCAACCCCTCTCCTCCCTCTTATAGTATCCCTCCCCCCAAGCGGTCCGCCAGCACTGAGCCTACCGACCCTCGTCTGGCGATACGTCCGCCAGTTCGTCAAGATGGACGCCAAGGAGGCGCTGCAGTACATCTACTGCATCACTTTGTCTGCTGATCAGGGGAATGGAGTGGGCAAGGAGCAGGTCCGTGGCTGGTTTTCTTTTTTTCTTCTTGATTGTCGGAGAAGAGGCTGACGAGTGAAAACCTACTAGGTCGAAACGACGTGGGAGCTCGTGAGGCGGGTCATCGTGATGGCGGACGGCGGGCCGGCGTGGGAAGAGTTGGTGGGCGGGATCAGGAACGAGGGCGGGCGATTCGTGAGTTCCCATTCCGTTCCTCTATCCCCAGCTAAGCGCACCGACTGACCCACCCCACAGCCCGGCGTCCTCGAACAAGCCCTCCCCCTCCTGCACCTCTCCTCCCTCCCGCAATACCACACCCACATCCTCCTCCTCGCCGCACACCACGCACAAGAAAACTCGCGCACCGCCGAAGCCATCAAGCTCTACAACCTCGCCGAGGACTACACCACCGTCGTCTCGTGCCTCGCCACCGCGCTCGGGAACACCGTCGCGCTGGTGAGCCTGGATGAGAAGGGGCGGGCGGTGGAGCGGACGGCGGGGGAGATTTTGAGGCATTATGAGCGCGCGAATCGGGCGGTGGGGAGGGAGAGGGAGGCAGTTGTGAGGTTGTTGAGGATTAGGGAGGCGAGGGAGGAGAGGGGGAGGGGGAGGGATGAGGTTGCGCTTGATGTGAGTCTTTTTCGGGCCGTTTTTTTTTTTTTGGTTGATGGGATTAATGATTTCTGTTGACAGATTATGGAGTCCACTGACTTGATCCCGCTCTCGGGCGACATAGCCAAAATCACGCGGCGCGCAGAGGAGTTCCGCGATCTCCACGAGGCACTGCAGAAGAACCTCCAGACCTACCTCACGCTCACCATGGACGCGCTCGCGGGCGTGCACCAGAGGGTCAAAGCGGCCGCTGTGCCAGATGCGACGAAGCAGATGGTCAGTTTTGTTTCCCTTTAACTGAATAACTGAATAAGCTACTAATGAATGAACCCTTGTAATGTAGACCCTAGCGAGTATACGGAAAAAATCGCGCTCGCTGATGGTGTTTGCGGGCATACTGAAGTACCGCATGTCGCCGGATGTGTATTCGTATTTGGCACGGCTGGACGTGGAGATCGCGCTTTAAGTTTGATCGTGAAGGTGGGGTTGGTTTTACTAGTACTAGTAGGTTAACTGGGTTGGAGACTTGGAGTGTGCTTTCGATTTCGACGTTATTGTGTTTAGCTTTTACCTCAAAAAATGCCTCGATGTATTATGCTTTTGGGCTTCATGCAAATGTACTGTTGAATCTGTCCACAAGTTCTTTTCGTATAAACAACGGCTTCCATTACTTTTCCGAGCTCTATGCACATCAATGCAAATAGTCAAGGACCTCTTGACGCTGACGGTACAAGCACCTGGAAGCGCCCCGGACTTGAATGTTCTCCGCCTTTTTAACCCCTTGGCACTGGCAAGACGAAATCAGATATCAAGGAAAAGGTGAAAGATTGTCGTTAAAGTTAACGTTGAAATACCTGGCACGCGTATAGTGGGCCCTGCTCAGCTGTTAGTGTCAATAAGCCCAGAAGGGTCCTGGTCGATCACGATCATGGACGAATGGGAATATCAAATTACATCCGCCCTGTGTTGTATCGCCTACCAAAAATGGCAACCGCGCCACTCTTTAGGCTTCTTCACTAGCCGGCTGATAAAGCACCCGTTAACTAATTATAACCTCGCATCCTCTCGCGTCCGCATCAGCGGACCCAGACTCAGAAGCCCTATCATGACCGTTTGACATCTCTTGATGGACAACTAAAACACAGCTCGTGCTCCATTTGTGGTAGGGAGGTGGAGAAGGACCATTTACTCGTATTTACTTGTGCTTCCTGTCAATGGAGCTGTAGTTTGACAGCCCAAGCGGACCAATCCTGGACACTACCCTACTCTGGTCCCCGATGTGCGAGGGGAATGTCGTGTTCGTACAATGCAGGACTAGCAAGAGCGTATAAAGCTTTCGCTTAGGGTTTCGGAATACGCTTTGCATCCACCACTATGTCTTCGGCGCTACCCCCTATCCCTGCAGACATCGGAAGAACGTACGTCCTCCTTTACTTCCTCGTTTTGGAGGAATAGTCTCTAATCTCCCGTATTTCTCGCAGGGCTGGTCCTTTAGTAAGCTTCCATCAGATCTTTCTTAGAACTCCAGGCTCATAATTTATAGCTTATAGGCTATCTTTTGAATTGGGGTCTTCTCGGGATCCTTTCCACCCAAGTTTGTACGTCGACACAAACTGCCATCACTCTCGTCTCTTCCTGATTCTTGATCCTTTGCGCTCTCCAGATTTCTACTACCTCGCCTTCCCCAAAGACTTGACCCAGAGCAAAACACTCGTCTATGGCGTCTACCTGTTCGAGATTGTCCAGACCCTCATGCTCACTCAGACCTGTTTCGCCACCTTCGCTACGGGCTTTGGCAACCTCAACGCCATAAATAACATTGGTGTCATCTGGTTCGCGGTCCCCATCATGAGTTCCCTGGGTATGTGGTTATAATTAGTTTTTACACCATTTTAGATCTCACACTGTGGATCCTTCTTCTTGATGGTAGTGGCATTCGTGGTACAAACATTCTACGCATACCGCATCGGCCTGTTGTCCCGGTCTATCGTGGTCCCGATAGTGATTATACTCGTGTGTTTTTTCAAAAAACACTCACATGGCGCTAACATCGCTGATAACATGTTTTATTTCCTATAGCTCGGATGCATCCAACTAGGAGGCGGTCTTGCCACAGGATACTTCGGCGCCAAGGCCATTCGATTCACCGATTTTCTGGGGGAGAGAACCTTTATCACCACTGCAGTAAGGCGCTTAAGTTTTAGACACATTCACTCAATTCCTAATGATCCACCCCCCACTCCGCATCTAGTTCTGGAATGGAGGAGGTGCACTGTGTGACGTCGTTATTGCCGCTTCCATGACATACTATGTGGGTGTCTCAATCATGTAACATCAAAGGACTTCAGGCTAACTTTTCTACAGTTGTCAAGGAGCAAAACAGACTGGAAGCCTACACAAAATATTGTGCAAAAACTTATACGAGTGGTCATTGAGACAGGTACTCTCACAGGTACTGCTAATAATTAATACTGTTCCATCTGATTGTCAACACGCTGATTATTCACGTTGATTCTTAAAGCCTCGATCGCGATCGTCAACTTGGTGCTCTCCGTACTTCCAGGAAGCCCGACCTATTTCCAGACCACATCATCAATGTTGGGCAAGGTGTACTCCAATACCATGATGGTGGTGTTTAACAGCCGTGCAAACGTCGGAAATAGAGAAGACAAGACTGCAGAGACCTATGCGACCCAGTCGGTCGCGCCTAGACCTGGACTTACTCAGAGAGTCGTCCGAGTCCCAGGTACGCCTAAGGCTACCTCGAGAGAAGACGGCTGGAGTCTCCCTATGGAAACATTTATTCAACAACGAGTATGTTCCATTCTTTATCAGAGCTTGCAAACACTAACCTAATGCCTTCCAACTGTACAGCCGAATAGCCCTCTGGAATACGTTCAAGCTTGGGACGTTAAAAGGTCTCCAGACCGTGCGGTCTAGTACCTTTGGACTTTTTAACTTAAATTTTATTTGTATTTCGCCACACAATTTATTTAAGCCTGGGGTATCTATTTATCTCTAAATTGTTGACCTCCAAAAAGGTGAGTGCCGGAGTAGACGAGAACGTTATCACAGCAACGTCGGTCGATGGTCATAATTTCTGGCACTCCGGCACATCTGGTGCCTCGAATAGCAGCATTATCTCGGGAGGCATGGGCAGGAGGATATCAACTGTCCATATATATATATTTATCATGACGATTACAATAAGCATGCCGGTCATTGGATGGAAAAAAATTTACAACTCGATCAAGGTACAGTTGGACGCTGGGGTAGTAGGTCCCATTCCTAGCCAGCAGATATAGCAAGACTGCCGCTGCTGATTTTTGGGCCTTGAGCTCGTGCTATGCTGACGCCGAATGAATCCTGATTGTCTGAAAATTCGACTTCATAGGGACCTCCCCCAGCTAGGTGTATCTGAGGCAAGACCGCAAGAGTCGACCGGCACAAAGCACATCGCCAAGGCGGGCTGTTTGGCAAAGACTGAGAGTATTTTGTCCGTTGTCAGAATGATTGACCCAAGACATGGAGAGAAAGACACCGTAAAAGAATGCATGAGAAGTACGAGTCACATATGACCCTGAGTAACTTGAACCAAACCACGTTTCGTCAAATTTATTCTTCGAGATCAAGTTCAGGCCCCTTCGGTGCCAATCTGGTTTCATATGCTAAACCGAGTTAGCGAGAACCATTAGGCGATGCCTCATCCTTCGTTCTTACGAGAAAGAAACGGCAACCTACCACAATCTCACATCGGAATCAAAAACAAATAATATAACTTAATGAAAGAGGAATATCAGATCCTATTTTATTGGTGCATTGACATATTTGAAGAGACGTACACGGTTCGTTCATGAGGACGAATGATATCAAGGTCCAAGGAGAAAAGATCGAGCTCTCCGTAGTGGGTAGCGCCATGCTCCCAGTTCAAGACCCAGATTAATTGCTTACCTCTCAGTCGGGGTGAACTCTTCATCTTCATCTTCATCTTCATCTTCATCGACTTCTTCGTCGACTTCTCCGGCAAGTTGTTCTTCAGCGTCGTCTTCATTATGGGCAGAATCCAGCCCTGTCGATGAGGTTTGATTTTGCGACAGCCGCCGTTGGCACTGGGTTTGGGAGATCGGAAATGAGACGAGTGAACTTAAGAAGAGAAGAGCGCAAAACTTGCCTGGTACATGGCTGTCCAATATCCGCCCCAGTACATAGCATTCAAAGCACGCTGGAAGGCTTCGTCCTGACTGACCATGGCGCCTCCTGGCGTATCTGGAATATAGTTCATGTTCGCAAACGCTGGCATCGTAGGTCCCGAATCTGCGGGAGCTGTGGAAATCTCATCGAGCGATGGATCATGCGTGGGGACGAAGGTGTCAAAGTCGACAGGTTTCGAGTCGCGTTCAGTGTCCTCATGTACTGCTGGGTCAGGTGCAGAGGCGGTTTGGATCGTCGTGACATTAGGCCTGGAAGCTGCATTGGAGGCGCGTTTTGAGGGATCTACAGGAATGTTGTACCATCTGGAAATCAATCAAGTCTGAGTTCGCTTGTATGAAGGTCATAAGAGTGGACAAGCTTGACTCACAGAGGTGACTTTTTCACTGGCTCTTTTTTCCAGTCCTTCTCCGGTCCATGATAAGCTTCGTATTCTTCAGTGGCGGCCTCCCAAGCGTCCAAAAGGGCGGAATCATCCCATATTTCTTGATGTGTTAACTCCCGACTTTCTTCCTCTTCTTCGAATTCTCCTTCAGCCTCCATATCTTCGTTGTCGAATCCTCCCAGTTGTCCTTGTTCTTGATATGTGAAGCCATACGCAGCATTCATGTGATTTTTAAAGTCTTCATGAAAGTTGTCATGGTGCGAAGTTGACGCGTTTCCGGCCGTATGGGTCTGATTTGAACGGAAATCATCGCGGTATTTTGCCCTTTGGTTGTTGTTCCTCTTTCGCTTTTTGTTTGGAGGCCGTTGTCCCGCACGAGAAGAAGGCGAGGGTTTTGTCTGCTCTTCCGAGTGACTGTAAGGTAGAGTTATATCATCGTAAGATACGACGGGCCTTGTAGACATCGTAGCTTCCGGAAAGGAAAGCTCGTCTTAAAGATTCGCGAGCGAAAGAGTATTTGTTTGGCAAGGCACAGACCAAACAAGCGAACACTGCATTTTTGACTGTCATCCTGTGCAGAGAGTTCCAACGCCATCTCTTCCCATTACCATACAAGTTCTAATTCCACCTCGATCGGTTTTTTCGATGCCTACACGGTTTACAAGCGTGCTCGGAACAAGGAAAAATTCTGATTTTTGTAATTGTAGGGCAAGAAACAAAGATATCGTAAGTCCGGGTGATTTAGTTACAATGAAAGTTCCATTCTGGCGGATTCAATAAGCTTTTCGACATTTCCTGAGCGCGGCGTCAACTGAAGCTTGAATGGTTTCGGGTGACTGCAGAAAGACATTCATTGTTGAACAAAATGCTCGCATCATTCTCGAGAACATACCTGACCAACCCGTCCGTATATTGGATTAAGGGCTCGACAACCTTGCCGTCACCGTCAACAGGTTTTAATATATTGTAAACTGACAAGATAGACGCGATGGCAAGCCACGCTGTATTCTGTACAAGGTGGCGACCCGGACAAATGCTGTATGCAAAGTCAGCACCTTGGAACGGAAGGAAAAATAGAGATTCTAATGCACCGTCGACCAAATCCAAATGCACCGATTATACTTGGGTCTGCCTGGACTTCAGCCTCGCCCTCTTGGATAAACCGTTCAGGCCGGAACTTGAACGGCTCAGGGTATATTTCTTCGTCGTGGAGAATGGCCCTTTCATCGCAGGTTTAATAGCAATATAGAAAGGAAAGAGCAAGAAGGCTTACCAAACATTGGGGGTAATCGTAGCACCTATCCGTTCTGGTCAAGCATTGCTCAATTGAAAACGGTAGCCTATCTTACCTGCGGGGATGCGATATCCATCGTACACATCTTCACGAATAGCACGGTGTGGGAGAGCTAGGCGACACATAAATATGTATGGGCCCGATAATAGATATGCGTCTTACTCACCAAGTGGAGTGACCGGACCCCATCGCATCGTTTCGGAGATAATTGCATCGATGTACGGCAAAGATTCTCGGTCACTGAAATCTGGCAATCGAGATTTTCCAACAACAGCGTCAAGATCAGCCTGAGCACGGTGTTGAACGGCGGGGTAATGGGCCATTGCTAGCATAAACGAGTTGAGTAGAGATGCTGTCTATTCAGAATGTAAGTCACTGAGAAAAGAGGACACTGTATCCGCTACATACTGTATCAGATCCCGCTGTAGATGTAGTAGATTTAAATTATTCCCAAGACAGGGTTGCGAGGACTTGCATGCTCACCTAGGTACATGATAGCCGCACAATTTCGGACGACTTCTTCCTCTTCAGTATTTATACTACCTTCAGCCTTCAGCCTTTCCAGATTGTCAAATACATAAGATTGTTGTGCGACGCCATCGGCCTGTAGGGATGATTCAGAGCTTACTCTTGGGATGGAAAGACAATAACCTACGATTGCTTGCTTAGTAGCCTTGAATGGGACATCTCGAAGCGCGCGTGCGCCAACGGCCCACACTTCGGCTTTCCTCTTGAAGCCTGCTCCTGGAAACCACTCTAAGCATTGCCAGAACCATCTCCGTGAGGTATAATTCAATCAGGACAGGAGCAGAGACCATACTTGGGATGTGCTTCAAAGCGGGGATGTACTCCACTAAATAATTTCCGGCATGTACAATTTGCAGCAGGGGCTCGAGTGCATTGAGCACCAGCCCGACATAAAAGTCATCCACGGGTTGAATCTCATAGCCATAGGCCGCGCGCAAGACAATGGAGGCAACATAACTGCAGGCTAGTTAGTGGACAGTCGAGAAAGACATGCATACAACTTACTGTCGTATATGGGCGGGAAACTCTTCTGGGGATTTCGAGAAGTTCTCGAGGAGAGTAATCACGGCTTTCTTGTGGGAAGGATAGTACGAGGAGAGGTTGCGAGGTTGGAAATATTGATGAAAACTCCTCCGGTGACGTCTAAAGTCGTTTACTAAACTATTCCGAACTGGAAAGGAAAAGTAGATTTCCTACCTCCATCTGTCAGTATATGACATGTGAGCGAAGTCCCATTCCCAGTCTACAAGCTCATTCGCCATGACCTGCAGAAAAGGTGTGTGAGATTGACGATTGACACACGCAGCCAGAGGACCGAAGGACGATTGATACCATTCTGGGCCTGTCGGAATAGTTGAATGAACGTTTCTCAAGCAGCTCGGTGGCCGCTTTCGAGGAATTAAGGATGATTGTGGTGTGGCCAAAAACATTGAGGTGAACAATCTCTCCGTATTTCTTCTGCCATTCCGTATAAGTAAGCCACGCATAATCGTGAGGTATGTCGGATGCGTTGCCAATAAGGGGGAAACCATTTGGCCCAGGAGGCAATGGCAAGCGACGCGATCGCCTGTGCCAGAGGTAAATAAAGTACGAGGGGATAAGGATAGCAAGGAAAGTTACGATTGAATGCATACGAGTGGTTATCAATAGGCGAGGCCCTTCTCCATTGTCGCTTTATAAAGCTGTAGGAAGCAGTCGGCAGATGACAGGATGAACAGATCGTCCGGACCCAAATGGATGGGTGTGGGGGATGACGATACGCAATACAGAAACCCTTCCTTTCTCGACTTCAAGAAGCCGAATTCCATCATGCAATTGGGGCGGACATCAGGAGATTGTGGTCATATACTTAGATAGATGTGAGAGGCGGGTTTATGTTGTGACGAGTCCTATTTATAGCCCAGGGTGTTCATCCGGTTATTGACTTTTATTTGCATACTGTAGCTCTGCCTCACAAATTGTAAGTGAACACCATGAAATCCGCAACTACAGCACTCTTCATACTCGCAGATAATGTTTGTCCTCGACCTTAGCCCAAACTGAAGGTCACTCGTACACGGTTCGAATGGTCTCGTGTACTTTGGCTTTTGAAAATAACCTATGGGCACCAACTAGGCACGATGGCCAGCAGATCCCCAGTCACCAGGCTTGTGGTGACCTCCGCCTCTTGGTTTCCTTCTTCCGGCTGTGAGACTCCATTGAGAGTCAAGGTGACCTTTCTTCGTCACTGAAAAGCAAAACGCGACCAGACTAATCCCTTCGTCGCGTTTTTAACCCCAACGTCGCGACGCACTTCTAGACATCCATAGCCGAACGAACTAGATGCCGCCACCAAAAACCTTGGGTACAGCGACGACGGTCCTCGACGGTCACTGCATAGCCCTGGTAGTTTCGCGATGTCGAATGTATAGGTCACTTGTTTTCATCTTCAAACCTGACGATGTATTTTCATAGAAACATTTTGAAATGATTTGCATTATTACAAGTAAAAACTAAGACCGAGAAACCGGGCATGACTGCATGAGTTACATACTCCCATAGATACATTTGTCGTCATCTATGGTCGAGGGTTCGATGTCATCGTAGTCGAGTTCTTGATCATTTTCCCAACAGTCGCCAAAGTGGGCAAAATCACCAATATCTTCCGTGTTCAATTCTGGTCTTTTGCCTTTCTTCGTGGACTCGGGCTTGTGGGCCTCCTGTATACCCAAATGCACGAATTGGAGTTTCTCGGCAACATCCTCAGGTAATCTGACAGGCAGCTGACGATCACAGAGAAGCCCCAGCACTTCTTGAATGCAATGGTTTAACTCATCAACATTGCACCGCTGATGCAAATCCGATTGAGGCTCCAAGGCGTGTTGCTGGAATTTGATGCCCTTAATCAAAGAACTGTTTGTGGTACATGTCCATGAGAAAACGCAATCAAGGCGAGCTATCACAACTTACTTGAGACGTGTAAGAGCCGGGCCTACTTCTTCCAGTGGTTCGCTTCCTACGCTATCGGGTCTCAGCCTCTTTCTTAGTTTTATTTTCTTCTTTAAGGCTGCGGCATGTAAGGCTTCCAGCGAACATAAGAGGGGAGGAATAAAACAAAGGAATCGGATCTTGTAACTCGGAGAACGCCTGTCTTGAAGCAGAGCACAAACCATCGACGCATCGCTCCTTCTAAACCTGGGTCTTCGAATAAACGCCGTCTTTCCAAGACAATGCGGCATTTCTTCTGGACGAGAGAAACGGCTGCTAGTTCCTCTTCAGAGTGGCCTCGGTAGAGAGACTCAGGGATCTCAGTTTCAGGAATGAGATTTTGGTCCTCCACAGTATCAACATCGGCAATCCCCTCGTCGTCGTCGTGCTGGTCTTCATCACGCATTTGCGCCTCTATATCAGAATGAGGCAAGTCACTGTCAGGCAGAACAGGTAGTGGAGTAGGAGACTGATCAGATAGTTTCCCGCTGAGAAGGGGAAGAATATCCTCTTGTTTCGTGTAAACAATTCGCCTCGGAAAGCTGGAAGCTTGATAGACTGGGGATCGAAGGAAGCCTGAAAAGGAGAGCTGCACGAGTTCATCGAAGGCCGAATTCTCCAAGGATCGACGTGTTGCCATTATGATGCCGCCGAAAGTTTGCGCATACACATAACTTATTGAGTTCACTGTTAGGTTTGAGGCGAAACTGAGTCGAGAAAGAAACTAACCCTGAATAGAGCCGCGAAAAGCCGCGATGGGGACGCAAACGTAATGAGGTAACAGTGGCGAGTATTTCCTCCTGAAAATCTCTACTCCTGATGTTGCAGCCAACTGCCAAGGTGGCACAATGAATATGCCGTATGGTGCATTTAAAGGACTTCACTTACGTAGCCCAAGAACCCGACATCTAATGTGCAAGTCAGTGATCTGCGACGCGACGGGCCAAATACAGGACACGTACATTCGAGAGATATAGACACTACGAATTTTATTGTCCTGCGATGCGATTGTGCACATTTCGGGACCATACAAAAGATGACCTGACAATTCAACGGGTCAACCGTTGTTTGAGGACAAGGGCAAGACAATTTTCTCACCACAACGATAAGAGGAATAGAGTGCTTCAAGTAACATCTTCAAGGGCTGGAGTAATAACCCATATCTGCCCCTGTGTTGACATGACGCTTCGAGGGGATCAAATTGCAGAAGGATATTGTTCAGCCAACTACGGGGTAAGATTACACCGTGAAAAGTTTTGTTCCATCGGTATTGGTTGAAAACAATCAATAAACCGCATATCCTTTCGATGAAGGCGCAGAAAACGTTGATGTCGATATAAATTGATGCATCCATGACGTGGCTATATTCTGCAATTTAGCTTGCTGAACTAAAACATTTCTTGCTTCTTACCGAATAAAAAGAACGCCCATGTGTAGACTGGAAGGTTCCTTTCCATTGAACGCCAATAGGAGCTCTCGGAGAACGTTCTGGCGGGATTCTTCTCTAATGTACCTTGGAGGAATATACGACGAGGCAACAAACTTTGAACGGTACATGTACGTTGACGCTTCTTTTTTGTCAAACTTGAAGGCGAAATCAGCAGTTTGCATCACAACAGACAAGAAAGACTCGGGCGAGGAAGTCAGGTATTCCAGATCGTAAGCGACAGTGCGGACCCAATCGATCAGGACCGTCAACGCAATTCGGAGGTTTGGATGTCCATCCACATCCAAGGGGCGCGAGGAGCCAAGCAAGTAATGTGGGGGGTTGAGCGCCTCGTGTAACTTTCCTATCCAGAACCTATAAAATAGAAGTCAATGTACGGAACTTGAATGAATAGTAAGAAAGAGACTTTTGTTGTGCTCGCATTTCTGCGCGGAATTGGATGTTGTAGATACTCTGGTAAATCAGAACTTGTAATAGATGAACTTCCAGCCATTGGTTAGACAAAGAAGCATCTGGCGACCCGTGCTGTAGAGAACATGTCAGGGGTTCACAGTCACCGAAAGCTATATGTCGAAGACAGGGGAAGAGCGCAGGTGCCTTCCGGCACATATCGTTTTCTCTAGTAACTCGGTCCAACAAACGTTCTTGCATGCATTCGCGGAATGATTTGAGAAGCTCATCAGCGGACAGGATATGAGCAGCGTCTTGTCCATCTTCCAGCAGTCTTGTATGTGAAACATGGCGATGGATTAAAGTCCCAGAAGGTACGACGAAATGGTTCTCCTGCTCATCTGGCTTGATCGCAAAAAGGGTCCATACGCGCTTGTCGATCGCTGGGTTGATAAGGAAAGCCAGGTCATGCAGAATGTGGATATAGTCAAAGAACTGTGTGAGAGTACGTGACATTTCGACGATGTCCGCATCCTTGAATGACGGAATTTGCGTAAAATGATAATCAAAGCATAGTAGTGCTGCATTCTTGTTCCCTGTGTCGAGGAACGTGGCTGCAAGGTCGGAAAGCTTGTGAATATCGGCTGAAGCTATCGTTCGAAACATCTCAATCTGATAGACGAAGTAAGGCCGCATTAATGATTATAGGTGGATAAAGCAGAAAAATTACATACTTCGCGAAGGTCATTTTGGTCCATCGAATTTGGGTCCAACAAATTCAAACGATCCAGCAATTGGGAAATCTCAGGTACTTCTTGATTTGACAGTGCTAATCCTCCTAGTGAAAAGTGCTGCCAGAGGCCGGAGAAAACGGATTCTTTGGCTCTTTTCATGGATTCCTCCTCACAACTATCATGTTCGATAAACAGGTCGATAGCCTCCAAAATTCTTCCTTCCGAAAGATGAAGGTTGGCAGCTTCAGTCTTCCTACCGTGAAGAAGAAGTAAATCTAACTGTGCGAGGTTGAGATCGCGATCGCCAAGATATTCGATTTCTTCATCGACTGTCGCAAAAAGTTGATGGGCTTTTCTGAGTAGCGGGGAGTTGACAATGAAAATGTTAGCAGATTCGGGAACACAAGCCAGCAGCTACCTACCCAAACTCCTTCCTCGTGACGAAATGGAGACGAGTAACGTCTTGGATAGTTTCCAAAAGATCACCGTCGATCCTGTCTCCATGTTGTATGATGATGTCGTGAAGTTCCTCGTATGCTTTCTCTTTATACAGCAATCGGGCAGCTTTGGTGAAGTTTTCTGCCAACCGATACCCTTGTGCGGCTGATAGCGAGTCGCCGGAGTCTTCAAAACAACCAGCAGAGAGTGTGTAGTAGTATTTTTTGGCGTTGTGGACAGAAGTATCACATGCACACGAGGAAAATGCTTCAGCCGCGACTTTGAAAGCATTTCTACGGTTGTTGGCACTATCTCTCTGGCGGTGGGTCGCAGTACGTTCTGCGACTTGCCGAAGGTAGAACGCATTGGCCATGGAAGCCTCTCGCGTTTTTTGGGCTTTCTCATAACTGTCTCTAGCCAGCGCGTATCTTTGGTTGTCGAATAATTCTTTGGCCCTCTTCGCCCATGCTTCCTTTGTCGAGGATGCAGCAAAATCAGACAAAACATCGTCGGGGCTGCAACTGCGTATTTGATCACGACTTTCCCAAAAGTTCTGCAGGGAGTATGTCATTCAATTATTCAATGGAGTATTTTCTCAGACAAACGAACCCTCATCGGCTCTCCTTTCAACGATTCATCTGCAATTCGGAAGTTGTTTCGAGCACGGGTAATTGCGATATACAGAGATTTGAGCTTTATGAAGCAATGTGTTTCAATAACACATCCGATGAGCATACGAGCAAGTAAGAATACCTCGGAACATATCGCCGCATGTCGAGTCACGTCAAACTTTGGGGTGGATAGCCGTTCTTGAGCTGAACTACTGGAAATAGCATTGAGAACAACTCTCCATTGGGACACGTCGATAGTAGAGTCATGGAAGAAGTTATATAGAAAAACCTGAAAGGGATCCATATGTCAAATTATTGAACATGGGTAATGTTTTCGTACGTCGTTGAATTCCAGGCCTTTGCTGTCGTAAATGGTCCTTAACTTGATAGTCAGAGGGCCGTACTCCTGCTATAAAATTGGGAGAGCCTACAGGATCAGCCCTATTTTCCCCATTTCATCTTCGAGTCGTTCTTTAGCAGCATCGTTGCGAACGATGATACCTGAGGTAGCGTCAGCAACCCCCCAAGAACAGCGTAAAAGGCAGAAACTGACATTGATCGGCACCCAATTCTATTCTCTCCCGGCTGCGATCGTGAGACATGGTTTGCACATTTAATAATAAGGGAGCTACCTGTTTGTGTCCCGAGATAGAAAATGCCTCTGTGGTGTAAGGCTTTATCATTGAGTTTGGAAATGCACAGATAATTTTACTTACACCCCGAATGAATTCTGGATAAATATCTTGGTAGAATATTGGCACCGCCCCGTTTGCAATGCCTCGCTCTGGCGCAAGAATGTCGATTGTGTTCGGCCAGTACTCTTGGATCAACTCGATTACCGAATGCGCGCAATTCACGATTCCAGCATGTGAGCGGTAATTGACCGCAAGATGAAACATCTTTGGTTGCTTTGGTTTGTGTCTTACTGATACAAAACCGGCCAAATGGAGATTCCTTTGTACCTAGAGTCATATCAGTGCCTGTCCTTCTACGCCTTCACGAGAGATAGCTTACTTCAAATTTAAACATTAACCCCTTCAAATCATCGAAGCGAAATGAGCTCCCAGCGGAAATGGTTTGTGCAGTATCGCCCGCCCAAAATAATCCATCCGGATTTCGACATAACATGCGTAGCACTTTTGACAATCAATGAGGTGAGTACAAATGCGCTGGAAAGGACAAGAGGTTGCCTAACCCAACGCATCAACGAGTAGGTTGTCTTGCGCTTCGTCGACATACCTGGGAGGCGTAACAGATGTCAGGAGAAAACTTCGAGAGCATACAAACAGGGTTAAATTTGGCATACAGATGGTCAAATTTCTGGCCGGCAAGAGATTTTTTGGTAAGACTGCGAAACACGTCGCGTGTCCTAAGACGACTCAGAAGGTGCGATATAAACGACATATGGTGCTGACCTATCCGAAGCATCGAAATCACCTAGACTGATCTTGATTTTTTGGTAAGATTCGAAAATGTTGTAAATTTCCGAACGGTGGTTGGCAAAAGCTGGCTGAGTTCTGAACGACAGTGCCTCATATTTCTGGCGATCCAAATAGCCATCGGCATACGTCAGTGTTCCGAGAGAGCCCTTGATGACACCTGGAATCGAATTCCACAACAAATCATAAATAAGCAGAAGCTGATTACTCACCCATAATCTCGCTGAAGACTGATGATGGGCCTAAAAACAAGTATTAAAACTGCGTAGAATATGGGTATTAGGATATCGACACGGACTGAGTTTTTTTTTCAAGGAAGACTGTGTGAAGTGTGGCCAGTATTCTCCCAAAAATCGATTAAAGGTAATTAATTTCCCCCGTGTTCCTCTAGGGGAAGCCGATTGGGGAGATAAGACCGACGACTGTGTTTGGAGTATATTGTTGAGTTCGTGATTCCCTGGTCCACAGTCTAGATCGGCTTCAATCAAGGCATAAAGCTATTTCACGCCCGTAAAAGTTAGACGGGTATCAATGCAATATAGATCAAAGAACGGACACGATCAACTGTGATGAATAGGGGGAAATGTTTATCATCGAGCTCGCTGAATCTGCGTGGAAGATCACTCCTCCAGTCAGCGTCATCATCTTCGTTTTTGAGATAGATCTCATCTCCGGTTATCTTGAGGTTTGCCAGCCTGGTATCCGCACTGGTGTTGGACGTAGCAAGGGACGCGAAATATGTAGCAAAGAGTTCCTCGACTTTCCCTGCGAGAACACGGGATTGGGTGACGAAAACCTGCCTCGGCTGTCTGAAATCGTCGCCGATCATTCGATAGGCACGTTCAATCCAAAGCATCTTGAAGAGCATGGTTGTTGTTTTCCTTAATTATGACACTGAGTGGGATACGTCTATCGCCTCATAAAACCACATACCCAGTTCCACTGCGTCCCAACACGTAGCATGAAGACGGATACTGAATAATTGTCCTTTCATGCGCTCTACAGAAAGCTTAATCAATATGACATTCAATTCCAGGACACAAGATTTCTTACGAGACCTCAAACGGGAACGCAACATCACGGTCTGCTTCGATACCTATATGGCATTGAAAGTAAGCAGAGATCAATAACCTTTCCGATTATCATCGGACTTACTATCAAGAAGTTCCTAATATTTGTGTTGCTTAGAGCGGCATCATGGAGTTAGGAACTTGGAAACTAACCTGCGACAAAGTTATGTATTTCTCCAAACTATGAGACGTGTCAGCTAATTCCACGCAATAATGGATATACGCACGTCAAGATTTTGTGCAACTTTTCATCGTCAATGAAATCTGAACTCATATACAAAGCAAAAGCTTACTTGGTTGGCATCATCGCCAGCTAAATCGGGGATGCGTTCCATGGGGTGCTCTTCAAGTTCTTTTTCAACCCTACTTGCAGGATGAAAAGATACCGGTTGATAGACATTGCCTTTGTCAGATGAACGACGTTGCACGCATCTTCCGAACGAGTAAAAAATGAACATATGTCATGTTAATATCTCAACGCGTGAATCTCTCACCTTTCTCTGTATTCTCTACCCCTCTTACCAAGCTGGGATGCGACATAGTCCCACAAGCGGTTATCCATCTGAGCGTGGGTGTAAATACCAAAAATTCTGACAACTAAAACGCAAATTGTGGGCAATGATATTGCTTATTCATGATGTAAATGACCTTGGACTTCTGACTGGAGAACAGGGTTAGCAAACCGATCTCAAATGAAGGGGAAGAAACATACATCAGCATCATACTCCGGGATACAGTCGATTTGATACTAAGATACATTGTTAGAGAAGCGAGGAAAGCTAACTGCCAGCCACACTTACCACCAAGCGAAGATCTCCAGTCATTTTCGCCTCAAAGATAGGCACTTCTGTAGTAGGACCATTCAGCCTTTTCTGATTATCATTGGAGAAATGTCCTTCCGATAACTCTCTGTACATGTAATGAATCAAGTCAGTTGCGATTATAGTACTCAGGATATGACGACTGACTTGATCTTCTTGACGATAATCTCAAAAGATTTCTTACCCTTCCGACGGTATTCTCTGAGATTCTTGTCAGCGCGTGACGAAACGAGAATTCTCCATGCTCCAAAACCTTCCGGGCTATCAAAGTACAAGGCACTACGAAGTAGGAACAGTAAGTAAGTGCCATTCGAGGAGAAAAAGACAGACGATTTCATGGGTTGGACCATGGGGAACGCTGCTGGGATATCAGTTGTCGGTGCGAGAGGAGGCGAGTCATCTGTTGATGCCACCGGTTCTGTTATTATTTTGAGTTCTGCAGGACGTCGCTGAGGAATAAAGCTTTCTTTGATGGTGTTAAAGATTTCAGGGGTTCGTATCTCGGTGAGATAAAACTGATCGTCCATTAACCTCTCGTAACAAAAAGCAATTGATAATGACATACCTCTAGAATGCTTCTGAGGTGACTCAAAAGAGCAGTAGTAGCGGTCGCAGCAGCGAAAGACGTTTGAGGTACAGGCACGTCGATCAAGGTAAATAGTTCCTCATTGAGACTGAATTTTCGAGCAGCTTTTCCAGCCAGCTTCGTTTCTCTCTGACTACTTTTTGTCTTGAACTTCTTGGGAGCTCCAACGCGATCGGGACCGCCTTGATGTACATCTCCCAAGAGGGTCATGTCAAAAAGCGCCTGTAAGACTTCCGGTGCGAGTCTTACAGTCTGATGATGATTTCTGAGGAGAGCAGCGATGCTCTCGTCGGCAGACGGATAGAAAAGAAACGATTTTGAAAGTCTCGATAGCAACTTGCAGGAAAACGAAGTCTCGAACGCCTTGGACTCAGACGTTGGAAATTGTTCGAGAATCCAAGCTTGCAAAGGAATTTCGTCACTTAGACCTGGTCGCCGTGAGTCAATAGCCTGGATTCGAAGAGGTCGAAAAACTTGCCTGATAAAACTAGTTCAACAATATGGCTTTGTTCAAGAACACCATCAAGGGCCTGGACATGGTTCGATCGGTTGATCGCCGCAGCGAATTCATCCAGGGCATTGTATATGTTCTCAGTGGTTATGAGATTCTTTGGATCGAACAGTCCTGTTCGATAGGTGACTTTGCGTATTTGACTCATGGCAGGAACCAAGATGCGGTGGGAAGTGCTCCTGCAGATGCTCCTTTTATAGTCTAAGCATGAGAAGATGTAACTGCGGCACGAACGGGGTCGTCACATGGGCTTTGGGCGCTTATTCTCGTCCACAGATACTCGACATAGCAAACTTATCGGACGGCCAAAGGCCTTGCAAGAGCCCTGGAAATTTCCCGAGTTCGTTATCCTGTAAACCAAGGTTAAAATGAGTATATCCCTTGATAAAAACTCTCTATAAACAAGTGAGAATCCAAAGACGACGGCGAATGTGAGAACCTGCGGATAAGAACGAACCTTGAGGTCGTTTGACAGTTCCCCGTGACAAGCACACAATTCAATTTGTGACCAAGTTGTGTGCATCGCGGCCATGCGCAGGAAAAGATGTATCGAACGACCGTCCTCGAGGCTCTATTAACCTAACAACGGAGAGTTCAGTTCACTTTAGAAGCCCGAGCAGATACTCAAATCTCGGGCCTCGACGGTAATGGACGATATCACACTCAGTAAAATTCATCAACGCTTCGAAAGTTGGAGATTATAACAGACTTCAGTGTACATCAAAGGCCACAGTCGTTGCCTGAAACCATGAGTGACAAAAAGAACTGGCAACAATGAGGGCTGGAACAACTTCCAAAAACACCTTCAGTCACGCTGCACAAGAAAGTCATTAGCACTAGTAGTAAGTATTGATATCGTTCCCAGGTGAGACTCACGTATACATCCCTTCTGAGAGATTTTCCGAGTTCCCCATCGTCTCGTCTGTACCCAACTCCATTGTCGACATATTTTACCCTTAAATTCTTTCGCGGGGTGAGACTGAAGCGAATACGTCCAACCACTCTTGTTTCCTTGTCTTGAGTCTTTTCGAGACTGGTCATTTTGCTTCTACGCAAGACGGAGTGAATGAGAATGACAAGGAATCATATACTCGAATGATAAAAATGAGACAACCTATGACTTATGATTGTCTCTGTGTGGTGCCTAATCCACCCTCGTCGTCGTGGTCGTCTCTGGGCTCCAGCAGACCGTTTGTGTAAAAGACCCTTTCGCATCTCTGCTATTTGCGCAAGCTCCTTTACTTTTGTCTTCTTCCCGAAAAGCGAAGAGGACTCAGACAACCGCTGCCAGCGCGTGTATATTTAAAAGGTCGAGGCCATCCCAGAAAAACAGTCAAATTGGAGGTTCCTTCGCAAAAGAAAGAAGTGCTGGCTGTGCAGCTTGCAGTGAGGTCTATAAATTAGAGACGCATGAATAACATACTGAGGGAGTACTCGAGTACGTACTGGGCCTGTTCAGTGTGATGGGCTGTATACCAATTCTGTCATTCACGGTGGCCAACAAAGGTCCTGCAGCGGCATTCCCGGGTCCACGTCTGGGTGTCCAGGATCGGTACCCGTAAGTTTAATAACGCGTCTCGTTCCGGCCTAACGCGCCGTTCTTCAATGGCTCCACAAATTGTAAGAGAAGGTTTTCTTGTCTTGCATTCTTCTTTGCACTTTGCGGTCGTGTTCGGTTTGTTATAACGTCGGCAGCCTCATTCAAATTGGTCAACGTCAACAGGTCCCATTACGTAATTATGTACCACTGTCCAGTGACCTGACTTTGGTTCTTGAATCTTTGAAGACCCGTCGTCTTAGTTCTATCAAACTTTCCAGAACCCTCATCATCCCTTTCAAGCATCTCTCAAAAATGGAAAATATAATTCCAGATACACCGACGGAAATGTTGGTCGCCCGGAGACCGAAGAGAACCACAGCAGGAAACCGGTGTGTTGACCATTTCATATCCTTATTCTTCATGTTCTTAATGGGTGTTCAGTATGGAAGCTGCCTTAGCTGAGATGGTGCTGGAAGATGCGGCGAAGGAACTGGATGACGACAACGACTTTGTCAATGACAAAGGTACGCTCTTTCCGCTTCTGTGACGGAGTCCCCCCTCTTACTCGTTCAGACGGTGTTTAGATGAGGAGGATATTTTTGGCTCTGACTTTGAGAGCACTGATGAAGAAGCAGAAAAGCAAGCAGAGGTGGCCGGTGAAACAGAGGTCATGAATGAAGAACGGAGGATTAAAAAGGTCTGCCACTCCTAGGTCCGCGGTACGGTCACTAATGTTGCTTGCTAGGCAGCCCGTACTCGATTGGAGAAAGTTACTGCTGCCGCACATGCGAAACACAAGTCTACGTTTAATTCTGACATCCAATTGTCCTCTCCCGCTCCGAAAGTTAAAAAGGTCCGGGTAAACCAACATGTTTCATTGGGTGTCGTTATGGATGCTGAGAGTGGAAAAGTTGTCGATATTGGGAGGAAGGATATCGCCGGAAAGAAGAGAATGAGTCAACGAAAACACACTGTTCAGAATACATCTGCAACGGTTACGCGATTGAAGCAATCTCAAGCAAAAAAGGTGTGTTCTATACCAGATTTAGTCTGCACCTTGTACTTAAAATTTCCTTAGGCTCTACAGCCTAAGAAGGCGAAAGCCGAATATAAGAAATATACTCAAGCGGAACTTATCGCTCTTGCTTTGGATACAGAAGAAGGGAACATTGTGGAACATCGTGATTATCTAAAAAACGAAGCTGAAAAACGGAAGCGTGCCAGAGTTGTCCGAACAACTGTGAGCGGTCCATTGCTCAGATGGGTGAGCCGCAAAGAGGAGGACAAAGTTCTAGTCCCGCCACCTCCGCCGCCTGCTCCCGTCGTCCCAGCACCACAGCCACCCGTCCCATCTGTGTATAGGAGTGTCTATGGACCGCCTGGAAGCTTGTTCACCCCCACGACCTACACATACGCGGGTGGGAACGCCATGGTTTCTACGATTGCTTCGACCTCTAGTTCGCATGCCCAAATCAGCACCTCGGCTTCTGCTACCTCCCAACCCGCAACAACCTTTTCGTATTACCAACACTATTTAGATTCTACCTCTTCTGCATTCCCCATGTGGCCTCCTCCAACACCACTACAGACTCTTCAACAGTCGACATTTACACCTGCGTCTTCGTCAACAAATGCAATTCCACCTGCCCCTGGCCAGCAGCAAACGACAACATTTACATCGACGCAAACGGCTACTACAGCACCTCAACAGGCATCAACCAGTCCACTGCCGCCTCCCGAGCCAGAATACCGCATAGAAGCTGCCACAAAAAATTATATCGTCCACGAATTGGCGCAGCATAGAGGTGCTCCCAAACCGACATGGGCGGAAAGCATGCAAGCTATGTTTGGTGATCACGTCAAGTGGGATGAGGTCAAGGTCTTTGTTGGCAAAGGACGTCCTTTATGTGAGCCCTCTTTTACCTTTTTCTACCGACGGCTTGGACTGAACCCATTGGCAGCCCGACCCAGGCAAGTGTGCCCGATAACTGGACGACAGGCTCACTATCTGGACCCGCGATCTGGCGTGCCATACGCAGATAGCTATGCTTACAAAGTCCTTACGCAATTGCTGGGTCACGAATATGTATGGAGTCCATCATTGGGATGTTATCTTAACCACGAAAAGCCTCCGCCTGGTTCTGTGCAGCAGCCAACAAGTTCTGGCGCTGACGATGCCATGAGTGTTGATGAATGAGGGTCGGTTATTCAGCCTAGTAAATTCTCTTTACTATTCCTATCGAGTCAGCCATTTTTAACAACTTTTCGAAGGTTATTTACGCTATTAATGATATTTCGATCGTTGTACTTGCTCTAATAAACTTCGACCACACCTTCTGGTGTCGCTTTCCGTGCCATTGCCCCTGGCTCAGACTTTTGTTTGTCGAGGCTGACGAAGCCAAACATCGAACCTCCAAACTTCAATCCAATTTCTTTCTTCTCCGTTTTTATACTGAGCCATGTCTAGCAACAGTAAAGCCACGATGTCTTCCAGACCAACGACTAGTCGACCTTGGACCGGACAAACTGGTGACTTTTCTTCAACGAACGGCCAAAGTCGACCTTGGACCGGTCAGTCTCGACCCACCACAGCGCGTCCTATGACTGCTGCTTCAGTCCGATATGATGGTTCATATGTCGTTGCGGTCCTTGAAGGGAGGGGGGTATCCAGAGAAGTTGGGATAGCTGCCCTCGACAAGGACACTGGGAAAGTGATGCTTGTCCAGGTACTGTGGCGGTTTACCTTCATATATGCGCGGTCTTCGACTTTTCTTCGTATTAGGTTGCAGATTGCCAAACTTATGTCAAGACCTTGCATCAGATGCACATTCACAATCCTTGTCTTGTTCTCATCCCTGACACATTTTTATCTGCCTCGGATGCCGCTCTGGCTCCATCTGGCAAGCGCTCTGCGTCTACCTCGCTGCTTGTGGAGTATATTCGAGAAGAATTCCCTGGAACCCAAATCGAGCCAGTGGGCCGTCGATACTGGAACGACGCTGGTGGTTAGTGTATGCGGTCCCACCTTAATCTATCCCGTTTACATATACTTTTCCAGGACTGGAATTTGTTCTTCAACTTTGTGTCGAAGATGATGAACGCGCAGGAACTGTCCTCGCCGTGTCGAACAAGTAGATGAAGATCTTCTTTCGATTTTATCTTAGCATTTACGACCTCTGTTTAGATACTACGCTTTGTCGGCTGCATGTGCACTCTTCAAATATACAGAGGGACGACTCAACACTCGCTTCGCCGCCGCATCATTAAGAATCAGGTATATTCCCGTCGAGGGCACGATGATGATCGATCCTGACACTGCGCGAAATCTCGAACTTGTTGGCAATATGACTTACAAAAAGTCAACCCATTCACTATTTGGGTAAGTCGCAAACTTATTGCTGGGCGTACATATTTGATTGTTCTTTACTTGCCTCAGGATTCTCAATTACACCTTTACTCCCATGGCTTCGAGACTATTGAGAGTCAACATCTTGTCCCCTATAACTGGTCCGTTTAGCTGATTCCTTGTATCGGCATATTCTGACGGTTGCGAAAGTACAAAGCTCTATCAATGCTCGTTTAGATGTGGTTGAAGGTCTATTAAAATCTGATACTGGAAGGTGTCGTTGATAGAATTGTGCAGAGCTCGTCAACGCCGAGGATCGATTTACCTATGTACGCGATGCTTTGAAGACCCTCAACAAAATGGACTTCGACAAGCTGATCGTTGCGGCATGTCTTTCCGCTCTCATTGTTCTCTCGACGCGACTGAATGGTCAGATTAGTTGGCGTCTTCGGAAGTCAAAATCTCGACCAATGCAAAACCTGCATCTCAACGAGTCCTACAGATTCTTAACCTGCGAAACGTTGTCAAGAACTTGCCCATATTACGCAAAGCCTTGGAAGGTAGTCAATCGCAGCTCCTTAGGATTATCTGCGACGTGAGCCCTCCGTCTGCCAATTCATTGCTCGTTGGTAAATATTCTCCGACGTAGATGCTGGACGACGAAAGGATCGATAAGATTGATAAGCTGGTGTCTGATCATCTGAATGAAGAAGGTGTGCCGGCGAAGGTCCGTATTAAGCGTCGTTTTCTAACCAAAGCTAATGAAATGGACAGGGTGGCCTTGCAGCTGTTAATTCGCGTGTATATGCTGTCAAGGCAAACAGAAATCGCTTGCTTGACGTTGCTCGCGAGACTTATAAGGAAAACATTGGAGATATTTACCAACTTAATCGCACACTTTCTGAAGAGCACGACTTACCGTTGACACTTGTATATCAAGAAACAGGGTTCATTTTTGCCCTGAAAAAAATTGAACTCGAAGGAGAGTTACCGAAGGGTTTTGTGAACGTTGCCATGAAGAAAGGCAGATGGATGTTCTCCAGTATGGAGCTGGTGTGTTTCCGGTGATTTGTCCTCGATTTCTGTCACTGATATGTTTGTCTGCAGAAAAAAATGAACTCACGAATGAAAGACGCTTTGGACGAAACCTTATTATTGAGTGACAAGTACGCAATTTCGGTGCTACATTGTTCCTTATCAATGTTAATTGCTTCACAGAATTGTACAGGATCTCATGTCAGAGATTGTCGGTGACATTGGAGCCCTATACAAAGCCTCGGAAGCTGTAATGTTTATTTTAAATACCTCTACCGTTAAGGACTACTCATGAGGTTTCAGGTTGCCCTGGTTGACATGCTCTGGTCATTCGCTCACGCATCCATCAGTAAGATTGGTATATGTCGTGCTTTAAATTTTCTAATAATACCCTCTTCAGTGCGTAACTATGGTTAGGACACAATTTGTTTCTCGATCCATACTTCAGTTTTCGTACCCGTTCAGTTCGACCGGAATTCACAGGTACTTTGGCAATCAAGTCGGGCCGACATCCTGTCCTAGAGACATTGCAAGCAGCTGGCACACTTGTTCCAAACGACGTTTACTGCGACGATTCCTCTTCCTTCCAGATCATCCAAGGCCCTAAGTCTGTCTATTTCCTCCTCTCGCGTCGTTTTTCGAGCTCATCCGGTATTCAGTATGTCTGGTAACGTTTGAAAACTCTCGTTTGAACCTTACGTTACTCAGCCTCTTGAACAGGGAAAAGTACCTATCTGCGAGAAGTCGGACTGTTAACTGTGATGGCCTTTTGTGGCTGTTTTGTTCCCGCCGAATATGCGAGCTTCAGGTTTTTATTCAAATGTGCAATTGGAATTCAGCTACCATTTTGACCGATTATACATATATTAGAATTCATGACTTCCTATTATCGCGGCTGTCGAACGACGATGATCTAGAGAAAAGTCTGAGTACGTTTGCCAGCGAGATGGCATCATCTGCTATGATCCTTGGTCAATTCCAAAATTTGCTGAGTCTCGATCCTCCCCTGATTTTCGTCAATATCCAGGGTTGGCTACTCAAAATTCGTTGGTTCTTGTCGATGAACTCGGGCGAGGAACTTCACCAAGGGAGGGGGTCGGAATATCACACGCTATCGCAGAAGGGTTAATCTCTCTCAAGGTAGGTTTCTTATGGGTCTTGCCATAGATCGCCGAGATTGACATCTCGATGCAGTGCTTCGTCTTTTTTGCAACGTTGGTTAACTTTGCATTAAGTTCAGCCTTCCCTCTCATTCCATGTACTCCATGGTACATTATACAGGCATTTTAGCGAACTGACGAAAACACTATCACGACAACCAACTGTTATCAAGTACGCGATATATATATTTAAATGTGGAAGTAGCCTGCTTATTTTTTGCAGTTTACACCTGTCGGTGCAGGTAACGAGCACTTTGTCTTCCTGCTTCGCCCATTTATGGGTTCTAAATTCAGCGAGCTCGCCCATCGTCTTCTAACTTCGGAATTACCTTTCAATACAAGTAAGTCAGGGATAAATTTCACGAGCGGGCGCCCGTTTATATCCTAACCTACAGAATTCTCGACGGTGCTGCGGAGGACACCGGACATTACGGTCTACATTTACTCTTTCATGAATTTAGTTGGCACTGATGTTATTACGGTGCAGGGATAGAACTTGCACGACTTGCCGATCTGCCTGCAGACATCTTGGTTGAGGGTAGGAGAGTTGCAGAGAAGCTGGCCGCTCTGCAAACGATGCACGAAGAATCGAGCGATGGCCACCAGATTGCAGTTCGAAGAAAGGCACTGTTGAGGGTATACCGGCTCTATCTTTCTAGAATAATCTCAATCCTACCACTTACACTTACACTGATATCCCTTAGCTTCGGACGCAGCTCCTTCAGGCTTGCGAACATTCGACATTACCTGACCAAGAATTGCTGGCCTACATCGGACGTTTCCAGGCTGACATCGCGAAAGCTTTTTTACCCCGCCAATAAAAGTTAATGGAAACGTATATTGTAATGGAGCTGTCTGCTTTCCCAGCTACCGAACGAAATGGTTATGCTACAAATGATTAATTTTACCTAACAATGCGAGTGCCTCCTGGGCAAATACTCATCCGACGGATTACTCAGGCTTTAGATAAACATACCAGCTTCCCGTAGCAGCGCCATGACCTCAAGCGTGTCGGGCTTCAATTCAGGCTGCAGTCCTGCCGTTACAGCGACGAAAGCGTCCTGCCTGTTGACCTTGTACCTATAACACCATAGGTGCGGGAAATGCCCTGAGAAATTTCAACACCTAGCAAGGCCCCTTTGATTCTATGAATACTTACCAACTTATCACATATTACAATGCCAGTTTCGCGTAAGATATTTCCTTTGCGCCATTTACGAGTATTTCTTTCTCATCCGCGCTAAGTATCCAGACGGGATCACCAGGCTGGCAGGTAAAAAAAAAGGAGATTTATACACCCGCTAAATTTGAAAAGTGAAGTGTTTACACTAGCAAACCAATGAAATGGTTCATCGAGTGTATGAAGATGGACATCCCGCAGGGTATCCTCGACGGTGCAAGGGACAGTTTCCTTGTAGTTGCGTAATCTCATCGAAAATTGTAGGATGAAAGGTCGAGAAGAGGAAATGTATGACGGTATTAGAAAGCGAAAGGTGTAGTGAAAGATGCTGAAGAATGTGAAAAGGGTGGGTTAGGCTGCGATGAAGGCGAGTAGTAGATGATGGTGAGGTTCCCAGGTTGAGAGACTGGTTTATATAGCCGAGAAGTATAAGCTAAATTGCGCATTGCATAATAGGAACGCGTCCCTGGAAGCCCACAGTCGAGGCGAACATGACAATAAGCAGAGTTGCAGCGTTGAGGCGAGAATGCCCCTGTCCCGCTTTTGGACCTCCTCTCTTTCCCCGTGGGCAGGTCGACATGTTCTATGAAGTTGCTAGACCAATGGCCGGCAATGTTGATCTGATCAGCTGGTCAGTCAGTTTAATTGAGGCTCCACCAAGAGACAAAAGAATCAATCTTCATCTAGGTTGACAACGAGACGTTCTCCTTGAAATGCAACATGTGGGCATTTAAGTTGATTCTGATTCAAAATTGAAATTCAAGGCCCCGGTGGGGAACCCATAAGAGCAAAAGAAGTCTTGCTCTGCCTTTAAGTCCTGACCACGAACGATAAGCTGCGGATTAGAATGGGCAGATTAGCTACTGCTGGAGCGATGTGATTTATGTAAAATGATACTTGCAGCTGGGAATCAATGGCAATAAAGTTGCAAGGACTTATGATAACTGGGTGGTGCGGCTGTCTTTCATAAGGTAGGACATGACTGCCTTATCGGACTGGCTAGCCAGTCAGCCTTGGGGTGTTAGAATATGGCATTCAACAGCAAGGGTAAGATCGAGTCACCACCTTAACGATCGAACGGTGAAGGCGGGGCGGTCCCCGAAAATTTAAGCGCAGTGTAAATGCATTCAGGCTCAGTTAATGGACCAACAGGAGAACACAATTCTGCTCAGTGTCTACTCATTCTCATCGTGATATCCACTTAATCGTGCAGCGCCGATGTGTGCAGTATCTCTCACGTTTTGTCGTATCTTGTCATGCGGCTGTGTCGCTCCATGCGGGTCGCAGCATCGTTTCAAGGATAAAGACCTTGCTTGTTATCACTCTTGAAGGTTCTCATACTGCGACGATGCCAGTAACGATGCGCTTTCTGAACGAGATTCAAGCAGTGTCCAGCAGACTACTTGCTTCGACTTTGCTCAAACTCGATATCGACTCGTACGCGTATAAACCACTTGCCCTTTATACGGACTAGCTCATGAGTCATTTTCTTCCAGGTGGAATAACACAGTCATCATACCTCTAGCTTCGACTTTTATATCTGGAGGAATTTTGTTGCTGCAATTAACGGTTCACTTTTCACCGAAACCCAATCGTTGTGGAAACAGCAAGAGGATATTCCCGCCGCCTGCCTCGGATAATGCCTGTTCCACTGACCTTGATAGCACGATCGCACAATATGCAGATTCTCAAGGTTGTTCAACTATCTTTGCGTTTAAAGTAGCACGCTTCCTTGGCTGTTTAATTTTGTTTTCGTTGTCCCTCGTTAAGCTTGTTACCGAAAAGGAATCTCGATCTTCGGAGACTGCTATTGTGATTACATATGCCATGGGTAGCAAACATTTATCTGCTCTTTATGAGACATTAAATATCACCTTTTCCCCAGTGCTATACTGCTTTTCTTTCTGGGGCTGCTCTTGCTAGCAGTACTTGGAACCAACTGCTGACGCGTCATACCAACGTGATTCTCCTGACGGCCTTTGGGGTGTATTTCTATCGCGATGTTTGGCCTCTTGCAACGTATACACAAGTACCCCAGGACCAATCCGATGGACCATTTCTCTGGGTGAAGATCGTGGTATTGACTTTCACGGCGGTTGTCACCCCTCTGTTCGTCCCCCGTCGATATTACCCCGTCGATCCCAAGGTAAGCCCTTATTCGGCCAAGATAAATTTATATTGACAGAGAAGTAGAATGCAATGCAAGTCCCAAATAGAGAGCAGACCGCTTCCCTATTTAGCTTGATGGTTTACAGCTTCTTGGATCCTGTGGTCTTTGAGGCCTATCGCGTTCCCCATCTTCCATACAACCGATTACCACTCTTGGCGGATAAAGATTACGCGAAAAATTTGACGGCAGCTGCTTTCCCGGTAATAGTCGCATTGCCCTTCAGCATGCTATTCTAACCAATTTTCACAAATAGTATCTCGACCCATTCCTTGCTAGTAGAGAGATCCACCTTTTCTTCGGCTTATTGAAGGTCTTCTGTGAGTTCATTGTAACTTCGTTGTAATTTGTTCTTATGCTGTATTTTATCAGTTTGGGAATACCTTGGAATGACCATTGCACTTGTCGTACAAGTTTTTGCCAGTTTTGCTCCACCAGTTGCGCTAAATAGAATCTTGGCGTATGTACCATCGCCTTCATTGAAACAAACCAGGTCTCAACAGCTTCCAGTTCCCTTGAATCAGAAGGGCATAGTGATTACATTCGACCCTGGTTTTGGGTAGCATGCCTCTTTTTCGGGCCGCTCATGGAGTCGATCAGCCACCAAGGGTACATTTACCTCGGAACCATGGCGCTAGCAAGAACTCAGGCTATATTAACTGAACTAATATTTGAACACAGCCTTCGTATCCGTTCCAATGGTGGGACTTCAAGCCATACCAGCAAAACGTCGGAAGTCGGTTGCTCTGACAGTGAGGACAGCGAAAGTCGCTCGACAGAGACGGGAGTGAATACCTCATCAAAGGTCGACAATGCGACAACCCATACATTACCTACAGAGAATGCGAAGAGGGATAGGCTCGCCGGAAAAATCAACACCTTAATCACTGTCGACTTGGACAACATTCTTTACTCGAAAGATTTCCTGATGCTCAGTATGTACAATCTGACTATATTCCTTAATTGACAGACTATGTAACCACAGCTTTGTAGTCGTTCAAATCCCACTTGAACTCGCATTGGCCATGATCTTCCTTTATGCGATACTTGGGTGGAGGTGAGAGAGTTCATGGCACCTGATGTGGACCCTCTTTCTGACTAGCTTTCAGTGCAATTGTCGGCTTCGCCAGCATCGTATTGTTGCTTCCCGCTCCAGGTTATCTTGCCAGTCGAATGCAGGTCATCCAGGGAAAGAAAATGGAATGGGTATGGCTACTTTTGTGTTAATAACGATAATCGATATCTGAGCGTAACTTGCGCGGTCCTAGACGGATGCCCGAGTTGAATTAATAACAGAAAGTGAGCCACCCAGAATCTGACGGAGATTCATGTTAACTGTGAGCCATCAGCGATTGGCGTCCTTCGCATGATCAAGCTCTTCGGCTGGGAAAAGAAAACGAGCGATGCCATCAAGGACAAGCGAGATGAAGAACTAGAATGGATATGGAAAGATAAAGTGAGAATTGTCGACATTGTTGCAAGAAGAAATTTAACGTTTCGTGGCATTTGCTCTCCAGATGACCAATCTCCTGAATGGTGTCATCAAGTAAGCTTCATACATTCGAATCCGGTACCCCTGCTCATAAAACACAGCTTTATTATACCCATCATTACGATGTTGGTTACGTACGCGACATATACCATAGTTATGAAGAAAAGTTTGAATGGTAAGTGTATTTATTAGTGGCCATGTTTCTGAATGCTCCAGCACTCAGTTCCTTCCTCTGTACAGCGTCCAAGGTCTTCTCCAGCATGGCTGTCTTCGATGTAGTCGCAAACCTTCTGCATACCACGTCGTCCATGTTCAACATGTGCTTGAAAGGTATTTTTAACATGGTCGCATTTGTTCGCTCCAATTCAACAGTATCTTTAGGCAAGGTCTCTCTAGAACGAGTAGCGGGCTTCCTCGGGGAATCCGAACTTTTGGATTGCTTTTCTGTTGATCCAGTGTCCGAACCCACCAACGCCAATGAAGGGCAGTATAATGGAATTACTACTGGTTTCAACAACGCTACATTTTCTTGGTCAAATGACGTGGAAGATGAGGGGCAGGCATCGTTCTCGTCTCGGTCCTTCCGACTGCGAATTGATGGGATGCTCGCGTTTAAACGCGGTTGTATCAATCTTATCATTGGCCCAACGTGAGAGATCAGTTCATTCCATAGACTCGCTTCATTCTGATGCAAGTTTTAGAGGTTCTGGAAAGACGTCGGTGCTGATGGCTTTGCTTGGTAGATATATGTCATTTGACTTCATTTTCACTGACATGTTTATCATTCAGGCGAAATGCATTTTATACGATCCTCTAACGATTCCTGGTATAACCTTCCACGCGAAGGAGGTGTTGCATATGCGGCTCAAGAGTCTTGGGTTCAAAACGAAACCATCAGAAACAACATTCTTTTCGGATCACCCTTCGAGGAAGGCCGGTATAATAAAGGTAGGACCTTGTCAAATGTGATTTACTTTTTCTAATGAAATTTTTCCAACAGTTATTCATCAATGTGGTTTGAAGCACGACATAGAGCTCTTCGAGGCCGGGGACCAGACAGAAGTTGGGGAAAATGGTCTCACATTAAGGTCAGCATTCAATAAATTCTCAGGTCGAGGCCTATACTCAAACCTTATGGCTTAGCGGTGGGCAGAAGGCTCGGATCACTTTGGCTCGAGCAGTATACTCTTCTGCAGAGATCATCTTGCTCGACGATGTGTTGGCTTCCCTCGATGTTCACACGTTAGTTTCCTATCTTGTGCATAACTTGGGTCCTAAACGCTGTCTATAGGTCTAAATGGGTCGTTGATGAATGTCTGAAAGGAGACTTAATTCGTGGAAGAACTGTGTTACTTGTGGTCAGTTGCATGAACTGAGATCTTAACTCTCCGTTAAATTTGATATTAACAGACGCACAATGTTACTCTCGCTCGCCCTATCGCCCACCATATTGTCTCGGTTGGCCACGATGGAATTATTCATGAAGTTGGATCAGATATATCAGTGGCTCTTGCACATGATCCTGTCCTGGCCCATGAAGTCGAACAGGAAGAAGACACGGCAACAATGGAATTAGATATGGTAGATGATGTCGCAGAAGACGAACTAAAACATCACGGAAAGCTTATTATGGGCGAGGAAATCCTGGAAGGTCATGTAAGCTGGCGGTCGATGATGCTCTTCTTGAAAGCAATCGGAGGGGATCGACCCTTCTTGTTCTGGGCTGTATGGATGATCAGCCTTGTCCTTCTGCAAGGTGGCATCGTGTTTTCAGTTTGGTTTCTCGGATATTGGAGCTCTCAATACGAAAACCATCAACCTGAGGATGTCAGAATTGTCAAGTATGTCTTGCGTTGCAAAAGTCCCCAATTGTAAGCTGACCTTACCCTCAACCTAACAGATATATATCATTATATTCATCAATTCATCTTGCTACTGTCGCCATCTTTGTTATGGCGGCTACCATATATAATATTGGCACAGTGAGAGCGTCAAGAAGGATCAATGGCCTACTTATCAACTCGATCCTTGGTTCCACCCTTCAGTTAGTATTGACCTATCTTCGTGCCCGTTCCTCTGATAACCCTATATCTGTGCCTCGGTAGTTGGCTCGACGAGACTCCGGCCTCTCGTATTATTACCCGCTGCACACAAGATATTGCCTCCATTGACGGGGCACTTACCGCGTACTTTGGTTTGGTAGTCGAAATGACCATCTCTGGTGTGATCAAGTTAGCAGGACCTGTTATATATTCGCCTGTCTTCCTCCTGCCGGGAATTTTTATCTCCGTACTCGGTGTATATTTGGGGAACATTTATCTCAAGGCTCAGATGTCTGTCAAGCGTGAAATGAGGTTCGTGCTTTTATATTTTACAATGTCAACATGTACTCAGCATAGGTTCTAATAGTAATGCGCGATCGCCCGTCCTCGCTCATTTCGGGGCTGCTACCGCTGGATTAGGTATGATACTGCCTTTGCCTCTGAACTACATTATTACTAAAGATTCACCCCTAAGTTTCTATTCGGGCGTATGGCGCACAAGAGTTCTTCAAGGCAGAATCCCTCATTCGTATAGACCATTACACCAGAGTCTCTAGAACATCTTACAACCTTAACCGCTGGATTGCCATCCGTGTTGATATGCTTGGGGCTTCATTCACAACAGCTTTGGCTTCCTACCTTCTTACTCGCCGAACTCTGAGCACTGTCAGCATCGGCTTCTCCTTGAATATGTCTGTCGAGTTTTGTGCTATGATTTTGTCGCTAGTGAAGTACTATAACGATTTAGAGGTACAGGCGAACAGGTACGTCTATGCCTTACGACGCGTAGCCTAGCTAACGCAATGTTAAGTTTGGAACGGATCCAGTCATACCTTGAAATTGAACACGAGCCGAAGCCGACCGAAGCCGGAAAGCCTCCAGCAGCATGGCCCAGAAGCGGAGACCTTAGAGTCGAACGTCTTTTCGCGCGTTACTCAGCGGTATGTTGGTGTCCGTAAGAGTTGGAAACCGCAATGTTCATAAGCCACCCCACGACATAGACAGGACCAGAGGTACTCCGTGACCTTTCTTTCCATGTGAAATCCGGCGAAAGGATCGGAATTGGTGAGCCTTTCTAAAGATGTGGCAGACTCATTTACTAATATCGACTTTTCGAAGTTGGCAGAACGGGTAGTGGCAAGGTTCCTGTCTGCTTTGACATTTTATGTCTTGATGTTAACAAGCATTTAGACGTCATTGACGCTCTCACTTTTGCGTTGTATTCTAACTGATGGCGTGGTTTATTATGATGGCATTCCTACAAACGAAATCAATTTGGATGACTTGAGGTCGAATATAACTCTTATTCCCCAAATGGTGCGCTATCAACCAACGGTATATTCTTCAACCTAACCCTTTTTCTGCAATAGCCTGAACTCCTTAATGGTAGGCGGATGAACAATGTGTAGGGGTCCGCCTTGATTCTTAGTACCTCACAGGTACCTTGCGGCGAAATTTGGATCCGTTCGAACAACACGACGATGCCGCGCTCAACAATGTTTTGCATGCAGCTGGACTTTTCTCCCTCCAGCTAGAAACGGATGTAGTCCGGCTCAACCTCGACAGCGAGCTTTCCAGCAGAGGTGCTAATATTTCTGTTGGTCAACGGCAAATAATTGCACTTGCCAGGGCAATTCTTCGTAACAACAAGTTACTTGTGATGGATGAAGGTACGTCATGTGGGTTCTGTTGCCGTCGTCGCTTGTCCTGACCTAACACTTCCAAGCTACTTCCGCCATTGGTCTGCACAACTTATCTTGGTTAAGGTTCCTCTCTAATCTTTGAACAGATTACCAGACAGATTCCATTATTCAGTCTTCTTTGCGCAGTCAACTTGGATCTGATGTGACCGTTTTAACTATTGCACATCGCCTCCAAAACGTAATGGATGCCAGCAAGATAGTAGGTCTTCTTTCGTGGATCTATGTGTGTTATATAACATACTTACGAACTTTCCCAGATGGTGTTGGATGATGGCCGACTTGTAAGTGGAAGTGTTTATATACTTCAATGGTTTATACTCATTTCTTGATGTCTGAAGGTCGAATTTGACTCCCCTCAGAACCTATTACGAATGAAGGGGGGTTACTTTTGGTCTCTTGTGAATGGAAATGAGGGCGCTGCTGAGTCGAGTTTGGCTTTGCAGTAAAGTGTCTTCCACCGATATGAATTAGAATGACTCTACCTACGCACCATTTCGAAGGAATTTTAAGAAAAATTGCCGTAGTAATTTGGTAGTAATGGTTGAATCCATGTTAAGCTTCCACTCCCTTGGCGCGGGATTATATTTCCCAAAGTAATATGTTTGATGGTGCGCCGCACTAATTTTGGGCTCAGCGATTACTTGTTGATCTCATTGCATTGGATTTTGGACTCAGCGATTGTTTTCCTCTCCTTACTACATGTCCATTGCCCATAACTTGACTCAACCTCTCCCGCCTTCTTCATAACCCAGAAATGTTTAACTTCCCATGGTCCAGGATCGTCCGCCGGTCCTGTGGATTTCGATCATGCAAACATACGTAAGTGGTGTCACTGGGATCCGGAAACCACGTCAGAAAATGCAGGTTCATTCTTTTTTGAACTAAATCTACTCCATGTTTATATAGCACTGTCTTCCGGCATTTGGATGGCCATTTTGCCTTAATTAAAGAAGCCCAATGCGATCGGATGAATTGCCATGCTATAATTAAACATCACCCAATCAACCCTCGAGCTCATCACTGACCAGAGGTCAAATATTATTACAAATACGACATCGATAGAAAGATTCTAAGAGTGAGTTGGAATTTGTGGTTCCCTGGACGCTACTGAGTCCGCGGATTGAAGACGTGTCGGATAAGAAAACGAGCTGAACGGGGTTGAGCCAGTGCCGTTACTAGGTCCGCCACTAGCTTCCGAATTCGTTGGAATATTGAAGGTGCTGCCAAGGTGAGAGAGTTCGGTGAGCTCAACCGCAGTCACCACGGTCCTAGCTGGGCTGGAATCACTCTGGGAGGTCGCGGGTTCGGCGGAGTTGGCGGTTGTTGGAGCGGTAGGGTCTGCAGCGTTCGGCCTTCTCATATTATTGGAAACATGTCGGAAGACTCGATAAACATAGGTGACGAGCACGAGTAAGTTAGATATTACAATAGCAACTGCGACCTTGAAAAAAAAAAGATAAAAACAAATTTTCTGAAACCTGGGTGAGGAGACTGCACCTCTATGTGTCCCGTGAGGCCTAGCCAGACAGGGGAGTTTAATAGAATAAAGACGCTGTGAGAGATGCTTGCCAACGACGTGAAGATACCACAGAGAAAAATAGCTAGGATCAAGCGATGATGTGCACGCTGTAGTTTCATTTGAAACAACATGTAGGCCGGCGCAAGGAGAAGCCATAGATCAGCGAGAATGTTGGCTGGGAAGGTCGTATCACTTTGAACGGTGTAATCAAACAGGACACGTAATTTCACTCACTGACAAGCTCTATGACGCCAGTATAAGTTGGTATTGCGCACCTCGGAAGGAAGCCCCATTTCTTGCCGCAGAAGAATATTTTTTGAAGCACCATAACCATTTCGAAAACGCCAAAAATCACTGCGGCTACTTTTGCCGTACGGCGAGTGGGACCTTGCGGCAGCAACCTCACAATGGTTACCGCTACAGTCAACCGTGCTGACCTTCAAAAGGAGGACATTGGTTAGAGTAAATACCACTCAGTGAGATCGAATGCGCCGTACCAGATACCTATCGTATAACCCTGAAGAGTTAGCCACCTTGAGGCATATCGAAGAGCTTTCGGCGTCGCTGATTTTTTATATTGTTAGGCCGGGGTATGCCGAATATACTAGACACCGCAAGACGTACGCTGGGGTCCAAGAGGGATTGCGAAGTAGACGACAAAAAGGATGATATCGCACAGAAGCGCAATTATAGCCCAGAAGTCATCCCACCACAGTTTACCCGTACGACAACGATGAAAAAGTCGGAAACAGGTGGTTGGAATAGCGAACGAGTGGCAAACAATGACAATATCTTTACAGAAGTCAGCGCAGGCTTTTGAGGTGAATGAATGAAAGGTATGTACTTTTCACGGTCTTCAGGGTAGGAATCGGTATCATCTCCTGAAAATAAGATATGCGGACGCTTATTAGAACAGCGACAAGAGGCCGGTAGACGGGGAGAACTTGTAGATGTCGGATATGAGCAATTTTACCATCCAGTATATAAGTACCCCAGCTCGCAGGGACCCTTTTCTGCGCAAAGGCGACCTAACATAACCCTTTGAACAAAATCGATGCATAGGACGCCGTGTCCCTGAGTCGATCACTGCCCTGGCGAAACGGGGATCTCGATCCCGATTGCAGTATCAAGAAGGGTGAGCGCTGCACAGTGGAGGAACACAAAGATATTCCAACACCAATAAATTTGATCCATACAGACAATTTCTTCAATGAAAGGTACATTGTGAGAAGACTGATGACCTTCGGTAGCATTGAATTAGCCACCGGCGCTGAGTCCTGGCACATAAACTGACATAGTTTTAAACGGCAATGGGAAAAGCCTGCCTTTTATAATGCCTGTAAGCCGTTTGCTCTCCGAGCGGCGTCCTTCTCCTCGGCCAGGACGGCTTAGTAGTGTGAATCAGCGCCTAAACCATTTCCCACTTTGCTGTGGCGTAAATGACCCAAACTCAAACTCACCCTCGTAATTCTGACAGTTTTGAACACCTACTGTCAATTGAAGGCACGGGGTACAAAAGAATGGCAGAAATTGACGATGGCGTCTAAGTAGAGTGCACAATTTTGAATTCGGATCTGCAGGTTCGTTATTATATAATCACGGAGAGCCAGAGCTACCCACGTCAACCTTAAATATTCTCTAAGTATCAGCTCACACGTAGCTTCAGTGCCAGTCGCTCCTCCTCTTCAGAAAATGCTAAACAAATGGACACACATAGAATCTCTACGGGGTTATTCCAAACCACTCCCATTCCTCGCCGATGACGCCAGCAGTGGTCAATACAAAGATCCGTTCGAGCTTTGGTTTTCCGCCATCGACAAGTCGTGGGTGCAGAACAGCATTGTGTGTTGGGTTTTCATCGTTGGCATAGACCCTGACAACGTTTAACTCCCCACTGAAGCTGTATGGCACATTGACGGCATCCGCGGGACCGCGACTGTTGGATTTTAATTCTGGTATGGGACAATTCGGGTGCTGACCAGAAGATATACGGACGAGGGTGCATTATTTTCAGCGAGTAACTTTTCTGTTCTGCTAGTCTTGTGGGGTGTCATACAGAAGTCAACGAACCGAGGCTACATATTTCCGACATCAACGGCGAGCAAGCCTCAGCGAGTTTGCCATCACGGGATGAGTCATCTTCCACCAACGAAGGTCACTCAAATTTCAGAATTTCAGACTTTCAGCCTTTGACAACGCACTAGGTCCCGTCGACTCCCCGAGGAACCTGAAAAATGGCCTCTTCAAATATCCTGCCACCGACTGTCCTCGATTACACGGACAATATTCATAAGGAACCCAACTATATATCAAAACTTGCGGAAATTGGCGGCATTGTCTCTTCAAGCCGAGATGCTTTCATTCGACGTGTAGAATCGTCACAGGAAGAAGAAAACCTCGAAAGTCGAGAATTCAAGCTCCCAAGTAAGAGGTCCCTATTCATAATCATTGGAGGAAATGCCCTATTTCAGGTGTGTCGATGCGTTCAATAGGTGTGAGAACAGTCAATATTAATTCTAGGGTCATGTATCAAAGGCTTCATTCTTCATCGTCGTCTCCTCGGCCAGTGCCTATGCGGAACACCTTGGGGGATCGGCCACATTCTCGGGTCTAACAATCGGAATTCCCACCGTTTTCTCTGGTTTTGCATTGATATTCGTTACTAGGCTCGATGCAGGTGCGTCTGGTAGTCATAAGTCATCTACATTTCCTCTTTCCCTAATCAGATAAAATTAGGGCGATACAGGCAACCTTTAAATCTCGCATATGCAGCGATGTTCCTAGGAAACATCCTTTATGCACTTGCATATCATGCAAACTGGCTCTACCTCATACTCATAGGTCGTATAGTCTCGGGGTTTGGATTCATTTCATTCATGTACAGCAAGCGCTACTGCTCGGATCCACGTATCGTCGGTATCCGTCGCCGCACAACTCTGGCGAGCTGGCTCGTCATAGGACAGGCGTTCGGATTTTCCGCCGGCCCATTTTTCGGTGGTCTACTTTACAAAGTCGGTTTCTCCAACCCAGTCTTCAACGGTTACACAAGCCCAGGTTGGATCATGTCCGCTATTTGGGTGATGTTCTGGGGTTTGAGTAACCTCATATTTCAGGATGTGGCCCGGCATCGAGACCAATCCATCGAACTGAGGGCAACTACACAATTAAGCAATGACGCCCCATCAACCGCGATAGAGGAACCTCAAAACCCATCGGTATCCCTTCCGCAATGGGGCGTCATCGTGTGTATGTGTTACTACTCCATGACATGTTTCTTCATTCTCGGCAGCTGGGAATCCAACATCCCAGTCTTCACCGCCAAGGCACTCAACTACTCCCCATACAACGCAGGAAATTTCATCGCTTTAGGCGGTATCACATCTTTCCCTTTCCTCCTTCTGAACGTCTGGTACGCACGCCGCGTCCAAGACCGCGTCATCCTCGCCATAGGCACCTCGCTTGGCATGCTCGGCCTTCTCATCATGCTCAGCATCCTAGAGACGGCCAAAGTCACTTTTGGCTCCCTATTCGTCTGCTGGTTCCTCGTCGCGTTAGGATTCAATCTGGCTAGTACATGCACCTTGAGTTTGCTCTCGAAGCAGCTCCCGGATACATGGAACAGGAAAGTAAGCATGGCGATTCAATACAGCAACTATGCAGGTCGTGTCACTGGAGCCATCCTTGGAGGAGCAGGTGTAAAGATGGGGATGGTCAACTATATTGCAGTGCAAATAGGTGTTGTCGGCCTGGGCGGAGTCATGTATTTAACATTGTGGAGGCAGCTAAAGGCCAAGACCGGCTAAATAGCCCGGTGGGAGGAATTTAATGGATAGTGGGACAATTCCTTCACCACAGGACTTCTAGATTTTCCTCGGTTTCGCAAGATCCAATAGGCCAATTGCCCGAGGCGCATAGACAAAACTACTGTACGACATAGAACAACTGGCTTCCGTGTATTCACGTATAATAATCCACAGTGCTGGGATGAAAGGCGTTCAAATCATAAATGGTGAATAAATAGGCCTGGAAACTTTTAAGTCGAATTACCTAAAACTTGAAGTGGCCCCGACGGTGGCGGTTGATTGAATACCGAATATGTGCCGCCTGTGCAGGTTGACTGCCATACTCTTCCCGCAACTGCTACCATCGGACCAGTTTCTGGACTGACGCGGACGTTCATCTGTGGGACGCAAAATCCAACGATGCCAACCCCAGAACACTCTCGCGTGAGAAGGTCACACTCTCGACCAAGTACATCACGAAGCGCAACCCCGAGCTCTGTTCCGCATATTCTTCAAGCAGATGACCTTATCCTACCCGATGACTCAGTAGGCGAGGGAATCACAGAGCCTTTGACTGAGGCGCAGGAAGCCTCTGTCGGTTCAAGCGAGGAAGAATCTGATGATGACATCGATAAGAAACCCAGACTCCCCTGGTGGAAGAGACCGTCCCCTTGGTGGTAAGGTTCCGTGTCATCTATGCAAATCATTTCACTCATATGTTCATAGGGTACTTGGAGTTATACCATTCACCTCTATGGCAAGCTCTGGGACATACGCTCCCTGCATTGAAATATACACTATGCTTGCCTGCAGCGTTCATAAACCTGACATTTTCGAGCACAATTTTTCTGGCTTGGAGCTGCGCCCTCAAGGCATCCCCCTTGAGCCTGCCGTCTATGATATTCAGACGCCTAAATTGTTGAACATTCCATTTTCGCCGTTCAGTCCTAATCTACCCCAGACATATCTCCTTGAGGTTTCTCCCTTCCCCACCATCATACAGAATTATGGCTCTCCTGTTCCGCCCACAAAAAGGGATTTGTGTGCCTCAGATCCTGTGGTACAGGCAGCTGTTGCGAAACTAACTGCAGGTATGTTGTATTCTTGATACTGTGTCTCGCCCTTTTCTTTCTTTTTGCCTATGCGCCATGCCATTGCACAGGTCCTATCTAACAACAATTGCGCCTATCCTCATACTCCTGCTGAAGGTCCGAAGCATCCAAATGCTGATACCTTCATCCAGTTATAGGAGCCTCCATGGGTATTCTCAGCTGCATCACCACTGGCTGGTGGGGCGCTGTAAGTCGCTTAAGTTTTTATGCGGTCTCCCGAACGAAAGTTAACCACAATTAGTTCTCCGACCGATATGGTCGAACCCGTGTTATGGGCTTTTCTACTCTTGCGCTCCTCATCACCGACTCCATTTTCATTATGGTAACCTTGTTCTCGAAACATATTCCTGGAGGATACTGGTTCCTGGTCGTGGGGCCCACGATACAAGGGCTCCTCGGTGGTTAGTTAGCCTTTCGATCACTTATTCATTTACGTTTTTCAATCGACTCCACACAGGAATGGCAACTGGCCTTGCAGCTATCAATGGATATTTGGCTGATACCACAACTGAAAGCGACAGGTAAAATTCTAATATCGCCATGTCGATTACATTTAACTAAAACGGAGCTGGAAGATCTCGAATTTTCTCATTAAGTCTGGGTCTTCTCTTCACTGGCGTGGCCATTGGACCATCATTGGGAGCTTTACTAATCGGGTTTACGGGACAACCAATATCCGTCTTTTACGTGGCTGCAAGTCTCCATGTTGTATACACTATTCTCGTATGGACTACGATTCCGGAGTCTCTGACCAAGAAGAAAATGAATCAGGCCAAAACGAAATATGCGGCAGATCTCTTGAAAACGGCGAATGAACGAGAACTCAACCCTGCCGTGGGCTTGCTCGTCAGATTCCGGCGCCTTTTTGCTTTCTTGAGCCCTCTGGCAATTTTCATGCCCGAAGAGGAGAAACCTACCGGCAACCCTCTCAAGAAGCCGAAGAAGGATTATAATTTGACACTTATGGCTCTGGGATATGGCTTTACTATCTCGTTGATGGTAAGCCCGACTGCGATGCCGAGCATGTCCTTGACTTAGGTCCTCCATAGGGAACTTATTCATATCAATTTCAATATGCCGCCGCGACTTTCGGATGGAGTTCAGAAACTGCGAGTGGTCTTCCTGTACACATTTCTTCTTATCTCACAATATATATCGTTACAGCTCGGTTACTGGCTGAGTTTAATTGGAACTACACGAGCTATTTTTTTGACTCTGATTCTACCAAGTAGGTATTGAGGTCTTTGTCTGTATTTTAACTATTCTGACTAAAACGGGCTTAGTTGCAATTAAATTATTCAAGCCGAATCCCATTATCATTGAAATGCCCGCCAAACCCAGAGAGACGGAGGATGCACCCCTACTAGATTCTACTGAGGCTGGTGCTCAGACCCCATCCACTTCTGCGACACAGTTGCCGACGACGATCAAGAAGGAGATACATTCCCCATCATTTGACCTCGGCCTTGCGCGCGTCTCCCTTGCCGTAGATGTTGTCGGCTACACTTTCATGGCATTGGCACCCACGCCATGGACATTTACACTCTTTGGGATGATGAATGCCCTTGGTACTGCATTCGGCCCCGCTGTGCAAAGTGTCACCCTAGCTTTGTACGCCCGTCGCGGGGGAACAGAAATTGGGCGACTCTTCGGTGCTCTTAGCGTCATCCAAGCTCTGTGGTATGTATTTTTCTTTTTTTTCGAGTCATTGTTCTCGTACCTAATCGTTCATTCGTGCTTAGTTCACAGATTCTCGGTCCATCACTATTTGGCTTGGTATACATGAAGACCGTTGCTACCTATCCGCGAACGATTTTCTTCGTTGCCGTCGCCGCTGTGACTGTGTCCTTTTTCTTGCTCAGCTTTGTCAGACTTCCGAAGGAGAGCGACTATCTGCGCCAAAACCTTGCGGATCTGGAAGAGCCTGACTCAGGATTTGATACCACATATCTCGAAGAGAGTACGCTGGTAGATACTAGAGTGGATGCTGCCGGGGCGAGCAAGCGACAGGCCGTGTCATATGGCTCTACGAAGCAGACAACATCGGCCTAGATTCTAATTCGTGGATTGGGTCCAATATCACTCGAGTTATTTTTTCGTTTTACAATCCATGATGTTATGACAGATTCTAGCTCTGATATCTCACTTTCTGTCAATGTTGCTTCAAATACATGACCGGCCTCATGGTGCAAATAAATGCATCCGATACATTGGTCCAGGACATAGAGGCGGTGTAAAAACAATAATTGAACAATAACAATCATAGGGACACCAGTTATGCTCACATATATTTGTGCCCTTAATCTCAGATTGATGACAGGAACTGCAAACCCGTGTTAATCTTCACCTGCCAATGATTGCCACAGCACTAATTATTGTAACGTGCAGGCAATAAATAATTATCGAAGGTGGAAGTCCCTATTGTTCGTCCCTAAATTGACTCGGTCAACCAAATTTCTCTTCTCTACCTTGCATATGGCATATGCAACACAATTGGGAGTCTGGGACGAATAATGTTCTTGCCTTGACATACACGGGAACCTGTCCACATGAAAATCTATAAAGCTGGAATATTTCTGTGCTTTCGACTTCAGGCTCAACCGCAACAGCAGCAACGCCAACTTGACGACTCTCACGTCCTAATCACCTCACAAAATTAAAATGGACTCCTTCGCAATCATCGTCAACACCACCACCGTCGACTCTGTCCCCTCCAACGAGGAGAACGGTGGTAATGCAGGCAACGCGTATTGCATTGTGGCTTAAATTCAATTGCACGACGTCCTCACACGTGCGTTTTTTTTTCACCGCCGAGTTCTAAAATCGATGTAAACCACCTCCTTTCACAGACCGCATCATATATTATATCATATCATATCGTGAATCGCATTGCATTTTTTGGTCATAGAAGGGCTGGGGAGGGGGTTGGTAGGGGTTACTCGGCTAGAACGTTTCTAGTGGGTTGAGTGATATAGCCATTTCGTCTTCTTCAATATTGCTGTATTTGCGGTGGATCGTTGGGGAATTGATAACAACTTACATTCTTATCCCGGGTCTGATTTCCTCTTGAAAGCCAGACAGCCTTCAAACTTAGTAAACGGACCAGATCCGGGGCACTTTTACAACTGAGGTGGTTGGAGCAGATATCATGACATAAATTCTGTCCAGCTGTTCGTCGACAACGGCCCCTCCTAGCCGCCCAATCTGAATCGCCTTTGCCATTAGCGAAAACCAATGATAAGTTGATAGAAATTTACTGAGAATATGTCAACCATTCTCAATAATAAACTGAACGTAGGTCGTGGATTTTTTAATGTTATGAGTCAGTGGATAACGGAGAAAATACCCGCCAGGGAGTCCCTGGTCAAGGAAAGAGTATATAAATATATCTTCAGTGAGATCAATTCGAACTTTGCAGGCTGGGTAAAAATTTAAATCAGAGAGAATACGCCTATCGTCAACTACACAGAGTGCGGCAGGCGTCCGAAGGCCCATATTGATACTTCATGGCCACTGTTGACAGTCACACTTTGGTTACATTAAGCTCACTTGCCTTACAGCTTCTCGCCGGTGTCCGGCGTTTTCTGTCCCTCCGTCTATATATGGTATACTAAAGACAAATAAACGCTTTCTACCTTTTGTCTTATGCCCTCTTTTGTTTTTCCTCTCGGTTGTGCTGATTTTTATACTCATCGATCGGCTTGTAGTCTGTAGAAGGAACTCTGCCAGGGTGACTCTTGTCAAAGTACTTTGTGAACAGACATTAAGGAAGCATGGCATACTACAACAATTTTTGAGGACAATTGGACATCCTTATGTCTGGTGACTATACAAAAGCAACATCATTTCCTTGTGTCGTTCCTGTCCGTGAACCCGTGGGAAAGGCACGTCGTCCGCCTCGGCTCCGAGATTGGCGCTCACATTGCTATATTTAGACAGTTTCCATATTTAGAGTAGCTGCCTGCCCGCAAAACAATAAGGGACCAAGTTGACAAAAAGTTGACATTTGGCTCCGGAGTGAGGACATCACAATACGATAGGATAGGCTTGGGCTTGGGCTCGGACTGGATTAATTAGGTTGAGGTCAATATGGCATGGCCCAAAATCCTAGGTGTTTTTAACTCCAAAGTTCCGTGGTTATTCTTGAAGTTGTTGGCTGGATGATGAAGGTGAAGGCAACCCTCATAGTTTATTGTTATAATACGCGAGCGAGATCGCAGCCGCCTGGCCTTATTGGCAAGAACTGGTTGCTATTGTCTTCTTTTTTGTTGTCCAACTCGGCCCAGATCTTCGAAATACCACGGTTTCTCACCTGAGCGCTGCGAACCAAGCAAGATCCTGATTCACGTATTTATGACCCAAATGACAATAAAAAACCCTAAGTAGGACGCCGGAAGCTCATGCAACGCTTTGCACGAGAACCTTTTGCAGATCCGACCTCAGAAGGCCTGGCTGGCCGCCCAAAACCTAGAACCATAGAGTCCTGTATAAAGAGTTGGTTTGCCAGCGTAAATTTCCCCAGCTCACTGCTACTCCCCAAACGTACAAAAGTCCCGTCTTCGTCTTATCTCATCCTCACAGGTTATAATGGACTCTTTCTCGACCATCGTATCCTTCTTCATGATCGCATCAACACAAGATGAGGAAACGAAGATACCCAACGACGAAGAGAATGGTGGGAATGTAGGCAACGCCTACTGTGTCGTTGCTTGAGCACTTTTCTGCCCGGTTTTGCATTAATCATCTTCATGGTGAGCTGATCTTCAAGCTCTTTTACCCATATTCGGCTTTCTAATTTTTGAATAATGACAGATTACAACTTCGTCTTCACATCCACCGCTTTTCTTTTTTTTTGGGGGGGGGGTGGGGGGTGGGGGGATATTCGATTCGGACGACACTTGCGCGCCACACTGGCCTCGCACACTGGCCTCGCACAACGGCATTACTTATTATATCAACTTCAACTTCGATTTCATATATTACATCAATTTTTGCTGAAAGTTCGAATGACGTTAATGGAGCAAACCGTCTCACCTCACTATGAAAGAACGTTGAAGGGCTTATATTGATAAAGTCTCTAGAGAGTGTGCATAAAGGAATTACAATGTAATCTTTTTCGGGAAAAACAAGACCGTGCACACCGCTTAGTAGAAACCGACTTCAGCGAGCGACCGCCAATCGAGGCCTAAGCCCGCGAAGCAACTTGTCGTCCAAAATGTCAAGAAAAAAGCTGATCAGTGCGCAGTCATTGGCAAAGAAGATATACGAGTCTCCGTCCTGGATATGTTCTGGGCTTCGCAGTGCCGCATCAATAATGGCAAATCCAGCTGCTTTGATAGACGGCCAAATGTCCCAGATACTTACTCTTTGGTCCATTGATCCTTTCGTTTCGCATATGGTCATGGACTCGTATGTAGGCTTCCTCTGAAACTGTACCGTATCGACAGTCGAGAAACTGACTTCACGATTGCTTCCCGAAGTAATTGTTAATCATTTTTATTTCCCGTGGAGGTCCGGAGTCAGCCACTGAGACAGAAGGGAAGGTACTTTGTACAGTCCCCAGGCACAATGATAACCTCTGGACGAGTTTCGGACCTTCGTTAGCTGCCAATCGAGTACTGTATCAATTCTCGAAGTCGTCGAATCCGGATCTATTAACCCACTCTGTCGACAGGATGCTAATCGGCCGATGAATGGAGGATGTCGACGTCGTTGATACTCGCAGTTTGGATTTGGATTGGTGTAAATTCAGCTGCCGCAAATGTGTACCCTTCCGGAGGCAAGTGTCATTATGCAAGGCGGCCCATCAGCGAAGGCGGTCTTCCAAGTTTTCACCACGGCTCGATATTCGGCGATGAACGGTATCGGTTGTGTATATTCTCTGGATTGGTTCGTCTGGGATGTGGCAACCGCATTTCGATTGTCTTGAGGACGCAAGGACGGGTGAATGTTTGTTTCACATCTGGCGACATATTCTGCAGTGATATATGACTGCAGAGTCGGAAGTTGTAATAGCAGGCTTGGGTATTGATCTTGTCGTCCAAGGCGGCGAATCGAAAACGGGTTTCGACCTAAGAACTGCGAGCTAGCGTCGGTGTGGCGAGAAGACCTGGTGTGTAAAGGCTGTAGGAACAAAGAGCAGCCTTACAGACCGTCGGTCAGGGCTAGGCCCCCTCTGGACGTCCTGATAGGCTGGTACGAAGTTAGTTCAGAGGCGACAAAGGTTTTTTCTAAATGCCAATCCAGGACACGTATAAATAGAACCAAATCGTGGGAAATGAGCTGCAACGTCAACTCCGTTTCATGGCGGCAGATGTCCCAACGTAAACCTCTGAAGAAATTTCAAGGTAGTTTAAGACATGTTCTGCATCTCAGGGTTTAGACAGGGAAGGGTTTGCAAAAGCCACACAAAAGTGGTAATCATATTCTACAAAATGGTTGGAAAGGTAGATAATTATGCGTGCAATGACAGAGGGAGGATGCTATTCCTCAGACCTCTCAATCCCATGATGGGCTCGACTGGTACGAGTGACTCCGTGCTGTCCCATTCTGGTTGTGAGCAGGGCTTGTAGGCGTCCACGATGACGGTGAAGTCGGGCTATAGCCGGGAGAGGCAGGTGCTAGGATGGTAAAGTTAGAAGAACGATCAACTGGACGTCAAGACCGATCATGCTCACAGTATGACGGGGCTAAGATTATTATTGAATGTTGATGGTGAGCGTCATGCTTCTACAGAACGAGGTGATAAACTTACAAGCAGGTGAATACGCGGGGGAAGTGGGGGCTACAGTAGAATGATAATAAGCGAAGAACAGGACGTTGTCTAGGTGAAACACTGACAATATTTCGGCGAAGAGGGGGATGCCATTGGCGAGGTAGGCGAATATTTAGGAGACGATGGTGACATATTATGAGCAGGCGCTATGGGGAAAATGATGGTTAGAACGAGACTTCGATGCAATCACGGCAGACTTACAGGCTAGAATTGGTTAGAAAGTGAGAGTGTTTTCCTTAGCAAGACATGAAGCATATAGTTATTGAACTTACTCGGAGAGTCTGAAATTTCGATAACGTCAGCGAGGACAGAATAAGAAGTTACAAGAAACACCTACATCGGGGGGAAGCAGGGCTGAAGGACGGGCTTGTTGGTGAATAGCGAGGAGATGTCGGACTAAATGATGGCGACTGTGGGCTATACCGAGGCGACGTAGGCGAGAATGAAGGAGAAGTCGGGGAATAGCGTGGGCTAGTGGGAGAATATCCGGGAGAAGTAAGGTTAAGAGCAGGCGACGTGGGCGAGTACGTAGGCGAAGTGGCCCCTCTCGATCGGTCGTATAATGGAGACGTGGCATAAGGCGACGTTCCAAATGGCGACGTTGCCCCACCAAATGGCGACTGAGGAACAAAACTTGGCGACGTCGGTGTATAGGCGTTGGGCGAGCTAGGACTGTAGCCTCCACCTGGCGACATACCTCCAGCCCCAAGTGGACTCTGACCGAACGGGAGGAACTGGAAGCTGGACGCATCTTCTCCGCTGTTGGACGCAAGCGGAGAGAAAGCAGCCGAGGCTGGGTCGCCTTTGAATAATCCATCCTGCCACATAGGAGAATGCGTGTCATAAGGGGTCATCGCGACTTGTCCAGGTGTCATTCCGCCGTCCAGCTGAGCTGTAAGCATTGATTGGACAGGGAGACGGTGGTCCACAATCGCATCCTTCAGCATATCTATGTCCAACGCCACCTCGAAAGCACCAGTGCCCATAGGTGCCATCTGCCCAAACATGACATTCTCCGCAATACCGTGGCAGTCGTCCTTCTCGCCAACGGCTGCGGCCTCCATCAAAATTTCGACCGTCTCCTCAAACGAGCAGCGCATTAAAGCTCCGGTGTCGGCTCGGTTGATACCATGGCGTGTGATGGCCATGAGAGTTCCGCGATGCGTCATGAGGTCGCAAAGAAGGGCGAGATGTCGATAGTTCACATAAGAACCGTCGAACTCGATAACGCCACGGAGTTCCTTCATGATTGCTGCCCGGGCGGCCTCAATGCCCAAAACATTAAAAATCTCGACACAGCTGTTGGAATACGTCCTCCGGAAGTCAACGCCATCGATACACATCACAGTCTTCAAGTTGATACCATCCGTTTCCAACACCCATTCCTTCTCCTGCCCAGTCACAATACCACCATCAGCAGAGACAGTGACTTTATCCTGCTCCGTCAAGAACACACGGTTGATCCCCTTTACACCACGGAGACTGACAGAGTTCAGCATCGTGTTTTCGAGCTGCCGCAAGAAGATATCCTCCTCAATGGAACCCATGCCATCGTCTTCCTTGTCTGGACTACCCAACACACGACAACGTATGACAAGCTTTTCGGAGTTATCTTCACTCCAAATGACGAAGAGATCCGTTTTGAAGCTCTCCGCAATCCGACCCGCAACGTAGTGCATTGTCAGCTTGCGATCGATCATCTTCGCACGATCAAGCTCGAGACGGAGGAGCCATGGAGATTGAAGATGGAGCTTTGATTCGATTTCCTCATCAGGAATGGCGAAGAAGGATTCCACGAAGACGGAATCTTCTTCAATGATGGTAGACGTTGGATCAGGGTCATACCAGATTTCGACGGCAGCAGTTACGGTACGAAGCGAGGTATATGCTAGTTCTTGCTGAACATTCTTCGCCAGGGCAGACGAACGGGATATTTCATGGTCGAGGTATACAGTTAACGAGGGCGTCTTGATATTTGTGGCAACATTGATGATTTCCTTCAAACGCGGTACACCAAGGGTGACATTTTTACTGGAGACACCAGCATAATGGAAAGTGTTGAGCGTCATTTGGGTGGCCGGTTCTCCAATTGACTGGGCAGCCAGTGTGCCACACATCTCTCCTGGGTGTACAATCGATTGGTTAAACTTTGTCTCCACCTCACCAATCACCCAATCGAAAGCTTCTCGCGTTAGATGGAACTTCTCCAAAACACGGCGGGATGCAAAGGAAGCCCGAAGATGCATCCTGAAGGTTAGTGTCGAGTTCTCCTGGGCCTCCTTGCTGAGATGGTCGTCGCCACGGACGACAACCAATCGTTTGCCAAGCTCATGCACAGCATCGACAATGTAGGCGGGGTTGAGGTCACTTGGTTTGCGACGATCAACGTGGAAGATTTGGATAGCATTCTGGACAATGCGGTGGAGATTGACAGGAAGATAGTGGGGTTGGGTAGTCGGTACTCGAGGGAAGACAAACTCGCGAAGGAGTCGGCGATCTTCCACCAAACGGGCATATTCCTCATCCAGCTTCACTTGGAGTTCGAGGGAACTGTCGTCGATGCCAACCTGCAAGACACCAGGGAGAAAGCCGCCGGCTGGGTCTGTGACATCTATACGGTAATTGTGTTCAAATTCCCTGTCATTAAGGTGGAATGTCTCAATCGTTTGCTTCTCGATGAAGGCGCCATCCATTCCATCTTCACCATATACAAACTGGATGAGATCGCCGAGGGAATTTCGGACCGTGCCGTCATAGCAAACCATCACGTCCTCAAGAGCTTTGACCAGTCGACGTTGGATATAACCAGTCTCAGCAGTCTTGACGGCAGTATCAATGAGACCTTCACGACCTGCCATAGCATGGAAGAAGAACTCCTGGGGAGTCAGGCCGCGAAGATATGAGTTCTCAACAAATCCACGTGACTCTGGGCTGAAGTCGTCTTTAGTGAAGTGTGGCAGGGTGCGATGACGGAAGCCAAATGGGATACGACGACCTTCGACAGACTGCTGTCCGACACAGACAGACATTTGCGAAATGTTGATGAATGAACCCTTTGAACCGGCGACCACCATCTGCTTGACGTTGTTGTCCTCCTTGAAGTGCTTTTGAGCATATTGACCGGACTTGTCACGGGCCAAGTTCAGCTGCCGTTCCACCAAACTTTCGAAGGATTCACGGATCGTCATACCAGGCAATGCCTTCATACGATCATGAATAGCATCATCGATCATCTGAGCCACGTTCGCCTTCCGTTCAGCAATGTGTTGAGTGATGTATGACATAGTTGCAGAGTCGGCGATAGTATCGCCAATGCCAATGCTGAAGCCGTTATGGAAGAGCCAGAAATTGACGACCATCTGGATGCCAGTAAACAATTGGCGAGTGGCGTCGGGTCCCTTCTCACGGAACACGACGTGCACTAAACCACCCTGCGACGCTCCAACGGTCTTCTTCTCGACAATTCCGAATATCAGCTCGCCATTCTCGATCAAAACACCATCATCGAAAACGGGAGTAGATGATTTCGGGTCTGGCGCACGGTGGATGTTGATACCACGGGGAATGGTCAAGCTGAGGATTTGCTTTCCTGTCCACAGAGGCTTCGGCTTGAGGATAGCAGGAATCGGCACGGAGCCATCCCATTCGGGGACCCACAAGAGGATATTTTGCACTTGATTCCAGTCCAAGAAGGTATCGCGCAGCGTAAACTTTCGAATGCCGCAAAGCGTATCTTGCACAATGCCCATGACGGGTTTGTTGGCCTGGGGCGAAATGATCTGCATTTGTGGTCAGCAATGCAGAACCCAACTTAAACACAGGCGAACTAACCTGTCTGGGAACCCATGCAATCTGGCTAAGTTCAGCTCGAGTTTCCTCACTTTGCGGGACACTAAGGATTATTTAGACGGTCTCCACAACAAACATGTTCACAAAAGGACGTACTGCATGTTCATCTCGTCACCGTCGAAGTCGGCATTGTAAGGTGGTGTTCTAAACATCATGATTAACATGCCAAAAGTGGCTGTTGCAGTCAACTTACACCGAAAGGTTCAGGCGGAAGGCTATGGTGACAATATTAGCAAAAGAGACGAAGTCACGAATCCATGGACACTTACTGGAATAGGGCATAAGTTTGACACGATGACTCATCATACTCATCTTATGCAGAGAGGGTTGACGATTGAACAGTACGAAACTACAAATGATATTAATATCCAAAGCCTAAAAAAAATAGGACAGTGCTTACTCTCCATCCTTGAGGTGCCTTTCGACAATCCAACCATACTGAAGGAAAGCGTCGGCACGCTTGTTGTAACGAAGATCAATTCGTTCGCCGGTGTCCCGAACTACGTATCTTGCTCCTGGGTATGTCGTCGGGCCGTTTCGAACTAGCTCTTGAAGATATGCGATGTTGTACGGCGTTACTGGAAAGGGGTTAGATCAAATACTAGACTGACGAATAAATAGAGTGGCACCCCTCTCAGGATATGTTAAGTTCATCGCTATGGTCTTCGGCACACCAACTTCGTCCAGTTCCAAATTAGGATCGCCCGTGATAACCGTTCGTGCTGAGAAATCCACACGTTTGCCCATCAGATTTCCACGCAGACGCCCTTCCTTGCCCTTTAGTCGGGCACGAATAGCCTTCACAGGTCGACCAGACTTTTGCAGTGCCTGCGGAATACCAGCGATATCGTTGTCCATGTAAGTGGCAACGTGAAACTATGGATATCCGTCAGCCAGGGCTAATGATAAGCTACAGCAATACTTACCTGCAGCAGTTGTTCAAATTCGATGATAACGTGGGCCGGAGCCCCTTCTTGCTCACAGCGTCGGACGTTTGCGGATGCCTTGATGATATCCCCAAGTTTGTAGGTCAAATCGTCCTCACTTCGCATGGCGCCACCATCTACAGCGATACTGGGACGAACAGGAGGGGGAGGAACAGGCATGACGGTCAAAATCATCCATTCCGGTCTGGCGTATTCGTCTGAAAGGCCCAGGAGATGAAGGTCGTGATCGGACATCTTTTTGAAGACGGTGTAAACCTCAGAAGGGGTGATGAGCCTCTTGTCAGGCTGCAACGACTTAACCTCCTGTATAAAGGTAAGTGAGCATTATCCAGTAAAACGAAAGACAAAACTAACGTCATCATCATCCTTCGTCTTCTTGTACTGCACAAAGAGCTTCAGGCCTTCCTTCCTGACCTGAGGTTGACTATGCCCACAGCCACCGTGACCCTTTTTTGCCTCCTCGGCGTCCGGATCCGCACCTTCTTCCTTGGGCTCGTCGGGCTCGCAAATCGTCTTCGTCTTACAATGAGCCCAGACAACCGCCATCCGGTTCTTGGGATCACGGATGTGACGAATCTTCTCCGCAAAATTTGGGTCCGACTTAATACACGAAACATAGAGTGGAATGACATGGAAAATAGAAGTCCAGGAGGGTTTCAAAACGGATATGCAAATAAAAGCGTCAGCGTGAAGTGTCTACGAGATAAGACAATATCTGAGGCACAACAAATTTAACAATACAGGGGGCAAGAGACATCGAGCAATAGTGCAGGGCCTTCAGACGCGCATCCCGTACTGCGTCACAGTAGAGAGCGGTTGGCCAAAATCCATCTATACAATACATGGCCTTTGACAGCACACGTATGTTTATTTTTTCCGCACTCCTCGTTCAGCCCCCCATTTCACCGCACAGCCTCGTGCCCAACCGTTCGCCGCGACGGATGCAATGGGGTCGACGCGGCGATCAAGCGACCGAAACGCGCGCCATATGACCCCCCGTCACGGGTGGAAGAACGCCCTCGATTGTCAAGGGACTAACGTGGAGTGGGTTTGGGGTTCCCCATGGGATGTGGAGAGAGCCCCCAGAAAATTGGGATGGTGGGGTGCGAAACGAGTAGAGGAAAGTAAACAACGCGACTCACGGTGTCGGCTTTCAGCTTTCCACAATTGACACATATACTCTCCAAAATCTTCTTCACTTTCACGATGAAACCTGCATAGCACGCAATATCGATCAGTACCCGTTTGAGAAGTTACAGTAAGCAACACACCTGGATGAAAAACGGGCCTCGCCAACTCGATATGACCAAAATGACCAGGACATTCCGACATCCCTTCGCCGCAGGTTTGACACTTGAAATTCCGGTCGATAGTGCCCATACGCGGGTCCATCAGTCCGCCCATCTTGGGCTTGTGAGTCGCTTCGTCCATAACTTCTGGATGTTCGATTTTGGCAACAGAGATGGCTTTCTATGAGTCAGGAAGGGCTGTTTGTAAGCACTTCTAGGACCGTGATAAAATTCATGAAAGAAAACGCACGATCTCCTCTGGTGACAGGATACCAAACTGAACCTCCTTTACTTTGCGAATGGGAGCCGCGGAATAGGCGAACTGATGGCCGAGCATGGTGACTTAAACAAAAAGGATGCAGTTGAAGATGGTGATAATAGGGTAGGAAAAAAGCAATATTTTAGGATGAAAGGGCTTGGAAAGGAAATTATGGTGTATGGGTAAGGCCTTGTATAATCCGGGGAAGCTTTGGAAGCCTGTGGTAAGCTTTTTTGAGGGTTGCTGGCTGCGAGACCCAAGAGACCGAAAACTTCTCTAAAAGATAGAGAAAACCGAGGGAAAGCAGCTGTCGCGGCCGAAGACTAGTGGCTAACGTCCAAACGACCTATTAGACCACAAAACACGAGACCAGAGGGTGGTATTGTGTGTCCAAAGGACGATGATGAGGAATTGCGTGGTGGTTGAGGGACAACCAACGATGCAGACTCCCAGTTTCCGACTCCGATACATGTCGGCTCCGCATATGGCTTACCGTCACATTTGTCACTAGAATTTGTCACACAAAACAATGGACTTCGAAAGGTGGGACCCTTCCTCCTCACCTATTATGTATTTGAAACACCAACGAAATGCAGTTGAGGATCGAGCAGATAAATTTTGACTTCGGACCCGCCACACTTTTTTTTGATATTTTGTTTAGGATTTTTTGAGATTTTGTTGACATTTAGTCGGAACTTGAATACCTGGTCCAACTGTTTCCAGGGTTTCTCGCTGTTTGATCATGATCTGCAGCACCTTGGATATTGTCCGGGGCACTACACCCGTTCTACGCCTTGCTCTTTCGGATCCAGTAACCGTTCAAGCGCTCTTCTTCACAGATACCCAGCTCCATCTCTGAAGATATGAGGAGCCCAAACCGCCCCCATCTCGCGTTCGAGGTCTTATCTCGGCGTTATCGTTTTAGAACTCATGTTGGAAGCATGTAAGGCGCTATTTTCGACGATGACTCTATTGGCGAGCCGTAGAAAGCGGGAAACATGATTCTTCATCGCCCAACGTCCCCAACAGCCATGAAGGCGGTTGGCCAAAACACCCGGTCACGATTAGTAATTAGTGGCCCGACTCTGCCTTGGTTCCCTCTGACTCAACCTGACTCGGCTGCCCCTCCCAACTACCTTCAAAGATCTACCTGAAGCCAAAATACACTTCTAGACGCAGGTAAATCTGGAGAGGCAACACACTTGCTTTCCGCTATATGTTCGCAATGGGGACACTCTACCACAATTGTCTCTACGAAAGTCAACCGGATTCAAATCTTTGCCTTTACGAAAGCAAAACGCTTTGTGATTTGAGAAGGCTTGTCGTCTTACTAGGCTTCATCATTCATGCCAGCTCCCGTTGTTCTTCTATGAGCTTTGAGTACTTTATTGCGTAATTGCGTGTTCCCGTTGCGCGTGTTGCTTCACTTCCAATTCTTCTCGGACTTGCAGTAATTTGTGCTCAAAATTTCATCTAAATGCTTCGAAACAACACCGGGTACTGATCCACGCTGCCGCACTGGACCCACAAACCGAAGCACTCACGTGAAGGGTTATCAGATCTCCATGTAACAATGTGTCGATATTTATAGGCCGTTGTATCAATGTATAAGGCGCATCTGCGATTAATAGACAACACCACCCCACCCTGTGTACGTCGCAACGACTGTCTAGAATACATAATATGTAACATAAGAAAAACAATGACGCGGTCCAAAAAGCAACAGAAGGGTTGACACGACCTTGTACTTGACTCTCATGACATTGCCAGTAGTAACGAAAGCCTTCATCAATCAATGGGCGCCTATTCATAACGATCTATAAGTACCGCAAATTTCGACTCTACCCTTCAGCACCTCTAAATACATACTCATCTTCTCCCACTCGACTCATATCGACGATCAACCTAATTCATTATGTCGTCTTCTACCTCAATCGACAACTGCGACAATGCAGCCTCAAAGCAACTGGAACAGGTGGTCCCCTTCGTTGAAGGCACCCCCACAGCAGTTGCAATACAAGATGCCCCAAGCGATGATCTGCCTAAAAAAATGGCTATGGAACTAGTGATGGGAGCGCAACTAGTTCCGTTAGAGACGATAAAAGTAATGGAAAGTTTGGGCACACAAGCAAAACAAGAGGACGAGGAATTTGGGGCAGAAGGAGAGAATACCGCGGTCGTTGAAGCTGACAACGGAGAAGTTTCTCGTTCGGTGGATTGCCCGGCGTTCAAGCCTGCTGCAAGGATTGCGCACAAACTAGACGCCATCCCCGAGCTCCAACTCACGCTAGACGACGATAACGCATTTACACCGCCCATATCTGGGGAAATACCTGCACCAAGGGGATCACCCAACCAAGTCGATGACCCTGACAAGATGCTCCGAGATATCATCCAAGCAGTGAGTAACTTCTACTTGCCTCGTATGCTAAATGCTGTATGAAATCTTCACATCACCAAGGCATGGTCTGAATTCGTCGTTGATGATCCAATATTCCGGCAGGAGTTGGAAGTCAACACCGAGGCCAAGAACGACCTGCTTGAAAAGGTGTGCATCGTTGACAAGACTGGTGGCATGCTCGTCCTTAATAAACCCGACTGTCAGTGAACACCAGTCGAATTGTTTTGTTACTCGTACATTGCCTACCTCTCGATGCTCTCCTCTTGTTTTTTTGGTTATAATGTTTTCTTGGGTTAAGTTGTACCCCGTGGCTGTTTACTAATGCTACCCTGCTCGATCCTGCCTGGCTTTGCTCCTGTCCTGAAACTGCTATCTTGCTTTTTGTAAATGGAATAATTTGCATGCTACGACGAAGTATTCCGCGCAAAGCCGCATGGAGGTGCAAGATTGGTCAAACTTGCATGGTTAATGATCGAAACCCGGTCGGCGTTCAAGAAGTTCAAGAACTCGAAGGCGTGTATCGTATATCTAGTTCCATATAACATGGAAATGTCGGTTCTGGATTTAATCCCAATTCAACCATTTGACGCTCTTGAAAATACTACAAATATGACAGGAAAATGTGAGGATGGGATGAGTCTTCTTCTTTCAAGAAAAGTGCTATCGCACTGACCTTCTTATGTCGTTTCCAATTGGCGCCTTCGCAGTTATTGGCAGAGCTATGCGAAGCCAATGGAACGGTCATGACCAACAATATTCACCTTAAATCTGTGTACCTGCAATATTTGTCAAATGCTAGAGATCAGAGAACAATCTTAGGAAGAGTATAAGTGATCGTACACACACAGGCTGGACAAATGCCCCACTTGCTCGTTTTCGAACTTGGATTGGCACTATCCTTCTTGTGTCCGCAACAACTGGAAGAAAGTGAAAATTCGACCCCATCTGGCTTGTCTATCTTCGTAGGAGGCATGAGAGGAGTACCTTCAGTCATTGTTGCCATCATCATATGCTGCGCGTCGACAATTTGGAAACAAGGATTAGATCCCGCTTCAGAGGTGGTGAATCTGGATTCGCCAAATTTCAAGGAGGCCCCCTGAACATGGCATAACACTTGCTTAGATCAAGACGCGGAGTTCGGGTAGAAGAACCCATGAATGAAATTGTATTCATTTCTCTTGCCGGCTGCCTGGTAAACGCAGGAGGATTCAGGGATGCAACGAAGTGACCAACTGCAAATTTCGTTTGTGTGTTAAAGGTCAGGACCTAAAGCCATCCGAGTGAGTTTGCCCACAATTGCACCAGGGATACCATGCTTCCGATATTTTCAGTGATGTAGCTCGAATTCGACGCGGCTTTCATTTCTGTTTGTGGTTTTAACAGGTTTCAACCGTCGGTTACGGTTCGAACGTCAAGGCAAATTGCGACTTGGAAGAGAAGAAAGGTACTCAACGGCCCTTAAGTAAAAACTGCGAGGTTGAGTTCCGACAATAGTGTTGTACTTAAGGCGATGTAGACTAAGGTGAAGCCTGGGTGAAGCCCTCCAAGTTGTGAGTCGAAACCCTGACGCGTTGATTGGCTGGCATGAACGTGACCTATTTAGCGGTGACGTCACTCACTAGGACAGTTCAGTTTTGCCGACTTTCTTAGTCTTCCTTTACAACCAACGCGCACAGATGTTACAGACAACATTCATGATAGCGGCGTAAACGCTGGATCTCCCAGCGCCAAACTTGCTGACATCAAGGCTGAATGCCGTACCATTCCCACCTCTGTCCCACTTGCCTGAGTTGCACCTACCAGTCGCCGTGGCTAAGTTAGTAAATTTTGAACAGGGCACCAACTTTGACCCACTAGTTCTTATCTTCAACGTCAGTCGTGGGTGTGGTTTGCTCATTTGGTCCAGCTGCTTTCCTCCATGTGACAGTAAGACAAAAATATTATCTCTGTGTCGCAGGAAACTACTGACATTCTTCTTTGGTTATCTAGATGTTCCGCTTCAATTTCAGGCCACCCAATGCTTCTACTTATAAGGATATTCCCATGAACTTTCAACGGGCACCCGTTTCTTACAATGGAGTCACCTCTGCTAAATCGGAATACTATGTAATGGGGTTCGGGAACGGCTTCGGGCTATGGTTATTCTGGTTGGAAAAAGCGAGTTGGGAGAAATCCCCTATCCTCACCTTCATTTTTTTAAACCAGTCTACGAATACCTGGAAGATGCGCGGAGGTTTGGGCCGAAAGATAGAACCTCCAAGATATCATTGACGTCCTTCTTAAGTCGAGTATAAAACATGTATGTCGTGGTGCTCTGATCTTCATTCCGCTATGGCGAATATCCTCCGAAGGATCGAGAAGAAGATTGCCCTCGACAATTACTCCAACGAGGCCAACGAAGACCTTCTTCCAAGTCCTCCTGAAGCCCGTACCTGGACATGGTGGAATTATAGCTCGGTTTGGGCAGGGCAATCTCTGGATGCAACTTGGGTATGTTTCCTCGACTTATTTTGATCTTTCATTTCGCGTTCTTGCTCATTTTTTCGTCAGTGGAGCGTTGGTTCTTCCTTTATTAGCGTCGGCCTCACAGTGAAACAAACCATCGCCTCTGTCCTCATCGGTTGTGCGATCCTTGGTGTTGCGGCTGTGTAATGGCCCTCTTGTATCAGTCATCTGGCGTTGTCTAACTTGCTTTTAGTCTCAATGCAACTTTTGGGGCTCATTATCACGTCGGCTTTCCCGCAATGATTCGGTACGTGCGCGTCTCACGATACATTTCAGCTAGTCTGATCGACCCTTTTCTAGCCCAACCTTTGGTGTCACAGGTTCAAAGTGGTTTGTGGGTCTGCGAGGACTAATTGGAATTGTAAGTATATCATTTTTTTCTGAAATATGTTTCTGATATTTCTTACCTTTAGGTTTGGTAGTAAGTTTCTCGAAATGGTTGTATTGTTTATAATGGAACTAAGAGCTGTGGCCGATCAGTGCCATCCAGGTGTTCTACGCCGCCCAATTGATGAACATTATGTGGATCTGTGTGTTTGGCCATATATACAAGGATTGGAACCCGCCCGTACCGTCGTCTGCTGGTACCGATGCTAAAACCATCATGAATTGTACGTATTTGATGTCCTGGGCAGACCGGCCTTCTGTCTTATCTGTAGTTCTCAGACTTCCTCGCGTGGGGAATCTCATTACCATTGTCGCTACTTCACCCGTCAAAGTTGCGCGCTGTCTTCTCGACAAGAGCTATGTTCGGATTCATCGCCTTTTTCACTATGTTTGGTGGGCCTTGACATATTTCAATCCATATAAACGATATCAATCTCCTTTACAGTATGGTGTACCGTTTTAGGTCAGAAAGACCCCGCCGGTTTCAAGGGTTTCAGCATCCTACAAGAAAACCCAATCGCTGGAGCTGCCGTTGGGTGGGCGACAATGAGCTCTATCAACTCCATTCTCGCCACCACCGCACCTATGATCACGAACCAGTCCGACGTCTCTCGCTACGCCAAGACGCCCGGACAAGCTGGCTGGCCTCAAGGCATGACCATTTTCGTCACAAAAACGGTGATTGCATTTTTCAGTATAATCTCAGCGGCTTCTCTACAATCGCGCTACGGAGGCATCGCAAAATGGAATATTTGGGACCAGCTTGATCTCCTACTTAACGAGAATTGGTTTGCAGCGACGCGATGTGGATGGTTTGTTTATTTTCATTGGGTCTCGTTTTAGTACGCGCTGAAGTTTTTTTTTGCATAGTTTCATCATTGCCTTGGGAGTCTTTTATTCAGTCCTCGTCACCAACGCATACTGTAACACAGTTCCTTTCGGCGCTGATATCGCCGCCATTTTCCCTCGTTCGTTTTTTTCCAGTCTTTCAGTTGTAACATCTGCTGAAAGCGACATCTTCCTGTAGGTTATTTCAGTCAGTTCGACCACTTCCTCATTGTCCAGCCTTAACTGTTGTGGGTCCTAGACATGATTCGTGGACAAATACTCGTCACCCTCGTCTCGATGCCAGTCGTGCCTTGGCAGATCCTGTGAGCCTTCCGCTTCTGTCTCACAGATCACTCTAACCTCGGCTTTAGGACCAACGCCCAAGCTTGTACGCCAGTGCTCCAAATTTCTCAATCCTCCAAGTTTAACTAACCGGATTTCAGTCTTGACATTTTTAGGAAGCTACACCTTCCTCATGGGTGCTCTCCTCGGTTGCCAATGGGGTGATTTTGTCCTCCGAAGAGGGAACTAGTAAGCCTTAGCATTTGTACTTGAACACTCTCTGAAGTGTTTCCCAGTCACGTTCCATCCATGTTTGATTACTCAAAGGAATCCATCTACATGTATTCGCCTCGAGGATATAACTGGAGAGGCTTTGCTGCATGGCTAATCGCATTCTGCGTTATCTTTCCGGTTAGTGCATCTCACAGCAGTCTATGGTATTTTGTTATCTTACATTGCTTTATAGGGTCTCGTTGCCGCCTACATTCCTGAGAAGCTGAGCATTGCTGCGCAGAGAATATACAGCATGGTGCTCTTTTCTCCCTCGTCCTCTCTTCAACACCAACTAAACGATTCTTATCTATTAGGGATGGCTTCTCGGTGTTCCTCTCGCCGGCTTTAGCTATCTTGCCTTCAACATACTTTTCCCTGTACCAGTTCTCCCAGCTAAGCATTCGGAAGATCCTGTAGCAAAGAAATGGCTCGGCATGAGTGAACTGCATGGTACCTTTCATACTCCTTGAACCCCATTCTCTTTGTCTGACTTTGCTCGTGAAGGAATCTTTCCCGGAGACACTATCAATGGAGCAGACAGTGCATCGACTGACGGTTCATCGATAGGAGAGGACGAGAAGGAAAAAAACTCCGTGACTGTTCTCGCTGTTATGGCATAGCCGATGGATTTTAAGCATTTCAATTTACTTCAAGTTGTAGATCAGTTGTTTGCCGATTTCACTTGCATTCAAAGCTGCGAACATCTGGCATCATGTGTGGTAAAGCAAAGCAACAAGGAACATTGTCCGACATGGTTATACAATTGGCGGCTTATACGGATAATGAGAAACCCAGTGCCTTGCGATTTCTTCCCTCGTGGCCACCCAGACGTCCGTCTTGCCAGCTATGAACTCTACGAACTACGGAGGTTCAGACCTCGTGAATAAATTAATGTAATGTTAGGTTAAGACTAGAACACACCTGCTTTATTGCCGGAAAACGGCCTGGCCGGCCCAGCATGCGTGCATGAAGGGCGACAGTTATGAATGCTGGATGTCCATTCAATCCTTCTTCGTAGAGGGTGTCTGTTAGGGGACCTGTTAAAGGAATGGCACGAACACAACCAACAAATTCCCGTACCGAATGAACTCTTAATGTGCTCGTAATATGCCATGGAGGAGGCGAACCCTGGTGCGATGTAGAACTTGAAGTCATTGGAGTCATAGGTGTATGGCACTAGGAGAAGGCCGTTCTCTGGACCTGTTATTGGGTCCGGGATCCAGTACGGCAAGTCATCAGCATCTGAATGGAAGAGTCAGCCTCACACCCAAAAGAAAGGGAACGAAAGGACGTGAACGTACACGTGTCCGAATTATACAACAATTCAAGATCCAGCTCTCGATAAACCTTGGAAACAAGAGCACGGCTTCGAGGAGATGGGCGACCGTAGTACCAGCCCACAGGGACCCTTCCAGAGGGACTGGTCTTACGAAAAGATTCTATCGCCTGACGGATGTATGCCTCCTCGGCTTCTGCGTCCATGTGTGTGTAATTGATCCAGCGATAGCAATGAGAAGCCGTTTCGTGCCCGGCTTCTTCGCATGCCTTCGCTATCTCGCTGAGAAAATAAAAATAAGAACGATCCCTGGAAGGAGCAGGGAAGAATTACGGATTAGCCTCGTATGCTTTTCCAACGGCGTAGATGGTGATATGTATGTTGTGCTTTTCAAATAAGTTGAGCAGTCGCCACATCCCCCGACGAGAGCCGTATTCGAACTGGCTCTCCATAGGGAGGTCTTTCTCGCCTACGAGAGGAGGTCTCTACAGAAAAAGAAGAAACTTGATTCAGCAACCAGAAAAAGACCCCCGACCAATCGCTTTGCAGCACCTACCGGACCGGTTTCTTGTAGGTTCGACTCTGCTTGAGCGTCCCCATTGTCCAGAGAATTCTCGCCTCCTTCCTCATAATTTATGACGAAATTGATGGCGATCTTCGCGCCGTTGGGCCAGTTGGGATTCGGTGGGAAACGCCCATAGCCAGCGAAGTCGCGAGGAGGAAAGTTGGTCAGAGGGATAGTTGACATCTTGCGGAGGCTGGCGAATCCGGTATTCTATATAAATGTGGGTGTTCATGATGCTCCATATGTAGGCCTGGGACTCCAGATCTCACGGAATAATAATAGGAGATATGATTACATCGACTTCTTGTTCATGACTTAAGATTTGGTAGGGGCCACATAGGGATACTGGGCTTTCCAATGCCTTGCGATCTGCTCCCTAGTAGCAACCCACACGTCTGACTTCTCAGCAATATACTCCACAAACTATGAAAAAGAAATTGTGAGCAAGAAAGTTCAACAAACGAAACGAGATATACCTTTTTGATAGCTGGGAATCTTCCCGGTCGGCCAATGACACGCGCATGAAGGGCGACTGTCAGGTACGATGGCTGGCCGTTCTGTCCCTCTTCGTAAAGCGTGTCAAAGGCATTCTTGGCGTGCTCGAAGTAGGCCATGGAAGAGCCAAAACCTGGTGCAACAAAAAACTTGAAGTCATTGCAGTCGTAGCTGTAGGGCATCATCAACAATCCCTCTTCGGGCCCGACGATGGGGTCTGGTATCCAGTATGGGAGGTCGTCGGCATCTAGACATTGATTTTATCAATAAAAGCTTATTCAAAAATTTTAGGGGGGGGTATTTACAAGTATCAGCTTGGTAAAGCAGCTCCAGTCCAAGCTCGTGGTACACCTTGGAGACAAGAGCACGGCTGCGTGGGGATGGGCGGCCATAGTACCACCCAACAGGTACTTTACCAGTCGGACTAGTGCGCTTGAACGATTCGACTGCTTCGCGGATGAGTTTCTCTTCTGACTCGGCATCCATGTACGTGAAGTCGATCCAGCGGTAGCAATGAGACGCGGTTTCATGGCCGCCTTCTTCGCATGCCCTTGCAATGTCCCTTTAATGTAGGATAAGTATTGTGAATAGGCCCCGCGAATATGTTGAACTCACGGTTGTTGTTCATAGGCCTTGCCCACAGCATAGACGGTCACTGCGATCTTGTGTTTCTCAAAGAGGTTCAAGAGGCGCCACATCCCGCGGCGCGAGCCATACTCGAACTGAGTCTCCATAGGAATATCGCGCTCGCCCTGCAAGGGTTGTTTCTGAAAAAATTCAGAATATCAGGCCAATACCAAATGAAAACCTAAGAGAAGACCCACAGGGCCGACTTCCTGAAGCATAGCCTCAGCCTGAGCATCACCGTTGTCGAGTGTGTTCTCGCCACCCTCCTCGTAATTGATAACAAAATTGACCGCAACCTTGGCGCCGTTGGGCCAGTTGGGGTTAGGAGGGTTGCGTCCGTACCCGACGAAATCCCTTGGAGCAAAATTGGTGAGGTCGATTGTGGGGGTGGACATGGCAGATGGGAAGATAGAGGGCACTGTTGACGATGTGTGAATGCCAGGAAATAAGAAGTGAAGGATGCCGAGTTCGATAAGAGGTCCCAGTTGTTACAAGCCATATTGCTGGGTCCGCTATTTTTGAAAAAAGTTCATGCCCACGATAGACGGAGGTCAGGAGAGAAAGCGTAATTCCATCTCTGCCATGGTCGAAGCTGAGCGCTGATGTCTCGTCCGAGTCCTTTCGCTTTTGGAAAACAATTGCCGTGGAATATGAAGCTTTGAAGATTCACAGGAAGGCTGTCGAATATCCTATCAGCAAGATAAGCGTGCTGGCTCAGCCTGGTTCAACGTTGTACAACTTGCCACAGACTGGAAGAGACGGAACCTTCCCACGGCCTTGAAAGCCACTGGCATTATCTCTTTGTGCAACCTCTACGCACTTGTCGTATTCGCGAACACTTGTTGTTATTTACAAGCTGGTTTCCCCCTATATAAGTCTCCAACGCCCAATATCGGTCGTCCAGCCTCCCTGTTCATCTGCTCAGATCTAGAGTTAAATGCACCTGACCAGGATACTATCGCCAACCCATATCGTCTTGTTCCATGCCGCAGACAACGACAACACCGAAAGGGGGCCAGACCATTGAATTATGGAGGATCAGGGGTTTATTCCCGAACCAACTTGAACAATTAATCTTGGCAGTTTTATGTTTCTTAGCTCCAATTTGCCACCGTTAGTCTGGTGGCAGCTCCGTCGGGCCTCCTTAACCTCCATCTCTACCACCAATGAGCCTGTTAAGCGAAACGTGCGTCGTGTTCACTTGCTCATATTTCTCGTTCAAGTCTGCTGATATTATATCACAGGTTCAGAGGCATTCCCGCCGCCGTGTTTTACCTTACAGTTAACCGAATTATAACGCTGAAGGAGAACTTGGGACATTTCAGCCTTCATGTTAATGTCAACAAACACCCCCACTTATCCAATGTCCAGATTAATTGCGACACGTCACAGCTTAGACCATTCTCAACACAATGCAAGCTGCCAAAGGCGATCACGATTTCCTTTTCTTGAATGGTCGAACTTCTCGCCCGTAAAAATAGTCGCCAGTACCAGGATTTTGCGGTGATCTGTCGGTTGTTCGTAACAATGCACTACTAACTCCGATATTGACCCTCGACGACGAACTTGTCCGAAAGTTTACTAGAAGCACGAAACAGAGCTATAAAACCACCAACATATTACTGACCTTACGGGCTCCCAATTTCTCCTAGGTAGCCCTCGAGTCCTAAGCCTGGCCAGCATTGTTTCTAATGTTGTTGTGGTCGCTTAGTCTGCTTCTCGGCTTCGTTCAGCTTTGTGCATCCTCAGCCCTCTGGGATGACGTCGCCGAAAAACATTCCTGGGTCGACATTCCTAGTGGCTGGGAACTCAAAGCCGCTGCCGCTGCTGACCACCCGTTCGAATTACAAATTGGTTTGAAACAGGATGGCATTAAGGAGCTCATCAAAAACTTGATGGAAGTCAGTGACCCTACACACCCGAGGTATGCCATGTTGAATAAGCGTTTTTCCAAAAGCTCACGACATGAACTTGTTGCAGATACGGCCGGCATCTGATAAAAGAAGAGGCTGAAGCCTTCATGGCTCCTCATGTCGAATCCAGTGCGGCTGTCAACGAATGGCTCGATTTCCACGACGTCTCTTCAAGGGCTCAACGCTCTAAAGCTGGTGATTGGATCACACTGGCTGTCTCCATCAAAGAAGCTGAGCGAATGTTGGGTACAAAATACCATGTCTACAAGCATGTTTCCTCAGGCGAAGAAGTTGTCCGCACACTCAGGTATTCACTTCCTAAAGAATTACACTCACACATCGATGTCGTCGCACCGACGACATATTTTGGGACACTCAAGAGTATGCGAACATCCTGCTTCCTGCAGTCAAACGCAAACGCCACGCCTATCACTGATCAAGAGGCATTATCAGACGCAACCGTTCCATTGAGCTGCGATAAAATCATCACGCCTGCTTGCTTGAGGACCCTATACAAAACTTCTACATACCTTCCGAACGTGACGAACGTCAACATACTTGGTATCGCCGGCTATCTCGACGAATTCGCCAATACCGCTGATCTCCAGGTAGATCCTTCGCATTGGTCAATAACACACCCTCATGATTTTGCTCGTAGACGTTCTTCAAGAAATTCCGGAAAGAGGCTGTTGGTAGTGCCTTCCAAACTGTTCAAGTCAATGGGGGTGGCAATGACCAAGCCCGTCCTGGAGTGGAGGTTAGAAATCAACGTCAGTATGAAGATTTTGCTGATGCTGTTCCAGGCGAATCTTGACCTTCAATATTCGACTGCCATCACTTTCCCGATTCCAAACATCTATTACAGGCAAGTAAAGTACATACCTGAGAACAAATTTGCATCTTGAACGTCTTCTCCAGCACTGGTGGATCGCCTCCCTTCATCCCAGATAATAACACACCAAAAAACACGAACGAACCTTACCTCGATTTCATGAATTACCTCTTGGCACAGAGCACCATCCCACAAACTCTTAGCATTTCATACGGCGAAAATGAACAAACAGTAAGGCTTAAAAAGAGGATCGTTATGGCTCATTAAAGTAACGAATTCTCTTACCAGGTCCCCTATGACTACGCAACAAAGGTTTGCGAAATGTTTTCTATTTTGGGGTCAATGGGGACAACGGTCTTCTTCTCCAGTGGTGATTTTGGGTATCTTTTTCCGTCCTTGTATGAGTTTTAAACAAGAAACTAATTCCCGCTTCACAGGGTTGGTAACGGTGACTGTTCAACGAATGATGGAAAAAATGAGAAATTATTCCAACCCATGTTCCCCGCATCGTCAGTGGAAGTTGAACTGGACAACCCACCTCACACTGAATGTATATCTGACGCAGATGCCCGTTTGTGACTACTGTTGGCGGGACTATCAAGGTTAACCCGGAAACAGCCGTTGACTTTTCTGGTGGTGGATTCTCGAGATACTTCGCGGCTCCTCTCTATCAAAGCGCCGCTGTGAGCACCTTCCTCGCTGGTCTTGGTGGCCAATATGCCGGACTTTTTAAGTGGGCTGTCATCTGTTCCGATATTGAACATAATTGATGTTATATTACCAGCAAAACTGGACGAGCGTATCCTGACATTTCTGCCCAAGGCGCATCCTTCCAAGTCGTCGTCGGTGGAAGGACAGTTTCGGTTAATGGTACTAGTGCCAGCACTCCGGTAAGCCGTGATAAGATTGCGTGCTATGATATTTATTAACATCTTCGAAGACTGTGGCGGGCATATTTTCGCTCCTGAATGATTTCCGCATGTCCTCCGGAAGGCCGTCATTGGGGTTTATCAACCCTCTGATATACTCAACTGCTTCTTCCGGCTTCACAGACATTACGTCAGGGTCAAACCCTGGGTGCGGAACCAAGGGTAAGTCGGCGCAGTGTCAGGAGAGTGCAAGTTGAGCAAACATCCTTATGCATAGGTTTTACTGCCGTAAAGGGATGGGATCCTGTAAGCGATTTCTTTTTTTTTATTGCATGCCTTTTGACTCGATCTACAATCAGGTAACTGGGCTTGGAACTCCCAACTTCCCCGCGCTACAGCAACTCGTTTGAGCTTACGAAGCATCCCAGATTCATTTCTTGACGACCCTCCTGTGAGTTTGCCACTGACAACTAAAGAAAGGCTAGATATTATGAATAATATACCAGACCTTGTTCAACGTTCAGACGAGTTACGACAGATGACAATTTAGACCCGTCGCAACACAATTCAAGCCGCTACAGTGGAACTTCCATTCCCATTTATTGAGGGATCAAATCTGTCTATCGATAATCTTGCACTAGGAGAATATCGACAGTGCCAGGATTTCTGTGAAAACTTGGCCTCGCTCCTGCTTTTATTATACATTCACCGGGAATATCGGGCTTTAACTGGTCACAGCACCAGGATAATCCGAAAGTCGTGGAAGTTCTGTGGAAAGGCCGCACAAATCCGAATTCTGAGTGAAAGAGGCTTTTAGAGGAGCAAACTCGAGCAATTCCCGTATAAAAGGCACCATCATAATTTTCAGCCCGCACTGGTACCGCACGATGGCAATCCTATGCACTTAAATGCACTCCGCGCTTTCCAAAGCTGGCCTGCTTCGAAAGTTAGCTTTGCAGAGACCACGAACCCCTTCCTTCTCCCGATCCTGGTCCTTGTTCCCCCCGAAAGAACTAGGCTATCGATAGCTTGCCAGCGGAAGCATTGACCCCTTTCTGCCTTTGTATTCTATACCCACTTGCCTATGCGGCGTAGGCAGGGATGGTTATACTTGCTGATGGGACTCTTCTGAAAGTAATGCATGGAGCTATAAAGCTACCCGCCGGTAGATGATTAAAACGCTCTCGATTCCTCCTACGCCTGTTGGAAGTTTTCAAGCTTCAAGCCTGATCAGCCTTGTTCCCGATGTTGTGGTCAGCTATTCTGCTTGTCTGTTCAACGCAGCTTTGTGCATCTCGAGCACTCTCCCAGAGGTGGGATGACTTCGATGAGAAGCATTCCTGGGTCGACATTCCTACGGGTTGGAAATTCAAAACCGTTGCTCCACCTGATCATTTGCTTCAGCTACGAATTGGTTTGAAGCAGGATGGCATTGAGAAGCTCGTCGAAAATCTGATGGAAATCAGCGACCCTAAACACACAAGGTACGTTTTATTGAACGAGTGGTTTTGAAGGCCTAGGCTCATGGCTTGGATGTCTCGCAGATATGCGCAGCATTTAACTAAGGAAGAGGTCGAATCCTTCATGGCTCCTCATGCCAATTCCACCGTGGCTGTTAACGAGTGGCTCGATTTCCATGGTGTCTCTTCAATGGCTCTCCGCTCCAACGCTGGAGACTGGATCATGCTCCGTGTTCCCGTCGAACAAGCTGAGCGAATGCTGGACACCAAATACAATGTATATCAACACGGTCCCTCTGGAGAAGAAGTTGTCCGCGCAGTCAGGTATTCACTTCCCAAGGAACTTCATTCACATATCGACGTCGTCGCTCCGACGACATATTTTGGGACACTCAAGAGTATGCGTTTCTTGCAGCGAGCTTTCAATCATTTTAGCGACGAAGAGTCTTCCGTGCCTGTATCAGACGCTACCGTTCCAACGAGCTGCGCTACCACCATTACGCCTGCTTGTTTGAGAGCCTTATATGGCACTTCTACCTACGTTCCGAACGCAACGAACGTTAACAAGCTCGGTGTTGCTGGCTATCTCAATGAATTTGCCATTAAAGCTGATCTCCAGGTAGGCCATTCACACTGTTCAATATCCTTTCCCATAATTTGGCTGGCAGGCATTCCTCAACCGGTATCGACCAGACGCTGCTGGCGGCACCTTCCAAATTGTTCAAGTCAATGGGGGTGGCAATGATCAAACTGATCCCGGAGTCGAGGTATGCGAAATCCAACGTCAGAACTGAGTATTTTTTTTTGATAATTTCAGGCAAATTTGGATATTCAATATACTACTGGAATCTCTTATCCGACACCCAATATTTACTACAGGCGAGTAAAGTGCAACCTCAAAAACAAATATGTATCTGTAACCACTTCTGCCTTTGTTTATAGCACTGGTGGATCCCCTCCCTTCACTCCAGATAGTGCGACACCTACAAACACGAATGAACCGTACCTGGATTTCTTGAGCTTCCTCTTGCAATTGAACCAGAGCACCATCCCGCAAACTCTTAGCATCTCATATGGTGATAACGAGCAAACAGTGAGGTTTTGAATAGGAACTGTCAGGATATATATTAACGCAACGAACCTCCTTAGGTTCCCCTTGATTATGCGACCAAGGTTTGCAACATGTTCGCTATTCTAGGATCTTTGGGAACCACAGTGGTTTCTTCCAGCGGTGATTCTGGGTATCTTTCTCTCTACTTAGCAATACAACGACAAAAATGCTGAGCCGCTGATCGATGATAGGGTTGGAGATGGTACGTGTTTTACAAACGACGGCAAAAACAACAGGCTATTCCTGCCCACGTTTCCCGCATCGTTAGTCGAGATTGAATTTAACCTGGCTACCTAACGCTGACTACTTAATCTGACATGAAGGTGCCCCTTCGTTACTGCTGTTGGCGGCACAACCAGGATCAGTCCAGAGACAGGTATAAGTTTCTCTGGTGGCGGATTCTCGCGATACTTCGCAGTTCCTTCGTATCAAAGCAGCGCTGTGACCGCCTTTCTCATTGCTCTTGGCACAACGAACGCTGGACTATTCAAGTTGGTACACCCTAGATTGGATGCCGACATAAATTCATGACATATATTTACAGCCAAGCAGGGCGGGCGTATCCTGACATCTCTGCGCAGGCACAGGGCTTCCAGGTCGTCGTCGGTGGCCTCACACAATCTGTTAGCGGAACAAGTGCCAGCTCTCCTGTAAATTTTTCTATCGTGGAGCCATCGGAAGATAATTATTGACGATCTTGAAGACTGTGGCAGCCATATTTTCTCTCTTGAATGACTTTCGCATTTCCAATGGAAAGAATTCATTAGGGTTCATCAATCCTCTGATATATTCTACCCTTCGTACTGGCTTCACAGATGTTACGTCGGGTTCAAACCCTGGATGCGGTACTAGTGGTAGGTTTGGAGTGTCAAGAGAGAGGAGAATGCACTTTTAACAAACACTCTCGTGAATAGGCTTTACTGCCCGCGGTGGATGGGATCCGGTACTTAGCTATTTTCCTTCCTCATTTTGGCGCCGTTTCAGACTAACCGATAAACAGGTGACTGGCCTTGGGACTCCCAACTTCCTGGTGCTACAGAAACTCGTCTGAAGTGACGAAGTGCCTTGTATTCACATGTCATTTGCCGGTAACCCTTCCTTAGTATAAACGATGTACTTGCATATACATGAGACGTCTAGATCATATTTTATAAATGACGTACAAGCCAGATTGCAGGCTAGAGACCTGTCTTTTGCTGGTATCTTTGAAAAAATTTCGAATTGGTCTGGGATACCGGGTATACTATAGGCGGGGGATTTCTAAGTTCGACGATTACATATATAAAGGTGCCAGCGCCAGCGGTATGTGCTGCCAGTGGCTGCATAATTTTCTCCTTTCAACATCGACGATCATGCATCATGAGTTGCACCTCTCACTCTTTCCAGCACTGACTCTTCCTCTTCTGAGGGTTCTGGGCGTCTGGGGGGTTGTCAATCAGTGACTCTCCAGCGAAAGTTGGTTCTGAGCCTATTGTTATGGAGAACCGTGACCTACTAGTGCATGTGTCATTACGAGTCCTATATTTCCTATTTCTTTTATCGATCTGAACCCACCAAAAATTTGGCGGGTGTAACGCTCCACGCGGACGCGTTGTCGGTGTTTTCTCAACCATGCCCGCGTCGTCTCTGTGCTGTCTTCCCTCCCTCGTCTTTCATTGTCTCTCAATCGGAAGTCTCGAAGTTGTTCGGTCTGTCTACTTTTCCATACACATTCCTTCTCTGCCTTATCTAATTAAACTCCAATAGGAACAGGCTTGTTTGATGTTGTCACTGTCAGAATAAAGGTTGACAATGTTCGCCCATCCTCTTCCCTTGAGATGTGGGCCGGTATGGGGATACCTAGGGTGGAGAAGAGGGGTCAAGGAGCACGAGAGGAGGCCATAGTAGAGGGAGACAGGCAGGTACGAGGTGAATCGAGTCATACGGCTCGATTTACATCCCCTTGTCTTCCATCCACCTCCAACCCGTAGACGGAGACATGTCTCCCCTCAAGCTCGAAGCCTCCGCCGTCCTCATCCGGTTTTGACGACGATATCGTTATGGCCGTCATGGGCTCCACTGTGGCATCCCTTGCGGCCTCTTGACGACGACATTGTCGTGCAGGTCATTGCCTCCCTCCGCGGCGACTGAGGCTTCTTGACGATGATATTGTCATACACAAGCGCACAACCCACACTGTCTTGTCCCACATCTCCACCTCAAGCTTGATGCCGTTGTCCTCATTTGCTACTGCGGTCTTTCGACAGTGGTATTGTCGTGCACGTTAGGCGCAAATCCACCTCTTGTGCACTTTCAGTAGCATTCCGTCCGAGACAGCGACGACCTCAACCCAGGCCAATGAGTTCCGGAATTCGAGATTCTGACCCACCGCCCATGGGGCGGACTCCGGCGGCAGTCGTGACTTGACACGATCACGAGTTCTGACAATCCCACTCACGCTCACTCACGCTGCTCGTCGCGTCTTCAACATCACTACACCCGTCGGTTTTCACCTCCCGCAAGGCGCCCCATGTCCACAACCGCCCCATCGACCTCAGCGTCCTGACGCCGGTCGCTGTCGACGACCATTCGCGAGCCCTCGCTGAGTCGCGAGGCCGCTACGGTCCATCTGCAACCGTCCGCGCAAACCCGCGAGCCCTGTGCCAGGTCACCGCCAGCTCGCGCCACCTCACCGCGATCCCCCGCGAACCGTATCACCCGCGTTCTCCACATCAACATTGCTCACTCATCATGGGCCTCACCCATAATTCTCACCATCGAGCCCAAAGCAGCGCCTTCAAATACCACCAACCCCTCCCATCCTCGTGCTTCCGAGACTGTCCATTCCATCGGAAATGGATATAGTATCACGGATGGCCACAGCACCAGCACCGACGTCTAACTCTTCCATGAGCTGTACCCACATGACGCGCACGATCGCGGTACTGTCGCCACATCACACTTTTTCATTTCCGCCAGTTCGTTGTCCGCTTTCAGTGACCGTCTCTCTTTTCATGAGCACCCACTGTTCAATCATGTTCCTTTTAGTATTGTTCTAGCACCGACCCAGACCAAATACCATTAGTTAAACCGTAGTACATTGTCTTCCCTAGTTAGTCTTGCTGTCGTAGATAATGTTTCAATACATTACATTCAGTATAAGTAATTCACCGATCCTCCAAGCATATCGTATGCTAGAGGAATAAGCAGTCGCAGCAACTTATGTTAGATAGAAAGTTAAGAAGGGAAATGGACTCGTAAATGCTTAGACCGGTGACCGCCTCTAAGAGGTGACGCGAGTCTAACCTGTGACGCCGATTTTCAAATTCTTGCTCAATTCTCTCTTTTGACATCATTGTTTTGATAAAAGCCTCAACTCTCACTGTAACTTAGAGGTCAGGACGCCGAGAACAGTTGGTGATTGGTCGGTAAAGAAGCTGATTTACATAAGTGAGTCGCGGCCATTTTGTAAATTTCTGGTCTTCTTGTACTGACTTTTGCTTTGAAGTGGACTCGCCCCAAGCTCGTTTGCACCTTCAAGAGTCGCGGGAAAGCACTCAGTCGCAGCGAAGGATGTTATCACCAGCGTTCAAAAGAATCCCTTGGACGTCCGACTTCATGCAGGTCCTGGAAAGATTGGACCCAAATCAGAGGAACGGTGTATGTTGAACCTCTTCATCCTATCCGTTGCAGTTTGTTAATGGACTTTTAGGAAATTATAACCAATATTCTCTCTTATGAACAAAAGTATCTTCTCAATGGAGGCCTCTCTCAGAAGTCGAAGGAAATGCAGGACCTGTTAGGTATTCAGTTCCAATCAGTCGGTTTCGGTTACAAGTTCATTTCCAAACCTACACCCACCTGGAATCTGATCCAAGCATCGAAGGTATGCAATCTGATATGCAGCTACAAGCTCGCCGAAATTGTTTCCATTGTCAACAATTCCGTTACATTTGGAATCGAGCAATTTGAAACAGCGCTACACCCCGGACCCTCTGAACCCCCGCAGAAATTACCCACGGAAGCGGCCGACTTAGTGAAAAGAATATCCTTCTGGCCCAAGTTACTCGAGGTGCTTAACCACCCTAGTTTCGTCTCCCAACCTTCCAACACTTTTGGCTCCAGTTTGACGTCTAAACCAGCATCCCTTCAACTACTCCAAGCCCTGTCCGACGCCCAGAGCTGCAAAAACTCCGCAAAAATTCACCATAACATTCTATTGGCCGCAGCCCACATCGCCTACATCAAGGAGCATCGGGTCAACCCCGATCAGGATTCCGATGCTGTTTTACCGGACCTACCTGACTTGAGCTCTCCGTGAGCATTCTCTCTTATACCTTTCTGCTCGAACTCACTGTAGATAACAGATTATTTGCCGAACAACTTCAGGCAAACTTGGGTATCAATGCAGCAAACTATGTTTCCAAGTTGTGCGAACAGACGAACAAGTTCAATCCCAACTCTGCAATTAGATTCGCCTTGCATGCGGCTCTCCTCGTTTCGCCTCTTTGCCTTCTGCTTCCTCTGAGTATTGAGAAAAAAACTTTCAACCGCATTGCATTGATGCAGTTATCTGTCGATCTCGGGGCCCACAAGCCTGATATCCTTCGCCAAGCCGAGAATGCCATTTGGAGCTCAATATTTGATATAGTTGACCACCCATGCAATTATCTGGCCATCTTCAAAGATCTTTCCGCCAAGTTCCCTCCGAGATACATTGAAGAATTGGGCAGACAACCGGATGCCGTGACTGCATGGTTTGACACTGAATCTCGGCGCACATTACCTTTGGGGTTCAGTGGGGTTCAAGGCTTCCAGGAGCTCAATGGCCAACACACTGAGTCTCCTCAACCCGAAAATGTCTGCTCCATGACCAATTCACACTCTACATCCCTCGAGTCTGATTCTCATGTCGAGTCTCCTTCCTCAGATCCTCTGACTCCATTAATTACAGACCTGCATCACCGAAAAACTGAAAGAGCTCAGATGTCAAACGAAAATGCTGTTGCCCAGCCCAAGACTGCTGCTCCTGCAGGCAACACCCGGAGCCCGGTTGAGCAACTAGGTGCGACCATTTCATGCTTTCCATCCCCTGAGCCTGATTCTCTCGTAGAGTCTCCTTCCTCAGATCCTCCGACTCCAACAACTTCAGACCTGCCTCACCGAGAAACTGAAAGAGCCCAAACATCAAACAAAACTGTTGTCACCCAGCCCAAGACTGCAGCTCCTGCAGTCAATACCCCAAGCCCTGCTGCCCAGCCGGAGATGTCTGCAACCCCAACAGCTTCAGACAACCATCTGCCAATGGATCAATCCCAAAACACTTCCTTTCGAATGATTGGCTCAAATTATGGTGCTTCCCAGCTTAGCCGGATACACTGCCCCGACGTAGATGACTCATTCTGGCAGCAAATCATGAACCGCTCTCGCAAGGAAACTTACCAAGGTGGGAATGTGGATATAAACCATCATGGGACTGCTTCCCAAGTCAAGTCAATGAACTCGTCCATGCAGCCAATACACCCTATCATCGACACTGTTAGCCCCATGGAATGCCTTGGCCCGGTTATCCCCCCCAAGTCAATACCAGGCTTATCCGAGCAACCAGCAACTGCAGTGTCTATGGAAGGCAAGATAGCTACACCTCTACCTAGTGACCCTTGCCCTAACTCAGCACATAAAAGCTCTTGTCCACTGACCTGGGACCCACACAACATGGTAGACGGGAGTCCTGTAGCTGTCAGTGTAGACCTTGACGAGTCAGACGACATGCTTCAAGTTTCAATTGCCTTATTGTCAAATATGGAAGCAAATGGCGAAACAGATGAAGGCGATGTACACATGGACTTCATTCAACATGATATGTCAGGGGGTAGCAAGCAAAGCATTCATCAGATTGATTTGACTGACCAGGACACTCCACCTGGGATGGGTGAAAGGGTGTCTTCCACTCCCATTGATTGCCTGCAAGATTTGAACCTCTTAGAAGACCGAGCTACAGAGACACTCTTTGTGTGTAGTGTTCCTCAGCTTGTTTGTTTTAAACTTTGATAAATCTTGTTTCCAGGGGGCTTCACGAATGACCACTCACGAGGACACCACCGTCTACTTCGGTGATCCAATGACTGTCTACGATGAGGAAGAGGGCCATACATTTACCCCGTGTTCTAATGTAGGTTCAAACTTTTCCAGCCTGGAAAATGTGGACATGATATCTCCATTTACATCAGGTCAAAGGCAATCTCCAACAACTCCGCGCCATCTATGAACTCGTACAGAAAAAGTACATAACTATTGAAGGGCAGCCTATGCCGCTACATGTAACAGGAGATCCTCTCTCGATTTTGGAACGAATAACTGCAGGATACTTTGAAGGACTACCAATTGCTGATGCTCAGGAAAAGCTCAGGAAGCGCAATATCATGATTACAGGTGTTGAGCACCAACCTCCAGAGTTTAATGAATATGGGGGGTTTGAAAGCATTGAAACAAGAATGAATGCTTTAATACCCATACAAGGTCACATTCTCCTACTGTCTTTTCTTTCATCTATATTGAATGCACTGCTTTCCTTAGGCCAATCTCTAGAAATGAATCAGGTCAGCTGCATCAAGCAGCAAAGGGTTGGGACATTGGCCCAACTGCTTGACACAAGTCGTCGAGAGAATGGCCGAATTATGAACTCGTTTGCCTTAAAGAGTTTAAATCCAGTTGGTCCGGCACATTTTTCGTCTTGTCTTGAGGCTTGGCTTGGCACGGAAGGCCGACCTTTCTGCGAGCAACACTACCCTACAAATGAGAACTTTTGGGAGCGCCGACTCACAAGAAAAGGAGCTCAACAATCGTTTCCCATCAACGCTGACGGCCTGTGCACCAGATTTGAAGTTCGGCGCGGTGGCGTCTGGGCAGTATTTGACCGACCGCGCTTCGGAGGCTGCAAGGACAATCAGATTGAACACGACTTCTTCAAAAACAAAGAATCATTTCCTTCTGATTTTGCTACTACCGATGTGCCAGACACCTTTTCTCATTATGAGGCAGTGTACCTAACCCCAGGGAATAGCTTGTGAGTCTTTGTGCCAAGCTTATCACGGTGCATACCAATGAATTTGTAGATTGCTCGTGCCCGGCACTCGTACTATGATATATGCCATTGAACGTTCAATTTGTCAACGGTCGTATTTTTACACCACGAGCAAACTTACTGATACTCTCTCCGCAATTGTTCATGATTTAACCGCCGGCGGTGTCGTCAGAGATAACTCTTGTCAGCCCTATCGCGCTCTTCTCCTGCGCATGATTCATTACTTCCACGAAGAGTTCATTGTTCTTGGACATAACATCAAAGGTAAATATATCTATTCTTTAAACAATACAACTGTCTATGTAACAGCTGCATGATCAGAATTTGGACACCTTCCCAACCTGAACTCGATGGTTGGACTTTTGGATTTTCTAACCCTCTGCAACATAGGAATTCTTTTTAATGTGCTCGACAGCCGGACATATAGACCATGTCAACCATCCATGGTTGATTCTCTTCAAGGCAAAGAGTATGATTGGAACACCATCCCCGATTATGAACGTCAAAGGTTTGTATATGCGAGAGGTTTGTCCTTGGAGCTCCTTCACTGGCTGGCGTCAAAGTTCGCCGTAATGGACGTCAGGGACAACGCTGGCAAAATGCTTGACATAGAGGCCGTGCATTCATCCCATATCATACAACAGGGGCTTTATATTTTGCAGCACTTAGAGAGGAGGGTAGAAGCAGAGGTGAACGACAGCCTTCGCTTACCCATGGCCAATAAGGTTATGCTCCGACGGCAGCTGGCGTGGGCCATGCATACGATTCCATGGGTCGGAACCAGCTGGACTGAGGCTGTGGAGAAGGGCGACAGTTTTGGCAGCTTAAATTGCATCGAATGTGACTCTTTCAGGCCAGTTCCACGCGATATACAAGGAGCTTTGCAGCTTCCATGGGGTAAACTATACATGTTTCTGTCTCCAAGGAACATTATTAATGGATTGAATACAGCTTCAAAGAAGGTCCACCAAATGGGTCTGACAGCAGGAGATAGGTTTCTTCAAGATGAACTTTCTGGTGTGGTCTACCCAGAACGCACAGCCGTAAATCGACCTAAATCCTCCAAGAGGGAATTGGACCAGTTACCTTTGTCGCCAAGAAATTCCAAGCGTCGTCGTGTGTTGGAAATCTGATTTGTACAGTATGACTCGCAAATTTTATAGATGATGTACAAGCCAGACTACAGGCTAGAAACCCTGCCTTATGCTGGTATCTCTGGAAAAATTTCAAATTGGTCTGGGATAAATATAAGCATTATTCTGAGTTTCTCAGACATTTATAAGTGCTTGATGAGACCTGGTTTATGTATGTATATGTGGTAAGCCTCGTAACTGACGACTGATGGACAGTGAACCGTTGGCGTTTATGTCCTTTAAATCAGGAAAATTCCTTGCCTTACCCTTTTGCCTGGAGCCCATTCATCACCACTAGATGGAGAGCCTCAAACAATTATTGTAGAGTATCACGCTTCCTAATTTCTATGGCATGTAGAAATTGTTGGACTTGAATGACAAGTGAGAACCTTGGATGATTCTAGTATATATGTCGTATGAAAGGTGGCATGTGGAGGAAGTCTTGGTGTGGGGCTGGAAGAAGTGTAGGACTAACAGCCGTCACCGGCTCCTCCAATCATAAGCTGCCTCCCACGCGCTGGCAAGTTGAAACAGTCCCGTCTCGTTCCACCATTTCCCAACAAGCTGCATCCCGACAGGCAACTTTAGCTCGGCGTCCTGCTCCGTTACCCATTCCGTCTCAGCGGGAGGTAGTGTGCCAATGGGAAGCGTGAGTGCGGGATGGCCTGTCCCGTTGAAGGTGCAGCAGTTCAACCCCTGCCCGACAGACTTTTGAGTCTTCTCAAGCGCCGTGGCATTTGGCCCAGGGTGCGTGTTGGCGACCTGTGATGGAAAAACGGGATGCAAATCATCAGAAGTAGGAGCGACTATTGGGAAATTGAACATACGAAAGCAACTGTTGGAAGCACCAGGCAGTCAAATTTGTCTAGTGCTGCATTATACGCGTGCTGGATCTCCATTAACTTGTTCATTGCCTAGAAAAAGATATTAACTATTGAATAACTGGATTGCACTAAATCATAGCGGGGGCAAAACACAATTACCTTGCCGTACACTCTTGGCATCTTCTCCCATCCGTAGAGGCAGTTCAGCTGGCTGTTGATTGTGGCTGGAATGAATTTCTCCCATTTTTCTTGTGTCAGTGGGAACAGCCTAAAATTCATCAGAGGAGTGAGGTGATTGAAAAAAAAAGGATGGACAGGCGCACAAGTCATGATGATCATTCAGGAAGTATTGCCGATGACCGCCATCTTCACCCAGCCTAGTCCTTCCGCCAACGTAGCGGTTGGCAACCTGGTCAGAACGAGGAGATTGAAACTGAAGTTAAGAAAAGGGCCACGATGAAGAGCTTACCATCCAAATCGTCGGCGCGATTGTGTGCAGCGGCACGCTAACCTCCTCGACCACAGCACCAAGATCCTCAAAAAGCTTCGCAGAATCCTTCACCTTTGCTGCCACGCGTGGATCTAAGACTGGCATTGAAAAAGCTTCCTTCAAGATACCGATTTTCTTTCCCTTCAAAGGCTTCCCAGGCTCTGCTCCTGGAATCGAGAGCAATTCCGAGTATTTGGGTATTTGCTCGGGGAATGGACACCCAGCACCGGCACGGTCGTCCATGCCATCCACTCCTGCGATGACTTGGAGGAGGAGAGCGGTGTCATGTACGTTTTTGCACATCGGTCCCGCGTAATCGTGCTGCCATTCGTTGGAGGCTATAGCTGTGAATGGAACGAGACCAAACCTGGAAGAGTACATAACTTAGCAATTAAATATTAAATATATGTTCGCAGAGAACTGTACGTAGGCTTAATTCCAACCAGCCCGCAGAAAGCGCTAGGCATGCGAACAGAACCTCCTTGGTCCCCGCCAATGGCCATGTCACATGTTCCGTCTGCTACAAGGACGGCGCACCCGGAACTGCTGCCTCCACTTGTGCGTCCGGGCGCATAGGGATTGTCGACTGGCCCAGTGACTGACGTAAACGAGGAAGCCGATTGACACATAGATTCGGTGGTGGCTTTGCCTGCAATCTGTAGGTCGTCGAGTCCATAAAAATAGCTTGATGAAGAGGGAGAAAGGAGACGTACAATCCCACCTGCTTCAAGCACGCGTTTGACAACTGTGGCATCGACAGTGGGTACCCAAGGAGGAGAGATTGCATCACTGTACATTGTCGATAATAAGGAAAGGATTGAGGAGCCTAAAGGCAAGGGGGAAACTCACGTCCCAAGAGTACATGGAACGCCTGCAACAGAAATACAATCCTTCAGAACAACAGTCTTGCCTTCAAGTAGGCCGGTATGTGATGTCTTCTTCTTGTCTTCGATAGTGAACCTGCATGCCCAACCGCCAAGCGGGTTTTCCTGATACCAAAATGAAATAAAGTATTGATAATAATAAAATAAATTTACTGGAGTTCCTTTCTTTGGAAAGTTTATGTTTTCCCTAGGAAAGCGCTCAAAGTCAGGTTTCAGAGCCGGTGGGATATAATCCTCCATTGCCAGGATCGATTCAGCAGAGTCATGGAAAGCAGCTAAGATCGCGGTGAAGTCCTTGACGTCTTGGTCGTTCTTAAATTCCATTCCCGTTGATATTTTCTTGGCCAGGCCACGAACAGCGTCTTCGGTGATGGGGTTACCCACCTTCACGGCGAGCGAAACGACAGACATTGAGGTGCTCAGTGATGTTGGTGGGTGAGATAATATTTGGGAGCAAGATAAGACGAAGACGAGAACCGACAGCCTCTGAATTTATCCAGCATCATACCCTTGCAGCGACGTATATATAGTGTCTGTGAGAGAACCAGTTGGATGAAAAGACATATGGCGGGACGGGACGGGAACAAGCGGAGCTCGAACTTTTTATCTTAGCACCGGCCCAGCGGCCCTTCCAACTTGCTGTCGTCTTTTCTCTCAAGGTTTACCGCCCATAGTGCTGGGTATGTTATCTGCCCGGCAAAGTCCGCATTGGCCTTCCTAGAAATATTGTTCGGCGTCTCCTGGACGCAAATATTGCTCTTTCATTAAGAAAACTCACAGATGTGTAGGCCTTTATGTTTAAATAAGAACTGTCTCCTCAGAAAGCCTTATTGTAGTCTCAACGGAGAGCGAAAAATCAAAATGTTATCTGCCACCAGCCAAAATGATCTTCAAATGGCAGATAACATTGGTTCAAGTTGACTACTCTCCTGGGTTCAGTTTTTCATGTTGAGCTACGAAATTTGACAGATATATTTAAATTCTAATGCGCCTTAGAACTGTCCGTTTACATTTTTTTTGTTGCAGCTGGAAACATAGTGAAACGGGTCAATGTTATCGTCCAAATGCCTGCCAAAGTCTCAAGTAGGGTCTCACACTGTAATCCTATTCTCCTGAGCTCAAAAATGGTTCTGAGGATCTAGAATTTTGCGAGGATGTAGTATTACCTTTAACCCTAATTTCTGTCTCTTTAGAATTTTTAAATTTCAATTCTGGGTGCTACGAAATCTCAAAATGTTATCTGCCACGGCCAATGTTATCTGCCATTACCGGATTTGGCTTGCATGTTATCTGCCATTCTCTCGTCAACAACCTGTCCTTGTCCTGCTCCTCAACGTGTTTTCCTTTTTCCAGCTGAATAAATGGTATATATTCACTCACAGAACATTACTATTTTTTTTCAGGGCCTCTAGTATTATAGTTAGAGCCGTAGATTAAAATCCGTCGGTTAGGCAGCTTCATGAGGCCCGGTTTCAAGATTTGTACGCGCGAAGCGCGCTAGAAAAAATCACTAAAAATCAGAAATTTGCATCGAATAATACTATGTACTTCCGCTGTCTGTAAGTTGAAAAAAATCCAAAGATTGTTTTGATTTTATTGAAATCCCCTCCTTTCCCTCTCCTTTTTCGCTTTTTTCCTCTTTCGGATACCCAGTACTATGGGGGGAGAACCTCTCTCAAGAACCAGATTGGTCTCTGAGTAAATTTATCCTGCTTCCCTTAGGCTTGTAATTATAAATCTCTTGCGACAAAGATGGACATCATTTCTCCTTCACATTTTCACCTATCAACATGGCCGCGCCAGCTAATTCCAAGTTGTTTAGTCCTCTCGGGTTAGGTGCTTTCAAGCTTCAACATCGGTATTCCTATTCTTGCTGTCGTCCTACTCGTCATTCTAAAGTTAGATGTGATTGCATAGCGTCGTTCTCGCGCCTTTGACACGTAACCGCGCCACGAAGTCTGAGAAACACCCTCGAACATGGTATCCCGACGTGCTCAATGTCGAGTATTACATCCAGCGAGCCACACCTGGCGGTCTCCTCATCTCTGAAGCCACGTACGGTTTTCCCTGTTATTTAAAATAATACTGGGTCCTTACAGCCGACATAAAGCCCAGTGAGCATCCAAGCCTCGGGGGTGCCCGGCGTCCCAGGCATATTCACGGACGAGCAAAAGGAGGGATGGAAGAAGGTCGTGGACGCCGTACATGCCAAAGGAAGCACATTCATCATGCAATGTACGCTGTTTCTTTATCAGATTATCAAGGACTAAATATGACCTATTCTTTAATAGTATGGCACCAAGGGCGTAACGCACACTCCCGCCTCACCGGGACACACACGCTGTCTGCTTCCGCGGTCCCAATCAACGACACTTGGTATCGTTGGTGGGGACATCCTACAGTTGACTGGGAACATCCTACAGTTGACTGGGAGACGCCCAAAGCTATGACACAGGATGACATAGACAAAGTTAAGAAAGAGTATCTGGACGCGGCGATGGCTGCGCGAGAGGTCGGATTCGACGGAATTGAAGTCCACGGTGCCAATGGGTCAGCTACCACCTCTTACTTGCTTGTTGTCTCTATCCCTCACTGTCGTAGGTCAGGTATCTGCCCGACCAATTCCTGCACAGCAACGTCAATAAACGCACCGATGCTTACGGCGGCTCTCCAGAGCACAGATGTCGGTTCTTGATCGAGCTCATCACCCATCTTGGGAGAGCGATCGGTTTTGACCGCGTTGGCGTACGACTCTCGTCAGTTCTTTGTTTCTGTCATTATCACATCCTGATTTTTCATCAAAATACCACATTCTCATTAGCCCGTTCGGTTTCTTTAACCAAACACGAGGGACAGAGCGGCTCAACCAATGGACCTATCTCTGCGGGGAACTCGCCGCCCTCGACGTGGCATACGTACATCTCATCGAGCCCCGTATGAACCCCTGCTGTTGCTTACTTTAGTTACTAACAACGATGCCAGGCTTTGATGAAGTGCTATCCGAACAAGACAAACTCCGAGCCTTATCGTCCGCCTCCAGCATCAACGAGCTTCCTCCAGAGTTCACCCGCGAGCAGCTCACTCTCCACCCTTTCCGCGCCGCTCTTGGAAAAACTCCATGCATAGTCGCAGGTGGCTACAATCCCAGCAATTGTTGGGAAGGCATCGAGCGGGTTAGTTATTGTGGTCTGCAAGGAATAGATCGACGTCAGCTGATGATTCTACTGGTTTTGACAGGGTGATCATGATGCCATTGCTTTTGGGCGGTACTTCACCTCCAACGGTGACCTGGTCGAAAGACTGCGAACTGGGATGCCTCTGGCTCGTTATGGTACTTCTTTCCTGCCGTCCACTCCTTTTGTTCGATGCGATTAACCCTTACCTGTCCTTGAGATCGAACGCGCTTCTACGGACCATTCCCTGACAATGAAATTGGGTGTAAGCTTTACATTTGCTATTGACTGTCGAGTTCTGCTCATCTGAGCTGTTTATTAGACACTATACATCTCAACCAACAGTATGCTGCTCCTGATGAGGCGCCACAGACTAGCCATGGGGCATGAAGTACTTAGTCCTGGCTTCAGCTCCCCATCACATGGATTTTAATACCATATTATAGTAATATACTTGATAACCTAGGCATATTAGGAGCACGTCGAATGTTTTACTTGGCCTCACCAAGTTGAATATAGTGTTCTAAACTCGAAGATAGAAATGGGCAATTAGTTATTAGGTATTAGTTATTGAGTATGCGACTTGGGCTGGGATGGTGACAAATGACACGAACTCTGACTATTAGAAAGTCCCCTGAAATAACGTGTCAAGTATGATCTATATGAGCTCCGGGTACAGGGAAGGTATCCACCCTTCCATCGAGGTGATACAAAATTATTTTCTTTGTTTTTCCAGTTTTATTCTTTGGGCAAGCCAACAAAATTTCCCGAGCAGAGTTTATGCACTGTTCAAGCATATCAGGCCGAAGAATATCTACCGCCTTAGCAAATGGCCGAAGTCTAATTGTACAGAGGCGAGGTTGAGATGATTTTTTAATGCAGTCCTGAGGATGGCGGGGAAGGATCAATGGTATGCATTCCAACAGTAAATATGAACTTACAGCGTATGATATAAGAAGGTCCCAATACAGGGTGACGTCGCAAAGATTTTTAAAGTGGTTCATGATAACTTACAAAAGAGAGATATCAGGTGAAGTTAGTGATGAGTACAGCCTGAAAGCAACTCACAGTCATAGTCAGTGGGACTAAAAATAAGATATTCGAAGCGCTCGATTTGTGGGCAATGCTCTTTGGCGCAAGGCAGTAATTGAGAACAGAATGGAATATGCATGTAAAGGGTTACACGATTCGCTCTAGGACAGGAAGCGAGAAAACCAGAACAATTATCCGAAAGACAGACATTCCGGATTTGTGGATATTTATAGCCTTCAAACGTCGTCGCGACACCAAGGGCAGGCGCGACGAAAGGAGCGAAAAAATGCATCTGAACCGTATGGAGATTGGGGAGGAGTGAAATGCACCGGGCCAGCTCTGGAAGCAAAGTTTCAACCGAATAGCTGAGTACGATATTAAGGACACTGTCAACAAGAAAAATCAGTGGTCATTCAGGACATGCAAGATAAACCACCGACTTGACGTGCTGAGCTAAATTTGGATCCCTAATTGTCACTGTCTCTAACTGCCTAAGAACTTCCTCGGCATATCGACTGTGCACATAGTTTGAGATTGGTTTCTTCCGCAGTACGTCGAATGTAGGAAGGGGCCCTTTCTGCGTATCCATTGCTTCGTAAACCTCGATACGCTGCCAAAGGTACCTGAGAAACACGCGACGGAGAGATTGACACGTCTGCGACAGTGATGATAAAATTAACTGCCTGTTTGGGTGGGATTTGGGATTGCAGATATCTATCGTGTTTTCTGTGGGCACCGGAATGATAGGGATATGCGAGAGTATCTCCAAGTATATCTCATCTGGAAGTGCAGGGAATCCTCGAGTGTTGGATGCGTGGCCACTAGCGCGCAATCTCTCCATAGCACGAATGGAAGCCATCGGAAGTTGCAAGGGTTCGAAGAAATTCCAAACAGCCCAGTGATTACTTTTAGCAGGATGAAAGGGATGGCAGGGTGCTGAAATTTGAAAACGAAATCCTGACAGTGCTGAGTGAATGTGTTGAGGAGCCTGGAGTTGGGTTCTGACTCAGTGACTGAAGTCACGAAGCTCACGAAGTTCAAGATTTGGCGCGGTCACGTGCTACGAGGATTCATTTGTCTCGGCGGAATTGTCCGAGTGTTAAAGTGTTTGCCTCCTGACTTGCCTATCCACGGCCACCAATGGCCCCCCGAACGCGTTCCAACCGGGTGGAGCAGCTCGCAAGGCAAAAGTTGCTTGCCAGCGGCCGCTCGTTCAACACCCATGGTCTTCCCGCTCTTCCCGATGAGCTCTACTTGGAGATTATCTCCAATCTCCCCCCTATACCGGTGCCCACTAAAGATGTACGCGTCAACACCAAAGCACTTCGAAATAGGCAACAGACCCTATTCTCTCTGTCGCAGACGTGTCGGTCTCTGCGACGCGTCTTTCTAAGATATCTTTGGCAGCGCATCGAAGTGTTTGATGGCATGGAAACTGCGAAAGGACCTCTTCCTGCACTCAATACAGCTTGGGTAAAACCTCGATTCAAGAATTACGTGTACAAGCAATATGCTGAAGAACTCGTTCGACAATTGGAGATTGTCACTGTTCGAGATCCAAGCCTTGCTCAATATGTCAAGTTAGTGCCAGTGACTCGAACTTCTGGGTCACTACTCAACTATCTCAAATACAGCATCCTTAACGTATTGGTCCTCGACTACTCCACTGATACCGTGTTTCCTGAGCTGTTGCGGTGTATGGGCCTCTTCCCTAACCTTCACACAGTTCAGATATGTTTTCCATTTCCAAGGCTTCATTTTGACCCGAAAGAAATACTCAAAGCATACAAGTTTCCACAAATTTGCAACGTCTGCGTTTCACCGGACAGCGCATGTTTTCTTTCTTCTTGTCCCGAAGCCAAAAGGGTCAGCCCGTACTTGAATATTTCCTTCGGCGGACGCCCCCTATTAGATTACATCGTGACCTATTGTCCAAAAGTTCAGACGCTCGATTCTTTTACCTTCAATTCCGAGTCACGCCGTCGTGAGTGTTTCAATCTTTCGATCCTTCTCACTGGAACACGTTTGCTTATCCTCAAATGTAGGAATTTTGAAGTACCTTAAAGACCTCCATGATATCACTCTGGATCCTTTCAGCTTAACAGACTATGTATGGTCACATTTTTGTTAAATTGCCAGAACTCTTTTTCAAATGTTTCTCTCCCTAGGATAATGTGAAAGACTTGTCGCAGCTACGTTTGCATACCATTAGAATCAGGCGGCAAATCGGGGCAGGCGCATCGCTGGTTTTGTCGTACGCCGAGTGCGTAAAGAACGCCAAAAAGGTTTTGTTGGCCTGTCCGGACACTGACAACAAAAAGAAAGTGATCATGTATCATGACAACGGAGAAGTACAAACCTTCCTAGCCTCCGAAACTTAGTTAGGATGACATGTAGAAAATTTGGCCATATTTCACTTCATGTTTTCTACGATGCACAGCATTTGTTTTTTTAGGAACACGGAGGTACAGTAGCTTGTTATGGGTCAAGGCTAGAAACAGCTAGAAATGTATTCGAGTACTCATGTATGACTTGGAAAGTTATCCGTGGGCTAGTGTTACCGAAATCACTACAATGTTTGCTAATTCAAGGGGTAGCAGTTTTTGATCTGGCCTCAACCCCCATGGTTAATGAGCAGTACAGTATTCCAAATACAGAGGAAGCTGCCCCAACCGCTCTAACCAAAAATCTTCTTCCAAATTTCTTGACGAGCCCTCTGTCGTTCATGCTCTGCATTTCCGTCACCAAGCATTGATTTGTTCTCGATTGCACGGCGGCTGAGGTAGGGCATCACCTACCAAAGGACGATTTTGTAAGAACGGGGTAGGAAAACGAGGTATGTAGAAGAGATACTTACGTCGGCCAAGGCGTCATAAGGAACTTGTAAGGAACGTATCTTTAAAAAAATACTGATTAACACCCGGCTTTCACCTCATGATTCACACTTGATAACGAAAGGCGTGTTCGAAATTCTCCTGCTCACTACCCATTCCGTCAAATCATCGCCCATACTTGAACATCAAACTTTTTAGAACTCATCCGCGAGATTTTTTCGATTTTTTTCGATTTTTGAAATGTCGAAAATCCAACATTTTAGCCGAATTGAATGAAATAGTACAGTAGGAGGAGACCAAGAGGAGCCTGAAACAGTGATTCTGAGTGAAAGGAAGATCTGGACTCCGGAGCTAGATTTGATTGATGCGGTCACGTGCCACATAAATAGGTTGACGGCCCAATGGGCGCCCATCGCCCTCATCCACAGTTACCATGAACTTTTTGTTTCTGAACTTTCTCTGATTCAGCTTCGCTGAGTCGCCCTGCATAGATTCCGAATATCTTGAGCCACACATATTGGAGTGAATATTTTCCAATCCAATGGCCCCTCGAACGCGTTCGAACCGGGTAGAGCAGCTCGCAAGACAGAAGTTCCTCGCAAGCGGCCGCTCGTTCAACACCCATGGCTTTCCCGCTCTTCCTGACGAGCTCTACTTAGAGATTATTTCCAATCTCCCCCCTATAGCGATACCCACCGAAGATGTACGCATCAACGCCACAACACTTCGGAACAGGCAACAGACCTTGTTCTATCTGTCGCAGACGTGTCGGTCTCTGCGACGCGTCTTTTTAAGGTATCTTTGGCAGCGCATCGAAGTGTTTGAAGGCATGGAGACTGCGAAAGGACCTCTTCCTGCACATAGGACCGCTTGGGAAAAACCTCGATTCACCAATTATGTGTACAAACAATATAATGAAGAACTCGTTCGACAATTGGAGATTGTTACTGTTCGAGATCCAAGTCTTGCTCAATATGTCAAGTTAGTGCCAACCTTGAACTCGAACTTCTGGGTCACTACTCAACTCTACCAAATACAGCGTTCTCAACGCATGGGTCTTCGACTACTCCTCTGATACCGTGTTTCCTGAGCTGTTACGGTGTATGGCGCTCTTCCCCAACCTTCACACGGTTCAGATCCATTTTGCATTTCCAAGGCGTCATTGTGACGCGAAAGAAATACTCAAAGCCTACAAGTTTCCACAAATTCGCCATGTCTGCGTCACCCACGAAAGCGTATATCTTCTTTCGTCTTGTCCCGAGGCCAAAAGGGTCAGCCCGTACATAATCTCCCGCAGTGTACCCACTCTATTAGATTACATCGTGACCTATTGTCCAAAAGTCGAGACGCTCGATTCTTTTGCCTTCAATTCTGAGTCACGCTGTCGTGAGTCTTTCGATCTTTCGATCATTCTTACCGGAATCCGTTTGCTTACCCTCCTTAAATGTAGGAATTTTAAAGTACCTTAAAGACCTCCATGATATTACTCTGGATCCTTCCAGCCTAACAAACTATGTGGGTCATATTTTGTTAATTCGCCAGAATGCTTGTTAAAATGTTTATCTCCCAAGAATAACGTGAAAGAATTGTCGCAGCTACGCCTGCATACCATCAGAATCAGGGCTCATTTTGCGGCCGGTGCATTACTAGCTTCGTTGTACGCCGAGTGCGTAACGCACGCTAAGAAGGTTTTGTTGGCCTGTCCGGACACTGACAAAAAAAAGAGAGTGATCTTGGATTATGGCAACGGAAAAGTACATAGCTTCCTAGCTTCCGAAACTTAGTAGAGAATTTGACAGTATTTCACTTTGTGTTTTCCATAATGCAGAGCATAGAACCCTCGTTATGGGTCAACGCTGGAAACATCTAGAAATGTATTCGAGTACTTGTAACTTCATTAATTTATCTGCTTGCTAACCCCAATGTTCTTGAAATCAATAAAATGTTTGCTTGACCACCATGGTAGAATTGACGGGATAAGCATATTCTCCTGCGTCTTCAATGACTCCATCTTGGGTGCATCGACCACTTGCCTCATATCTGATACAAAGCCTAGATACCTCAAGAAAACGTATTCCAGATACGAAAGCCGCTGTCCCAACCGTTCTAACCAAAAATCTTCTTCCAGATCTCTTGACGAGCTCTTTGTCGTTCATGCTTTGCATTTCCGTCGCCGAGTATTGATTTGTTCTCAATCGCACGGCGGCTGAGGTAGGGCATCACCTGCCGAGGACAATTTTGTCAGAAGGTCTGGAACACGAGGTACGTAGGAGAGGCACTTACATCGGCCAAGGCGCCATAGGGGACGTATCTTTAATAAAATAAGAATTAACATCCAGCTTTCATGTCATTCTGATTATCACTTACTTAATAACGAAAGGCGTGTTCGAAATTATCCTGCTCACCACCCATTCCGTCAAATCATCGCTCATACCTAAATATCGAACCCCTTACAAATCATCCGCGAGAATTCAACCACGGCACGCACCATAAAGTTGCCCAATAGCCACTCTTTCAACAACCTCGTTTTGTAATTGGATAGGAACCTGCTCATTTCCGCCTAAACCAACAGAACCTGATACCCGACGATCTTCGACGGCCAAACCATTTCGAACCAGCTCCTTCATGATCAGCGCACAACTACCCCAGTTGTGGGTGCCAAACAATATTCCAATGCCTGGTGCTCTAGGCTCGACTGCAGTGTCAATTTTAGTGTCCTTCGCGGCGCCAAGCCAGCCTGAATGCCAGCTTTTCTTCCAAGTTGAAGTGACACTTGTACCATTGACATCATCACGACGACCCACGTCCTCCTTAACGGTTTTAATGAGCATAGCGACACAGTGGTTATACGCCTCGTCAGTTTCCTTCTTTTCAAGCCAAACAGGAGGAAGAATGTCGGGCGAAATCGAGAGCGATGGTCTGGGAGCAGTGACAGCAGTGTGTATTTGGCCATGGGCACGATCGAACGCCAGAGCGGCTTCGTGAGCGGCTAGTTCGTGAGGGTGGTATGCGCCGCGAACGAGCTTCACACCAAGGGCGTAGTTGTTCTTCCGTGCGTCTTCGAGTGCCAGTGCAAGATGTGCTGGCGTTCTGCGTTAATTAAATGTCGTTATTAACGACGAAACGAAGAAGCGCGAAGCGTTACCTTCTCAGATATGCTTGGAATGTCCCATAGACAAGAGGTTGAACTTGTGCCCCAGTACTGGAAGACTGATCAAGTGAATTAAACTCTCGCATAAGAGCCAGAGTGAGGGAATCTATAGCTGGCTGGTACCAACTACCATCCAAGACGTCAGCATAAAAAATAAAGGTCGCAAAAACCTTCCCGTACCTGTATTCAGCATCCACAATCACCTTTACACCTCTCTCCTTCGCCCTCATGCATATTCTATACAGGTCGGCATATAACTCACGAATGTGCCGTATCTGGTCAGGAGTCAGTGGAGATACAGCAGCCTTCGAGTCCAAAATGGCAGCCATGTCGTCTATTCTAGGCGCCCCAGGAAACGGAATGCGCCCCTCGGGCGAAGGAGAACCCTTTCTTGAAGCAATAATGTGTGAGGACCAAGCGATAAGCGCGTGCGCGTCAGGCAGCAGCGCAGTCATCTTCACAGCAACCCATGTCCGCCTGCCTCTGCCCACCGCTGCTGCATCAACTGGAACGTGCCCTTGACCACTAACAACCCCACTTGCACCGTTCGAAAGTCCAGCCTCGAAATCCGCAGCCACGTCTATGCAATGAAGCATTTCATCGACGATGCGTTTACTCTGCGCGTCGTCTACATGGGAAGAAACAGAAGGCAAGGTTGAAGTTGATGAGTCCACACTGTTATCGGTAGAAGGAAGAGAAAAAGAGGCACTGCCACCGGTTGCCTCGTTCTCATCCACTTCTACGGAGTAGGCAAACAGAACGCCTCTGTTCGCTGCGCGGAGGGAATGTATGAGGGGTAGAGCTTCTTCTGCACTATCTGCGCCTACGAACTGGGTATTAAATGTATTAGATTTGGTGGGTGGCAATAGGATGAAGTCATGACGCACCTGATTGAAGAAAGTTACTCGCACAAACGCTTCTGTGATTTGCTTAAGTCCCGGGACGGAAGAAAGCACAGAAAGGATCTTCGGCGATGCATCCACCAGTGCCGGTATGGAACACAGCGAATACACTGTATAAGCACGGACCAAAGACCCGAGCGACTTCGTCACATCCTCCTTCTTGTTCTCATCATCGGCAATGCTATCTGCATAGATGCTAGACACGAGAAACGCAGAACCCAATGTGAGCGTGAACAAGGTAGTACGAGCCACGGCCCGTCGTGTTACTCCACCATGCCTGACGCTGCGGGACCCGAGGCTCAACTGACGACTGCGCGTTAGCACTGGATATCTAAGCTTCAGAGAACCGAGGCTTGCACGGAGCATGAGAATAGAGGAAAGAACTCGGGAACATCGGTAGAGAGCCGGACTCGGTATTTTATTGCAGGACGGATCTTGGTGACGGTACGAATGCAAGCCTGGTTACGTCCCGTGATAAGATAAGATGAAATTTAGACCACGCCGCATGCCAGATTGTCAGATATGCTCAAGGAAGTAAAATGGCACACAAAAAATATTATTGGTTTGGCCATGCGGTTGGGACCAAGCAGAATGTCGAAAGCAAGAAATACAGCGGTTGGATGTTGGTACACGAGAAAGTAAAGAGGTCGACCATCTTCTCAGCTCCTCCAAAGCCAGTCCACTCATCGATAGTCCACCCACGATGCCAGCTTATTTTAGGAGCAGTTATTTAGGCTCGAGGATTACCATGATGTGAGAATGGCCGGCTGAACGCCGAGCTCCTCCCATATTCTTAGAAAGTTCATCCGATAAAGAGGTGAACTCGTCATCGTGGCTTAACCTCTTCCGAACATCTCGGCCATCCTCCCACCAAGCTCCCTGAGCATTTCGCCGCCTCCTGCGACCAGAACGACGCGTCCTCGAGTATCGAGACCAAAGGTATCGCGTGCTCGATTTTCTTGGACCAGCGTCGGAAGGGGCGCAACATAGGGATACGTCATGGAATGCAAGGCGGCCTGGCATGGACAAGGAGTTATTGTTTGAAATGCAGGGCGAACGCAATAAATTCAAACTTTTAGGAGAATGTCATCTTCTGGGTGATATGGGTAAATCCCATCTGCAGGCCGTGCTGCACCATTTTGCTCCTCATCTGGAGGGCGGTGTTTCTTTTGTTTCTTCAGCGACGAGTTCGGTTCAGTTGGCCGTGACCGACGGGTCGAGGCGGAATTCGCAAGTATGGACTCTTCGTCTTCTGAAAGGTGGTAAACACGCGAAATAAAGACCAGATGTGTAAATTGGTATGGCTCTCCCTAGTAAGCCGATGTTCAAGATTCAGCATTGGAGTGGAGAGATGATGAAAATAGTTACGTCAGCGTTTGCCCACTTCACTTCGTCTGCAAGCATATTGTACATCGGGGGCACGACCTGAACTGGCATGTTGATCAGACGTTCACATAGCACGAGGCCCACATGAGCCTCCGATTGTGAAAAAAGAGCCTTGAGGGTTGAATGGAACGCTGGGTCGTGCGCCTCGGTCACCGAGAGAAGATAGTTCGCGATGGCTTTTACCGAGGTGTTTTGCTATTGAATATATTCAGTCATCGACCATGGGAGACAAGAATAACGGTGAGCGCACGTGGTGGAGGTGCATGTTAAGCAGGGTAAAGAGCGCGTACGGATCGCTCTCGATGCCGTCCGTCTTGATAGTCGTTCCTACCGTTGGCTGCGAGAGTACAAGCTCTGTTAGCTCATGCACGTACAGTTGCTCCGCGTCGCGCTGGAAAAGCTGCGTGAGCAGCCGCTTGATGGCGTGGTAGTCGACATTGGGGTTCGGGTCGAAGAACTCGAAGGATACATCGACAAGGCTCTGCCAGGAAGTCCGAGTGAGAAAATTGCACTAGGAGAAGGACAAGTTACTTACGACGTCTGAGGAGGAGGATTCGTTGCCGTCGTCGTCGTCTGATGCTTGCTTTCGTTTTGGCATGGTTTATGAGGAAGAGGATCGATCTCTATCTCCGGTTTACGCCAACAATTCTCACTCAATGTTATCTTATCTTATCTATACTTCCGGGTCCCGACCCTTGCAAAATTCAAAACGCCTTTCAAGTTCAACCTCTTCCGAAAACATACGAAAAACATGCGAAGAACTTTCTTCCACTGTCGACTCTTTCTTCACTGGCTCCACACACTGCACGGTCTTCCACCCTGACGTCGAACTGAGCTGTACATATCATTTCTTTCTCTCGGTGATATCCCGGAATGCCAACTATTTAGTGTTGCCAAGATTTTCGTGCCTCTGTCTTCTTGTCTTCGCAGTGATGGTCGTTTGACATGACGAAATCGTTTAGCAGCTTTCAAGGTCATACCAGTCGTCCAATGGTTATCATCGCCGGGACAGGTTTCAGCGTTTGGAATGCACAAATCGGAAATAGTGGAGTCGCCCCAGCCAGGGTTCATGGATGATGGGTAGCTTGTGGATAAAAAGGCTTGGACCGTTACAGGGGGTACCGTCGATGCGGTCGACGCTCGACCAGATACAGATGTAAAGCAGATTCATACTTCAGGTGATGTGCTGAGCCTATTTCCTTTGATGGAAACAATTCTAACATGGAGGAAACATAGTTGGCCGATTCTCCTTTGACCCACCGTCGGGTCGCACAAAACGCGCCGCTCGCGTGGGTTCAACCGCAGCTTTCCTGAAATATGTGGTAAACCCTCCCCTTCGCAAGTAATGCCGCTCTTTCGAGTGGGCCTTGTGACACCACTTCTCCTTCTGTCCGCTGTTCATTCTTCATTGCTTCAAGACACCACGATCGACCTTCTTTCCATCATCAGATCCCCTCCCCTCTCCAAGGACACGGTTCGGTATTTTCGCATACCCGGCAAGCCACTAAGAAACGCAACGCTATTCTAGTCCTCGAGGACCCTTCTTTTGAGTTGGAAGACGGAACCCCCCAGGACACTCGGAAGCGGTGCAATACATTCTGGGCTGCTGCCCCGCAATTATGTTTCTTGACATCTGCACCTACCTGACATGTGATCAGATGTACCGTCTGCCCACGATCGAATCAAATCTCAATGTAATTGAGCTTGTACGTACCAGGGCTTTAAAAGCGCATACGCCATTAAATGCCTTGCCAAGCCGCGTTTCCCTTCTGGCTTCCCCCATTACCATGTCTTCCTCCGACTCCAAGCACAGCGAAGACCTCAAGATTGATCATGAAGACCTCAAGGTCGAGGATATTGAGAAAACTGACCCTCCAGCCCTCGATGCTCACTACACCACCAAAGTGGAAAAATTCGGCCTAGATGTTTTTCGTTGACTGCTGTATAATGTAGTTAGCTCAGGTCATAACGTGAATAAATTAATGTCTCACTGATGTTGGGCCTTGAGAAGGTAATTGCGATGTCGAACAGGATTGTCCAAGCGATGTTGGCCGGTTACCATAAATGGATGTTGTGGCTACGGTCAGACTCACATTCTCACAACCTTATCGCTAGTCTCGGATACCCAGCCTCTTTGGGCGCCCAAAGAGGCTGGGTATCCGAGACTACCTTATCGCATTGTCGTTGGCCACTGCTCTACAAACCCTTCGTTTTCCAACGCTTTGCTGGCCTCAAACAGTCTTAAAGGTCAAATCTTCGTCATGGCATCAACATCAGTGACCTTCTCCCATGTCTCCTGCTCAGTCGGCCGCTGCAAATGATATTGTCTTCTCGGTCAAGGTCCCACCGGGAGTGAGGGTACGTCTTCATTCTCTTCCATCTAATTCCCTCTACTAAAACCTTTGTTACCAAGATTTTTAATGTTAACATCTCTTTCACAGGAGAGCTGTGCACTGCGAACGACGGCACCACCGCCAACAATCCGGATGCTGCCAAAATGTCGCACCGCTTCCGTTCTCTTCCAGAAGACGCCGCAGTCGAGGACTCTGTAACTGAATCAGACCCAGAGCATGACGAGGAGATGGAGGTATGTAAAGACTCGAGGATTTCTTGCAATATTCATGGTATAATTAGGCCACTATGTCTCGTTTGGCTGCAAAATCTCGAGAAGCTCCCCGCGAGGGCGACCTGACTCGCAATGAAGATCTGGTCATTGAGGTATGTATTTCCTTCTTGCTCTTTTATATTCTCTGATTTCTTACCTTAGGCTACAGATTCCGAAGAAAATGAGCTTGAAATCGGAAAGGCACTTCCACGCAAACATCAGCAGGTTCGTTGTTCGCCATTACTATCATACATATTTATTTTACTTATTAGAAAACAATAGGAGAACTTTGCCTTGAAAAGAAAAGCAAGTGATAATCTAGACGACGTGCTTGAGCGGCCATCGCTCCGCAGGGCCTTCCTCGCTCACGGACCCGATAGTGACGACAGCCCCCTTCCCCAGCCCACCTCTCATCGTCGGTGACGCTTCCTGGCCGGATTTCTGTCCACCATTTCTTCATTCTCTCCGTTATCTTCTTCTTCAACATCATCTGTATCACTCTCGTCTTCCATTTCCTGTCTCTTGCGCTTCTCGGCCTGTTTTTTAGCCATGGTCGCCTTCCTCTTCTCTTGCGTCTGTGCTCGCTTGGTTGTCTGGGTTACTCGCAGTACCGTTGCTAATTTTGTGTGAAATTCTTTCCGATCATTATGTAAAGGCTTGGGTTCAACAAGCTCTCGAGGCAGGACTCGACGGAGTAGTGTTGCATTGTGGATGGCATATGTATTGACAATAAAGTGATCATCGTCTCTATGCTCGATGAGTTTCTCTTCTTTGGATGTTTTCCTGCGTTCTTGGACTTGATTCCGAAGTAGAGTGGCCTCACAAGATGCAAGCCGGCAGTCATGCTGCACAGATATTTTGAAAAGGATTTCTGTTGATTTGATTAAAGCATACTTTGGACACGTATTCGCGGGTCGACGGAGGACGGGGAGATTGAAATCTGGATGAGGCGTTGTTGTGAGGAGGAATACCTCGACGGTTATCCAGCCATTCTTGGAGCCATTTTGGTATGATAAGATCTCTGCGATTCGTCCGGCGCTGTTCGTGTTGTTCTCGGCCTTAAAAAATATCCAAGATCCTTTTCGGCACACGTCCTCTGACTGGGCAACAACTGTAAGCCCATGACGCCAACTCGATCCTGTGGAACCACTGGGATCCAGTGTTAATCTCTTGCTTGCTAATGTCTCGTCCCAAGACATAGAAGGATTCTTAGCTTTTCCTGCAACCCGGATGTCACCAGAGTTACGCACGGTCGGTGGCACCCAACCTAGATGCCGCTGAACTATAGGATGTTTTTGAAGTATCTTGAGAACACTGTGGCCTGCATGGACCCACTCGTCACCTTGCTTCCAGTAGCCGCCACTTAAGAAGTGTTTCAACCGATCCATCGACGAGAATTTATAGGCAATATCTCGACTAGGCGCCTGGTGATTGCTGTATATTGAGCACAGGCGGAAGATAGCATTGAAACATTCAAATATTTCTGTTGAATTCCGGATAGCGGGACCAAAGCGCTTTATGTCTTTTGTGAGGTGCGCTAAAAGATGGAGTTTAATCTTGATTATGATTTTGGATGGGTCAATGGCGGCAAAAGCATCGAGAAGATTACCGACGAGTACTTCCAGGTCTTTCAAGTACTGGTCCATGTCGTCGATCTCCGGAACCCAGAGAAGTGCTCCCAGTGCACCGGCTGCTTTGACGAGTTCAAATTCTTGTGGACTGACCAGATCATGAAGATGAAAGGCCATGGTCTGCATAAGGGTTTTGAAATGCTTTCCAATGAGATTGTTTCGGTACTGGATCATGTATGCTGCGCGTAGTGGAGGGACAGTCAGTCCGTCAAGATCAGTTGATTGTAGGCGGATAGCAAATGTTGCTCGGTCGGCGTCACTCCAGGAAAGGTTCATAAGGTGCCAGATATATTTCATAATCCCAAGTAAAATGGTATGGAGAATTTCGACGGGGGTGTCTTGCGTTGGATCCAGCCCATGAATCTCCAGTAAGGGGTTGAATTTCTCGCCAGGTTGGTCCTTAAGCCATTGCATAAGCTCTTCAGAGATTGACTGAGCAGATCGCGAGGGATCACTGCTTTTCATTTCACGTGCCTTTTGAATAAGAATGTCGATCCAATATTGAGTTATCTTGTCCTTGGTTCCTGTGGCAGTCTGTAAATCGGTGACTTGCTTCTCAATTCCTTGACTGGCCAGCAAAAGTTGCTTCTCTAAGCAGACCTTCGTCTCAGCGGCTGTTCGAGGAATGCCGGCAGAGTATAACGAATGGTAACCTTCATCTGACTCCGTAAAATCATGTGGCCCTCCAACCTTGCACTTTCGACAACCACAATTTGCATTACCGCCCATGTGAGAGGCCTCTTCCGATTGTTGCGGATTGTCTGCCGGGAGGGCTGGAACACGAAGCCTAACGCAGCAATTCCGCTTGGTGTGAGCATTGAAGCATCGAATCGGATTGGTATGCGTGTCATTGATCTGATCACGAAGTGCTGCAAATTGTTCTGGGGAGGTTGCGTTAGGGGAGGTGGAAACAAAACGAACAAAGTATTCCTGTTGAAGAAGTCGACCAGGGATATTGGAATTTGCCATGTAAATGTTTATATGCTTGTTGTATTGCTTGGACTTGTTGCCGGAGACATCGTCGCACCAGAGAGGGAGCATGATGGTATACATGTCATCTCCTTTAGAAATCTCTCGAAGCGGATTGGGCATCTTGGGTACGACCGAACCATCAACCCAGATCATCTTTGCTTCAATGTCTTCGTAGTTTCGATTAAACTCAGCTGAGTCAATGACCTTATTTCCGCTTTCCGAGTCAATTTGGCACCCACGTCCAGTGACCTTGACCAATGAACAACGAGCTGTAAGTTTCTTATCCCGAATAACCCAGTCATGAGGAATGACATATTGTCCTGACTTCAGTTCCGCAACTTCTTCAATGTAAAACTGGCGCAGACCATTCACATACATTGGCGTTAGCTCAGACGGAGCAAATTCCTTCCATCGGTCCGCCTGCCAAGTTTCAGATATTGGTCCTGTGGTCTCCTCGGGATAGGGGTTGATGTGCTTGGCGACCTCTGGATTAGCGTAGTCCAATGAAACTGACTGGCGTATATCATTGACGTAGAAGGTATTTCCAAGCATAGACTCGTGCATGTGAGGTTCTGTTCCAACGAGTCCTCGGAGTTTACCTTGGACTTTGCGGAATGCATCATACGAGGGCGTTGACGAAACCCCACATTCCTTCATGACCCACAGAAACATCCGGAGAAGGTTACTTGAAAGACGAAGGCGAGGTAAGTTGTCTAAAACGTCGAGGAGCATGATCTGAGGGGTATTGAGTCCATGAGTCAAGCAGCCTCATTGATTAAAGATAGAGATACATACTGTTTTGTTTGGATAGGGAAAGTAATCACGGTCTGTTTGGTTATTGTCGAAGTGGTTCTGGATTTCTTCGTCGTCATGCTCTTCATGGGAGTCCAGCCTGCCCTCAAGGCCGTCAATAAGATCAGTAATATCATCTTCCTCTTCAATCCCCAAGATATCTTCATGTTGAGCCTGTTGAAGGAGCTGATTAAAGTGGTCGAGTAATTGTTGTCGCTTTCCCAGTGCGTCATGGGGTTGAATTGGTTCAATACCTGCAGGAATTTGTGGTTGCCAGTGATTGTCCGCGGCATGGAGGTCAGCCTGAGCATTAGTGTATGGTAAATCGATGCCCGGGGCTTCGAGAGTATCGGGATGTGCTGGAGGAGCAAACATTCCGAGACGAGATGCTCGTATCCGATCGAGAAGAATGTTGCCAGAATGCGGTTGTATAGCTCGTGCGTTTGCAAGTGCGTCAAGTTGAGCCTGCCTAGCGCGTTCCTTCTCCTCACGTTCCTGTTTCCATTGAAGACGTGTCGCATGATAATCCGACTCAAGGTGTTTCCCTATTGAAGTGTATTTTATCCAAGAACCTACGCCAATCGGATCGCAGGCCAAGCAGATTTGACATCGGACTAGTTTTTTATCAGTCAGGTGTTGTTCCACTCCTGCATCCAAACTTCAGTTTTACGACCACTTAAGTATGAACAAGTTATACAATACCTGGCGGCAATGGACCCCGTTCTCGTGGCATGGCTGTATCGTGTCTGTGTGAGGCAAGAACTTGAAGGTAGAAGGATTGGATGCAGAAATTTAGTCGCTCTGATTGGGCTGCAACTCAAATGCGAAAATAATAATGACATTATGTATTGGCGGAAAAGGCCACTGTTGGCCCAAGGTGAGAGTGACAATGTCGACGATGTCGCGACGCAGTGCTGTGTGAAAAATAGATCAGGTGACTACAAACTGACGCGGACGCGCATGTGTGCCACCGCTTCATTTTCAACTTGTCTTTGCATTTACATCTGGCCTTCGTTGCTTTCCCTCCCTTGCTTTTACAGATGCAACTAAGCGGGCCTTCGCAAATTGGGATAGGCCAAAGTACAAATTTGGTCTGTGGGCCTTGCCCCAAGGAAGGTATAAAACCAACTGTGTTTTTTGTTCAGCTCACTGACTTTTATTTTCGCAACACCCGCAATGTCCCAATCTTCCGACTCTAATATCGACCCTCAGCTTCGTGATCTTGATCCTGCCACCGCACTCATGGAGCGCATTCGAGCCAACGCCACACCGGCATCCATCACATCCGAATATGAAGGCCCTGGTTGGGACGACGTTCCCCCCATGCACCATTCACCCGTCATACCCCGAATGACTTCCATTTCCGCCGACGTTCCTGCTTCCGGTAGCCTTATCGCATTTGGTCGTCTCTATAAGCGTAGCAAGAAATTCTCAGATGCTGCTGAGGCCGAGTTTGATGCATACTGCGCGGTAGGTCTTACATTTGAATCTGTGGCCGTTTACTAAGCTTTATCCAGACTGTTGAACTCGAAGAACGACTCGCAATGCAGTTCGGTATTAGCTTGGAGACGTTGGAAAGACTGCGCGAGATGCAGAGGCCAGAACATTGGTCAATGTCGGAGGAACTGAAGGTATGTCTTTTATACTGTCTTCTGGGAAGTTCCTAATTAAGTCTGATCCGGTCTATAGAAAACAGTCGGGCGTTACACGAAAGCATTTATGCTTTCACCCGCCGTAACCTCATATAAAGGCAACGCACCGGAGATGGTCTTGGTATGCTCGTTTTTTACTTATGGGGCAGTAGCTGACACTCCTCTTGTAGAAATTCATGCGCGAGCTCAACGTTCGCGACCTTCCTGCAGAAAAGCATGTCGTTGAAACTGCAGAGCTCCTCACTCACATTTCAACCGCTCTCTCGGCTGCAAGGAATGTTGTGAAAACCAAGGTACATGGTTCAATTGTTTTTGATAACTTTTCCTAACCATTCAGCATAGATTAAGTCGTCCCTCAAACCCGATGGCGGCAGCGGCCTTTCCAATGTTGCGGAATTGGCTGCCGCCCTCATCTCCAACACTAACATTGAACATACTCTGCAGTTGTACATGCGGTTAACATTCTTGGTACGTATAGTCTTTTCCTCTGTACTTTTCGCCAACTTAATCATTGATATGATAGCGATGGGTTGCGGTTTCATACCCTACCGATTTTGCTGGCTCCGACTTCTGGGGAAAGGTGGATGAGGTCTTGCAGAAATATCGGAGTGAGGCAACAGATGCCCAAGCATTGACTGCGTGCGTCGCGATGTTTTACCTCCTTGTCCTTCATTTAACTCTTAGTCAGGGTCTTCAACGACATCTACCGAGCTGACATCAAGAAGTTCGGAGACCCTGTGGACACGACTCATCGTATTGTCATGCCCAAGAACATCTCGACGTGGGTCCAAGACTTAGACAAGTACACTTCTCAAGTCCAAGGCTCCCTCACTTCAGGAAAGGGCAAGCGAAAGCTCAATAGTTAGATTGCCACCTGCCGTAAATACTTCTCTAGAGTCTAATTACAGTGGCTTGAATGAATATGCACAGTGCCTTTTTGTAACATCCGTAGTTTGTTTAATGAACCTTGATTTCAAGAACCAACAGACCTCATAAGAACGGGTAAATTCAGCGTAAGAAGGACAAAAACTCAGGACAGATCAGAGCTCAGGTTGACGAAAACGGAACGTTTAGATGATGTCTAGTGTCGGTCTCGTTGACATATGCGACTTATGACAATATGGCATCTAACTTGAAGATCTTTTCGACGTCGAATGCACCAAGGTCTCAAAAACATCGGCCCTCAATTTGCGGCTAGATTGATGAGACTCTTAGGGTCAGGAAAACCTTTGCCACATGACTACCAAACAGATATTGGTGATCCTGGCAGAGACTTACCACAAACCTTGTACTGACATCAACCTGCATTTGCGGTGTATGATCCGGTCTTTGTCAAGAAAACGATGCAAGTACATCTCATACACACGCTCTAGACTCCAATTGACATAATCTTTGAAGTCGGTTAATCGACTGGCGCATGCTTCCCCTACTGGGAATGGTGTACGCAGTGGCTCTCATTGATCGAACCAATTTGGGTGTCGCCCGCACAGCGGGTATGGGAGTCGACCTGGTAAACTCTTTAAGCATATCCCCTCAGGCCCAGGAATCTAATTCCGCCTTCGCGCTGCACAGAGACTGGACATCGGCGAGCGTTATAGTATCGCATCCATGGTGTACTTCTTCCCATACATCCTCCTGTCCGTATTTCACACTCTCATTCGATCACACGTATTCAATGACCGGAAAACCTTAGGCAGATTCCCGGAAATATCATTTTGCGGTGGTTGGGTTCCCGTACGTGGTTAACCACATGCGTTGTGGGATGGGGGATAGCACAACTCGGCATGGCTTTTGTAACCACTTGGGGACAATTGGCTATATGCCGTGTGTTCCTTGGCGCTTTTGAGGTATGTTCCTACCTTTCGGTCTTTTCGGAATGGTGCTGAAACTTCACTTTGCAGGCAGGATTTTTTCCTTCCCTGGCATTTATTATCACCACTTGGTATAAACGCTATGAAGTCCAGAAACGGCTCGCCCTTTTCTACCTCAGTTCCATCACGATAACGGGCTTCAGCTCTATATTAGGTACTTCTTTCATTCCTTTGTATTTCATAGTTCTGAGCAATGCATAATTCAGCATACGCAATCACCCTTCTGAAAGGCAAAGCGGGTCTAAACGGATGGCAGTGGATTTTTCTCCTCGAGGGATTGCTTACCATCGTGCTGGGCATCCTCACGTGGTTCTTTATTCCCGACTTCCCTGATAAAAGTCGCTTCATTACCGAAGAACAGCGTAAGGTGCGTCATGTTATGTTTTCGCATCCGCCAAACAGCAGCTAAACAGATGGTTAGATGGTATTAGACCGAGTCCAAGCGGACAGAGGAGATTCTGTTCCAGATAAAATGACCTGGGACAAGCTTTTCACTCACCTGAAGGATCCTCTTCTCTGGGCTTTTGGTGCGTTACAGATCCACGCATCGCGGGCATGTGCATGGGTTCACTGCTGACAATGCATACCTATCCAGCCGCCATGTTTTTGGCTAGTACCATGCCAGCATATGCCATCGGGTTCTTCATCACCATTATTCTAAGAGGAATGGGATATTCAGAGACCCTCGCACTTATATTAACCGCTCCGCCTAGTGCCTTTGCTGTGAGTCCTTTCCCGCGTGTCGCACTCTTGGCTTTTTGAACACAACCTGATCTCCCTCGGCCAGGCTGTCTCCTGCTTCTTCTTTGCATGGCTCGCCGACCGAACGCGAATGCGCGCCATATGGATGGTCGTACAAAACCTGATATGTATCACCGGACTTTTACTCGCTGCGTACTCGCAGAGCAATCCTGTGCGCTACTTCGGGCTGTTCCTTGTAAATGCAGGAGCAACAGGCTGCGTCCCCGCTGTTCTAGCCTATGTAAGCTCCATTTATTCTGGATTAAATGTTGTACAAATCAAGCTGACGCCTTGCTCTCGTCAGAGCGCAAATAACATAACTAGCCACACAAAACGAGCCGTTCAAACCGCCACCATCATTGCTGCTGGCGGCGTTGGCGGTATCATGGCGACTACGGTATTCCGCCAACAGGACTTCCCAAGGTGGGTCTGTCATTCCCGTGTTTGCTATCGCATTATGGCACCTATACGTACCTCCATTACCGTCCCAAGCCGATGACTCTTTCTCACTTACTCACTCGTTTTATTTACCTAGGTATGTAAACGGTATGTGGGCAACCATAGGACTTCAAATCCTCATGATGATCCTCCTCGGCGTGACGACATTCGTGTTCAAACGACGAAACCGGCTTCGTCGAGAAGGAAAAATTGGTCCACTGCAGGGCCAACCTGACTTTTACCACACCATTTAGGTTACTCTACCTTCCAAATCCGCTCTGTTCGGTTTTCGGTTTTCTGCAACGACACCGGGCGAGGTAGAGCGGTATCTATTTTTTGAGTTTTATGGCTTCTTTCCTAAGAATACAATCTTTATATATGTATTATGTACATTAAATACGTCTTAGCGGGGTATGTTCAAATGAATTTTATTCCATGGTACTATTGAGAGCTTGAGTCAGCAGGACCCGATGGACTTTCTGAATTAGCATGATAGCTAATCAAATAAATTACCGCAGAGCGGTGATTTGGAGTGACATGGAGGTTCTTTCGTAAAACGACAAACCAAAGTGGCCCGAGGTACGCTTTGGAATTCCGGAAGTCATGTTCGTACTATTGTTACAGTTTACAGGTTGGAAACAGAGTTAATTACAAAAACGTAAGTCATGAAAATAAAAACCAATACAATTTCCCTACAAAGTATAATAAAAACCCTCTTGACCTTCCAAAGGACCAATCTTGCCTTCCCGGCGGAGAGTGTTCCTTCTGTGTAGGACAAACGTCGTTACACCGAGCATAAAAATCATGCCTATCTGGAAACCGATGGTGGCCCATATTCCAGGGATATATCTGAGAAAGCCTGATCAGAATTTGGCGCGAAAAAAAAGTAAAGGGTGATGCACACCTAGGATAATCCTTCTCTTTGTACATCGTGGTTGCGAGGATGCCTCCAACGCCACCAGCAGCAATGATGCAAGCGGTTTGCACAGCGCGTTTCGTGTGCGTTGTGATATTATTGGCGCTCTAGAGATATAATTAGACGCGCGACATGCCTAAATGAAGATGGCAACAAACATAGGCAAGGACCCCTGGCACACAACCGGAAGCGCCCATGTTAACGAGGAAGAGCCCAAAATAACGAGGGCCGTTTTGCTTGGCGTAAGCCGCCACAACTAAACCGATGATACAGATAACGTTCTGCACAGCTAGCCATGGGGCCCTCAGCTTGGTCTTGTCGGATATCCAGGCAAAGAAATAAACGGAGATAGCCTGATAAATTCGTCAGAATAATTTTTTATCAAAAAATAACAAGACATACTGCAACTAGTCCTGGAGGCGCGGTAAGAAGCAAGGCATCTGATGTGCTGTATCCCATGCCGAAGAGGATAATCGTAATGAAGAAACCGATGGCATATGCGGGGACAGTTGAAGCCAGAAACATATAGGCTGAATGGAGCGATCAATAAATAACTCTGAATAACGGAGTGGGCTCGTACCAAATGCCCAGACAAGAGGATCCAACAAGTGCTTAAACAATTTGGCCGTCGTCATTTTATCCGGAATCGAGTCGCCACGATCAGCCTCAACTCGGTCGAGGATCATCTTAATAACTAAGTTAGATTCTGTATCAAAAATAATGCAGGTGATTAACCTTTCTCTCCTCTTCGTTTAAAAAGCTTGCTTTATCAGGGAAGTCAGGGACGAATAGCCAGGTTAGAATTCCAAGGACGATAGTAATAAGGCCTTCTATAACAAAGATCCAAGACCAGCCGTTGAGACCACCTTTTCCCTTCAAGAGCGTAAGCACATAGGCTATGAAACGATTCATTAGTCCTTAGGTCCTGTTAGTCAATATTATATTCGGACGAACCGAAGATGGCGCTAAATGCGCCGACGACCATTGAGGAAAGATAGAAAATAGCAAGGCGTTTTTGAACCTCGTGGCGCTTATACCAAGTCGTGATGATGAAGACAAGCGCCGGGAAGAAACCCGCCTGAACCACAGTTCGTGTATTTTGTTAAAATAGGGAAAAAACCTAATCGCAATCGTGACACACCTCGAAGACTCCCAAAAGGACACGGCAAAGGAGAAGGTACCCCCAAGTTGGTACGAAACCCATGCCCAGCTGCGCAGCTCCCCAGCCGACAACACAGATTGTAAGCCAGGTGCGGGCTCCCAAGAACCTCAATACAACATTGCTGGGGATTTGCCTGAAAAGGTCATAAAGGGAGGTCTGAGAGGTAAAGAGGCAACCTTACAGAAGGGTGTAAGGGATGAAATATATCATCGAAGCGATGCTGTACCGCTCCCCGATGGTGAGTTTCTAATTGTAAAAGGTAAGTGTTTAGACGGCAAAGATGGGTTCTATAAATACCAGGTCTTTCGCCATTCCTGCTGTTCTGGCAATACCGAGATTTGTTCGATCGATCAAGGCTACCGCATACAAGAAACCAAGCAGTGGAAGCATATGCCAATCCACCCTTCGTCTGAAAACATGTCATTCCGTCGTCGCCGTTTTGCTGCAGCAGGAAGAGAACTCACAAAGTTCGTGAGATAAACGCGGAATCGTAATGAGCATCAAGGGCAGGGGGTTTGACTTTCTCGACGTCTTCGATTCTGAGATCTGAACTACGCTTTGAGTCAAAAGAATGCATCGAGAAAAGGACAAGTCGCAGGCAACTTAAGAAAACTTATCGTCATTGGAAGTTGTTATTTATACTTCTGAGCTTTGCATGATGAAGCCCATTTTTGAAAACCGAATATTGATGGTAAAGCATATAGGGGCTTTGGCTTCCAGTCGACGCTTGAAATTATCACAAGACAGGGCCTCGAGTTTGAGGATGCTACATAGATTTTTCCTCAGATTTTGCCTCCTGTTCAGCAGACGAGAACGCCAAGCAATTGCCTCAAAGTCGAGTCCCTTGGTTTCCTGAAGCTTTCGGTGGTTGCATGTCAGCACACAATTTGTAGGACGTGGTACTCATTTATAGAGTGCAGGGACTGCCCAGTATTGTTATCTTTTGCACTGCGATCCACGATTGGATGACCTAAAGAATTGGCACTGATCCGTGAATATCCTGCGGACAGAAGAAGTGTCATGGCCGTTCGTTCAACCAATATTTAATTTAATTGCCCAGACAAAGACTCACTCGCGGCCGCCATTTATGTAACTGTACCGCGGGCCACGCAAAAGGAGACAAGCCAAGTGTGATCATGTCACGAGGGTCCGTCGAGTGCGATTCGTGAACCATTAATGCCAAGAACGTAAATGGAACCAACAGTCTCTATGGAGCGATACTCGAGTATCTCTTGAACTCCAGGAACATGAGCCTACATGAGCCTCCGGATCCAGCTGCCCCAACATTGCCAAACGGAGATGGGTCGTCAGTACGGAGGACACCTAATTTGTTGCCGATGGTTATTCCAAATTTCCCCGCATCGGGCGTTGATCCGAGATCTGGGGAATGCGGGGTAAAAAGCTGGTAGAAATCAGGGCCAAGTGAGCGTAATGAAAAGGCGCCAGTGAACCAATTACAGTCCGTCACGGGAGTTGAAACAGTGCCTCTCAGACTGGCCCAGGGACTTTAACACCGTTCGTTTTACATCCAAAGCACTCAGGTTTTACCAGACCAGCCCAGCACTACGAAAGTTTACAGGCCGTACTTTGTAGTACTTAGCATGGACGACATGGGAGAGCTGAATAAATGAAAGGAAAGAAGCAAAAAGTGCCAGCGACGAGACTGCGTCGAGCGAGCTCCGGAGCCCGGCAATTCATTAGCCGGTTCGAAATGATACATCTAGAGCTTGGACTTGGCTTGGACACTGGTCCTCTCTATCTTCTTTGCAGCCGCTAGGGCGTGCTTGTTTCTGAGGATGCATTGTATTACGTTCGTTCTGTGACAAAATGGAGCTGGCCTGTTGCTAACGTGCCTTGCGCAGCATTTTACTGCTCCCACAGCTGCTACTTTCCACTTCCAGTGAGTCTGAGCGATCAGCGGAATCGAGTTATTGCAATTAACAGCCAACAGCAAGCCAATAGCAGCCATCCCATATTTATCTCAAGCAAAATGGGCTCTAGATTCTCCTCAGTAACAGACACTACTACAAGAAAATATTTTTGGACCAAAATTATTTCACGCAAGCGATCCCAATAAGGAAGGTATGTTCCCCATTTAGGGAAGAGAAAGTCTCTTGCTGAGTATCAAGCTAAAATGGTTGAGTATCGGACCTACTTGATACGTTTATGTATTACATAGAGTGAAAGAAATATGACAGAACAATATAATGTATAGGAGGGGGAATAGTGAGCTGCATTTGAAGAAAAAATCATTCGTTACTTCGTTCTCAGAACTGTTCGACCGGAACATCCACTTACAAATATGGAGAGGAGGATTCCATCTTGTTCGAGTGATTTACTATGGGGTGACACAGAAATGTTTATGATAGCCCCACGCTGCATTTTGGTGTTCGGGATTGCAATAATACGCCACCTTGCATCTCCCACAGCGTTTAAGATCTTGGCCATCGGGGGAAGGAGCCCCACAATGTCCACACCAATGCGCTGTCGCGCGATTGTCCCAACGTTCCTTGACTTTTGCAGCGACTTCCCTCAACCAAGCGTCATGGGGAGTGCTGCGGATGCGTAACGTCACTCGTGCTTCATCGAAAGTGTTTCCTTCCGCAATTCGATCCAAGCGGGTGAGATATGGTCCCATAGGCTCGAGAACAAAAAGGCTACGACCCTTGTTTCCACGACCCACATCCCCGAACTGTAGTGAAGAGAGGTCGAGGATGCAGGGATCTTGGTCTGGAGAAGGAAAGGCAAGAACTGCATGGGAAATCACTGGGTCACTGGCTGAGATGTAGGCAGTCCCCTTGGGGAGAACAACGGACATGTTCATGCTGCGGGGTCCGAAGAGCTTCATCTCTACGATGGTCCGATCAATGGCAGGAGTTGTATAAATCCGTGGTTCGCCATTGTCGACAGTACGAACTTGCACGCATGTGGTGTCATCAAAGAGATCCATAAAGTGTTGGAACAGTGCCACTGTTGTAAAACATCCATCATGGTTGCGAGCCTGCCAGTAGTAGGTCTCGATTTGTTTCGGGGTGAGGTGTTGTAATGCTGGAGGAACAGGTGAAGGTAGCATATTTGAAGGAAGGTCTGGCTGATCTTTGCTTCCCCGTGTTGCTTGCGTCCTCTGAAATACCATTCCAGTCCTAGGGCCGGTGGCCTCGTACCATTCGGGATCCGTCTCTGGGGTCATGAGAATGGTCTGAAAATGCGATTCTGTGGCAACTTCTCGCAGTTTGGCATGTCTAAAGCGAGGCTCTGTCGATGCGCGTTCGTAGTTGAGGAGGAGGGCGATATCATAGAGATCGAGAACCGTACGCGTCTCATTACCCTCGGAATCACTCGCTTCCAAATCTTCTTCCTGGGACGAGGTTTCGGATTGGAGGTCTACGTCCTGAAGGTAGACAGAGGAGGACATTATGTTTGTTGAAAGGAAAGTTCGTTGTGGTGGGAAGTATCACAGGGAACCGGGGCTTTATTTGAATTGGAGGGAAATTTTGGATGGGACGAGTATATATGGGCTGCCGCACTGCGCTTGGGGCTGCGGATCCGAGTCACCCGTCCTCTAGACAGAAAGTCCTAAAGCACCAGGATGACGGTAGACATTTACACTCTGACATCGGACGCGGAAGTAGGTTCGAACCAGGAAATTGGATCCAAGCACTGCTCACAGCGCTCACTGCTGCTTGACGCCGGAAATGTCAGGTGATCGGGGGACGGATCAGGTAAATTTTAATCATATATATATAGTAGGGTTGCGTATCTAATTGGGGGGTTTTATACCAAGTGTAATTTACATAGGTAATTTACAGTAAATTACAGATTATATACATATGCCCAGGAGAGGCATGTATATAATGTATATAATTAGTGGGCCATTGAGATTTTTTGTGAGCTTTTAGCTGGGCAAATCTTCTTTGGGGATGGACGCCGGCTTGATATGTACCCAAACTGGGCCGATAGACCTTGGATAGACCAGTTCCCGGCGCCCGAAAAGGGTAGACAACCGGGACAATCCGGACTTTGGCTTCCCCTCCTTCGCAGTTGGACCCAGCGTCCACTCCGCAAAGCAGGACCATCACTGGAGGGTCAGTTCATAAAGTCCAACAATCTATGAAACGGGATTAAAGAAGCTTTGGAAGTGGCCTCAGTTGTCCGCCTGCCCATGGGGCTGCCGAAAATTTGGTCACGTGCATAATAAGTTTTGTAATTTACAGTACAAATTTAGTAATTTACATCCGCCGAAAATCGAAAATGTATATTACATAGTTACATGCACCCCCCGGACTTATATACGCAACGCTAATATATAGGGCGTGTCTTCCTTCGGACTTTCCTTGTCCTTTACCTTTCACGAGATACCATGAACCCCATGGAATTTGTCGCTCCGGTTTACGAGGAAAATGTTCTTGATCTCTACGATATCTCTCTCCTCCTCAACTACGAACGCGCATCGACTGAACCTCGGTTTAGACACACTAAGTTACGAGAGGTAGCAACCACCGACGATTTCAAGACCGTCAGGCTTCTAACGCCTATATGGCAAGAAGCTACCGTGCCCAGAACTGGCCTTGTGTTCGATAGGAAGCGTTCTCCACCTAATAAATGGGATGAACCTGATCTGCCCACCAACATGCTCGCGAGCCCGGTTCCCAACAGTATGAGGAGCCTAACGCCAAAGGAGTTGGAGACGTATTACTGGCAAGCTAGAAACCACGACGGATGTTTTCGAACTGTCACACTATTCCAACATTTCATCGATCTTTTCCCAGATTTCACCCGTGTACGCGTGCGGACTGTGACAAAAGACAAGCCAAGGACCTACACTACCCTAGCCAGCGATAGGATCATTGTCGAGTTCCAGCTCTTCGAACCTTCGAATATGACCATGGCCTTGGTTCTTCCTGACAACGAAACCCATATCTCTGGTGGGCAACCTATCGTTGACCACGCCGTCCTGGGCTTCTCCGCTCCAGCCGCAGACGTTGACACCATCCTTGATCTCGCTTCGCTTCAATTCGGCGACGTAGGCCGTGGCGTCAAAGGGCGGAGTTTATTCGTAGTCGAGCCGATTGAACAATATGTCTCTCGCCTCAGCAAGTACGCCAAACATCACGACTTCCATCAAGCCAAACATAGCCTGCGGATAAACGACGCGCCGGATAGCGATTGGCTGAGGGAGGTCGCGAAGAAGGCGAAAGAGCGTTGGGATAATCGCAAAACCGAGCATTGGTGTGGACACTGTGGTGCTCCTCCCCTTGGCGAAGAACTCAAGAGGTGCGCGCCTTGCAAGCAAGCTTACTATTGCAATTCAGAGCATCAGCTGGCGGCATGGCCCTTCCATAAACACTTTTGCGTTGACCCCAATCCAAAGAAACAGTAATGTAATAACTCAGTAGTCCAATTTTCGTCACTACTCTGGAAAATAGCACATTCTTGTTGAATCATGGAGAGCTTATGTACTCTAAATGAATCCAAGGAACATATGCAATGAAATTGTAGTCATTTCTAGGATCAGAGAAGCAATTATTCATAATAGACACATCACAGATGGGCATCAACAAACGAGAGAGAATTTTCTTGCTTATAAGCTAGTATTATGACAGCGAGTGTGCACGGCGAACAACTTCTACTAAGGGAGTTTGAGTGATAGAATGGTTGTACTTAATGAACTTCATCGTGAGTGACATCGTCGATTTTAGCGCATAATAGATCGGAAGTGTTCAAGATTGAAGATATCATACTGGAACAATAGACGTTGTTCGGTAGTCAGCGGATAAAGCATTTTAAACGTTGGAATTTCGATTACAATCTTGGTAAGTACATCCATTGGTGAATTACATGCGCCATTTGTCGAACACTTCTAGATCGGCGTCGAATGGCAAGACACTGCGACACATATTGATTCTATTGAAGCTCCATTATTCGACCAGGCCAAAAAATATTACTCTTACCGTAACGAGAATAAATGGAGGCAAAAGAAATAAGAATCGACAAATTTCGAAATGGCCAAGGTTTAATGTTATGGCGTCGAAGGCGCGTTGCCAAGAGAGAGAACAGCTCTCACATTCGAGCAAGAAATGATGGAAACTCTCAAAGATTTCAATTGAGAGAAGATAGTCCAGGTTTAGGTTCCGACGCGTTCAGAAAAGCCTCGAGCAGTCACGCAGTTGTTCCGGAGGAACATGAGGTCGTTGGCGCGACATTCCAGTGAGTAGCTTGCAAATATTTGGAAGTCGCATAGGAATGATTTAGCCCAGCCCCAAGGTCGGGCAATATTGAAGTTTGGCACAGTTGCATGAATTCCAAAACGCCAACATCAGGTGGAAACTTGGAAACCAAGAAGGCAATGGACCATCCCACTACTCAGCCTAGACTCGTATCGTAACCAACCGTCGAATGAGCGAGAGGAGGAGAATCTCCTGCTCTCCGGCGTCACCTCTTAGAGGGAGCGGTCACTAGTCTACCACTACCCTAGAAAATATTGGGCCAACAATACCGGGATCCAGAGGCGGTAAGAACCAGAGATGATTGTTCTATAGGATGATGTGGTTGAAAGCAAAGTGAGTCGAGGCTGGAGATGCCCACAAACAGTTACGTCAGCGACGGCTGACTTCTTCCTCAGAATAGGAGGGGGGACTATTAGTCTCGACACAAAACCCTCACACGTGAATTTCACGTGGGTGGGAGTTTTGATGAACCTAGGGGGACTATGCTGTCCTATGTCCGATCCAAAATCGCTGATTTTGGCCGTTTCTGTCACACACCTTTCGGCCCGGTCCTGTACGCATTCAGATCGGGTTGCTCAAAAATTCCGGCAGTCTGTACGCACTTTGGATCGTACCTAGTTTCTGGTAAAACTGTACGCATACACGGATCGAACGTGTAAATAGGTCAATTCTGTACGCATATATTATATTATACTACACATCGGCCATCGGGCCATCGCTAGCATCGAATATTTCCCCATCACTTGTTCCAGTGTCTTCCAGAGGCACTGTCAGCACTGAGGACGGCGACGGCAGCAACGATGGTTTGATCAAAAAAGGAAACCCGCCGGTGCTTGGCCGGTGCCCAACCATCGCAAACGAGGGAGTGTAGATAAACGTGGTACCCATGATGGATTGAGTGCCATATTGTCGAATGTAGTGATGTGGGCCCAGGAAGCTAAGGATAATGTTCAAGAGGCGATCCTGCTTGAAGGTGCTTGTGTGCAACAAAAAAAAAAAAGTCGTTGCACTCATGGTTTTCTGTACGCATCGGATCGGACCTAGGTATCGACGGGCTTTCTGTACTCAGATTGGATCGGAGCTCAAGCCAAATTTTGCCGAATCTGTACGCATTAGGATCGGACATATTGCCTCAAAATCGTCGATTTCTGTACGCACTAGGATCGGACATACATCAGCATAGTCCCCCCTCCTCTCAGAATCCTCCTGTCGATCTTCAGGTTGCCTTCAGCCAAAGCTCTTCCGGACAATGTCCAACAACGTCTTCCCAATATCTCTCTATGAGGAGTTGCTGCCAAAACTCGTCGCCGTGCTAGAGCTAACGCAACAGACAACAGGGATCTCGAATCCTCAAACAAAGCAGAAATTGCTTCAAGCAGTAATTGTCTTGTCACCCGCCGAATCGTTCGTGGCTGACAGCTTTCCTTAGACAAACAACTTCAAGAACGCTATTGCCCAGGCGAAGGATTTTGCTATCAACCTCCCAGGAGGAGAATTGCTGATAGAGGAGCAGGACGACGTGATCGAGATGCTGGAAACGCTGAAGGAGCGAAAACGGTTCGTATTTTCCTCGGGTGTCTTTGCAGTTCAAGTGATTTATCTTCATAAATAGGGCTCAACTGGCTGCGTTTGCCGCCAGAAAGGTTACCTCAACTTCCTTTGCACACGACCTTAAGATGGAAATCGATTCTGTCGCGTCGACTCCCATGCAAAGTGATGGTTAATGGGTGAATTTATTATCGACGAATGCTCGGCCTCTACTGCTCGTTGAAGCTACCAGCCTCTCGTTCACCGGCGCTCTCTGACTTACGAAGTTGGCTTCCTTCCAGCAGGACCCATTTTTTTTGTTCATCTGTCAAAACACTCTGCGCCGAAGTTTCACATCTGGTTGACACAGTACAAGGCAGTAAGGCAACTCAGAACTGCAGCACCTCTGACATCTATGTGATCTGAAGAGCGGGGCGGGTGGAGAGCTGGGGATCGTGATGGCCACGATCATCTCAACCTATCTTAACAGTTTCGGTGGTCCCGTACGTGATTAGTGAAGTCGTTAATTTTTCTGTTTATATTCAGACTATCGTCCTTGATTCGAGTATTAAAACATGATCGGATGTGCTAGTAACACGACTTCTAAGAGCTTCTAAGTATCGGACCAGTTGGTAAAAAAAATTGGAATTTGACATATACATACATACTTCACTCCTAAATGTACTCGAAAAGGATACAGTATGAATATAAAAGAAAATAATAGCACCTTGAAGCCAAAGCCCGCTGCAAGAAAGAAAACGAACATTGCGTTCTCCGAGGAGAGTACTACATGTATCAATGATAGAATGGGTAGGAATACGACTTGTGCGCCCTAGGACATGAGCGAATCAATGCATTGGGTGTGGCAGGTGCAACAATGACGGTGCGGACTTGCGGGTAAGAATATTTTGAAAAGGCCTTATTCGAAGCGGCGGTGATATTCCAAGTCCATTTTGAATCATTGAGTGTTAGTAGTTTAACTGTATGAAGTTGGGGAAAGAGTGTCATGCAGCGAGCTAGCTCTTCCAGAACGGCGTCGCCTGAATACTTGGTGACCTCCACATTGATCACTCTAAAATTATTCGAGGGAAAAAGAAAGGCAGTGACCGCAGAGTTTAGGTTGGGTAGACAGCCAGAAAAAAAGATACGCACTGTACGTATTCTGCAAGACCGGGATCACGGATGGTCACAATTTCGAGCTGTCGGACAAGCTCCAGATTGAATACTCTATTAGATGGGTAGTAGCCTCCTTGCGGGAACTTCATTCCAGAAACGACATCTATACGCTGCCAGACATAGGGGCGGAAAAATCTTCGGAGATTGCTGCACGACTGGGAGAGGGAAAGGAGTGCTTCGCGCCGTTCAACATGGGCCTGCGAATAATATGAGGAAGACCTCGCATCCGGTAAAGGTACGGCAGGGAAATGGGCCATGAGTTCGAGAAGGAGCTCGTCTGGAAGGGTTGCCAGACCACTGGTGTTAACTGGGAGAGTGGTAGGGGTATTCTCGACCTCTGGCTTCTTGGAATCTGGCGTTTGAACCTTTCGAGTTGGTGTTTTTCTTTTTTTTGCATGTTGTTTTTTCTTCTTGCTTGCGTTGGCTGACCAGACATCTTCATCATCGTCGCTGGAGGGTTTCACGCGTTTTCGCAAGTTTACCATGTTTCAAGAGTCAGGAAAGTGTGATCTTCCTAATCGATTGTTACTGAAATGTAATAAGACATTGGTTGCACAAAAGTTATGTAGTCACCAGTTAGTGAACTCTGGAGGCTGTGACAAACAGGAACAAGCAGATTTTGTTGGTGCAAGGCGCAAAGCAACTCCCTTGGAATCACATAGGTACTAAAACAAATTTTTTGACACTTCGCATTGCGAACGGTTTACTGCCTGCAGTCCAATGACACAAGGTTTTAGAATATCAAAGTCCAGATAAACCAGAAAGCAAGTCATCTCTCCCCTTGAAGGGGCTCTGGAACAGGGAGGACGATACTTATTTCCTTCGTTAAATAATCATCGGAAGGTTCAGAATAATACAAACAGAGAAGTTTTTCTTCCTTGTCAACTTTTTGCAATTCAAGGAGGAGATTCTTGGCCCAGACCAGCACTTCGTCTTTCATATTGTGAGTGATAGACCCGGCAGCTCGGAGTTCAAGGTTTTTCAGGTGTTTGAACCCAGAAATCAGAGCGAAAGATGGCTGTATTGCGGACATAGAATTATGTGACTATTTGGTTGTGTATAATGCTGGTGAAATGTACTTACCGCATGAAGGGAAAACCCAAGCATTCCGAAATGTAACTCAAGGGTTCGCACCTCTGGAAAAGCGCTCACAATTTCTGTGGGTACACCGTCAGTTCTGTAGACTCTGAGAAAGAGACGGAGACAGTCACCTTCTAACCCCGCCTCTGGCACATCGAGATAAAGGTTCTGAAGGAGCGGACAAGAATGCAGCATCACTCTCATGAGATGACCAGTTTTGTAGTCTTCGGTGCTGTAGGCGAATTGGATTCCTGGACATGATCTTAGCAGTGGGAAACCACGTGTTGAGACCATAGCAGTGCGGATTTGTGGGTATGAATGTTTGGCGAAAATCTTTTCAGTATCAAATGCATTTAGGGAGTCGACTAATACCAGCAGCTTGACAGTGTGAAGGTTAGGAAATACGGCCATGCAACGCGCCAGCTCTTCCAGTACGGAGTGGCTGGAGTAATCCTTGATGTCCACGTTGATCACGCTGTTGAAATTTAAAAACATTCGTTAGGTGCGTTCGAACAGATGAAGGAAATATAAGTACTTCACATATTGGGAGAGACTCGTATCGCGGATGGTGACGATCTCGAGCTGGCGGAGGAGCTCTTGATTGGATAATCTCTCAGTCGCTTTCGTTTTTTTCCCAACACGTCTGCGGTTTCCGACAGGCATTCCGGATACGACTTCAATGCGCTGCCAGATATATGGACGGAAAAATCGCCGAAGGTTGCTGCAGGTGTGGGAGAGGGCTGCTAGTGTTTCGCGCCGCTCTATTTGGACGTCTGCGTCAATTGGCGGCTGAGGTTCGACCGTCGGAAGAGGAATTGGAGGGTAATAGGACATAACCTCCAGCAACAGCTCATCTGGGAAAGTTGCTAGGCCACTGGTATTTACGCGTGGGGTAGCCTGGCCAAGCTCGATTATTGGCTGTCCCAAGTCAGATTCAGGGTAGGTTGGTTCAGCCTTTGGGAGTTCCTGGTTTTCATTTTTAGATGGCCTCCCCCTCTTCTTCGCAGGAGGTCCAGCCTCTGTGTCCTCTTTCGAACGCTTCGAGCGTTTTGGCATCCTTTGCAAGTTTATTGCTGTCGATTGGAAGGCTAGATTGTTTAGACAATACAAGATTTCATAGATGTCGTAGATTGTTACACATAGAAAGACACGAAGAGAAGAGAATACAAAAATACGGTGTTGAAAGTGGCTCAGAAGCTGGAGTGACCGTAGATCTTCAGTGCGCATCAACTTTCCCGCGGCCATCAAACAGATTACCGGTTGGCTTTGGCATCGACGGACTGTTTCGGGCAGCGAGCAGCGTCTTTCTTGCTCGACCTCCAGCCATACTTGCACGTTAGTCGCTGTCAGTACCTGGCTACATTTTCAAGGTATTTTTTCTCGTATTTGTGACAATCTTGCGCCGCTTAATTGATGTTTCAATCAAGGTCCAATTAACCGTCGATTATTCTCGCACCACACGAAAACAGAACTGGATGCCTGCAACGCACGTAGTTCCTGTCATTACCGACACACGAGTGTACACGGTGAACAAAAATGGCATAGAGAGTGCGTAGCTCGACCATGCTATTCCCAGCTCGTCGATTCTGACGCGTTGAACCCAATTTTCCGCAGAGTCTGCCACAATCATGCATAGGCGACCGGGGGAGGTGTACGTACACTATGTCGACACGGACAAGCGCATGGACGAGTGGCTCTCGGAGGAGTTCTGTACGATGCACGAAATGCCCCTTCCACCACCCCCGCCGCCGCCTCCAGCGCCTGAGAAGAAAAAGAAACGCGGTGGAAAGCTACCGCGTAATCGTCCGTCTGAACCCACCAACCCTGAGGCTTCATCGTCGAATACCGCCTCTGTGCCACTACTAGACCTGGGCGAGCCTATGCAGGAAGATGGAGAAGGCGCACAAGCTCCCGCGGAGGTGGTGCTGACGGAGGAAGAGTTCGACCTGAGGCATCACCAACAACTCCATTCGCAAAAGAACTTTGATATAGTTATTTTCGATGCCTGGAAGATCAAGCCTTGGTGCGTCTGTCGATTCCGTATTCCCGGGCACGGCGGCTGAACCTTGTTGGTGTTTGAAGGTACTTTTCCCCATATCCGTTGTCGGAAGCGGAGGCGGAAGATCTACTAGCTTCTGTGTCAAACCAGTCTTCAACAAAAATTCCTGGTGTTGCACGGACTACTGGGAGGTCTCATGGTCGGACATCCGACCTGCTGGCTGGTGGATTATTGCGACAGCACCCCGGGGAGTCGGTGCTATGGGTATGCCATTTCTGCTTCAAGTATATGGCCGACGGCATTCCTTGGGAACTGCATAAAGTATGCTTGGTCAAACCCTTTCTGTCGGTGTGGCTAGTACCAACTTTCTTTTTTCTCTTCTCTTCAGAAAGACTGCAAGGTGAAACATCCGCCAGGCAGGAAAGTGTATCAAAGAGGTGCACATACAATATGGGAAGTCGATGGTGCCAAAGAAAAGGCAAGCATTCTTCACTCGTTTATCGCTGCTCTCAGCTTACCCTTGCTCCTCGTTAGCTATATTGCCAGAACCTAGCACTATTCGGAAAATTATTTATTGATGTTAAAACACTGTTTTTCGACTGCGATAACTGTGCGTGCTATTGCCGTGTGACGCTGTCTGGCTAACTCTCTGCTTCAAGTCCTTTTTTATATACTTACAGATGCCAAATCTTCCGAGGACCACATCATGGGTTTCTTCTCAAAAGTGAGTTACTTTCTACGTCCAGCACCCTCCATGCTCAAGCCCATCCCAGGAAAAATTATCATATGACGATTATAACCTCGCTTGTATTATGACCTTACCCCAATATCAAAGAAAAGGCTATGGCATGCTCTTGATTGAGTTCAGTACGTTTCCTGCCCCCATCTCTGCCACCAACAATTTGACCAATCTTTACTCGCTCAGGTTATGAACTTTCACGAAGAGCGGGCAAAGTAGGCACCCCCGAGCGACCTCTATCCGATCTGGGCCTGCGGAGTTATCTTGCATACTGGATATCCACACTCGTCCGCTTTCTCAGGTGAGACCCCATCCATTTATCATTCTGATGACCTTTGTCCTTCTGCTTACCGCTTACCCTGAACTCGTAGGCGCGTGCTGTCAGTCCTGCCACCGGACGTGGTATCAATCCGCAACACAAATGTGTTCCCGGAGATCAGGGAGGACTCGAGCGTCTCTGGCGAGGTGGAGAGGATCCATAATAAGAGGAAAAAGAAGCCGAAGGGGTTTGATGGCGAAGTCACGGAGACGAATATCGAGCAGAAGATGTGCATGATGCCGATGAAGGCAATTCAAGGTTCGTTTTTTCCGCTTTCTTTTACTTTTACCTTTGCCTTTTTGTTTCCCCTTCTCATTGAGTGCCATGCTAATGATCTCATTCCAGAACCTCTCTTCACCACCCAGCGGGTATATGAAACTATTCCACGACTCGACGGAGGCGCAGAGTCGCACGTTAAAGTCGAGTGTTCGCTCGCTGACATTGCACGAGCCACCAACCTCCGCCCCGACGACGCCGCCTTTGCCCTCAACGAATGTGGTCTGCTGACGCGCAGGAGAAGCGTTGCACATACCACTACGCCCACTCCCAATGGGATTGGCAATGGGAATGGGAACGGTAATGGTAGCAATAGTAATGGCGGTGGTGAGGACGAAGACGAGGGCGAGTACACGATCGTGGTTACAAGAGAGATGGTGGAGCGGATTGTGAAGGAGAGGAATATCAAGATTATGTATTTGGATCTGTCCTGCGTTTTGCTGCCGTAGAGTACTTAGTACCTTTGCTATTGATGGTCATCGTATATTATTACTGTTTTCTTTTGCCTTTATCGTGATCGCGAGTTGATGTCTGTGTCTTATTTTTTTGCTGTTTGTTTCTATACATAACTTTATATTTTGTAAAGGTACTATACCCAATCGTTTGTTGTAATAACGCTTCCCATTCTTGTAGCTGTTTTACAGAGGATTCTCTAAGTACATAATCTATAAAAGCACCTCCCCTCTAATACTCTAGATTGTCGCAATTTCTTCTAGATCTTGTTCCTCTTCCTCTAGTGGTAAATTAATGGTTACCGGTTATAATCGATCCTTGCCTAGGTCCTCTGCTCCTTCCCAAGATCCCCAACAGGCGAAATCATTTGCCAGTCGGCCGTGTTCGACATCTATCGATGTTTTCCTTAATGGACCCAATGGTGGGGTATCGTATAGCTTGTAGAGAATTTCTTCGACAGAAGTTGAGGTGATAATGACGAGTTTGCCATTGGGATTGAGGATTTGGCGAAGGGTTTCACTCAGCTTTTTGTTGGTTATCTTTGGAAGGTAAATGAAAAAGAAAAAAGGGAAGGAAGGCAATGGATCCAATCAGCACATAATTCAACACAACAACCAGACAGAGAACGGAAATACCTCGTTTAGAAAAGGAGGATCAACAACGGCAACGTCAAATTTCTCCTTGAGAGATTCAGGGAAGTTGTCTGGTTCGTCCAAATCATACGGAACAAATTGCCGGGGTGAAAGAACAGCGAAACGCTGGTCGTATTCGAGGAGCGCGGCGCCCGGGAGTGGCTTCATGTGTTGGAAGGCCACAAAGGCTGTCGGGCAACAGACAAAGGCGATGTTCGTCGATGGCGAACACAAGGAGTGTAGGTGGGTGGCAAATTTAGTGGCGAATGTTTCTGTATACCTGGAGAGAAAAAACGTTAAGACAGCAAGGTACTGGACGGGCAGGTTGCTTGCCCTTGATTGGGAACAGAGAAATTTGGTTTCTAAAGAGGCAAGATTGCCCAAACCTTGTCGAGGTCGTCCCATCCGGGGTTAGATCCTCCAGGTTGTATGTTGTATGGATTACTTTTCCCTTTCCATCTTCCATGGGGGGATTTGATCCAATCCAGATGGCGCTTAGGCGTCCTTGGGTACTCACCAGAATTGGCTGAGCTGCCAGTCTTCGCCAAACGCGAGCCGGAAGTCGGCCACGCTCACCATGGGCTTGTCGGCCTTGGCCTCGTCCAAGTTGTCTGCCTCCAGTGCGAGGCCGGCGATTTGGGCTGCGGCTCGTTCGGCTGCGATCTCGCGAAAGAGACGCTCTTCCTCTGCTTTTTCAGTGAAGTATGTGTCGAGGAGGGCGAGGGTGTTTGGGTCGAGTTTTGGTGGGGACCCTGAGGGCAACGAGGAGAGTTTAGTTGAGGTTGAGCGCGGGGAAGGGGGGAAGTCGAAGTCGAGCATGGCATCTAAGGGATTGGCAAAATCCAAGGTGAATCTAGTTTGTGAGGGTATAAGTTGAAGACAAGAATGATTTATGATCGGAAGCTGTTTTTGGAAGTTGAGATCATCAATCGAAAATCTTTCTTGATCCCGAACCATGTCGTCAAGTTCGACACCGCGGAAAATCGTCGTGCTCATCTCCGGCTCAGGTATTTGAAGTCGAAAACATTACTGCGAATTCCGTCGTCCAACAGTGATGCCTGAACTCTAGGCACGAATCTCCAGGCGCTGATCGACGCTCTCAACACGCCTGCTTTGCCGAACGCGGAGATCTCCTTGGTGCTCTCGAATAGAAATGCGGCGTTTGGCCTGACGCGGGCTGCGCAGGCGGAGCCTCCTATTCCAACTGCTTACCTGGCGCTGCAGACATATCTGAAGCAACATCCTAGCAAGACGAGGCAGGATTATGATGCGGAGGTGGCGAAGATCGTGTTGAGAGCCAAGCCAGATATTGTTGTCCTGGCTGGTTGGATGCACATCCTGAGCGAGGACTTCTTGGAGCTGCTTGATGGGCGAAAGAAAGTGGACGGTGTAGAAGACACTTCGGCGACGGAACCTGTGCCAGTAATCAACTTGCACCCAGCCCTGCCAGGACAATTTGACGGGGCGAGCGCCATCGAGCGGGCTTTTGAGGCGTTCCAGAAGGGTGAAATTGACCACTCTGGGGCAATGGTGCATCGTGTAGTGAAGGATGTAGATCGGGGAGAACCACTTGTTGTCCGGGAGGTTACTTTTGCGAAAGGCGAAGTTATCGAGGAGTATGAGAAGAGACTGCATGATGTTGAGCATGAAATCATTGTCGAGGCTACTAAAAAGGTTTTGGATGAAGTAAAGCCGTCGACTTCATAGGTGCGTTAGTTTTTCATTTTTTCTACGACGGAATATTGATTATCCACCCTTTAGAATTGTACTTCTAACGGAGAAGAAACCATGTATCATTATTTTACAATTAAAAATGCTGCATATGCGCGTATCAACAGTATTACTCCTTGGGGACTTTCAACGGATTTCCTCCTGCATTGAGCAACAGCAGACTGCAACTTCAACTTTATCCGACGACCAGGCACTCGCAAATTACTATTCAGAATTGTCGTTCTCCTGAGTTTACAAGTGCAGTCAAAACCAAACTTGACCAAACCCTCTTCTAACTCAAAAGTAAAAAGCTGAACTCTGTCACTTGTCTCTCGCCGACCACAATCTACAAGTTTGCGCCTCCTCGCCCGCGCCACCCCAACAACCCCGCCGTTCTCCAAATTCCTAGGGTAGGTATTTATCGCGTCTTTCTCTACGCTGTGGTACGTCCTTTCATGGCACACGGTTTCCCATATTTGATTCAGTCGCGTGTAGGATAACTTCATATCCTTTTTTTTTCGTATTTTGCAGAGTGCTATGGCCATTTGGTCGGTTTCCGAACAAGGCGACGAGAACAGTGTGAGTATGTTGTTCGGGGTCGTCTGCTTTTGACACTGAGTCTTCCTCCTGCTATTATAGGGATGCTCCGGTTCTAATTCACCCTTCACACCTCCTAGCATCTATCCTTTCGACACGGACAATCCTTTATCACCACGCCTTGAAGTACGCGATATCGACGCCGTACCATTTTCTGTGTGTTTTCTCCCTTGTGGATGCGCATATATCCCAGTTTATTCACATCGGCCCTGTAATGTATAGCAAAACTTTGCGGAACTATTCGACGGGCTTGGATTGCATATAGCACCGCCGAGGGAACCAAAGCACCGAGTCGCGTCGACTATTTATGGAAGTCCTGATGTCAGTTATGATATTGAAGTGCGTACTTTGGCATTTTCATTGATTTTTTCAACTGAGGACACGCTTAGAACTATACCAACATCAAAGATATCGACCCAGAGTGGAAACACGATGACATCGAGGTTACTCATAACTCCAGTTTGGTTTAGTATATGCGCAATACTGACAGCAAATTTCACAGGAAATCATCGTCATGTCGCACAAAAGACTGGGAGGGTTAGCCACCATCCAGGAAGACGTTACGGAATCAAGTGTGGTTATGACTGTTAGTGCATTCCCTGCCGATTCTACTGGTTACTCAGCGGTTTCCATCACCGCACAGCCAGCGGCCATGTTATCGGAATTTGACATCGAGGACATGGACAACCTATCCAGAGCAGACCATAACCTTCCCAGCGGCACGAAAACGTGCATCAGGCGCGATAATGGCCAGAAGTACTTGATTAAGAGGAGAAGAACTTGGAAGAACACTCAATGGTCCGAGCTTGCTATCCTGGAGAAGCTGGCCGGGCTTTCTCTTCCTTTTACCGCATATATGCGTTGGACTTTCCATAGTGGAGACCATGTGTATATTGTCACGGTATGTCGCCATCGTACTCGAGAGCCCGGACAATCCTTTGACTTTCGGTTATTCGTATCCATGTTCAAGGATTATCATGCTGGAGGTAGCCTCATGGAACTTGTCAACCAACACGGCTCATTAGGGTCGCACCGTGCTGTCTTCTACGCCTCTGAACTGGTAAGTGATCGACATTCCGAGTGAATGTCGTGCTGAACCTGATACCAACCCTCTAAAGGTCTCCGCCATCTCCAGCCTCCAAGCCGCCGGCATCGTCCACCGCGACCTCCATCCTCAAAACATCCTCCTCGATACCGATGGTCACATCGTCGTGACCAACTTCGAGCATGCTGAGTTCTTGTCGACCATCCGTTCGCAGGGTGCGTCGGCCTGTTCGGGCCTGATGGACTCTGAGACCTTCAAGATGAACGAATACCGCGCGCCGGAGGTGTATATGGGATGGAGCCACGACGAGGCGGTGGATTGTTGGTCGTTTGGGATGGTGTTGTATTTTATGTTTTTTGGGACAGTGAGTTGTTGTTCGAGATTTGGGTTGGTCTTGGGCCGGTTTTTGTCGATTTTAATTGGAGTTATAGCATCCTTATGGCGGACGAGAAGGCGGGGAAGATGATCGATGGTTTTATGACAGGATCGTTGGGTTTGGGATACCAACGGAGTCGTTGAGGCTTGTACACCCCATGGCGAGGGACTTGATCTTGAAAGTAGGTAATTTGGCCGCGTTGGGTTTTGGAAAGCTCAATGTCGCTATTATAGTGCTTGGAAAGGAATTCGTCAATGCGATGGAGTATGGACAAAATTAAGACGCATGGATATTTCGCACTCGTGTAAGCTTAAATTTTACTTGTACGTTTCGCATATTCATTTGCATGGTCAGTAATTGGGATCAAGTCTCCGACAGAGGATTGGATGGTACATTTCACTTAGTTTTGATCGGCCATCATACTGACGAAGAGGAACACAGTGCCATCCTTCAGAAGGAGCGCGATGGAAGTCGACCGCAACAATTTCCGAACAGAGGCCCAGAGGAGACACGCCTCTCTAACTCCTTCAGTCTTTGAGAACGACCGCCAACTCGCGTCGAACTCTGCCTCCAGTCTTCGCAGAACTCATTCAGTGAAAGGGACCACCCGCAGTCGGCCAACCCTAAATCCCCCTGTTTTGCCTGAATTGTTCCAACCTGTTCCTACAGTGTCTATTCCCTCGGTTGTCCAGGAAGAAGACGAGCCCACGTCGATCTCTGCGAGCACTGGGCACCCTTGCATGGAAGACCAACTCGACCATCCAAAACAACCCGAAGAGCCGGACCCGGCTGAACGCATTTCCCGCTTCTGGGCTGATATCGACCAGGAGGGAAAGGGCTCTGCGGTCTCTGTGACTTCTCTTGAATTCGGGAGTTCGACTGGGGTTCCCTACACCAAAGCACCGAAACTCAGGAAGCATCGCTCTGTCATCCATTCGTCTCAACGCTTATTCAACCTCAGCACCTCGTCTTTCCAGAACAAATTGCGAAAGAAACCTCGCTCTACCGGCGCGCTCAGGACGCAAACAAAGCTGGCGGCGGCCCAGCCAATGGATGGCTTGCCGATGGGCGTACACCAGATTGGGAGCGGGATTGGGTTCACGTATAACGTACCTACTGGTGTTCCGAGCAAGGTCTCGTTGTGCTCGTTTGCCCCATCAACATGCCTTTTTCATGGGGGGTTCTCGTCGCTGAATCTGAATCTGGGTCTTGGACTTGGGCGAGCGAATTCGGGGCGAATTGCGGAGGCAAAAGTCCAAAAGGCGAAAATGAAACGTGATAGGGGGGCTAGCGCATCGGAATCTCTTGCTCCCAGTAGTCCGGAAATTGTGGACGATCACGTTATGCAAGACGAAGGAGCGCTTTCTCGGTCGAGAGGGGAAGTGGGCAATGGCACATTTATCCGGGAGATGTACCGTACCCCAAGCTGGATACTCTCTCCTCCTGATAATCTTCCGTCCCCACTGGCGCTGGTGAACGCCAACGCTTCGGATTCGGACTATCTGTTTCCCCTTTTGCCCACTGGATCTGGTCCTGGTACTGACGCTTCTCTTTCTATGGCCATGACGGGGGATCCGGAACTTTTGACACCTGCTACACTGGTGGGCAGTCCCGACTGCGCCGATGACATCGCCCACGAAGTGAACATTAGTATTCCGAAGGGCTTGAAGCTGGACTTGAACTTTTCCGAGTTGTGCGAGTGGGCTGGTGCCCCATCGACGTTGAGGTTAGTACCTCAGACCCCAAAGAGCGTAATTGACGAGGAGATGATGTCGTATGCGGGCATGAGTGATGTCAGTGACTCGTTCGTCAAGGAGACTTGGATGCATTTGGAGCATGCTGGTGGTTGTTAAAGGTTTTGTGAGCAGTAGGGCTCTCTGTTGGAATCTCTTTATCTTTGTCCCTTTTTCGTTCCTGCGTCCATCGTTTTTGTCGTTCATATCTTGATTTGTTTTTCTGATGGAAAAGGATTTTGCGCACTCTTAACCTGTGATCTCTACTCTATCGTATTCGCATTTTTTGGAAAATTTTATTTTATCAACTCACTCGGCGATGTCAGGCCTCAAAATTAGAAGCCACAGTCGGCGGTGAAGGGTCGCGATTGCGAGTTGGATCTTATTTTGTTCGGCGCCTGAAAGTTGCTTTACAAATTACCACATCAACCACAGTGAACCACTTCTCCTATTCCGTTCAAACCACATAAAACAATTCTTGTCCATCTAAATATCGCGTTTTCTAACTTTAAAAATCGGAAGGACTACGCCTCTCAACCCCGGAGCATGAAAAATACGCGAAGTCGCGTGAAATCTTCAAGTGATGACGAAGACAAAGACGAAGACTGGTCCCCTCAACCCAAATTGGCGAACAAGAAGAGAAAACGCCCTGTAAAGAAGCAAAAAACACCAGCCAGAAAAATTGCAGAATCTGATTCTGAAAACTTAGAGGTCCAGGATGACTCGCCTTCTGTTCCCGTCAACACTAGTGGCCTACCAATCTTTCCAGACGAGCTCCTTCTGGAGGTCATGTCTCATTACCCTGCCATTCCTCTTCCGACAGCCAAGTCTGAATCGTTCGACCCGGAGGCTCACAGAAAGCGGCGCGAGACTCTATTTGCCCTCTCCCAAACCTGCAGCAACCTCAGAAGATTTTTCCGACCTTACATCTGGCAACGTATTGAGGTTGTTTCCGGAATGTGGTTTCCCTGCGGCGGCTACCATCCTACTGACAGGTTATTCAACCTTGAGCTTCTCCGCCAGCTCGAGATTGTCACTATCCGCGACCCAAGCCTTGCCGAATATGTGAAGTAAGTGCAAATACTTTTTTTCCCTTGGTGCGAGGAGTCTAAATAACGCCTGTTCATTTTTTTTTGTAAGAGTTATCAACGTGGAGGTCACAAAATATTCTGGCAATGCTGTCCTGGCAGAGGTCGCTCGTTGTATGGCATTGTTCTCGAACCTTCATACCGTAAAGTTGCAATGCTTGGTAAAGTCGGACTCGAAACCTCTTTGGATACCGAGCTCAACCAAATTTTCCCAATATGCCTACCCTTCAGTTCGCTCCGTTATTGTCTCTGGCGGAATTTTCGAACTCGTTCACTCTTGTCCTGGTGTTCAATGGGTCCATAGGTCCGACGACCCCCGAGGCATATTCTGTAATTATTTCGTGACGGTTATGTTGCCATCATGTTCTTTCCTGAAAAACCTCGAGCTCAACTTACCGGTTACCCCGGTTACGACGGGTCTTCAAGGTGCCATTATAATTACATTCTTTTGAGTTTTAAATATGCAGACTTGAACATATCCAACAGCAATTATCAAAGCCTCTCCAAAGGTCTGCACCCTCAAAATCCATTTTACATCCCAGAACTTCCTCACGTACCAGGTAATGTCAAGTCTCAAAACGTACAGTAATTGCTGATATAAACGCTTTCTTTATTCGGCTATAGTCCCAGTTTTCTTCCCTTTCGAAGTTCAAACATTTAGAGAGCCTGTCCATGGACGTGCGCACATCTATCAACTTGAAGGGCTCGGATGTCAAGGAAGGTGTTATTATGTGGGCGAAAAAACTCCTTCTCGAATTACAGCAAAAGGACCAGAAGAAGAAATGGATACATATGGAGTACACTCGGTACTCTCGCGGATATACTGAACTCAAGAAAGTAGATATCACCCTTCCTGTTCCGAAACCAATTGGGGCGGACGATCAGGAATAATTTTGTTCCATTCCAATGGAAATTATAGTACATTGCCTCCGATCCTTGCTTTAGAGCAGCTCCAGAATTTGATTTAGGCATTATGATTGGCCAAAGACAATGGTCTGTTCAACAGTATTACGTCCATTCAAGTTCCCCATCTTCGTCCCTCGCAGAATCTGTCTCGGAATCGGCACAATATATGAAAGATTGAAGCCCAGAAAAACCCGAGGATCCTGACCGCCGTACTGGCCAGTCAAATGTGTCGACCTTTTGAATTTTGGATGATGAACCGGGTTCGCTACGCATGAAGCACCTGCGCAAATCGTTTATATCCTCTTGCATTTGGCGATTTGCGCTGGATCTGGACCCTGACAAATCTTCGTCACTAATAGGTTCAGAAGAACTCATGGTCACCACAGCATGTTCTGGTTCTGGTTGTTCGAGAGCAGTGCACTCCCGCAAACTGATCAAAGATATGAATATGGGGTGAGCCTTGTCCTTCGTACGGACGACGAGGATATGGTCTGGCTTGAGGTTTCGGTGAGCCATTTTCGCTGCATGCAGTTCCCGTAAAGTCTCCTTAATGAGGTCGAAATTTCTACTCGAATAGAATGGTGTCAGAATCGATTTTAATGCCAGAATACGGCTTCACTCACTTGCAGGCTATAGCATACAATTTAGGATTGTATTGGAAGCATTCGTCAAGAGATTGGCCACGATCTTCCAGGAGGAGAACATCGATCGACGAAATTTCATCTGCAGCCTTATACTTGAAGAAACCATACGTTGAAGGTACGACTTTGGTTTCGGAAACTTGGAGGTAGTGCAGGTATTCCTTGTGGAGGCCTTCACGTTCCGCCGAGGACCTTGCCATCTTCATGACCACGGACCTGCTGAATGATCCAATGAGCTTTGGTTTTCACAGATTCCGACCCAACGCTATCGGTCACAAAGCTCGAGCTTGAACCGCTGCCATCAGTACTATGTGGTTCGCCTTCCCGCTGTTTTCGTTTTCCGAGTTGTTTTGGATCAAGAAGTTCGTGCTTCCAAAAATTTAAAGTCGAGTCCGGTCCTGTTTTTCTGCCAGAGATCGACCGCTTTCCTCCTGCGTTTATGTGTTTACTGGGTCCGCAAGCTGCGTGGTTTGTTTCGCAAGTTGTCCACTTGAACTCGCCCTTCAAGTCGAGAACTGCATTCATCACTTTTTCTGATCCGGCAGCCAGGCTTTTCATTTCCCAGATTGCAATGTGGTCCAACTTGTGGCGTTTGATTGATTCGATGTTTTTTCGGTCGGCCTCCGTCAAGTCAGACCATGAAAATCCTTTTTCAGCTTCTGTGTCTGTCACCTCCTCTGCACCAGCCAAGTCTAAGTTATTGGTATCTGGCGCCTCTAGAATAGTATCCTCCAAGTCCAGTGGGTCGTCGACGACCAGGAAGCCATCTGCCTGTGCTCTTGATTGTTTGTAGATGGAGGACGGCGACCAGGATAGCACCTTTTTCCAGTCTTTTAATTCAAGTCAAATATCAATCCAGAGGCAACCTTGGGACAGAATTTTCCAGCATTGGCTTGGTATGCTTCCCGTACAGAGGTCTCATCGACGTTTCTGCCTACTTTAATTTGGCGTCGTGGTTTAGCATGAACTTTTGGGAAGCCTTTGTTGCTTTCCAAAGATGTCGGAAGCAAGGAATCAAGGTTCTCGCTATCGCAGATGCCCGCTATCTTTTCTGCCAGGTCGTCCACTACGATTACCTGTTTTAAACGCAACCCTTCATGAAGATGTAAATCATAGAAAGCTGGCTCCCGCGTTCTGTCACTTCTAGAGCCAGAGTTTGATTGGAACTGCTCCTTGGGCGTCCAATGGAAAAATTTTTCAAGGCGTTCTTTCGCCTCAACTGCGATTCTGGAAGGCATTCCGCTGTCAGGAGTCACCCCAGGTAATGCCTGAAGCGGTGCCGGCGCTTCCACCACGTCAGATAGGAATAGGTTTGTAGTAACTTCTTCGAAGGATAATCTCGGTCTCCTTAAACCGTCAAGGCGTTCATTGGGCAGGGGCGTCGTGGATGACCCTACTTCGCCAGCGGTACTGATAGATTTGGCCATATAAGCGAGTATTAGGAGCAGGGTATGAGGTGGTTAAACGTTGTCTAATTAGAAGAGCGTTTTACGTTGAACAGTATTTGTATCTGGCCCAAATCTCAGGTCGAAGGTGCCCAAGTGTCTTCCACGCTGAAGGACAATAGCGGCTTGCGAAGCAACTGCCAATCCAATGGTAACCATACCAATTCATTACAAAGATCGTCCACTCGTGGGGATTATCGTCGCTAAAAAAACCCTAGAAGATGGCAAGAACAATACCAGGTGGATTGTACTATGTAAGTATGTCCAATGCCCTTGTTTCAAGTTCGTATTAATTATTTTTAGGCGCCCATCGATTGCGTTGTCAGGGGGGACAAAGTTACTGAACTATGGTAGTCCTTATAATTAGAGTCACTATTACAAACACTGCTCTATTGAAAACATTGCCTTGACTTCGATGGAGACGAGCACTGAGAACTGTGGCTGTCTATGCCGAGATTTCTTATACTCTTAATAGTTATTTCATGAAATAGCAATCTCACGATGTTACAGCCTATCCGACTGTACCAATACTCTAGGTAATTTCATCAAAAATATCTTTGAGCGCAGCCAGCTCGGTATCGAAGTTGTGGTCAGAAGGGTCAACCGAAGAACGATCAAAGTCTATGATGTATACTTGGTTTTTATCATTAACCATCAGGTTGTTCATGCGAAGATCACCGTGTACTACCCCACAACGGTGTATGCCCTGTAAAACCTGGATGAAGCTTTCTCTGGAATAAAATAGTGAATAATGTTTTCCCACATGATTTGAGACAGCTTACCGTTCCTCTTTGGACACACGCAATGGGTATGTTTTACCGCTTCGCTTTTGCTCTCGTGTGGCGAGGTCAATTCCGGCGTTGTCCATAACGAGTGCGATAGTCCCTGTATCCATATCCTGAAAAAGCCCATATACACGAACTATGCCATCAACAACATTGTTCCGTGTAAGATGTTGATAGACGTCAAATTCATGACGAATGCTTTGTTGCTGTTCTTTTGAGAATGCGAATTTGATGACCAGATCGCGTTGGATCAGGGTTGAAGAATCCAACTCCAAAGTGGCATACGTCGGATGAGCGACACCAATCGCACCTTTTCCTAAGTGTTCCCCCACTGTTAGAGTGAAATATTGAGAATGGGTATATTTGCCTTTTCTCCGGATTTTTTTGAACGAGTTGATGTACGAAATATTAACACATGAAGGTCCTAAACGCATAAAGGACGCGGGAACAGGCGACTGATAGATTCCGTAGCTGAGGTTTACGAGGACCAATGGACGTGAGCACAATTCAATCTCTATCTGGGGGAGATGTTCGCTAGCCTCCTCAGAGGGAGGGTCCGGTTGCACCTTCCTGCGTTTACGGTCGGAGCTAGGATAAAGACCTGACGGACGTTTTCCTATAGGAATGGAGTCGGAGATTACTTGAGGATATTTAGTCGTAGTCTTTGGCTCTGGGACTCCTTCTGCTGTTTGTCGCAGCTATTGGCGATCAAGAGCGTCTTGCACTATAGAAAGAAAAAGTCCGATATGGACTTTTCGGTAATGTGGGTCCTTGCAATGGACTGGGTCAATTAGGCCGGAAAGGTAAAGTGTTTGGCTCTGACGATGACGAATGCCAATACGTTCTAGCGTACCACAATTAATAACGATGAAGGTGGCGTCATTTTCAACCGCTTGTGTCCATAACTGGCACGACTTGTAAGTGGTATGCCGGAGGAGAAAAAATAACAAGAAAGCTTACTTGTTGCAAGTAATGCTTGGGAAGTGGAATGTACGCTCTACGACTTGGGCCTCTTCGCATTGGGATGATTATGTTGGCTGAAGCTGATGGCCTAGAGATATCAGAACCTTTTGAAACCTTCGCCGCTCCTGCGAGTTTGATGGAGATTCCTGTCTTCGAGTCTAATGGAGGCACAAGTGCTGCCTGGGGACGATAACCTAATGTTTGGTGACTCTCCCAAGGGAATGGTGAGAGTGGGCCCATCTCGCGTACCAGGATTTCGGCTGGTCGGATAATAGAATAAATTTCCCAAACGCCGATGTCAGGAGAATAATTGCCCAACTCTTGCAGGCTTGCGCGCGTCTTATCATCCAATTGTTTAAAAATTTCTTCGTCCCTTGGAGAGACAACTAAGCCTGCCGAGGCAGTGAGCGAATCACTCGTCCCGTACTCGAAACAGAAGACTGTGTCATCAGAGGAGACGTTAGAGGTAAAATACAGCCTAGATGAGAGTTGAATGCCAAGGTCTCCAACCAAATCAACGTAGTATAAGGCTAGGTCGGTCGGGGAATCGAACCTAAAATGGCGGGGTATACCAACAAACCCCAAATCCATTGCGCTGGTCTTCAGGCTACCACCTCGTTCAAAAAAACGTTTAATTTCTTCTTCGCAGTATTTTGAGAGATATTGAGCAATAGGAAATGGGAGCTCTTGGACCGAATTCAGCTGGAGGTTGCGGTCGACATGTAGGTCATAAAATGTCATGGGGTGTTCAATATCCACTGGGAGGTCTTTAACAACGATCCTCGTGCTGGAATTAACTTCGAAACCCTTTTCGAGAATATTCAGGGTTTCTCCTTCCAGCATGCCTTGCGAGGACGTTAGGCCGTAGTCGGTCACTGGGCTTTGAAAGCGCGTTCAGGTTGAACATTGAAATGATGGTCATCTTCGTTGACCGAGATATTGTTGATCGACCAACGCATCACACGCTTGGCACGTGCATTTCACGTGCATATTAACGCGTTAATTAATTGAATAACTTGAGCCCACGGGGCTTGCCACAGGCCTATCATAATACTCTTTTTGCATAAGGTGAATGGTAGGCCAGCGAGCTTGCACGCAAACTTATGGCTGGTATCATGATGATCGTGGTCTTTTACTCGATTCGTGTTAACACCCTGGTCGATGTGATTTCAATGGTGTCCTGCCCTACAGACGAAACAATTCTCGTCCATTTTCTTCCCCCTATACCAAGTAGTACCCATTACGTCGATCATGGCAAAGGGATGCGGCCATTAGAGAATAGGCACATCTCCTAAAGTGCTTTGAAGCATTCTGTCAAGAAGTTTTATATACGTCTCGACGTATTCTGACGTATCTGATTTAGATGGATTTTGAAATTGGGTCGTTATCGCCGTAGATTGACTAGTTGCTGGCAGTGGTAACATTACATGTTGCCTGTTGTTTCTCGCTCCAATAGTCAATCCATGGATAGGTCCTTGCAACCTACCTCGAGTCGCAATATTTCTGTAATAAAGCCTGTTAATCTATAACCCGTATAACGCAATCGTTCTCAGATACATAAACCGTCCCTGGAGGTATGCAAATTATATATTCAACCAGTCGCCTATACAGCCTCAAGCCCCGTCGTTCCCTGTATAACAACACCAAAACTTGAGATGAGTGTCCCCAAAGTGAGTATAATGACATACCGGATTCTCTGGTCCATTGATCATGCTTCTGAATATCCGCCTCTGTGACCGTGGGCCTAGTTGCATCTAACGACTTCAAAAAGTCGTTTACTTTAAGGGGCGGCTCCAGCAATTCGTCAGACTCAATATCCGACCAAGTTTTCTCCTCGGCATCGGGATCTCCTGGTGAACACGGTGTCCACTTGGTTAGTTCGCCAGATTCTGAATTGGGGTCTGCAACTCGTTTGAAGTGGGTTGCGGAGATGACCTTTCGCACAGGTTGCATGAGGGCGTCACGGACGACAATTGAGATATCGGATCCAGAGAAGCCCTCAGTCCTGTCAGCGAGCACACGGTAATCTTTGGGTTCAAGTTGGCACGGTGTCGAGCCCACATGAATCTCGAACATGCGTCTCCGCGCGTCAGGACCGGGAAGGGGTATGTATATTCGCTTCTCGAACCTAAAAAGCAAGTTCAGAGGACGGCAACTATGAGTACGAGTTGGATCAGACATACCGCCGTTTAATGGCATTATCCAGTTGCCAGGGAATATTCGTCGCACCGAGAACCAGCACACCAGTATCATCGTGGCCGACACCGTTCATCTGTACTAGAAATTCTGTCTTGATTCTTCGTGAGCCTTCAGACTCGGACTCATTACGCGTGCCAGCTAGGGAGTCGATTTCGTCAATGAAGATGATGGATGGCTTGGATTCTCGTGCAAGCTGAAACAGATTTTTCACCAATCTAAAAAATAATGAGAACATGCTATAGTATTGGAGGTAACGAAAAAAGACCTCACCTTTCGGAATCACCTTGCCACTTGCTAACCAAGTCACTTGAACTAACGCTAAAGAACGTGCTCTTTGCTTCAGTAGCGACGGCTTTAGCGAGATACGACTTCCCAGTCCCTGGTGGACCATACAGCAAGATACCTTTCCAAGGCGTGCGCTTGCCGGTAAAAAGGTGAGGGAACTTGATAGGCAGAATAACGGCCTCTTTCAATGATGCCTTTGCCCCTTCAAGACCAGCGACATCGTCCCAATTGACGTTCGGCTTCTCCGATAGAATGGCGTCGGATAGTCCCGCCCGCAGTTTCTTTGTCTCGGCGTCATGTTCATCGTCCTCCTTTCTAGTCACAGTATTAATTGGAGATGCGGTCAGGATCGAGTCGCGCTCACGCTTTCCCGGTAGGACCAGTGGCTCCACCTCCTCCATTCACCCCAACGGCGCTCTTCCCCTTCTTCTCGGTGGTGAGATGTTCTTTCAGCGTTTCTGCCCGGGCAAGGTACTCGCTGATCTTTGACTTGATCAATTGCTTCGACTTGTCATTCTTTTCATCTATTGAGAATATCAAGCTAGATTCAAGCAGTTATGTGGAAATATACTCACACTTTAGCGCTAGCATGAAGTAGTCGAGCGAATTCTGGTAATACTTGTAAGCCTCCGCGTAGTTGTGCTTGACATCTTCGTCAATAGCCTTCTGGACAATTTCTATAGCCCGCTAGAACAATATAATTAGCAAGATAGTAAGATATGCCCAACATTCCACGTACATCGAGATTGTTGGTGTTCGACATCTAAATTTCCGCAGTCCTTCAGCGGCAGGAGGTAGCAATTGGCGTAACTTGGTAGAAGTTACCCTGATGAGATAAAGGTTCGATTGTGATTGTTTGGCAAGGAAGTCGTCTCCCCTCAAAAGCAACATTGATCATTTGATGACGGCCCGCCAGCCGCTAAGCGACTCTTTCCGGACACCCAGTGAGTCCAGTTAACCACCGACATTGTATTTCTATTGTCGAATCGTTGCTATAAAATATCCCCCTTCACGAGTCGCCTCCATTTTAACCGCATAAAAGCTGTTTATTGTGATATCCCGCTCAAGTTATCACGGGGCCAAATTTGAACTTAAAAGCAATGTCCTGCCACCAGTGGCCCCAAATTCCACTTTTGGCCCGCGTAAGCCACGCGAGGATGGGGACTCATTCTTGCTACACGTGTAGGTCCACACACCTTGCGTTATCCTGCCCCACATTTATCGATGAAATCAAACGAGCTTGAATTGCATGATATCCGACGCAGACAGTTCAAGTTGACGGAGCACTGTTTTCCTAGTCGAACGCCGACGCCCGGTATGGCCGCGTATGGCCTGAATAACGTCAATGCGATAAAAATGTAAAATTTCCTCTTTTGGACATGACAATGAATTTCTTGTATCATTCTGGCCCGAGTTTCTTGTCCGAGCTGGCACGCGCCTTGACATAACAAAGAGGCCATTACAACGTGTGGCTCACAGCCTCGAGCATATAAAGATCGCACTGCCTGCCCTCGGAAAAATATAATTACGCACCGCCCCCCAACGCGCTTACTCCTTCCCATATCTTTTGACACTCCTCCAACCCCCCACCACATCAGAAATGCCCGTCGCCATCGATCGTGTAGCTGCCACCCCCACTAAGGCCTCGGAAGCCAGTAACTCTGGTACAAAGCTCCGTTCCGTTACCCCACAAGAGACAAAGGAATGGTCCGAAGCGCTTAGCGCTCGATCGATCTTGTCTCGCGACCTTTATGATCTCGATGAAGCCATTGAATACCCTTTCAAGGTCCGTAATTTCGTCATAGCTAGGGCCGTTTTTGCTGATTCTAAAATATCTGATTCTAAAATATCTTTCGATAGGACCAAGACGAAGTTTGGATACGAACCAAAGAATATAACTGGTGTTTTGGGAAAGTGGTCGGCCGGGCTATTCGAGTAGGCCAGACCCGCCATGTAGGTCTTTCCATTCCTTGAGGCAGTGCAGGCGCTTATTTTTCAACCATGCAGCGAAAACAGGGCCTTTACTACCCGGTGAACTTTGGATCCAAACAGAATGTGCGAAAGTATTTTGCGCCTTTGAACGGCGAGATCAAGCCTAATACGAAGGCGGTCAGGCAGCTGCTTATCCAAGAAGGCTGGATTGAGGACGAAAGCACGTCGACTGACTCGTCAGGCGATCTATACTTCGAGTAACCGCACTCTTTGCATTTAGTGTCATTGACTCATCCACTATTGTACTACTTTTCGTCCATTCGCATTCATGTAGATCATTGTACCACAATTATACGCAATTAACATCCATTAGATATACTAGATCTAGGCCATCAGTCCTCGGAATAAGGTCTAAAAAATGTATCATTTAACCAATGTGTTAATCGCTGCCTTACAGGTAAGTATCTATCCGGGATTTCCCAAGATCAAAGGAATACGGCAGAGGATCATGAAACGTGGTTTCCACGTTCATGTTGGGTGCTGCTCTTCCAAATCAAGAATGTGTGGCGCAATCTTATCCCTCAGCACCCACGGAGACACATAATATCGAGAGGTAATTCAGGGTAGTATTCCCTAATTATGTACACTAGAGTATATATATATATACCTGGGCTTGTCGTGAAATGAGGAGATACTAGTAGCATAACAACATTCATTCATTCATTCGCTGACCTCAGTGACGAAGAACGAGATAGAACAGATCTTGAATGCAAAGCCTAAAAGAACACGTAGTACTAAAGAAGTAGGAGTATGAATGAATCGAACAACAAAGAACGGTATACCCAATGGTCAAGAGGTTGAGACACGAACGAGGCGGGATTGAAGTAAAGAGTTAGAGTAAAGAGTCATGGTGCATTAGCTAGCATAGAAATGGAGGAACCGATGAAACCGACGCCGACGGGGAACGAGAGAATTGCAACATGCTGTGCGTAAACCAAATTACAAAGGTAAATTGTCCAATACCTGATGAAGAATCTTCTCTGCTGACAAGAGGGATGACATGAGCACGTCAGTATCGAATATTCCGAATGCCTGACCACTGACAAGAAGTAAACTCACTGAATCCCTGCCTACGCTCCATTTCCGAGATAAGCCATCCCCATGGCCCGCGCACTAACATGGACGTGCTTCGCCTCCGTCACTTCGTGACAAATCTCGATTGACTGCACCCACGGGTGGGCAATGACGTCCTCGATGGTTGACCTGTGCCTAGGGTCTGGCTCCAGCATTTTGCGGATCAGGCTGCGACATGGCCTAGGATTTAGGTTGTTGATCGTAGGAGGGCACGCAGACACCGCCGGACTGGGATTCGCACAAGCGGTCGCATATGAGGAGTACAACGGGTCTGACCCGGCCTGCGCAGCGCGCCACGGAAGCTCTTGGAAGTGCAGGCAGTAGTAGACAATACCGCAAGCCCAAATATCCACCAATCGCGCGTCGTAGGCTAGAAAAGCGCAATGTCCGACGATCCCATTATGTGTTGAGGAAGGGGATATTGGATGCATCGACAGAAAGCAAGCAGGCACAGTATGTCAGGCTGCCTCTGACGAGTAACAGCAATTAGGGAGGCTTACGTTTATTCAAAAACTGCTCCGGGGCAATGTAAGGCTCGCTTCCGCAGAGCCCCGTTGACATATGCACCGTCGATTCCCAAGGGAGACGATACACAGTCGACGCCCCGTAGTCACCGATCTGCGCAAGGTTTAAATGGTAAGACCAATGATTAAGGGATTGAGTAACAATACGGACCTTCAAATGTCCCTTCGTGTCAAAGAACAAGTTCTCAGGCTTAATATCACGATGCGCGACACCTTGGCTATGGAGGTACGCCACTCCGTTAAGAATCTGCTTGAAGCAACATTCTACCTCACTTGGACTCATGCCCCTATTGATAAAATGGTATTGTTAGAACGACGACCACGAAAACGACAATAGACAGAAATCAGAATTCGAAACCGAAACCGAAGAAACCCTGAAAGGCTACCAGGGACGCAAGAGTCCAGAAAAAACAGGCAGGGTTGTCAGCGCCGATACGCCTTGCAAGTCCACGGAAATGGTGGATGCCACAAGACCAGGCAGGAGCGACGAACACTAACAGTCATGAACGACAAAGACTCACCCTTTCTTGATAGCGGCATACAGATCTCCTCCAGGACAGAATTCCATGACCTCGCACCAATGCTGATTCTCATCTTGAACAAGATCAACGGTCTCGACGATATTCGGATGGTGGAGAGTGGAGGAAATGCAGAATTCGGCAGTGAGTTTTTTGACATACTCCTTTTCCGATTCATTCTTGCGGCGTTTGCGGAACTCCTGAGAAAGGAAGGGTGGCGATTAGGAACGGGGGAGTTCATCGACCGGCAAGAAGCCGTCGATAGAGACAACCGATAGTCAGACTTACCTTGATGGCGTAGAGCTTCTCTTCGCTGCGATCCCATTTGTGAGCGAGCCTGACTACACTGGTAGCTCCTTTCCCAATGGCCACCTTCTGGCATACACCATACTTCTGCGTCAAACTGACAGCGCTATCGCCCCCAACACTCTTGGCACGCCCATCTCCAGCATCAGAATCTGATTTCCGCGATGACGTCGATCTCTGGGAGCTCTTCCTATTCAGCTTGGGACCGTTGGCGAGCAGGTCCTTTAAATTGAATTTATGCGAATCTCCCTTGTCGGAGTGAACGGAGGCTGGTTTGCTGGTGCGCCCCGGGGTGGTGGGAGCGGTGTCGCTGGCTTTGCTGGCACGACGTTCTCGTCCAGGGAGCTGGTGTACGGCAGGCGGAGGAATGATTTTGCCACCTGAAACACCAGCCGACATGCTCGGAGCACGGCTGGCAGGCAGACTGGGCGGCCTGCTGGGGGCTCTGCTAGGAGGGGCACTTGCTCCATCAAAATAGCTGTCGGTTGGAGACGTCGCGGTCGACATTGGGCTATGTGGCGCCGATTGCTGTCTCTTGTGATTTTGCTGATCGGAAGAGGAAGATGAAGAATTCGATAGTGGAACCGCACTCAATTTCTGTAATGCTCCACGGGTGAACCCTGGCTGCTTGACTCCAGCAAGAAGAGAATCTGGAGGAGGTAGTGGGTAGCTATTTGGACTAGAACCTCTCGCTGGGGTCATGGTGGCGGTTCCATTCATGGTAGATGTTGACGAATTGGTACCAGGGTGGGAAATCTTTAGGGATTGAAGTTGACTCGCTATATCGGCATGGGGAGGTTTGTCGGAGCTATCACCCTCACCCTCTGTCTGAGAAGTCTCGTCTGATGATTCCGGAATGGTCATGGTTGAAGGATAAAGTGTCGTGGTGGGTGTCGTGTTTGGGAATAAAATTGCCGATGGATTGGTTTGAATTAGAAGAATGTTCTTTTGTAAGCAAGTCAAGGACGGAATTGATCTTGAGATAAAGTGTCAAACGTGAAAGGGGTATGGTGCGACTGTGCGATATGTAGTGTATGAGGTGCGTGCGTGAGGCGAGCTTGACGACAAGCAGGTGTTGATGAGTCGTGGCTTTGAGTTTACAGGGATATGATCATGGTGTACAACACGTTCCAGGGGGTTTTTAGTGTTGAAAACTGTGATGAAAGGTCAGGCTTAATCAACTGGGAAAATGAACGCGAAACGAACAAGAGATGTAGATGGGGGCTGTCTAAGGTGCAGCAACAACGTGGAAGCTGTCGACGAGAGGAGAGGGCTGAACGAGCGCCTCTCGCAGTCGCCTGTGAGTGACGATGAGCGGCGGAAAGGAAATCAAAGGCTGGTAGGTGGTGGTAGGAAAGAAAGAAAGAGGAGCCCGGCTTTTGGAGAATTAAAAGAGAAACCCAGGTATGTGTCAGCGGTAAATCTGCCACCCCCACGTGCGGGGTGGAAAACTTCCTTTTTCTTTTTTTTACATTCCTCACCCTTCCTCCACAATAGCCTTCGTAAAAATCAATCCTTATGCTTTTCATGGCGTAGAATCGTTAGGCGCTCGTCTTTTTAAGCCCAAAAACTGTATGTCTGATGTCTGATTTCTTCATTTCATTTCCCAGTCTCGCCGTGACCTCGGGTCAGGCTGAGGTTCTCAATTACCGGATGCGCTGCGAACCCTCGACGATGCCCATGTGTTGGCTATTCAGACCCCGGGAAAGTAAAGAAAACACGCTTGTGTCCCTTGTGATCTATAATGGCGGATTGCGCGACCTACTGTCCTGAAAGAACCTCTCAATTTACAATTTTGCCCATTTGGTGCCTATCTTTCTCTCAGATTCGCGCCGCTATCTGTCCGTGCTCATTTGTGAAGATACAACACTAGGCACCGTTCCACTTTATCTGCCGTTTCCGTTCGGGATGGAAGGTCCTATTATTACGCCACTCACTGGACATGGCTGGGTTTCATGGCTGGGCTGCCTGAGACAACCTCTCAGGTGTTGATAGCCGGGAAGAAGCACACACACATTTGGAAGTAAGTGCCTGCACATACATATGAACTTCCATCTATGTTTATCGTTCATCATAGGTTCGGATGTGTGGTCCAAGAAGCCCAACTCGAGCAAGAGTTTGAAAGCATATGCTCCCGCGAGACTCAAGCCCAGTCAACTGATCAACGTTCGAGAATTGAATTACACTGTTCCAGATCTTTCTACATACTATAGGATTTTATTCGGTGAGCTACTGCCCTCCGTACCAGACCGATGGTCAATGCTTTCCCCTTTACCACTAATGCCAGGTTAGACCATATTACCCGTCCGACAGATACCGGAGGAATTCGAGGTCCATATGTTGCGGCTCGTCAACGGCGTAATTCCCTCGCGAAAAACTTCGACAACGCAATGAATGCATCATACGTGAGTGGATCAGTTTAATTATACCATACTCCGACTCTGACGTTCGAACATAAAGCCTTTAAATCGGAGCAGGACGTCAGCGTTACAAATACCCACCGAGCTGCATCGAACGTTCACCGCTATCTTTCACTTTGTAGGTCCCGAACTGTCTTTCTAATTGGAAGTTTTATCATCAGTGGTGACGGCGCAACCTGTTGAAATCAGACGACCGACTATAAATATTTGACTCCAGGTAATGTGACAACATGTAGCCCAATCATAATTCGATTATTTATCTTGTTTCACAGGTACTTGCCCTTGGGAGTCTGCAAGAGTCTGCAGGTCTCGCAAATCCCAATATACCCCATGGCCAGAAAGATTAATTATACCCATGAAGGCCTGGTGCCGTCATCGCTGGACTGGATAACGCCTTTCGACCTCCATAACTCCTTGATCACCGTGCAGGGCTTGGTATCGCGCCTTCTTATACGGATCCGGTTCAGGGTTCAGAGGATAATCTTTCGAAAACGTTAAATATTCTCTCTTCTGCGGCGGACGTTTGTATGGATGGACCTCAAGATATAGATGGTCCGTAGACGCTTCAATCATCCCACATCAGGCCTGATATCTCGTAAGTGCCCACAAACGTTAAGGACATTTCGACCATTCTGAAATACGAGGCCATTCAGCCATAGGACGTGCGCATCGTCGCATCGTGCGTGTCTTTGGCCGCATCACTTCTCGCTATCGTGCTATCCTCCTGGCCCATTTGACCTTCACACGTTTGACTTCCACATCGGGGCCGTCGTGAATCCGAGAGAACAAGCTGCTTGTGGGTCGCTTCTTGCCCCCGAAATTCGACTGCGGCTCGGCAATGTTCCAACCACCGAACGCTCTGGACATCAGTTACGACTCTACGTAGATACGTGAGTCTCGCGATCCTGCACTCTGGCTAAGCGATCTCCGTGCGGGTTTTCTGCTGTTCTCTGCCTGTCTTCCCTGCTACCCGACGCAATTTTCCGCCTTCCTTTCCCTTCAAGTGACAATCCTGCTACTTTGCTTCTCAAATTTTAGGCTGCAGCATTAGACCGGCCAGCAAACTCCCCGGCCGGGGCGGCGAAGGATAAAAATAGAACATGCAAACGAGCCCACCGCTGGAGAATAATAGATTGAGACTGAGGCTCGACTCTCGCCGACGGAGGTTGTGTACTGACCGGCATCGTTTCTCGATAGCGATGCCTTGTGGTATAAAGCTACCTGTCTTTAATGTTGAACTTGGCACTTGGCACTCTGGACTGACCTCACTTCATATCTGGTCATGTCTACAATATATCGACGTCTCCCTTTGCTGGGACCTTTGCGAGGCTCCAGATCGTATGTTCTATGCCCATGCCATAAACCCGTACTACGTCAAATGGCTTCCAAGGAGGAAACCCACCCACTAGACACGGAAAGGTCAACGGAAATGTGTCTCTGCATGACATGCAGCGACTTCGAGGATTGTCGAGGATGATATCTACAGACACCTGGTCCTGTACGTCTTGCGATCTATTGGTCTGTAATATCATTTTACGGCGTCTGATAATCATCAATTTTATCGAACACGCTCATCATGATGCTATCGTTAAATCAAGTCAAATACCCTCCTGTTTGCTGCAGGTTCTTTTCCTTTCCTCTTCTTTTCATTCCTAAAATAAGGCGTAGACAAGCGAACATGATTTTTCGAGCATGGCGGCGTTGTCTGGCGATCTCAAGCATACAATTCAACAACGCACATTAGCGGACACGGATTTTCGCAAGGTATAGTCTAGACCCACGCGGTGGCGACACGGCAGATAAGGTACTTGGCCTGCACCTTTCCTATTCCAGATTAAAAATCTGACCTTCATAACTTTATCGCAGACTCAGGGCATCACTGACAATATATCCACCGCTTCGGAATGGATCCTCGACTGCTTTTCCAAGCTCGAGGTCATGGTGATATTTAGAAATTTTGCTCGATGGAACGAGGCTCACGATCCATCAATTTGTGCCAACGAACAATTGGACTCCTTTTGGTTAGCTAGCATGAACATGGTAAGTACGTGGGATTCAGACTGTTTCAGCTCGAGTTATAGGGCTCCAGGGTTGAACGTTGATGACCGCCTTGTTGCTTTAGCCTACTTACTCGAGCTGAAGACTAAATTTAATCTCTCCAAGGACAGAATCTGATCAGTCGCGGTCAAATGAGAAAGTCGAGCCTTTACAAATCCCTCTAGATCAAGTTTCTACAAGCAAATCGTACTCACGAAATGCCAATCATCCCGACTTGTGACGGTGATCATGATCGTCTTTTATTTTGACTCAGCTGATCTTGATCTTCATTAAGTGCATTACTTCCTTACAAGACATTCTACATTCCATCCACCAGTTGCTTTGATCCTCGTCAAGTCGGTTGGTCCAAGTTATGGTAGTAGTAGCCATCACGGTTGTCGCAGCTTGATTCCCAGTAACAGAACCTAGCTCCCATAGGAACGGGGTTAGACGCGCAGGACGGAGAATGAACGTAATAGTTAAAGAGAATGTGCGAGTACAAACAGGAAATATGAACTGTTTGTACATGTATATTATGGGGGACGTCGAGCCGAGCAGCCAATTCTGACACTCCCACTCTGCGAGGGACCGAAGAAGTAGAAGGAAAAATAGGGGAGACTCCCACTGAACAAGTATGGAAGGGAAGGTGATTAAATGAGTGTAACTCCCACTAAAAATCTAGAAAAATAAGAAAATAAACCCATCTAAGATCTTCCCAAGAATCCTAACAGAAATTGAGGTCTTCATCCAAATTGGTACTGATGTTGATGATGAGGATGGTGATGACAAGATGGATAAACGGTGAATAGGAAAAAGAGGTGGGCTGGTCACAAGCCTGGTCCATGATGTGGGGGTGGTGAGTCATGGAATGAGATAATGGGGAAGCTTGAATGTTGACTTGGGCTTCTTGAATCTTGAATGAAGCCAGGATGGGGGTCCACTATGATGAGCTGCTGAAGAATAGGATGTGATAAAATGGAGGCAAGTTGGGTGCCTGAATGAGGGGGGTATATGGTTGAGGTGATAGGTGGCAATGCTGGCCAACCTGGATGCAGGATGTGTTGACAGAAACATAATTTGGTGACTACTAGGCCAACCAACCCCAGATGATGTGCATGTAAACACTATATGGCGGCTACTAGGCCAACCAACCTAATATACGCTTTGTGGGCGTCTTCAGAAGCCATTTGGCAACTGGCACAAGATGATGATGTGGCGCAAAACTTTGTCGCTGCCAGACACAAAATAAGACTCCCTGAAAGATAGATGAAGCGCGGGGCCCATAACCTAACAGAACCTAGCTCCCATAGGAACGGGGTTAGACGCGCAGGACGGAGAATGAACGTAATAGTTAAAGAGAATGTGCGAGTACAAACAGGAAATATGAACTGTTTGTACATGTATATTATGGGGGACGTCGAGCCGAGCAGCCAATTCTGACACCCAGGCCTTCAGAGAGTCATGAGCCTTTCACTTTTGCTGGGCTGGACTACTTCGGGAGTGGTACCTGTTCGCCATGTGGCACTCTCAGCCACGGTTGGCGAGTTTCACCACCAGTACCGGATTGCAACGTCAGCTTTTCCTCTCACATCGTCTTGCTTGCTGTCCTGGCAGGTGATCATCAGTCTGCGATAAATTTACAGCGAATATTGCATGTGTTGGGCCGCTTAACGACCCGCCCTAGGTCTAAATGTCAATCGTTTTGGTGGTTATCCCTCTCACATTCTCTGCTTTTCTGATGTCTTCCCGTTTCTTCAGACGGCTTCCTTTCTGACTTGCCAGTTGATGATCATTCCACAGCAAGATCGGTGTAAATTTGCCTTTGGCAGGCCGAGTACAAAATAAAGGAGGCGCGTCGAAGAAATGTCTATACCGACCGTACATCTGCCCATCTTACCAACTTTTCGCAATGGGACAGCTCCAGGAACCAGGTTTGCATTATGTCGAAGTCATGTGTGAATCCCTCCTCCATGGTATGGCTCATCGCCGTCCGTTTCATCAACGAGGTCACTAATATCGTTCCGCAGGGATGTACACTGTCCTGGCCATTGGCATCCTCTACCTATTGTTGTATGTAAACATTTCGCAATTCACGCTACAATCATTGGCTGAGGGCTATTCGAACTTTCAGTACACCTCGCCCGATGCCCAGGGTTCACAAGGTCATGTTCTGGGCCGGTATTGTGATGTGGATGCTCTCATCTGCACATCTGGGACTCGTCATACAACAAGTTACCACTATTATGACACCCCTTCGTAATGCTCAAGCACAGGTGTCAATTGCCACAATACAAGTAAAACGGTTCATCCCTTTACAACGCGAATACAGTCTTCTGAACATTTCGTAGGCTTTACTAGGCGATATGATTTTGATCTGGCGCGTCTGGGCCGTGTGGGGTGGAAACTATTGGATGACGGTCTTGCCCATCATGTTAATGCTCGCCGCAGCCGGTCAGTTGACTCCCTCTTTGCCTGGGTCAATATTAAATATTTATATGTTGAACCTAGGTGTGAGATTTGCTGTCGTTGCTAGCATCGCCGGGGTTTTGGCGTTTACGTCAGATGTATCGTCAGAACTCATTGTCGCAAACACGCTGCTATGTACAGTTCTCATAGCAGGCAGAATATGGTAAGTTTCGTGAATATAGAAAGCGAGGAATATGGGGATAATCTACTTGATTCTTCCAGGTATTTGCAATGGCAGATGAATAAAATGCTGGGTCGTGCCCCTTCTCAAAAGTCCCGGAATGTTTACAGCGGTGCTCTTATGCTGATCATTGAGACCGGTGTTCTTTGGGCTGTTATCCAAGTAAATTTTTATTTGCCCTTTATTATGATTTCTTACCGTTAAATTTCCAAGCTTCTTGGCGTAATACTCGACAACACCCACAATGATGGCATTCACACCGTCTTGGACATGCAAATACCGTTGATCGTGATTATTCCATCTAATTGTCCTATTTTGACAACGACTGAGGCCAGTATACAGGGCATGCTACCGACACTGATTGTTCTCTTCGTCCACTTTGACCTTGTCCCTGGAAATCACGCAACGGTAGCTTACAACGCTACTGTAGCATCCACATTCCAGGCGGCGACAGGACATGGCACAATGGAAACGGAGTCAACGCTTGGGGGGACCGGGTCGAGAAGGACTGCCCTGCATTTGAAGACTCAAATAAGTGACGACGACATCGAGCGTCAGCGTGAATATAAGTCTCCAAGTCCGGTTGCTGTTTGAGTAGGCTGTTGATTGACTGTTTTATTTATGGTCTTTCTTTATAATAAGCATAGATTATAACGACATTGGATAAGATCCACGTAAATCTAAACAGCAGCGACGCTATCAGGATGCGGGATAAAGGTAAGATAATAGAAGCAGATTTCGATTAATCTCTCTCTTGTCACCTACTTTTGTGATTGACGTCCTGAGCCATCATTAAATGGGTGTCTTTTGACTGTCCCTTCCAGCTGGAGATAAAAACATCTACCCACCTGTATTGCTAATTCTGACCAATTTGAAGCAACCTGGGCGCGTGCAGCTTGAGCCGGCGCTTATTTTCAAGTGACGGGCTGTAGCCTGTCTCAAGGTTGCCTACGATTCGATGAAATTTTACTGGAAACCTGCATTTCAACAGCCTTTTATCAAATGAATATGAATTGGAGTTTCATGTTTCATCGTATCACCGGCTTCTTCGAGCTCGTGAAGGATCTGAAAGACGAAGATTTTATATTATTTAGTGACTATTTACTGAGTAAAGAATCATACCACAGATCAAAACCGTCTTACAAAAATGCGCAAACCTTTCCCTTTCCTCTAAAATTGTATCGCAACTATCACAAATTGCTTTAAAATACAGTCCTTCACAGAGCGTCCCCTTGCAGAGCGTCCAGGAGGTTGCTGTTTCGGGGAGGGAGAAAACCATTTACCAGCTCGCTTGCAGATTTCCTTTACACGTAGGGAGTATTTACCAGGTTGCCCAAGCCTGAAGCAAGACTTTTCCTATTCAGCTTCATTTCATGCGGGCCGTCTACTATTAATGTCAAATTAATGTAGTAATTTTCCGGAGCTCAACTGGAGCTTCGAATTTCGTCTTGCATCCTAGCATCACCGGCTCGAACGCATTTGCCATGACCTCGCCCGGAAGAAAAAGCTTTCGTATTTCTGAAGACTTTTATTTTCATTATTAGCGCGATGAGCACGCAGATTGTTGGCCGTTTCACCCAAGCGTCGGCATTCTGGGAATCCCGGAGGCTGTACGGTGTTTCCGTTTCGTAACCGTACCTGAGGCCTGAATGGTCAACGGTCCTGGTAGACTCCCAACACTGACGATTACGACTGGCTCGTATCCGACAAACTTTTCACGAACGGCTGGCCCATTCGCTCTCGATTCCTCGTATCAACCAATCCTAAATTGAATCTCGCAAACCAAGCTCCAACAATGACAGTCACCGAAAACCATCCTTTCTCCAAGCTCGCGCGCCAAATCGACCAATACATCTGGACGTCCGTCATACTCACAAGCGCCGTTGCAGCTACCTCCTTAATTAATATGGGTAGACTGTCGCTTTTCATGGCTCCAGTCATGTTCATGATAACCCTGGCACACAACTTCACCCTCCTTGGGCTCGCTTCTCGCGACAGGAGGAAGCCAACCGACAAGCTGGTCAACACTCTCGCCCCGACCGCCAGCAAAGCCAACATCATCATATGCTGGATACTCGCAGGGTTATGGTGCCTAACGGTGCTCATTATCATCATCATGTCGGTGATCATTTCGGGGATGACGAATGCAATGGAAGGTTGGGAAAGACTTGCAGGCTACATTGAGCTTCCCATGGTGGTGGCAGAAATTTTCATTTTGGTAGTTATTGCGGCGAAATGTTCAAAGCAAAGGAAGAGCACGATCATTCAACCTGCTCATGTTGATTGGCAACATTTCGGTCCTCCGGTGAGAGAAGTTTGTTGAGGTATGTGGTCATCTTTCGCTTCATATTCCTGCCCATGCTGAAATGGAAGTTTGCAGATCATCAGATGTGGAACTGCAAATATGCTGGACGTATATGCGGCACACCTCGTAAACAACCTTCTTGTTACTCTATCTAGAAAAAATAGCTCATTAACTTGTATTAATTAGGCTGAGCGAACTCATGTAAAACTAGAAAAGCGGAATTGTATCAATCATATCTTGTTTGGGATGATAACGCAACGATGATTACCCGGACTACTATGCAGCTGCCTGCTGTTGCGTTACCTGGGATTGACGTGCAACACTTCACTGGTTTGTTTTCAGGCTAAAGGAGACGATTTTAGTTCTCGCAGGCAATACGAGCTCGATTTTTTTCTGGGTCAACCAACCGTACAGAACACACATTAGAGGGACGGATCGGAACAGACGAACTTAAATCAAAACTCCCGATGTCCATTTCCTGGATACTTGAAAAACAGTTTACAGCCCTACGTTGCACATTTTCAAGATAACTACCAGTTTCAAATTTCCTTGAGCGCAGCCCGACCGACGACCTGCTGGCGAGCTCCTGGCAGCTTGACTTCACGACTTTTTTTACGGGACCTGCTCAGAACGCGGACAGCAACTTCTGCTTGGCGTTTTCCTAATGTTACTACTGCCTTATCTGGAACAGCCACCTTCGTATCCCCTGGATTTTACCCTCTGCAAGATCTAGAGGCTTCGAAACCTTCTGCGATATACTCGAGTTTTTTTAGCCTCATACTCTAATTCTGACCATACCGGTCATCTAATCTTTACGTGAGAAGCAGCAGGAAAAAGGTCTTAACAAAACCCGGTCCATCGCACAACTCAGGGATGTCTTTATGGTGCCTCCTAGTCCGAGTACTTCGCCACCTGTCGACCTTTATTGTCTTGAGCTTCATCATATAGCTCCCCTGGGGATCTTACCCACTTCCCCATTGTCCGCCTTACGGTGCACCTTCCATGTTTCACGTTCCAAAGGAATGCGCACCGAAAGATTGGGGCGGCACAGGGTCCAAATATTATGCAGCTAAAATATGAGGCGTTTTCCAAGGTGTACGGTAGGGTCCATTGGTTGCTTTCTGCAGTACAGCTTCAAAGAAATTCTCGCACAGTAACAATCAGACAAGCTGGTCGACGGACGTGGACACTGGCAACAACAGTGATCTTTGAAATGGCAAGATATCCAGGGGTTTTGACTAGAGTGCACTGGATATGAAAACGTTTCCAAAATTTCTAACTAATAATTACTATCAGCAGCGCCACTAGATGGCAGGTGGAGATCGAGCTTTGCGACTAATGTATTTGAATAAAATGTTGCCATTCGTTGCGTAAATGTGAATGTGGCTGTGTGCAAGAAACCTTTGATCTGAACCACACACACCCATGACAACTTCAACAGCCAACTACTTCACCGTTGTCGACGACATAAATACTTGCCACCGCTCACTACTGCTGGGTCAGAAACTCCACGGATACTTGGTAAACTGATCGGTAGTCCATACCAGAGGATACGGACATATATCATACATTCTGCCCTCCGAGGATGCGCAAAGATCCCTTGCATCTAAGCAATTTTGAAGGGCTTTATATCTCGGTTCTTCGACTTCTTCTTGGCCTTTTTACTTGAGGACTCAGGTAAGCTGAAGGCTCGAATGCGGCTTGTGGAAACGCAGAAATGTGGTCGAGCCTATTACCGCCGTAATAGTTCGGTTCACAGGTCAACGGTGCATAGCCTTTAAATCGATACCTATCATCCGAAGTACACGAGGATCTGGTGGTCGAAACCTATAAAGGGTACCGCATCTGATTGTTCATTTATCTGGCTCCCCTCTGAATACCATGGAATCCGCGACATACATCCACCCAGCACCAGCCCTCGCTCGCCAGATCCACCGCCTCTTATGGATGTCAATCGGCTTTAGCGTCTGCGCCCTTGCCGTCTCGCTGGTTACCTTCGGTGCAATGTCCCTCTGGATCACACCAGCCGCTTTCGTGTTCGGTATATCCCATAACATCACCCTCCTTGTGCGCTCAGCCAAAGAGCGAAAGCAGACGGCCCAAGCTCGTGTCGGGAAACTACCCGCGACAGCTACCAAGGCCTCCATCATCTGCAGCTGGATCCTTGCTGTTGTATGGTGCGCAGCGATAGCCACTCTCATTGTGTTTGGCATCGATTTCATTGGCGACAATGACTTCCGGGTGTGGCAGGTCGTCCCCTGGATTGAATGCGCCTTTGCAATTTTTGAGGTCGTCACCTTGATTACCCTTGCTGTGATGTGCAAGAGGGAGAGGCATGCTTTTGCGGGTAATGCCAATACTGCAAAGTGGTATCAGCTCGGGGCATATCATGTCGAAAGTCAGTGATTTCGGAAGCTGGTAAGAGCGAGTCTTATTTTTGCTGAATTTGATAGTCCTGTTTTTACCGCGCCCCTAAAACCGTGTCAGAATTTGCTTATGTAAAGTGCGGACATTCAATATCGTCGCGTCGGGTGGACGCGACGGCCAGAGTTTTTTTCGACTTCTTGGAGACAGAAAGCATCTATTTAGTTATATATGTATTGTAATGTAATTTTGTGCCGAGAGGAGATCGTCTTGCGATGGCTATTATTTCAGAGGTTTTTAGGGGCAAGGCGCATTACATAATCATCCCCGCGCTTCGAAATACCGCTGTTATTTTACAACTCTTCCACATCACGTCCGGGTGCCCCCATATTTTAATACAATGCTAATTAGCACCTTAGAAGGAACTTTCTCTCCACAATTCTCATTTCAAGTCCCTTATTATTACGATAATTAGCCGCAACTAAAATTTCAAAGTCCGCACTTTACATAAGCATTTTCTGACACGGTTTTGGGGGCGCGGTAAAAAACAGACTTCATATATCGTGATCCGTAGGGCACATCACATATATCGCTGTCTGGCTAGGAGAGACTATGAATTTGATCAATCTGATCACTTCTCTTACTGGCATAACAGACTTTTCAAATGGAACACTTCAAGCACATTTGTGGTTTTACCATGTTTTACTGCTCCAGTCCAAGGACGATTTTTTTTGTAGCTGATATCTTGCGTCTAAACCACGGACATTTGTACATTAAAAGGGGCATCTTGGGGACATTGATTTGCTCTGAAGGCGTAATTACTGTAATTTTAAGGTCAAGAAGATTGTAATAACTGCTGTAGCATTGACATCGAATTAGTCCTCATCGAAACCTAGGCATTATAATAACGGTTAAAATAAATCTTTATATCACTCGGAGTCGACATCCTAATACTACTTACTACCCCATATTTTCTACAAATTTACAAAGAGACGTCCTCCAGGTGCAGCGCTGGAGATGAGGCCTCAGTGAAAGTAAAATCTGTACTGTGTGATGGCCCGGTGACCACATCGTTTGGCTTAAATGTGAATGTGGCTATGCAATACGAACCTTTGATCAGAACCACCACACGCGTTCCCAAATACACAGCCAAACCCCCTGGATTTGGGCCTGGAATGTTGACGTCCTTGGTCGACCGTGTAAATTCGGCCCTCTGGGCTATCTCTGGTCAAAAAACTAACCAACAGATACTTGGTGAACTGGTCGGTAATCTCTTCCGGACATGTATGGCATCGTCATTGGACCGGTACAACCACCTTCTTACTCTCAGTCACGGCGGCAAGGAACACATTGGTGATACGAAATTGGTTATTTCACCTCACGGGCTTGGTGACTCAAAGCTCTTCGAGTTCTGCCCAATTTGTATCGGTTCCTCTCGGGGACTCGAAAACTTGATAGCGGTATGGCTTGAATGAGGCTCGTGAATTTCCTTTCCGCAAAGATCATTATAACGTCAAGCCTAACCGAGTTTGAGGCTAGTACGTCCGCTTCGTGATAATGAACAACAGTGCATAGCCTTCACCGACAACTGCGTGCTCTTCCTCGAAGCTCGAAGACAGGGTCGATCGAATAAACTACGCCATCAATAAGAGAGCCTATAACGTGTATCACATTTCATGGTCCTCTATCCGGCCCACAGCCCCTCCGTTCCGAATGGAACCCACTGCCTACATGCACCCAGCACCAGGGATTGCATGCCATATCCAACGTCTCCTATGGATGTCAGTCGGCTTCAGCATTACCGCCCTGGGTTTCTCGGTCGGTACTTTCAGCCAATTCTCCCTCTTCATCACACCGTCCGCCTTCGTGTTTGGCATATCGCATAATATCACCCTCCTCGTGCTCTCAGCCAAAGAGCGAAAGCAGACAGCCCAAGGTCGCGCTGGGAAACTACCTGTAACGGCAACCAAGGCTTCCATCATATGCAGCTGGATCCTTGCCGTGATATGGTGTGGCTCATTTGCCACTCTTATTATATTCGGCGTCTTTTCCATCGGAGATGGTGACGACAACGTATTGCGGATCGTCCCCTGGTTCGAGTTCGCCTTTGTGGTTTTGGAGATCATTACCATGGTTGCTCTTGCTGTGCTGTGCCATAAGGAGAGGCGTGCCGTTGCGTCCGCGGGAATCTTACGAAACGTCTAGAGCAAGAGACACTTTACCATCTTGGATTAAAGGACGGTCAATTAAAATCTATAGCTTATATCTTGCGTTTTTCATGAATCACATTGGAATCACGGACATTTCTACATGCAACGGTCAACCATTAATGTATTTTTTAATTCTTACGAAGGGCGTCCAAATGGCAAAAGCTACATCGGTGTCGGACACTTCGAATTCTGAAATTCAACGAGGCAGTAATCAAGTAACATTGAATAATTATGTTCGTCATATTAAGTCCCGAAAATCCAGTAGACAGTGAGCAAGGAAAAAGCTCTGGGCGAAAAGAGTTTGGAATTGAAAGTCTCTGGTGCTTCGAAAACATCGAAAACCCAATCTGAAATTGGCTTGAAAGGGCATTCAGAAATGGGAGGAAATCAAAAATCGGTAATGTCCCAGACTCTCGAGGTCCCTGCAGGCTGCCGGTACCCCATTCGATTGAAGCCTTTGATATACAACCTGTAATGGCAATAGTATGGCTGGATTAGGCAGATCGGAGTTTTTTTGACGGCCGAGTGAGCTGTACAGCTCGGCAAAATAAGGTTCTGTGTGGCTTACCTTACGTAAGGAGAAGCTGTTGGCGCCATCGATACATTGGTCGGTCGCTCCCATCGACGACATCCTCAAGACCCAGGCAAGTCCTCAGTGCTGTCCGAACTTATGAATGTACAACTAACAATCAACTTCTCTTCATTTCTAACTTACTGCCATCCGAAAACTCGATCTGGATCTTTCGCAAACGACTTGTTTAACAAAACATTTGTAACCATAACTTGCGGTCGCCTTTTACTTCAACGACGGATCTTGATCTTATAGGCCCACGACAAATATGGGTGAGTTTAGTGTACACAACCCCCTCGAGAAACCGGAAAGTCTGACCTTGGATTCGCAGTCAATCTCAGGTCACAAAAGCGCCTCGCCGCGAGCGTCGCAGGCGTCGGCAAGCGAAAAATCTGGCTCGACCCCGCTGAGCAGGCCGAAATTGGCAACGCAAACTCCCGCACGCACGTCAAGAAGCTCATCAAGGACGGCCGTGTCATCATCAAGCCCACCACCGTCCACTCCCGTGCCCGAACACGCGAGCTCCTCGCCGCCAAGCGACTGGGCCGCCACACTGGCCCCGGTAAGCGAAAGGGTACAGCGGAGGCCAGGATGCCGACCAAGGTTCTGTGGATGAGGAGACAGAGAGTGTTGAGGAGATTACTCAGGAAATACAGAGAGGCCGGCAAGATCGACAAGCATCTGTGAGTGTCTGGGTCTCATTTCAAATATAGCTTCCCCTTGTTAATACTGTGGCTGGTAAAGCTACCACGTCCTTTACCAAAAATCGAAGGGTAACGTGTTCAAGAACAAGCGTGTTCTTATGGAGTACATTCACAAAGCGAAGGCCGAGAAGAGCCGTACCAAGGTCCTCACCGACCAAATGGAGGCCCGCCGCGTCAAAAACAAGGTATGTAACATCTCTCTCCTTACACCTTTTATGGTGTACCAACCTATCTAATTACAGGCCGCCCGCGAACGTCGTGCTGCCCGCATTGCCGAGAAGCGACAGGGTATCACAGCTGTGGAGCAGGAGACAGCAAAGGAGTAAATGTACAAGCCTCTCACGATATATTCGATGGATTGCCGTCACGTCCCTTCTTCCATTGTTGGTCGCATATCAGGTTACGGTTTTCACTATTACTCGTTCTTGCCATGCTCTCCCATTCGTCACTCTATAAGCTTGCAACCCACGGTCGAACACTATGTACCGCATGCCATCCCAATCTCTATGCTTTACCATCATGCGTATTTTCATGGGCTGGATATGTGTTAACACGAGTCAGTGTTGGTGGTAATGGAGTCATCTAACAAGTGGTACCGACTCCGTTTGTTTAGGATCAATGTCAGATTACACTTCAACAGGTAATGAAGGTATGGTAAACAAGGTATGAGGGATGCCATCCGATCTAATCAACATGCGAGGCAGTAGGAGACAGCCGTTAAAAATGCCTTGCGTGGTTTCCTCTTTGATACCTCGTTGGTACCAAGTGCGTACACCTCGAATGTTAAACGTTACTGCCCTATGTTTCCATGCGGTTGTTATCCTAATACCGAGTATTATTACTGTTGATGAAGCTCGACACGTAAAAAATTAAAACCCTCACCTCATCTCCGTTTTCTGGTTCAGCATGGCCTTGAACAGGCGAAGCTGACCTCTTGCGTTTGCTGACACGTTGGTCTTGGCTCTCTTGTTTACGAGACGCCGAGGTGCCTTCTCCAACATCCCGTTGTCGCGTACTTTGCACCTTAGCCTCAGGTTCAAACATTACGCGCCGCACTCTACGAGCGTCCGTGTTGGCAACATCATCCTCAGCAACCTGGTTTTCGTCTTCCCGGGCATGATACATCTCGACCTGACGCCGCCGCCGCTCGTACCTTTCGGCTTGAGCACGGTTCATTCGACGCGGAGGGGTGTTTTCACTGTCGTCATCTTCGTCGGACGAGTTTTTATATTCGCTGTCATCACCCTCCGATGAGTCGTCGCTGCGGTTCCGGTCATCGGCCTGTGCTCGCCTTGCGCATTGTGCGTCTCTTTCGATTTCAGCACGGGTCAAAGGATTCCAACGGCGAGGTGGGGTCGCGTTGCTGTCATTATCACCGTCCTTGTCTTCTTCAGCAGCTTTCCCTGTGTAAAAAGGAGATTGCGGAGGGACGGGCTGCATCCATTTTAGGTATAATTTCACGATATCAATCATCAAGGATCTGTGGAGCTCGTTCTCGGGCGTCGCGAAACTGAGAAAGTCGAGCGTCTTCGAGAGGAACCGGCCGGCATGGCAGATGACGAAGCGAGGTTGGACGTGGGTTGTCGTGGGGGGTAGATTTTGGAAGGGGTAGAAGGAGTGTAGGAAGTTCTCCGCACTGACTTTTTGGTTAGGGATTTGAGAGGGCGTGTAGCGGCTTATTACGACTGGTCTCATTCGTGAACTTCCGACTAGGGTGTAGTTGTAGCTTTTTTCCTGAAAATATGGATAAAATGGTGGGTGGGTCGGTAAATCATCTGCCTTTGGAGGATCGGACGGTGGACTGTTAAAGCGGACGGCTCACATTGACGATATCCAAAAACGGAGTATCTTGGTTGTTCAGATAGGCTTGTACAATTCTTCTTTCTGGTAGCAGCAGCCACCAGCCTTTTCTGAAAAGAACGCTCAAGTAGACATCAACTGCGAAATAAGCCTGTGAATCTCACGAGGCACTGGAGGGTGCAACTGGAGCATAGAAAATTAAATAGCTCACCACCAAAGACGTTATAGCGCGTGTCAAGGTTTAAGGTCCTCCAAGGCATACCCCAAGCGTATTCAAGCCTAGATAACTGGCCAAAACAAGGACGGGATGTTCCTTTCACCGGAATAGCCACATAGAAGTTGGAATACCAACCAGATCAGAGCGCATCCGTCGGTGCAAAACATGCGTGTGGTGGACAGCGCACACATTATCGACGTTGGTTATGAGGCAGCGTGGCTTCTCCAAGTTCTGGATAATTCTTTCTTCAGTTCTTTCCCCAATTTTTTGCTCATCCGTAATGTTGGAGATAGATGATTGCATCGTAGGATTATAGGTCGAATTGTTGGCGGATGGAGCCAGATCCGGCTAGGCAAGTTTCAAAACACAATATGTCCGTCCTTAACCAAAGTATGGAAGCGTTGTGCTTATAATTAATCGAGGCCTAGGGGACGTGAAAGAGAAAACCAAGATGTGCTGCAAGACCAGACGCGGACACGTGAGCCTGTCTAGAGTTGAGCTGAGTCCATTTCCTGACGACACTCAGACACTGAGACACTCGTCCAAACCATTCCTTCTCTTCATCCTAGGGAATTTTTCCTTCTGCAAGTACGGTAGTACCTGAAACCTTAGAGCGATCACTTGTTTCATACTTGTCCCAACAACAGCTTTGGTATGGACCAAGTATGGACTTTCGGTTCGGAACAGCGAAATCTAACGAAATGCGGCGTGTTACAGTGGCCCAGAATCCAGATCTGGTAACACATAACAACTTTTGGACAACTTTTAACGTTCAATACCATGAGGATCTGGATATCTAATGGAGCTACAAATATCCAGTTTTATTAACAGGTATTACACGCCTCAAAGTAACACCAATTCATTTTGTTTCGTGACAGTGCGGTTTATGAGCTTTCCAGTCACTAGGAGGCAGTCAGAACCATCCAAAAAATATCGTGCTAAAGCGCACCTATTTTGGCATTCAACACCACAATATTGAACTTGCCTACACTTGCTGCACAAGGCCATTATCGTCGCGGTTGGAGTTAGAAAATACTGACATCCTCTATTGCAACACCCGACAATCTGGTCAACCACGAGGTATGTGCCGATGAGGGAGCCCAAGGAACACCAATGGTCAATCGCTACCGAGAAGACGTGTTGCTGCGGGAGATTGACTGTAGGTTTGAGCCTACGGAGCTTGTCCAGAGTCATCAGCCAGAGGGGTCGCAGTTTTTTAGCCAGTAACATCCGAAAATCATTCTGTGGCTTCGTCCATTTTTTTGCAGGCAACTCTTTGAGAATAATCGGAATGAGAAATATGTGCTGAGCAATGTACTCTTCAATAAGAAAGGTCAATGCAGTTTGAATGGATGGGCTATTTTTAAAATATCGAGTACATACCCAGTTCATAAGACAATGTTACAGGCAAGGACCGACGTTTATCTTGTGCAGAACCTTTTCTTCTGTCTTCACGGTCGAAATTATTTGCGAAAATAACAAGAGCTGAAGCCATCAACTCCACGGCTTGATATTTGGTGACAATCTTCACGAACACATTCAACCCGGTAGCATTTGGGATATCAAAAAATAATCTGCAAATTCTCGTTAACGGGACTGTCCCAAAAGAAAGAGTACACTTACTGGAGCACCTTATTCGATTGATCTATCTTCCTCTTTTCTTTGGGATGTTCTGCATCAGTCCACGTCGTTTCGAGTCTGCCTAGAATGGCTAGACTAACAAAAAGAGCTTTCTCGCAGAGGCTCTTCTCCGCATGAGGGGCTACGAAATCTATGAAGTCTTCGATGATTTCACACAAGACCTCGTCCGGCATAGTGGCGTCGAGTAATCGCGAAAATTGTGGAATAACCCAACGTTGCCTTCGAGCGTCTTCATAGTAGTGTTCAAAGGCTATCGGCCCAGCATCAAGACCATCTGCTTCAGAGATCATTTCCCGGGTATACAGAAGCTGTTGCCACGGAGAGTTTGCGTCGGAAAATAACAGACAGTGCGTAGAAACATGCACAATCTTGGTGACAAAATACAAGTTGCTGCAAGAAATCTTCCACCTCAGATTTGGGCAGGTGGATAGGTGAGGGTAGACGTACTGTATCATGATTTCAGGCGTCGAGCCTGAGGATTCATCAGAACCCCAGTCGGATCTTTTGTCAACTGGCTCTGGCTCATCGATAAGCTTGAACAACCCTGCAAGAAATTTTGTAACCGAGTGTATCCAGGTGGGTTCGAGGGCAAGCGTATTTTGAATGGGTTTTGTTGACTCAAACAACATCCAGATGTATTCCAAGATCTTCGGCGCATGGTCATGTAAAGTCATCTTTACGTTGTTCACATGTTTCTTTTTTCTCTTGTTGGGGTATCGTGATATGAATTCCAAGCACCTTGTATAGGCGTCGAGGCAGGACATCTAGAGAGGGTTTCGTCATCAGCACAACTTTAATGCCGCGTCATAGAGAGAAGTGAGTGACCTGTTTGTCGATCCAGTCTTTATCAAGATACATCATTGGCCCGCATTCTTCTTCGTCTTCTTCGTCCTCTTCGGCTTCGAGCAAGTCTTCCGCAATTTGATAGAAAAGTTTCTCTTGTATACCCAGGTCACGAAGAATAGGCCATTCTTCGGCCACGTTACTGTCCACCAGTCGTAGACGCTCTATGAACCCAGGGCTTGCTACTTCGCGTTGCATCGTAGAATGTGGGAGGTTTGGAAGCTAAGTATAAGACCCTGGTTGACCTTTAAAAAGTGCCATCAATTGACCTATGTAATTGAATGCCTCCCTGAGTTTAGTTGGCCGTTGAAGAGGCCACGAGGCTTGCCAGCGTTTTGACGACAAGCGAGCAGGTCACGGTGCATTTCCAATTAGACCTTTGCCAGTGGGTACAGTGTACTACTCTGTGGAGTCGGCGGGTTCAAAGGAAAATCATTGAGCGACAAAAACTGCTTGGAAGGTCAAGTTGTTGCAATGTCAGATTGATAGCAAGTCTAAAATAGGCAAAGACTCAAACATGCGGTTGGCTTCATGACGTACAAAACAAAAAAAAATTTGAGACGAGCTTTGGCTCGGATGAAAGGCCAGATATTTGAGAAAAGCACATTATACATCGCAGACAGTAAGGGGAATTACAGTTCAAGTTTATACCCGTCCATATCTATCTTTCAATTAATCACTGCTGTCCTATAAGTTCCTTGAATTCGGTGCCCCAAGCCGGGCTTCTCTTGAGTTCTTCCACCAATGCATCGAACTTTGGGCTAGCGCCTGCGCTGATTTTGCTCAATGCAGCGATGGCACGCAAGGCACTTCGTTGCAATTCGGCGGCGCGTTCCAGGTCCTGTTTGACTGTATCCTTCGTAACAGTTGCACCCTTCATTGTCTTCTCAAGTTGAGGTGTGGCCTCTTCCAGCCGTTGCGCAACAGCGGCAGGAGCGACCTGGGATAGGCGGAAGAGCATCATGTGGGAGATGACTTTGATCTCGTCGGACTCGTCTGAAAGCCCAGGGATTACACGTTCAAGGAATTCGTGGAGGTTAAGTTTGGCCAGGCAGGTATCAAGCTAGGTTTCAAGAATAGGTTAGAAAATATTTGAAACAAAAGAATGTAGAAAGAACGACCAACCAGAGTGTACATAGTCTCGTAAGCTGTCTTTCGGGCATCCAGCCCATCGTCGACTTTATGTGTCCATGGTCCCATTTGCACGGTTCTGATGAGCGTAGTGTCGATGACCGTTTCCTTATAAAGGTTAGGTAAAAGTGCCACGAGATGGTCTCTGATGAGATGTGGTTTCGTGCGTGCAGCCGAGTTCAACGTCGATAACGCGAGGCGACGAACAACCTGAGAAGGATGCGCGTGAGTTGCAATGTCTATCGGTAAAGATCTGATCATCAGCTTACAAGGTTTTCGTCCACCATCAAGGACAAAAAGTCAACAAGAAGTGGAGAGAACACCTCATCGAACGATTGTGAAGTCTCCGCAAAGGTATAACGAATAGCTGAAACGACGGTGGCTCGTGTGTCTGGGTTTGGATCTTTGACACGCGCCTAATTAACAGAGGGTCAACACAAGATATACATATTCCACAAGAACAGAGGGCATTACGTGTAATTGGGGTAGATATCGAGAGGGATGAGTCGTAGCGAGTTTTCCAAGGCAGGCAGCCGCGACGTTCCTAGTAGATTCCTCTGCATTTTGCGAATTCTCGAAGAGAGGACCCCAGAGAAGGTCCGCGACGCCTTCCAATTGGCCATGCGAGCAGTGGGTGACAACCTAAAGTGGAGTGCTTTCAGACCCAAACGGACAGATTAAGACAGCAAAAAAAAACATACTTCTTTCGCGGCATGCAACGCCAATAACCTCTTCTTCGGGTCGCTTTCCACCATTTTAACGATCGCTGGAAGAAATTGGTGGAGATTGCCAATGGCGATGTTGCCTACGAACATTGAAATCAGATAACATGTAAAGAAAAGGGCCTATGCTTCTTTGGAGACTTACCAGCAGCGAAAGCAGCAGCAGCCCGTGTTTCTTCTTGTTCAGATCCGAAGTGTTCGATTACAAGATTGAATATTTCTTTTTGCGGAGCCATATCACTGAGGAGGTCAGAAACAATACGAATCAGAAGGTATCATCTCAAGCAGACAGCAAAGACCAACATAAATCGGCCAAGCTCTCCAATAATAAGAAGGCTGAGGATAACCAGAGACGGCTTGACTTTCGACGATTTCTGTATTGCATAGGCCTCTTCAGACGATGAAACCCATAGAAATATTTTGAATTTAAACTAACCTTGAGATATTTAGAGTATTCCGCAATGGTTCCCGCAGCAATAGCCAGTTGACTCTTAACAACCTCGCCGATGCATTTGGCCACATTAGATGGGCTGTTGTCTCCTTTCGCCGCACTTTCCGATGACTTGACCAAGTTGGGCACGACATGGGTAGCGATCTGGCCGTCGGCCTGGACGAGAGCGGCGAAGAACCGGAAGAGAGAATCAAGAGCGACACCTGAGACAAGGAGAGAGTGGGCAACTTCGTAAATGTCTTTTAGGAGGTCATTTTCGACTTCGGGGAATGTGATGGTGGGTGACAGCTCCAGAAGGAGAGCTAGATTGGATAGAGCTTGGGAAAGTAAGGATATATCCGCAGTCGAGATGTATGTCTTGACTTGCGGAACGAGGCTTGATGGTAGACCGGAGGGAATCCCAGATTGATAGCTGTTAAAGGTTGAGAATAAGTCAGAGACGGAAAGATAGAGCAGAGATAGAGTAAAACAGTGCTGACCTTTTCAACAAGACGTCCAAGGCTCCAAACACCTCGACCTTGCCTGTCCTGCCGCTCTTCCTCAACAGGCCCATGAGGTAAGAAACACATCCATTCGTCCAATCGTCCCCGATGTACACCTCCTTCGCAACCTTGGTAATAACCCTCACAGCGCCGTCTGTCTTACCAGTCGTCCTGCAGATAAACTCCCACTCCTTCCTGTCCTTCGACTTGGCAACGTCAGTAGCACAGATCCAGATATCCGCAATGCAGTCCTCCGCACACCCACGGACCTCCGCGTCGGTGTCATGGCTGCTCAGCCTGTTCAGAGCCTGGTCGTAAAGTGCGACGGTCCAGTCGTTGACTTTGAGTGGTTTCAACGCATTCAGCAAGGCTGAGAAAACGCGGAAGGACTCGGATGCGATCCTGGGGTGTCTTTCGCCTAGGGATTTAAGGAGTACGGGTGTGAGGGCTGAGAGCGAGCCGGCGAAGGTGGATGGGGAATGGGTGGAGAAGAACAGAGCAAGGAAGGACAAACAGGTTAGGTGTAATGTTGAAGTGGAGGTGGACGGAGGTTGCGATAAGACGGACTTTGAAGTTGATACGATCAAGGCAACTTGGTTGGACAGAGAGCCTGGCAAAACGGTCAACAATGCCTGCAGAAGTCCAAATCCTGCTTGAAGCACTGCGGGCGAGGTCTTCACTGATTTAAGCTGGTTAAGTAAGGCCTTGGACAGAGCTGGGACCTGGGCCCTGAGCAGGGCGTAAGGAGTTTCCTCGATATCCATTGGCACCTCCGTATCGCGTTTCCTCTTTCCACGCGGGGAGGCCTCGTCCTTGGTATCGGGAGTTCCGCCATAAAGTGTGGTTTGGGTAAGGAGAACGACATATGTGGCCCATATTTCCAGACGAACTGTCTCTTCGCGATCTCCGAAGCGCGATATGAGAACAGGAGAGACGTCCTTGTAAGTGCGCGTAAGGCGGTCGGGGCGAGTTCCAATAACTGCGGAGAGTAATTTGGTAGCCGATCGTCGGATTTTGTACGACGTGTCTTCGTCGTCTGAGTAGCTAGAATTCAGTCAGCAAAAATGAGAAGGTCATACCTTCGTCAAAACTTACTCGTCGAGCTCCTCTTCTTCATCGTCATCGTCATCGGGATCCGCCATTTCTTCGTCTTCATCTCCATCTTCGTCACCAGCATAGTTCTGCAATACGTCAGCTACTGGCATTGGTGAAAAAACTTGAACATACCGGATCGTACTTAATGAATCTGTTTCCGATCCCAATGATAGAAGTCAAATAACTATCAATTTCCGTCGGACACCGCAACACCAATGCCTCGAGAGCCTGCAAAGACCCTTCTCTCAACTCATCGTCTTCCTTTTCGACTGCCTGCAAGATCCCAGGAACGATATTGCTGAGCGCCGGCGCGATCTGCGTAGGAGAATGGCGTGCCACGGCTGCAACCAGCTGCACCGTCGTCCTTTGCTTCTCCAGATTCGCAGATGGCGAAAGATTAGACAACACATCCGATTTCAGCAGATCCGTGAAAAGTGCGGGTTGTGAGATGGGGATGAACTGAGAGAGGGTGATAATCGCCCGTTTTCGCACAACCGGACGTGCATGGGAGAGAAGGGGCGCAATAACTTGGAGAGGTGCTGGGGAGTAGCTCGTCGCCGATATGTGGTTAGGGAACCGACTGATGAGGATCGACAGGATCGACAAAGTTTCGACGAGCGCTTCTGGAGGTGTACTCGGCTGATATTATCGCTTTAGCAAAGAACGAAAACAAGTAATATGACATACATTCTGGATCTGTCCAAGAAGCTTAGGCGTCAATTTCGCACACGCAGTGGCGGCTATCTTTCCATCAGGAGGCAGCTCTGCCGTGATCGTCTTCAAAGCTAGATTTCGCGATTTAGCGCGTCTTTTTGTTGGAAGATTGACGAAAAACATACCTAGGCCGGAAATATCTCGTAACTCTTCATCTTGTCCACCGGAAAAGTCGATCAGCTTATCTACGACGAGCTCCATCTGGTTCTGTTTGAGAATCTTGATCAACTGTCCAAGACTGATTAAAGCGAGAGGTTGTCACAAAGACAAATCATGAAAGAAAAGTTTGGTATGTACCATTTCACGGCTTGGTTTTTCACTTCTGAGATCTTATCCTCTACAAGCGACAGAACCATGTTTAAGACCTTGTTCTCCACCACCTCATCACCGGAGAAGGAGGCTGAATCCTGTTTGATCTCTGTCATCAAATCATTCAGACCCATGAATCTATTTTTCCTCGTTAGCTTTGTGAAGCTATACCACGACGCGTTTTAGACGCTCACCGAAAGTCTTGGTCTGGCGACTGCATCTGTTCGCACAAGATTAGATTTAGACAAGCTTGTACTGCGATTTACAAACCTTTTCGATGAGACTGTTCATAAGGTATATCTTTGTCATTTTGGCGGACGATCTGTGATAAGAAACAGAAAGAAATGGTTGCGAATGAAGGGCCAAGGTCCCGCAACAGGAGTCAAAAAGACGTAACTCGATCACGTGCTTCCGTGGCCCCAAGGTCGCTTGAGCAGAACCATTGACGGCCTGCCAGCTTTCATATTATTGCCTTTCTTCATTTGTTCTTCACCGCCTGCAATCTATTTTCACGATTTTGGCGCTCTGCCTTTTGGGTTGACTTGGCAGCGATGGAGGATCTTCACACTTTCACTGCCTCATCGACTTGAAGACTTTTTTGCCTTAGCCCCAACTCGGGTCAACCAGTTCTCCTTGTCAGTGTTCTCTACATTGAAGTTCTTGTGGTCTGGAGCGGTGTCGATAGGTCGAAGAAAATACTCCGAATGGATCCAGTTCCGAGCCAAACTTGTCAGGTACACGAACACTATCAACGATTCGAACCCTGTTTTCGTTCACCTCTGGACACTGGTTATGATGCTCATATGGTGGCTCGCTACCTCCCTTTACCCATGGGCAGACTGAAGCGTATGGCGTCGATAACGCTTGATTTTGTACTGGCAAGTACACCGTCCATATTCCCGATGAATAAACCTACATAATATATATATATATATATATGTTCACAGGTGCAAAACTATGGAGAAGCTTGTCGAGTCCTTCGACCGAGTCTTCTTGCTCGCATTCAAAAACGACAAACAACTCATTGCCCGTCTCGCATCTGTCAAGGGAAATAACACGGCACTCCTTTTGGATTGTTGCCCTTTTCCACCCCAATCCACTCTCAACATACGCGGCCGATTCGTTACGCGATGGAAAGAAACCATCGAGTCAACTCCAGATGACCTATATCGCGGTTTATAACGCGTCGCGAGGCAAACCTCAGTCACCGAGATGTGGTTTTTTCAACCCGTCATCCTACTGGAAATGGCCAGATTTACGAGTAGCTCGCTGCACGCACCACACACCTTCTACTCCACCGTACTTCTTATACTTCCCTTGTTGACCACCTTCGACAAGTAAACGGTGGTTTCCATCCCTCAGGGAGCACATGCACAGGGTGCTATTCGACGACGTTCCAATTTCCCGGGAAAATGCCTTCTCGTTTGTATGCCCTCGATCACGAAACGAAGTCTTTAAAGGCTGAACTGGGTGCAATTCATGGCGTTGTTGGAGGAAGCGAGGTTTCCTTGCATCATCATAATCGCCGCTGCTCCTTCAATCCTCCCCTCGCGATTTGCGCGATATATGACTCAGTCCCGCACCAGCCTCGTAAGTATCAAGTCCCAGGTGTCTGACGTACGAAACCGTGCTGGGCCAAGTTTACGCAGTGGAATAACCGCCACCATTTCCATGTTTATCTCAAGTGCACTTTAACGTCCGTCAGGAAGATGTGGAAATTGCAAAGGAGTCTCCGTCGATAAGTGGGATATATATCCTGTGGGTCAAGCGGCCAGACCTGGCCTATCTTTCCCTTACCCTCGCTTCGAAGAGCGTCTTCGTCCAGAACAATCTTATTCTCTCGCAGGAAGAAAAACAACTGATTGAAATTGAGAACAAAGACGGTCTGAAATGTCGATGATGCTGCGCGATTCAGAAAAAACACCGACAACCCATTTCGGAATCGTGTCGATATGGAAGTTGACCGGCTCGATCCTGTTTCTTGGTCGAAGGCTGGCCTGAATTACTTGTAGGATGGTGTTTCATTCCAGTAAACTTTGGTACTGGAACAGGATCCCATCCCGCGATGGTCAAGGAAGTCATTTAGAAGGCCACCTGTTGACTTTATCGACTACTCCAACATGGGATATAGCCATTTGACTCACATCGTATTTCTGAACTCCGAGATGGAAATGGTGATAATTACTAGGTGAACCAGTTCTTTTGCGGGTTGGACTGGAAATAGGTCCGAGACTGTCTGGTACGCTTTGAACTGGACCCATAGGTCCTCGTGGTTGCCGTCCACAAAGGTCTTGTGTGCGTTCTCGATGTCGTCTAATTTTATTGAAGGCTGGACTTTCCATACCTTCATTGACGGGTTTGGGATGTCCAGTATAGGGTCCCGAATGTTCTTTTGGTCATGTCCTTGATCGCATCGGCGGTGTCATCCTCGTGCACGGCAATGGTGAATGCATCGCGACTTAGGTTATCATATGAAGGAAGGAAAAGATAACAGACGAGGTTGATGGCAGTGCTCATGGACATTATGCAGTCGAAGTAACAGCTAAAGTTTGCAGTGCAATCTGAGTCAGGCAGTTGTGGTGGATCGATCACGTTACCGCTGCCCTCCTGTACACCGCGCCGCCCTGCGAGCTCAAGCGCTCGCGCTCAATGCTCATCCTCATGCTCTGGCTGTACACACCGCCTGCACGACCCCGCTGCTACCCATCTTACTCCCCGCCTTGCTCCCACCCAGGTCTCAGGTCCGGCAAGAACAGGAAGACGGCACCAAGTCCGTGCTTGCGACCAGGAGCGGGGCAGCTGTCGTGGAAGGGTACGCCAGACTCAAAGCGACTCACCCGCCTCACCTTCACCCGTCGACGACCCGGGGACCTTGTTCTTCGAGTTGCATTTCGCCATCTCAGGGCCCTGAGACCCGTCAACATGCTGCCTAACGCCGTCGACTGCGTCTGCTGGAACTGCAGCGGCTTGACCCCGGCCTCTGGGGAAGCTGACTGCTGCAGGAACGCGCTCCATGCCCTCTTCTACGCTTGTGGTGCTGCTGGCTGCGAGTGCCGTCGAGTTGTCTGTACCGGCTCCGCGCTGCTTACCCGTATCTCTGTCCGTTCGACGGCGCATTAGGCGCAGATGCCGTGGACCACCGTAAAGACTTCCTCGAGACGTGTGGGCATCGGTCCATCTTGCATTGGACCTATTACCTGGCATGATTTTGAGAGGACTACCGCGCATTTATGAATTTAAACTGAGATCCATGTGCGTGTCTTTTTTGCCTTTTCTTCAATCTTCTAACGAATATTTCAGGGACCTACGTCGTTGATTACATAGTCGGCTAGAGCAGGCTTGGATCGCGTACTACGCGTAGGTTAGGCCATCTTTACAATGACCTTTTCTGTGGCCTACCAGTCAGGCTTCTCCTTGAATGCGGTTGCGCAGAGGGTGATAAAGCCTACTGTGAATAGGTTCAAGCGTAAGTAGAAAAGTTATGTATTGAATATGAAGCCGCTTGTGCAACTCCTGAAGAGCGGATGGTCTTTGGCCGTTTTGTGGTCATTTCGAGATACGTTCTCCGACGATCCTCGTCCCCATCTGTCGCATATTGGTACTCGAGTAGTACATCAACGCATCACCCTTGAATAGTGATGGATATATTCTATAGTTGAATTGCTAACTCGGGACATTGAATCAGTCTTAACCACATCAGTCTACAAAGCGTTAGGTGAGTCTCGATAACTTCCATGGCCAGTAAAGTAAGCGTAGATACTGAAGTTGAGATCTTATGAATCAGACAGTTGAGCCAGATAAAAGTTTTCATTGGCATTTCCATTGCATACAAATCATAAGAGGGCCTAACTAAAGGTCATCTAAGTAATCACAAAAGCGCGTCTAACTCCTCGTTGAGATCAAGGAAATCACGGGCGGAGAGGATGATACCCTCATCGCGGGCAGCAACAGGGGCAGCCTCGGCGGGGGCAGCCTCAGCAGGGGGAGCAGCATCTGCTGGGGCAGCGGCGGGTGCACCACCAGCACCACCAGCGGCGTGCTTGTGGTGGCGGTGTTTGCGGTGTCTCCTGCCTCCTTGCCCGCCTCGACGTCCACCACGGCCACGGGCCTCAAGCTCAAACTCATCGTCGAATTCACGGGCAGCGGGTGCCTCAGCGGGTGCGGCCTCGGCGGGTGCAGCCTCTGCGGGAGCAGCAGCAGCCTCAGCACCACCGGCGGCGGCGTGCTTGGCGTGGCGGTGTTTGCGGTGTTTCCTTCCACCACGGCCACTTCGTCGGCCACCACCTCGGCCACCACGACCACGAGCCTCAAGTTCGAACTCGTCGTCAAATTCACGGGCGGCAGGTGCCTCGGCGGGAGCAGCTTCGGCGGGAGGGGCCTCAGCTGGAGCGGCAGCGGCTTCAGCGCCACCAGCAGCAGCCTTGGCGTGGCGGTGCTTGCGGTGCCTCCTTCCGCCACGTCCACTGCGTCGGCCACCACCGTGACGACCGCCGAAGCCACCACGACCACGGGCTTCGAGTTCGAACTCGTCGTCAAATTCACGAGCAGCGGGTGCTTCAGCGGGTGCGGCCTCAGCAGGCGCAGCCTCTGCGGGAGGAGCGGCAGGAGCATCAGCACCACCGGCAGCGGCGTGCTTGGCGTGGCGGTGTTTGCGATGTTTCCTTCCACCACGACCACTGCGTCGGCCACCACCGTGACGACCACCGAATCCACCACGGCCACGGGCCTCTAGCTCAGCGTCATCGGATAGATCGCGAGCGACTTCAAAGGCCTCAGAGGCTTCGAGTTCACGGACGTAGTTTTCAATCGCCTATTGTAAAGAAGAAAACATTAAGTTTTAACGAACAAGTGGAAAAGAAATGATTATTACCTCCTGACGAGCTTCGAGTTCCATTTCCACATCACGAACGTAAAGAGAGTCGGATTCATCGAAGTCCTGTGATGAAATAAGGTCAGAAACAAAGCATGAAATTTTTTTAAAAAATTGACAACTCACGTTAGCAAGGACGCTGGTGGTTCCAACGACGACGGCAGCAAGGAGAGAGACGGATGTAGAGAAACGCATAGTGATAATTGGTAAGAGTTGGATTTGAATTGCAATATAGGACCAGCCTGTGTATCGAACATGTTAGCACCAGAGAAAAAGGGCAGGAAGGATTGAACTCACCTAAGGAGTTTGAGAGTTGCACCGGGCACTGCTGGAAAATTCCTCTCGTTCCACCCAGCCTTTTATAATGAACTTGGAAGGGTCCACGGCAATTCGGCAATCTGTCTGATCTGACAAAATGAATAGGGTACCATCACAACGCGCCAGGTTGGTTACATACGGTTACACACCATCTTACCCCTCTTAGCCACTCTTAGCCACCGCATCGCCTTAATTTTCAAGCCAACATGAGACCGATCGTAAATTCGTAAGGTTTCCGCAGCGCACGGCCTGGGGTTGACCTATAATTACGTTCATCTTGTCAATGACAGGTATTATTGAAGACGTGTATTAGCTGTTCTGAACCGTCCGATAACACCAGGAGAGCCTCCAAGAACTTCCAAGACAATGACTTGACTGAAATTTCAAAGGTTGAGCTCGCCCTCAAGCCGTATGTAACCGCAGAGGTCGATCTTTGATGTGGGGCCTCGACCGGGAAGAGGCGGTGATCCCCACCAATTGTGATCCTCTCAGATTCCTCTGCTTACGACCTAGACAAATCTTCATGACACGGACAAATGAAACACAGCCTCTCTTCGCCCTCTTCGCAGCGATCACAGCGTCTTCAAGGCAAATGTGGAGCATGGAATGTTATAAGGTTACCTCCTTCAAACCCCGGCCTGACTGTAGTTTCAACATTTTTACGTCGACGTCCTAAGCTTAATTGAGGCTTCGAGGGTCCGGTGGACTCAAAGTCTCCAACAGACGCCATAGCCGCAAGTACCTCGTTTCCGGTGGCCGTGTGCAGTGACCACAATCAAAAATATAGATGCCTGCGTTGCCCGAAATCACCAGGCAGTCCCTTATGTTACGGTGGACGAAGCCATCGAAGTCCTTTCAACTTTGATGATGGGCTTGAAACTATAGGTGACGCTTGAATTGCGCTTGAAGGTTTCTAATTTCTCTTGTGTTTTGAAACATAGAAGCAGAACCGAGAATCGAAGTTCTTATGGTCCTCGTTACTGTCCCTTAGCAATCGAAGCAAATGTTATTCCAGCCGTTTACCCGTATCTGATCGTTTACTTTGGGTCGCCGGTCGAACGGGCCAACGCGTTCGAGCGCGTTCGTCGACATCAGTCCAGTCTCCACGGGAATCTCTTGAAGTGCTCCAGGTGCTCCTTGGTTATTAGCTGCTATGAATTAACCGTTGGGACCGAAGGGAGATGGTGGGAGATGGCCGATGGGATATTTTAAGGCTGAGCGAGTATCGTCTATGACATGGATGATAGGAAATGGACACATGAGGTCATCACCACAACCTCTCAACGAAAATCAGACTGATTGTACTTTGATACTACTATCAAATTGATGTGATGATTGATTTCCGTGAAATACATGTCAATCTCTGCCTATCTCTGCGTGGCAAATAACCTGGCATCAAAGCTTCGCGCGCCTCAAATCGTAGGACGATCCCATTCTTCTTTCTCGAGATCTACACTCCAATCCGCGCGCGAAGCGTTCCTTCCAGCACAGCCTTCTTCATGTGAGGCTGAGTTCAGCGTCAGTTCGTCGGCGCTTATTCAAGGCGCTTAATCACCTTGCCGCCGATCACTGCATTACGCCCGAGGCACCTACGAACGGCTGAAGGTCGAACGAAAGAGTCATAAGTTATCGATTAATTAATTATAGTATTTGCATTCAAGAATGTCATGTACTAGTCCTTGCACTACCGGTTTCAAGTTGATCAATTGACACAGTTGACGAAAACCATCACAAAAATCCCACCCAATGAAACTGCGAACAGACTCGAGTGTCTTTTTCCGTATTTCCCCTCGTCGGCAGCCTCACCTACCCGTGTATTCTTCTCTGTGAGGATTATGTAGGGTCTTTTTATACTTGCCTAGGTATACCGGTTGGAAGGCGGGCTTCACCGTCATCCGACGACACTGAATGAAACGATGCACGCGCGCACCTACGAAGCAACCGGTGGTTATATCGAGAGCAGACAGGTATCCCTCCATCTCAAAGCACGCTTCGGTATGTCGTTCGCCGAATGAGCGAAAATGGCCTAGAAACTAGCGCTAAACTCTATCCTGCGATTCCCAGCCAGCAACAACGATAGCATGCGAATCGAGTGTCAGTCAAAGTCAGTAAACAAGGCAATTCGATTCTGCGGATAACTTGTGCACGGAGGTTGAAATCCAATAGACCATTGCCAATTTTCATCTACTTCAACGGAACTGCGATTCACTGCCAGTCTAACCCAACTGTCGACCCGTTAGGCGAAGAAATTATAAAACATGGTGACCCACCAGAGAGTGGTGAACAGAGCACGAGATACTGTGTTGGGGAATTATCTATTGCACTGCCCCGTTCCTGCGTGATTCTGGGACAATTGTGTCTGTCTTTTGATTCCAAATAAGGTATCGAGTATGCCAAATCTGGTACGGCTCCTGGGCCCATTTCCTTTGGCTATTCTCTCCCAGTCGAACGGGTAGTAATTTTGGTGTGGCTGTCGTAACAATCCATTCAAAAGTAGAAGGAGAGTCAGTCTATCATTGACCTTAAATCATCGGAATACGGGCGCTTAATGAGCCACTGTCCTTGGATTTCTGACTACGATCCACCAGCCACACTCAAAATTCCGCCCGTTGATCCAGGTTGCTCAAGGACGCTTGGGCTCTTAAATCATGGGGGAAGTAGACCCTGCCATTTGTATATGGGGCTGTAACTGACTGGTCTGATTAAAATTGGCATCGCTTTTCACACGCACACCTACAAAGAATGACCAAGAATGACTCAAGTATGTATATAAAACCCCGATCCGTTATCGATTAGCTAGCCATAGTAAACAACGACCATGTCCGATCCTACTGTGGAAGTGACAACTACTCACGAGAAATGTAAGTAAACTTCAGCATTCCAGGACCAGCTCGCTAAATTTCGCAAGTTAGTCAACGCTGGTGATGCGGATGTTATCATCCAATCATCGGACGGCGTTCAATTTCGTCTTCACCGCAGATACCTCGAGGCTTATACTGGTGCTTTCCCTGGTTTAGATGCTCCTTTTACATCGGATACGATGGCCGATGTCACTTGCTTGACGGAGTCAGCTGAAATCCTTGAGATTTTATTTGAATTCGTTTATCCAAGGCGACATCCCAACCTCGAAGATTTAGACTTCAAAACTCTCGCACTGCTCGCAGAGGCGGTGGAGAAGTATGAAGTCTTCTCTGCTATGACCATATGCGAATTGCGGTTGAACAATTGTCACATGTTAATGAATTATTAGATTTAGGGGAAATTTTTATTATTCAATTAATAAAAGTTTTTATTGTAAGCCACTATTTCTAATTCGATGTGCATTCTTTGAAATGACGACTGTTACGAGGCCATTTATCCCGACTTATGCAACTGAAATTCTCGTTCATGGAATAAAACACGACTATCCCAAGTTCGTCAATGAAGCAGCTTTACATCTATCCCGCATGCGCCTGCCTCTCCACAAATTTCTAGGAAATCTGCCAGGAAATGCTATTTTTCCATGGGTAAGAAGATCTGCATCTGGGGACCTCGTTATGATTACAAATGCAATTAAATAGGTTCATTACCATGAGGCTTGGAAGGAGGTTTTCGAAGCGGGAATTCGATCCATAAGATTGGACGAAAATCAAGGGCCCGTCCCTTCCGAGACACCATGCGAGAAATGCCGAGGATTAATCTTGGCACTAATTTTCAAACTGGAAAGAATGTCCTCGTTGTCTCTCTTGGTCCAACAGCTTGACTCGTCTACCGAGCACATCAAAAACTTTCCTATATGCAAAACTTGCCCTCACCCGAAGACAGCCATAAATTCGGCGGACCGAGTAATCAAAATCTGCAAAAAGGGTGTTCATGAAATGCGACCGTTTACAGATTTTATGCAGGGAAAGGTGTTGGAATAAATATCTATGTACGCTTTTATTTTTAAAGCAACTAAAGTACTCTTGAAATATGTCAGGACAAACAACCACAGTGAATAAGCGCCAGTTGAAGTGCCGTTATTTACTCAATGGTTTAACAAGTGTCCTGATGGGAAGGTAACAAATGTCCTTCTAGGGCGTCTTACCTATTTCGGGGCATTCTAGCAGTGATCTCCGTTGGACATTAAACACAGTGTTTGCTTGTACCTCCGCTTAAATCAATAGTAATGCAGATGTCATCCATATTACCACAAGGGCCAAAAAGCAACTTAGAGTATTCGTTCCATCCTCCTGGAACTCTCCTAACTCGCGCCTCGTGGTCGATAGTTCCAATTCCAAACAAGCACAAGGAGGCATATGTCACATTATTCAAAGATACAAGCCAAGTTTGTTTCAGCTGCTATGTTTTACCTCATTCAGTACGCACTTTCCCTCGAGAAGCTTTAGAGATAAGGAAAGCAAAGTGTATTGCAACCGGTAAATATCCCTTGTGCTCGTGGCTGGGGAAAGATTCCTCACTTTCGGAGTCGAGGTTTTTGAGTAAAAATAAGGTCGTCGACAAGGCGGTAAACACGAGCGCAGGCGCATCACTTGACTAACTTAGGCAAGATATATGTAGTCATCGGCATCGCGTGTAGTCTAATTCTAATACCGCTTTTTAGGGTACAAAAAACATGCTTCGGATAGACCAACATTAGAGCCAGATTTGGAATTGATCGGGTTCTTCAACGTCATCTAATCTGATGATCGTAAATCATCTACTACTGCCGCCCAAACAATGCACCTTTAGCGGGGTATGAAATGTAAAGAAGCAATGCGAAAGAGAAACTCATGAGTGAAATATCGTACAATGAGGAGGGATATAAACACAATGTCACGGGGTAAAATGTCCCAACACCAAAACCCACCAGTCGTCTGTAGCTAAACGATGAAAGAATGCAGAAAAAGATCAGTTGATCTTTATGAGCTCAACCTCAAATTTAAGCGTGGAGTTTGGCGGAATAGCAGGAGGGAATCCCCGGGGGCCATATGCCTGCAATACAAACCGCGTTAGCTGAGAGAATGCCGGAGAAACGCGTGAGATATAGACATAGTCTGGTGTTGCGGTAAGTATTGCTTTCTGTCCTAGTGAGAGTTGTAGTACACCTAACGGACGACCGATTAGCCACGTGTGGTTGACAAGAGATTTGACACAGACTAACCCTCGTCCCAACCTCTGATAACTTTCCCTGTGCCGATTTCCGTTTGGAAAGGTGAGCCTCTGCAAGGAGACGAAAGCGCGTCAATGTACTTTCACGAAAGGGTATGCCTGTCTACGCTCACCGATCCCGACTTGAGTCGAACTTTTTGCCGTCAATCAAAGTTCCAACATAATGTATTGTGACCTTGTCTACAAACATTTGTGAGATCCCGACATTGACACGCAATAGACGCGCAGATACCTACCTCCTTTCTTGGGGTACGTGACGCCGTCGCCGGGGACGATGGTTTCGACTTGAACGCCCTAAGGTAAATTGAGTGCAAAGTAGAAACGCATACGGAGGTAACTGACCATGATGTTCGGTGATGTACAGGACTATCAAGGACAGGTTGCAGAAACGGCAAGAATTGGCAGAGACATTTATAGGAGCGGAGCCAGGCGGAGTGCGGATCTTGATCCGATAGATCTGGCATCAGCCGGCTTCGATCTACTGGACTTACGGAAAGTCTTAAGAGTCGAATTCCTTGTTTCTGGCCTCGTTATCGATATCGATTTCAGGTGGGGAGTGGTCAAAGAAAGATTACAGGACACACCGGCAGTAATAGATCTCCACGTCAATCGTATTCGAATATCATTTCTGATCGGTCCTTCCAAGGTGTGCAAGGATAGAGAGCTAGAAACCATATACGTACTATAGCGAGAAAGTCAAGAGGACGCGAGGTTGAGCCTGCGCCTCAAGAAGGGAAAAATCCACGTTCCGGATCCGAGAGTGTCACAATGGGCCCTTGAATGCGGCTGAACGTTTGAATGCTTTGGACAAAAGGATAAATGAAACGGGAAAACGTTGTGTCGTTTCGGTAATGCTGGTGAATTGCGCGACTGCGCACAAAAATAATCGCCCATGATATTTCCAAAATCCACTCGGTTTGACAACTCCGAGAAATAGACATGAATATGTCGAAGCATGCAAGGAGCACATCATCTGCAAAAGCGTCATTCGCGGAAAATAAACATCGACATGATGCCTTCGTGCCAGGGATCTTCTTTTTGACAGCTCATCAAGCCGCGGAAATCCCAGTAAGGAAGTACAGGGATAAAACGGTGCAAGATAGGAAGAATTAACTCATCGAGGAAATGCCAAACTGCCAAGGCAAGGTAGCTTAAATTCTATGTAGAAAACCCGCCTGGGCCAAAATGCTGGTTCCAAGAAGGCATCCGGACAAGGGAGGTGAGGACCCAGGGCATACTCGATCAGGACGCTTCAAATTGTAGTATCGAATTGGCAAAATGATATGGTCAAACCGGAGAAGTCGAATCGCCAGAAAGTCTGCATATCCTGGTTGCAGGGATGGAAAGAAGCGACAACGATGTGAGAGGCCTCCTTCAAAGTCAGGGGAAAGTGGTTAAAACCCTTAAAATAGGATTATTAGTAGATTAAGATTAAGTGACGCACCTAAAATGGTTATTTTGACACATAACTGGAGCAAGACCGATTTGAAGGGGTAATATCGGAAAAGGAAACAGGGGAACGGCGAAAGGGATAGGATCAACGGACCTCCTTGAGGGAGAGAGTACCCCATTTTTTTCCATGGCCAATATTCGTATTGCCTCCTGATATCGCCACTTCGTATGTAGAATTCAGATACCATCCACCGTGCTCTTGAGGCATGGCTAAATTCCGCGGGGGCGAAGATGGACGAACCATCGCACTTGGTCGCACTCCTGACGGATACACGTATTTCGAACACATGTTGGGGAATGAAAGGACATCTGGGGGAAGATTACAGATCCCCTTCGAGCGATCGCAAGCGAATTAATGTGTGGAGATGGCGAGGAATTCAGTCAAGATGAAGAGGGGGAAGTCGCTTGATAACATCGAAGAGAGATATCGAAGAGAGGCGTCGACCGAAGTCACTACAACGGCCGAAATTCTTCTGTTCTAGGCTTGCTGGCTATGGACAAGCGAAGCTCAAGGATAAGGAGAGAATACAGTGGAGAGGAAGAGGGTGAGATAACGAAAGAAACAAGGGAAAAACAACCGGAGCCGCGCAAGGAGGAAGGGAATACGGATTGTTCCGAGAAACCAAAAAAAGAGTTATCGCAACACGGAGGCAGACAGACATGCCTGGGTAAACGTCGAACCATTGGCTGAGATTGGGTACAGGCGTGATATTGCGGCCGACGACTACCCGTCAGTTGTTTCTGGGTTACAAACGTTCAAAGTTGAAGACAGAGTCCAGGAATAACATCAACGAGGTGAATCCGATTGAGTCCGTAAAGTAACTTCGGATAGCGTCGGATAGGTATTCGCGTAAATTAATCTGAAAGATGGCAGTCACAAGAGACGGCGTCATTCATTCGGATTAACAGATTAGGAAAATTGAAGGCAGAAAGAGGGACATGAGAAACAAAGCAGGTCTCACGGTCCTAGTTTGAAGGAGTGGTCAAAATGCTGTAGGGAAGATTGGAGAATGTCCAAATCGACCCGAGGGAGCGAACAGATTGAAGAAGGTCCACCGTAGCCGTCATCATAACAGCGATGATACAAGGCGATGGGTTCCTGATAACATAAATGCCACATAGCTGCAGTAAACATCGGGGCCTCGAGTCTAGCCGGGAGAGCAGGGAAAAATGGAGTCAGAGGACCTGCAAATCCGTTCCCTGAGCGTTCCCAGGGAGAACCAAGCCACAGTCAATGTCCAAGCCTTGCAGATCATAGAGGAAAGAAATGGGGAGAAGAAAAGCATAAGTGAAGGAACGGTGTAGACTTGCCCGCCTTTTAAGAGCCAAAAATGCCCTTTACCACAACGGAACATGTGTTGTATCCCAACTGGTTCCTTTGATTTTCAATTTTCTTTCCAATCTCATTTCATCCCCCGCGAATATGGCAGTCCGCAGTCTCGGTCCGAATTGTAATTTCTCACCACGTGATAGAACGCGTTCAGCGGCCAAGCTTAGAGGTGAGACTGAAAAATAATTGATCCATTCACAAAAGCACACTATTTCAGAACACATCATCCAGACAATGGGAAAGGTCCTGCAACGGAGCCCACTGCAGCACTGTAACTTTTCAGTTCCACCTCGTTGCGTTGACATACACCCCTCGGCGATATTCATTTCTCCGCGATTTAAATCTGTGCATTCTCGTGATAAGGTGTGAATTTTTGAATGGTGATAGTCCTAAATTATACACCAGTTGATCGCTCCTAAGAAGGTTCACTATTGCTAATTTTTCACACCACTGAAACGGGAGGCTTTGACGCGCAAAGGAGGAAGGCGCTAAAGATAGCTAGAATGGCGAGATTTCTATGAAGCTGAGAGAAGAAGAGGAAAGACGACTAGTCATCATAATTATGTGGGAGTCCTCAGAAGAAGAGCACTATCGACGTCTAAATATTGTCTAAACCAGCCGTCGCATTGTCGACTTTGTTCAAAAGCAAACAATCGTTCGCCCCGACTTCGTATGTTCTGTGGGAGCTATATGGAATATGTTAAACGAGGATAGAATCCACCACGTTGTTGACGCATGCTAACTCGTAAGGTCATGCTCATGGCGTGCCGATGTAGGAAAACGTATAGCTATGGATTGATGCTGCAGGATCTCCGAAGCGTATTAGGTCCGGTCAGTTAACGACTTCTACTCGAGTTTTTCCTCCACAAGTCCTCAGTATGCCAGACCGTTTTTTGCCCCTTCCACTGCGTACGAAAAGCGTGTTGATCACTTTATGCACGAGGCACATGGTCATATCTCGCCTTCATCCAATTCGACATTATGTTTTCAACCTCAATGTGAGGTCAATAAATTTGCACCATATATCTTGAATTCATTTAAATGTCATGACTATTGAACACGGTTCACGAGCCTTGTACAATTCGAAAGAGAGGGAGAGTAAGATCTAGCCATGACGTCAGATTTCCCAAAAGCGGATATACGCTTGCGTCCCGCACTAATTGATCTTCACCAGTTCAACCTCGAAATAGAGGGTAGAATTTGGCGGGATGATAGGCGGATATCCACCGGATCCATAGGCCTAAATGATAGACAACCTTAGTTCGTCATTAAAAGTATGGAATGTAAACCTACGTAGTCTGGCGTGATGGTCAACTTGGCTTTCTGACCGAGGGATAGTTGTGGCACGCCTGATAGTATCGATCGCCGACGACGATCAGCCAGGATGTATAAAGAAAACGAAATGAAAGTGTTCTAACCCTCATCCCAACCCTTGATCACCTTCCCAGTGCCGATTTCTGTAGTTAGCGGAGAACCGCTGAACATAGGAAAGGCAGGGTCAAGTTTCCGCGATGGTGATTAAACACGGAGATGCTCACCGATCCCGACTGGAATCGAACTTCTTGCCATCCGTAAATGTCCCAACGTAGTGAATGCTGACCCTGTCTGTCATTTCCATGAGATCCTCTCACCGCGAACAATAGGCGCGCAGGTACATACCCCCTTTCTTTGGGAAGTTGACACCGTCGCCAGGAGTGATAGTATCTATTTTGACGCCCTGAAATTAAATGAGTAACGAGTGCAGAGAATACGAATGCCGCTTACCATGTTGTTCGTTGGTGTACAAGAGGATCAAGGAGAAGAGATTGAGGATAGAGTACAAGAGGCGGAGTACGAATCTTGATCGGATAGATTCAGATTATAACATCCAGCATCATTGCCATATGGGGACATTCGCTGGTGTTGTGAGCCCTTTTAACCCGACCAAACCAAATCCCAGTCCTAGGCAAGAGTTATTTAGCATCGATCTTGCACGAAGAAGCTCAAGTGGTACAGATTTAAGCAGGTACTGCTCAGTACCCACCCCACAGCCCGGTGTTATTAAAAGTAAGAATAGCTTACACTTTGGAATAGTACATTTCGTGGTCCATGGAGCCTGCGCTCACTGGTATGAAATCGGGAATCGACGTTGGAATGGTAGGTACCCAATTTCTTAGACGGGTGGCTAGTGCCTATCGAAGCAGTTGGTTCGCTTATTAGTACATATGAGTTAGGTGCAACCAATGATTTGGTGCCAATAAACGTCGCTTTATTTCGGTCACTCCAGGCTCGACCCAACTTGATCCGCATAGCACCTACAGATGTAAGTAATTTCTAGCAAAAAGCCCCAGTATTCCGAGGATTTTTGCTGTAATCCGCCATTTTATACGAGAGATTTACTGCTAGTTGTGGAGTAGCCACATATTAATCATGTTGAGTCATTTCAGATTCGGTCGGTCTTTAGTAGATGGGAAGTGAGAAACAAGACTGTAGATATCACGAAGCTCTTAGCATCACCATCTTCGGCTTGGAGATCTTCGCCTCCTCCAAGCCTCCTCAGACCGCATCCACAACCACATGAAGAATGCCGCCTACTTTTTCGCGGGCCTGAGTTAATATTCCCCGCAAGATGAACTCTAGAGTTAGCCGTCTTCACTATCGTCACTATTAACAACCTTTTGCGTATTTCGGTTTTAGGAAGTCCGATAATCTTGTAAGGTGAAGGCGCAAACTGGGAATATACGCTGCGAGCTAGTTACCGACTTGCCAATGGCCTTCTTGATAGGATATTCACATGCCCAGGTAAAAGCTGTGACATAGAATGGAGTCGTACCCAAGACTAAGAGTCTAGTAGTAGTAAGAGAAATTAGGCAGGAAAGGAACTAAGAAGATCAAGCGCCAAAACTTTGTCAGAACTCAAGTATACGGTGTCTGCCAGACTCAGAGCCGGACAGTCGCTTTCTCGTCGTGTTGACTATCGACTCCATAAGTAATCAGAGCTACCTTGATTTCCTTGTCGATGCATTTACATCCACCAGCAGCAAAGCCAATAGACCGACTCCCTGGATAGTGGGTTTCATTCCGTCAAGATCTGAATTTATTTTCGAGGAAGATACCTTCGTCTTGTCACAGAGCTCAAACTGGTCGTTTCCAAGAAGGGCAGAGTGTTGTAGAACTGTCGTCTCCTGGACGCGCAAAAGGCCAGATGCGGTGAAGTTGAGATGCTTGATGTCTCTTGACGGTAGGAACATATTTGATGCCACTATTAGAAGAAGATTGCACTGGAACTACTTTGTGGCGCCCAATCAGCATGCTAGTGTATAAAAGTAATTTGGGGTTTGAAGCTTGAAGCTTGAAGCCTTGAACTAAGTTCGGATTGTTCACGCTCAAGCCTGGGAGTCGGGCATTCTGAATGGATGTACGAGGGCAACCGGCGAGGTCCCAATTGGGATGAGGAACGTCCGGACATGTGTCCCGCCGAGACTCGGATCAGACGGCATCTGTTGTCGCGGATCAATCATTTTTCCCGCTCTCTCTGGCTTGCCTGTTGCCTCAGGACCTGCAAATACTCTCAGCTAAATTCACACTCCAACTCCAGGATCGCAGAAATCATGGACACCGACACATCAGAGACAATAACCGGACTTCCCATCCATGAAAAATGTGAGTAAGCGTCATTTTTGTGGGCTTCTTGTTCAACTTCTTGTCCCTCTTGTGCTGACCTCCGACCAAACCACGTACAGTCAATGCCAATGACGCTGACGTGAAGATCCAGTCGTCTGATGGCGTTCTGTTCTGTTTACACCGTAAATACCTGGAGGCAAACACAGGTGGTTTTCCTGGCCTCGATGCTGGGCTCATACGATCAGATCGTCCCGAAGACGTTGTCCATCTCACAGAGCCAGCCGAGATTTTAGAGACCCTCTTTGAATTTGTATACCCAAGGAGACATCCCACTCTTGAGGATATCAAGGTTGAAAAGCTCCTACCACTCGCAGAAGCTGTTGAGAAGTACGAGGTGTTTTCAGCCGTTATGATCTGTGACGTGCTACTGAAGTAAGTCCAGTTTGTTAGGTCGTGCATGTCTCATAAACTATATCCTATGATTTACAGATCGTTCATGTTAACTCACCCAGCTGAGGTCCTCAGTCATGCAGTTTTACACGATCGCCCATTCATTAATGAGGCAGCAGTCTGCCTCGTTCGTAGTACGAGTCGTGCGTGCAGGCCATTGGATGAAATTATGGAAATCTTAACCGAAAGAGCTCGAATTCCGTGGGTGAGTCAACATTTGTTATTATTATGGAACCACAGAGTGATTAGACCTTTACCAGGCTTGTTACAGTGATGCTTGGAGAGCAGTTTTCAACCGCGAGATTGACTTGTGTTGGAGGAATCTCGACGATCGAGAGCTCGATTTTGAGAACCCGCAAGATCATGATTGCAAGAAGTGTACCGCCTTACTACTGCTCTGGATTACCGAGCTGGAAAGACTGCCGACTGTCCCGCAACTAGAAAGAGCACTTGCTATAGGCTTCCCAGCAGAAGACCAAGCCACCATTAGTCTTTGTCGTTCTTGCAGAGGACAGGAACCACAGTATGTAGCAGACAGAATTCGACGTCGTATCAGTTCTATTCCTCAGTTTACCGAATATTTACGTTAGTTCTTTTATAACTTGGTATGTAATGCAGGTCGCAGTGGGGGGATTTAATCATCTTATATGATAATTATATTATTCAGGTTCAGTCGAGAACTAGTGTCCAAGGTCACTACCATTCTGGAAAATTTCAGTGTAACAGATAACTGATATCACAATGGTTTTCGTGTTTTTTGATGTCTGATAGCCATATGGTTTGTATCCTCTACGTAAATATGTAAAGTGATGTGCAAAGTAATTTTGAATGTAGGTATTTTTGTTGGGGAGAAAGTGAGGCAGCAGAAACAAATGTGATGCGGGTACATTCAGAATGACCAATGAGTTTCTTTGGGTTGACAGCTGCATGCAAAACCGTAGACAGTTTTCAAAATTTTGCACCGTGCGCCGTTGTTTGTGTAAATAACCATGTTTAGTAGCCCGAATGAACCTGAGTGGTGCGCGAGCGATATTAATGACGTAGTAAAGCACTAAGGACCCTTAGAGGGCTCCATGTTGGAGTGATTTGCCGGCGGGTTTTCCAGAATAAGACTTCGTCGCGAGGCGCGAGGCGTGGAGCTGACCAAAACTGGTTGTTTATACAAACACAGGCGCAATGGCAGAAATTCGGAAGACTGTCTAGGGTTTTGCATGCAGCTGGAATAGAGCAAAAAATACGGCACATTTAGAGTAAACGCGAACTCAAGAGTTAGATAAAAAAATACTCGCCAAAGTCAAAAGAGTCCATCCTCATTAGTTCAATGTCCGGAGGACGGCGGAAGTTACCATTACTTAACATGGAATCCAACGGGGTGCACATTCGGTACGGACTTTGGACTCTGACTCTGTAAGACATGCGTCCATGATTTGGCGGAATTTTAACAAGCAATTAAATGAAATTAAATGAACTTGGTCAATGGCTTAAGAATACCTAGATAATGTTTCTATAAGGGCACTCCTGCCTACGGCAACAAGGAAAGCCGATGGTACTGGACCCTGGGTCAGAGATGACCAAGAGATGACTGCGCATGCTTGTTTCAATGCCAAATAAGGGAGAGAACTTCCCAATTTAGGTTGACCTTCCACAAGTCAGAAAAAAGTCTTAAATAATACAGTGGGCCTTTGCTTTAAAACCACGATGACCACGGATTTTGAGAAAATATCAATCCATGAATTCTTATGTAACCGTCCTTGAGGGCCATCCTTTGACAAAGCTTCCCTTGGGTCCACTTCGCTAAATCATCAACACAGTGATGCCGGTGTCATCATTCAGTCATCTGAAGCTATTGAGTAGCACCTCCATCGTTTTGAGAAATTTAGTGGTCGACGGAGTCCCTGAAATACCGGATAAAGCGAGGCACATGAACAAAGTCTCCTGGACGGACGGACGGACGAAATGGGCCTTCTGAATACAGATATACGGGGTCAAAACAGACGAGGAGAGGCAAGACGGAGAGAAGGCAGTCAGGGCTGCTCCATTGACAGTGTAACGCGAGCAACACATGAGGTCGAATAAACCAACCAAAATAAGTATCGTTCGATCGGCCACGCACACGACTTGGAAAAGGTGGGTCGAACAAACACCTATGCTTTGCATGACCAGCTAGATATATGATGAATACTGACGGCTATTGAGTGTCTGGACATCGATCAGACGATTAAGCGCCCGTGTGTCACATGCTCATTGACGCGCCGCTAAGGAGGCATAATATGGCTCCTGATTTGATTGAAACTCACTGGGGGTTGCCATCTCTATCGAAGGAGAGTTAGGAGTTTAGCTGATATATTGAGTGGGGATGCTCGAATTTTTGAATGTCATGTCCTGCATCGCTTTCTCAATATCTGGTTAGCTTACAACAGCCGAGAAATACTGAAAGAGAGGAAGAAAACCGAGGATAATAAATTCCGACTTGGCTTCCATACAATGCAGTCCCCAAATCTGCCAGCACTAGAATAAATGTAGGAAGGAAGCAGGAAAACTTGGAGAGGTAGTCGAGAAGGCCAGACTGAAGACAGAAACCGTTGGAGTTGACGAACCAACAAAATTCTTGCTCATGGAAGCGCTGAGCGAAGCCGCCGTAGCGCGAGCTATTGTTGGATTGAATCCTTCGGAAGTGTCGCTGTTGACTCGGCGCGCCTTCATAGAAGCATCCATTGCCTAAGGATCCATGTTCACTGATGCTTTGAGTATTTTCCACTGCCTTACAGTAAAAGTTATTCGCGTTCTTGATGGTGCTGAGGGTATATATGCAAGGGAATCGAATGCTACAGAAAGAACGGAAGATTATTAATTAAATATATCAAGACAAAATCGTAAATTAACTACGAGGCGGTGGTAGATCAATAATTAGGAACGCGGTTATACGATGTGGAGGTGGTCAGACTTGGAGCGACAACCACTGTCTAAAATGAGATCGTGAGGTGAGAACCAGAAACAAGGACAACAGAGTGTGGGTACAACTGACTGCAAGATCAATATGCCAGTATAAGGAAAGAGTGGCTGAACGAGGGACGAGGAGGGCGATGAAAAGGAGTGAAAAGCGGTATTTACAATAACAATAAGCAAAAGCATATACATCGCCAAGAATCTCAATCCAAGACGGAAAAGTGATCAAGAAAAAGGCAAGCACAGGCCCGAACGAAAGGAAAAACCAAAACAGCACATCCTCACCGCACCTCGCTGCTGAAGCTCGAACGCGCACTGTAATACGTGCCGGAACACATCGAGTCTGTCTCCATCTCCATCTCTTTCTCTCGCACAGGTGTCTTCCTTCCCGTCATCACAGTCACGGTCTCCATCCGCATGCGCGTCTTTTGCTCCGGGTCTGGCAGAATAGTCTTATCCGAGCTCATAGTCGACGGTCGTTTCTGCGAATGCGGCTTCACGCTGGCAGCGGCAGTGGTACTGGAATTTTCGGCTCCATTCGAAACCGAGACCAGGGAGGCCAACATCGGCGGCGCGGGGAAGCAGCTTGCGAGCGGGATGGTGGCGGAGATGGGGGAAGCGGTGGGTGTTATTGAGCCGGTTGAGGCGTTGGAAGTGACGGAGGAAGTGGAGGCCCGGCGAGCCCGATCAACTGGCAATGATGATGACGAGGAAGGTACGGCGGTGGATAGACTCGAAGGGGCCATCTGAGGGGTAGGCGAAGATGCGGTTGTTGGGCTGAACGCGGACGCGGGGGTGATGGTAGCTGTAGACAGACGGGAGTCGGCTTTTAATTTTGTGGAAGGCGCCAGAGACACAGGAGACGGAGACGGAGAGCGCGCCATCAATCTCAGCGAGCCGCCTGAAGTACTCGCGCTCCTACCCACCGGCTGGCCATAAATACCACTGGCCAATACAGAGGAAACGCCGACAGACGCCGCAGCCGTCTCCAACTTGCGCGGCTTGATACCAAAAGCGGAAGGAGGAGGGGCAAAGGGAAGAGGAGCGCGAATCTTCGTCGTCGTCGTCGTCGTGGTCTGGGCCTGGGTCGATGTCAATGACACGGAGCTCGATATGCTAACCCCGCTGAGACGGTTTGTGCGCGTCGGTGCTGTCGGTGCCGAGAATACCGTCGCGGGTGCAGCGCCAGTTCCAACTTCCTCCTCTTCCTTGTCCAACCCTGTCGCATCCACATCCACATCCTTCAGAAAGACCTCCACACTAGGCATCCTCAGCACAGCGTTCTTCGGCGGCGGCTCATCCACCTCCAGAACCCCAAACGAGCGTGAATGCCGTAGAGGACTCGTCGGAGGCGGCTGTAAACTCTGCAGCCTCTGCCGATGCGACCCACCCGCACTCGGTCCTCGCCCAAGCCTCGCCCCACCACTGCGCAGCATCTCGTTGAAACGCGCCAGGTCAGCAGAGAGCTCGTCTAGCTTGGCTAGATTCGACCTGGCGTTTGCTTTGACGCGTTCTTTGGCGGAGAAAGGGTCTTCGGAATCCTCGTCAGAGCCTTCTTCCCGTTGTTGTTCTTGGGTTTCTTCGACCTGAGCATCGTCTCTTGTCATCACCTCCACCTCTTCCACCTGAACCGGTTCCCGCGCGATCTGCGACCTCGACCTCTGCCTCTCCCACATCCCAGACTCTTTCCCCGTCCTCGTCGTCGATTTCGCCCGATGCATACTATTCACAGCATCCTCCATCCCACTCCCGCTCGACACCACCCGCGGCACACAGAGCACGATCTCCTCCACCCTCGTTTCTCCCACTCCCAGACCACTATCCGCCCCGCTGTCCAGCGCCGAAGTATAGCTCTCACTGGAAGCCGCACTCAGACTCTGAACGTCCATGCCCAAGTCACCATCCGCATCCACATCCACGCCGGAAGGCGAGACAATCGCCCCAGTTTGCGAGGCCACTGGCTCGGCACGGTGCTCCTCCGCACTCGCCCCCTCCACCGCCTCCCCAATCCCAATACCGCTCGACGCCCCAGACAACCTCTTCGCCCACTCTTTCGGCTTCGGCAACGGCAAAGACAAAGTCCAATCCTCCTCCCTTGCTTGCCTCTCTCTCTGCTTCTGCCCAAACTGGCTCCCCTGACTCCCCGTCCGACCAAGAGCCGACTCGGACCTCGTCCGCCCGCGCAGGTTTTGCGTATTCACAGTCAAAGTCTGCGCACATAGCAAACTCCCCACACCGTCCACCCCACCTTCAGGCAAAGCCGCACGCGCCCTAGCCTTCATCGTCAACGCCGGCTTTCTCGTCCGCGTCCTCGACGTCGCACCCAGCCCCCCAACCACACTCGGCTGCGGCCCGCCCTCCGTCGGCGCAGGCGCATCACCCAAACAAAGCGTCCACTCCAAGCCCGCCCCATCCTCCCCCTCAGCACTCCCACCCGCCCCCGACCCCCGTCTCGCACGCGCGATCTGCTGCCTCCCAACCCCGATCTTCTTCACAGCAGCATTAATCCCCGCGTTCGCCCTCGTATTCGCAGCCAAGATCGCAGCCGCCTCCGCCGCCGTCGCAGAGGTGACACACGAGTCGGCGGAGGCGGTGGAGGCGGTCGGGCGGTGCGTTTGGCGGAGCTTGAAGAGCTGGAGGGGGTTAAGATGGGGATGGGGGTGGGAGAGGGCGGGGAGGGAGTCTTCAGAGGCGCGTTCGGAGCTAGACCCTGACCCTGACCCGGAGAAAGAGGCAGATGCGGCGCTGTGGAACTCAAGCTCGAGCTCGAGGTCTGAGAGCTCGGAATCCGCGTCCCGGTTCCTGCCCTCTTCTGCTCCTTCCTCAAGTTCGGAGGCAGCGGAGGACGACATGTAAAACTCATCCGATCCGCGGTTGGCCACACCGCCCTCGCCCTCCTGCTCCGAGCGGGACGAAGTCACAGAATCGGTAGAATCAAACGTCGACATGATCCCAAACGGCGAGGGGTGCCTATGGGGCGGCCATTCGCGGGAGGCTTGGGGGGATAGAGTCTGGAGGTGCGCCAGGAGGGGCCCATGCGCATGCGCCTGGGTCTGGGTGTGCCGGCGAACGGACGACTTTGCGGGGCTTGCTGTTTTCTGTACCACATAAAACACGATGATGAGATGATGTTCGTCATAAGCAGCGACAGACGAGGGAAGAAAAAACGAACCGGAGGTGGGGGTGGCAACGGCCCAGAAGGCGGGGGCGACACGGGGCCGCCGGCTGCTGCCAAGTTCTGGCGCGAGCGCGACTTGTTCAGGCATGGCTTGCCCTGACCTGGTACCGGGCTCTGGCTGCGAGTTGGGGTGTAGCTTTGCGCGAACGGGTGCGGGGTGAGGAACACGGGGCTTTCAGTGCGGTCGATCTAAGAAAAAAAGTTCACAAAGCGACAATCAGCATCCTTCCAACTTAACATCCCCGCTCGGATTCCCCGCCTCGAGTCCGACACAGAGTCCGAGTCCGAGTCGAGGTTCCGGGTGAAATAAACAGAGAATAAAACCAAGAGGAAGAAAAAAAAGCAAACTGACCGTTTCAACTCCCCCAACTTTCTCTCTCATCCCATGAACATCAACGCTCCCGTCTCCATCAACACCCACGCCCACACCCACACCCAGACTCAAGCTCTCGCCACTCGACCTGCTCCCGTTCTCGTGGCCATGGAAAGACACCACCACGCTCCCGTTCCCACTCAGACTCGCCTCAGAGGCAGTGAAGAACGGCGTCCGCGGTGTGATAGGGCTCTTGCTCTCCCAGCTGGATGCAGTGGAGGCGGAGGCGGTTGAGATTCTCGACGCCCTCGCTCTGGAAGCTGAACCGGAACCGGGCACAGGAGAAGGCGGAGGTGACGGTGCCCTTGTCAACGGTGCGGGGTGCGTCAACGGCGGAGGTACATGTGTCCGTTTGGGTTTCTTCGAGTTTTGGGTCCCACTACCGTTGTCGCTTTGTGGTCTTCTCTCCAGCTCATCTGCCTGGCTAGCCTCCGAGGGCACCGGCACCAACGACACGCGCGACTCCGCCGCCTTCTGCCCAACAAGACTAACCGCGCTCAGGGGCAGCGACACCTGCAGCCGCTGCTGCAACCGCTCGTGCTGCAGGATGAGAGGGAGGTACGGGACGTAGCTGTGTGTCGTCGAGGAGTCGTCTTCTTCCGCGTCCACTTCCGCTTCCACTTCTGCTTCTGCTTCCGGACCATGCTTGGTGCCGTTGAGCCTGGCGGACGGTGGATGGGATGTACGTTCGTCACGCGTTTGCAAGCCGACGAAGAAAGACTCGGAAGAGCCAATGTACGAGTCCGCGTCCATGTCGGCGTCCGCTTCGATATCGATGAAGGATGTGGCAGTGGAGAGCGACGCACTCTCGCAGGAGTACACGGACGGCGAGGAGACATCTTCTTCAGCCTGCTCCTTGCGCAGCGCAGCGATGACAGTAGCTCCAGCAGCAGCCCCGAACGTGCCCTTCCCCAGACCACCCCCACCCTCAAAGGGTCCAACATCAACATCAACATCAACCTCGAACCCAGAACTCTCACTCCCACTCCCACTCCCGCTTCTTCCCCTCACTCCGCCCGCCGCCCTCCTTCTCCGCTCGTTCCTCCCCCGCCGCTTCTTCTGCTTCTTCCCGCCCCTCGACGTCGACATGGACGCGTCCGTCGTGCTCAAGCTCAAGGCCGACGCCAGACCTCCCTTCCTTGAACTGACAGGCCCACCACCAAAAACTGACCCCGGCGCGTTGCTATTGCTACTCCGATTATTCGACGCCACGGAGGACACGGAAGGCAAAGACGACACCGAGTCGTGCTGCCCATACGCTTGGGCGTGATGCAGCGCGAAGATGGGCGTGGTCGGGGAGGGCTCCGGGGTCGGCGCGAAGGATACCGTCTGCGTCTGCGTTTGCGTTTGGCCCGGGGTGTGCATGGGATGGGAGTATGAGACGGGACGCGTGGTATTAGAGTTTTCGTATTCGTCCTTTGCCCCCATTTCGGGGAACTTGAAGGTCAGAGTCGTCGGAGGTGCTGAGGAGGCACCGGTTGCGTTTGGAGGCGGGGAGGGAAAAGGGAGCCGCACGTTGTTCTTCGAGAGCTGCCGCTTGATTTTGGCGAAGAGGCCTTGGGAGGCGGTCGGCGTCGTCGGGGTTGGAGTTTGTGTTGAGCCTGTGGACGCTGGTGATGCAGAAGCAGAAGCAGAGCTTGACCCGGGAACGGATATGGAGATATGGGGCAGCTTTCCTCTTCCTGTCTTCTTGCCCTGCGGCGCGTCCATCCAGCAGCTAGAACTCGGGTCGAGTTCGCCATATGCATCACGGTTCGTTGTCGCGTTGGCCTCGCCGTTCCTGCCCCTCCCTCGACTTCTACTCCTGCTTCGACCTCTACTCTTACTCCCGCTGCCCCCTCCTAATGCCAGACAATTCCCTCCAAGGTCGACAGTGGACATGGTAGCAGCGACGATGGCGGTCGAGGTCGCGACAGACGGGTCCGGGGCTCCTGAGGGCGGTGTGAGGAGAAGCATGTTTCGTGATGTTGTTTTTGTATTTGAATCCCAATTTTGCGTGGGGTTTGTTTTTGTTGCAAGTGGGGTTTGGTGTTGATAGGCACGCGAATTGGAACGCGAGTTTTTGTTGTTGTTGTTGGTGATATTAGAGTCAATTTGTTTCGAGGCCCGAACGCGAATAGGAGTCGGCGTGGATCCAAACACTAATGAAGAGGACTGCGCCAGGGATTGCAGTAGGGTTCGTCGTGGGGATGGCGATAGTGGCTGCGGGCTCAGATCGTCGTCGAGACCATGGGAGTGGTTGGGAGACTAGGGGAAAGGATAAGTAAAGACAGGACAGGATAGGACAAGCGTAATGAACGTTGGGCGGACAAGGACAAGGAAGGACAAGCGAGATGTCGTGCACGTCGTGTCAGGCTAGCGCTGGCACTCTGCAACCATGAACAACGGCATGCATGTAACGGGAAGAAGAAATGGAAAAATGGAAAAAGGAACACCAACGCCACCGCCGGGACCATCCAGCCAGGGTTGATAACAAATAAATGCGCACGCAGCGGTCAGGGCCCAATTTGACCACCATCATTGCGCGTGCAGGGTCATCGAGGAAAGAGTTCTTTACTCGCCTCGTCTTTGTCTAGAAGCACCTCTCCAAACTCCTCGTGAATCTGAAACTCGCCCGAGTGATCAAGCGCAGCGGAGACGAGGTCCGCAAACTCTGCTATCGAGAACGAGCTCGAGCTCGAGGACGGCGGCATTCAGGAAGTCGGGACTCGGTGAAGAGAAAAAAAAGAACAGAGATCAGAAGAGGGGGAAGAAAAGAAGGGTCCGGGTTTCGAAATTCGAGGATGCATCCTCGCAATCGAAAAAAAAAATTATCAAATGGGCGGAGGAGAAGCTTGACGATGATCGGTTCGAGGGAGAGGGAAGAGGGGCGCTTCCGCGTCCTTCCTAATTCGGCTCGCGATTTCATCAAATAATCAATCACCCGGAGCCACTTGCCCCGAATGGCATATATTTCAATTTTCCTTCATTTTGTGTCCGCTTCCTCTCTTCTCTTCTGTGTTCATTTTACTCGCTTCATTGTACTTGGATGCGCGTCGCGCCAATCCTCTTGCTTCTAGTTCAGACTCGTCTCGTTGCTATTCATGACTATTCGTTTCTTCGGAATCTCCTCATGGACACCCCATACATGTTTCATCTGATCCTAATAATCGCCCGGGCCCTCGTCGCCACCATCATCGTGATCCTACTGAGTCCTCGGCGCTGTGCCCTTCAGGGAGTTCAGATGAATCACCAGGCTTTCGTCTCGTCCTCGTCTCGTCCTATCGCAAGCTTATCAGAGTCACAATCAGAAGGAAGAAAGGCGCAATCCTAATAACCATACGGACGAACGCCACAGCGACGACGCATCTGGCATCTGGCCTCCCTTCCACCTTCCATACTGACGGACGCAGACACGACATCGACGCTCATCCCAAGATCATGATCGATGCACGCTCAATGATCAGCGAACTTCCTGCGGCGTCATATAGCCTGCTATGGTCAACGAACCACATGGGCCATGGAGGCCTGACCTCTGCCTTCGAATCTGACTCGGGCTCCTCGTTTCCAGTTCAAGTCGTGGCGTTATAAATAATCCACGGCCAAAAGCTTGAATGGATCTTGTGCCATTCGGACCCGGCAAGTTCAAGTTCTCAATAAAGCTAGTCCAGAAAAAAAAAGGGTGAAAATGGGTTGCAAATCCACCAACTTTTCTCTCCATCGGCGAAATTGGACAAGGTTCTTCCAAACGCGCAATTTTTTGCAAGGTCTGCGGCGATAACTTGCTTCCTCTGCCTCTGCACATATCTTGGACACACTTAGGCTCATCGGACTTTGAGTCCATATCCGAACTGTTTCTGCCATTTTTGCCATTTTTTTTCTAACCAAACTCGTTCTTAAATGCGCGAAAGCGGATAAGGGTCTGCCTGCATGGCCGGCGCTTTCAAGCCCACCAAAAGGGATGGTATTTTTGAATTTTTTGGGTCCCCAGTGGCTCCGATGTGGGCGATGAAGCGTGTCGTGCAGTAGGCTGGGTGGCTTGCAGGGAGATGGAGGCGCCGACGGTGAGCGTCTGAACAAGCTTTTCCGAGAGATTCCTGGGTCCTGCTATGCCTTTCCACTTCCTCCCGTCTGATATGCAAGAGTAAATTCTGGTCTTGCCATTGGACGGCACGAAATCCATCACAGGGTCCCGTCAGCCTTATGAATTCGTGATAATATTAGAGGTCATTACTTGACAAGTAAAGTATGAAGATAAGTTAGCAGGTCCAGCTGAAATTCAATTCACCTGACGTCCCGGAGTGCTGCTTCCCGTGCATCCTGTGCAGCATTCCTGAAATACCAAAGTCGTTACAAAGTCAGCGCCTTCATACATAAACCACTCAAAGAAAAAAATCCGACACACCTCGCCGCTCGACTGTCCTTCAAAAAATCAGTAAACGGAGGATTCGTCTCAAACAAGACCTTCATCACTCTAACGACACCCATTTGTAAACATCCCCTAGTCCTATTGCCAGCGTAGGGATCGCAGGCAGTTATAGCCTTATAATACTCCTCCGGCGGTCGGGCACAAATCTGAGACTTCAAATCGTCCATCGTCGCACTGGGCTCCAGCTTGTCCCTTATCCAAGCCATAGTGACGCCCTTGCACTTGATACACAGTTTCACATCTTTGCCAGTGCCAGACGATCGCATTGCGAATGTGGCTCGCCACGCTTCATGATACCGGATCCACGCCATCTGGGCGTCAGCGGGCAAACTCTCCACGATATCGTCCAACGACTTGCCACTGCGCGAGAGCTGGAGGGCAGCCTCGTTTGTCAGCTGTGGATAATCGTGTTTCATGCCGTGTAGAAGTATCTCAAGCGGGCCCTGTTGGATAAAACTCCTACAAATTTCAAACCACATTGACATCAATCAGGGTTATAACGAGCGGGACCTCACTCACCTCAATCTCACCTCACAGATCCTCATCGCACCGAACACCTCATACTTCTCCACAGCCTCCGCAAGAGGCCTCAAAACCCAGAACTCCAAATCTTTAAGGTCAGGCGGTCTCTGCGGGTACACGAACTCGAAGAGGATCTCGAGAACCTCAGCTGTTTCCGTGAGGCACACGACGTCTAGATCTGAATCCGAGTCCACTGGCGCATCGGACTCGGAGTTTGAGATGATTAATCGTGCGGATTCAATTTCAGCACCGGGAAACGCCCCGGTGTGCGCTTCTAGGTGCTTGCGGTGGAGATGGAATTGGACGCCGTTGGATGATTGGATGGTCACATCGGCGTCGTTGGCGTTGACTGGGATGTTAGGAGAAAGATTTAGTAGTGGATTAGATGTCGATTCGGGTGATGCGTAAAGCTGAAGTTACGTACATTTTTCGTGTGTCGATGTTTTGTTTGTGGTGTCAGTCGTCATTTTAGTACGAGTTCAAGAAGTGAAGACAAGTTTCGGAATAAGAAGTGCTGGAACCTCACTGACAGGTGTGTGTCTATGATTCAGAGAACATCCCGAATCTGACGTCGATCAAAGAGAAAACAGAGCAATTATTGTTGTATCCTCAAATGTTTTGCGTATGAGGTAGAGTTAAGCATAGATATTCATATCTAAATTTTGAGTTGAATAGCCAGTACAATTTTCATATAGAAATATTTAATGAGTCCAAAAAGAGCGATCTGCACGGGCGCCTATTTGTGCCTCGTGACCAAATCCGTTCTCACAGAATCTCACTACGTGATGCCTGGTTGTACATGTCTTTAAGATTTAAAAACCAAATACCCACTACAACCACATAGCATAAGGCACAGACAATAGACGCTGGTTGCGCATAGATTCAGATTGGACTTGGTGCCAGCATTGGGTCAGGTCAAGCTTGAAAGCTACTGTAGGAAAGCTGAACCCGTCTGCATCCCAAAAGGGCTGCTTTGCGTGCTTCTTGAGCAGCATTTCTGAGATGTCAGATTGGTTATGAGGTTAGCGTCTTCATAAACTATGTTTGAAGGAATAACCAACATACTTCGCTGCACGACTGTCGGCCAAAAATTCAGTAAATGGAGGGTTTGTGTTAAATACGGCCCTAATCCCATTAACGATATTACTGCCTGTGCATTCGAAAGTGCCACAGGCGTTTAGAACGTTCCAATAAGCGTCTGGCGGTCGGTAACGAAGTTGAGATTTTAAATCGTCGATTGTTGCAGTTGGCTCTAGCTTATCCCTAATCCACGCCATTATGGCACCTTTGCAATTGATACACAGACTAATATCGGTGCCAGTGCTAGTCGTTCGTATTGAAAATGTGGCTCTCCATGCTTCATGATACCGAATCCATGCCATCTGGGCCTCGCTAGGTAAATTCTCCACGATATCGTCCAAAGACTTGCCACTGCGGGAGAGTTGAAGGGCAGCCTCATTGATCAGCTGTGGATAATCATGCTTCATGCCGTGCAGAAGAATCTCAAGAGAGCCCTGTTCGATGAAAGACCTACAAAGATCACAAAACCACACCAATCATAATCAGGGTTGTAACGAAGACTCGGGAGTACACCCACCTCAATCTCATCTCGCAGATCCTCATCGCGGCGAACACCTCGTACTTCTCCACAGCCTCTGCGAGAGGCACCAGGACCTTGAACTCCAGATCTTTCAGGTCAGGAGGTCTCTGCGGGTACACAAACTCGAAGAGGATTTCAAGGACCTCGGCTGGCTCCGTGAGGTGCACTACATCCACTCGCCCATCGGAGACAATCAACTTTGCAGAGTCGGCACCGGGAAACGCCCCGGTGTGCGCTTCTAGATGCTTGCGGTGTAGACGAAATTTGACGCCGTCGGACGACTGGATAGTCACATCGGCGTCGTCAGCATTGACTGGGTTGTTAGTAAAAAGAAGCGGATTAGAGGTCGATTCGGGACCGGCGTAAGCTGTAGTTACGTACATTTTTCGTGCGTCGATGTTTTGCTTGTGTCAGTCGCCATCCTGTTACGGGGTTCAAGGAGTGGAGACAAGTTGTGGAATAAGGAAAAGTGCAGACACCCATCTCACACGTGTTGTCCTCGTGTCTGTGCCTGTGTGAACATTACAATCTAATCCCGAATCCGACCGCGATCAGAGAAAAAACGGATCCACTGTTATTGTGTCCTCAAATGTTTTGCGTATTAAGTAAAGTTGAGCATATATAAGCTGAATGGCCAGTTTTAATTTTTATCCAAGGTTATTTAGTGAGTGTGAGTCCAAGAAGAGCGATTTGAAGGAGTCTGTACGGGCGCCTATTTGTGCCTCGTGACCAAATCCATACTCACAACATGATGACTGGTTATATACGTCCTTGATAATGGACTGAATACGAATTATGTCGTACAAGCCCAGGTGGCACTTCTTGGAAGACGCGAGATTGATATTGGGGTTGTACCATCACAGTGACAGAACAACATCAAAAGTTAGGACCCGGCGCTTATGGGTCATAGTGTTGCAGTACATTTTCAGTCCTCTAATAAAACATTTGAGCAAATTTACGTGTTGAGATAAACACACCTCACAAATTAGGACATATCCACGAAAAATACCTCGTAACATCTATCACTGCTTCGGCAAGCGATGCTCGAGTCTCAAAAACATGTCCCATGACCGTTGGGTTTGTTTTGGGGTCAAGAAGTTAGAGAGCCCTACCTGGTCCGATAGCAGGGTAATATCTCAATGAATTTTTCAATTTTTCAATCTATTTCAACTGCTTCGGGTTTTTGGCATGCTCCAGAATTTGCCTCCAGATATTTTCAGTGCAAATGGGATTGCGCGTCACCCTTGTCCGAGGATTGGGTTATCAAGTCCAAATCAAGTCAGCATCCGAGCTGTTAGAGTTGACTATCGGGAAAATCGGAGGAAAAATACATAGGGCTCAGTAGTGTATATACGTGAAGAAAACCCCCATTCACTGGGTAGATCTCATTGTTTTATGGAAAGAAGACGAGTAGGATACATGTTTCGAAGGTTGTACAAAGGGTTAGGCCTTTAGGCCTTAGGTGCCAACTTCAAAAAATTAGGACACAATCTACACATATATTAACGTGGGACTATGTCCGCAAAGGGAGACAGTGATCATCGATCCTCCCATGGTCACCAAAGTGCATTTTGCCCCCGTTTCTCTCGAACGACACTTAGGATCTTCAGCAATCCTGATCAAAAGGCTAGAATGACCTCCCGATTAACTTCAGGCCATAATCCACCCCTTCAAATGCAACAACTCGCCAAAGCGCCCGCCATCAATACCCAAGGTCTTCCAGCTCTGCCAGACGAACTGCATCTTGAGATTATCTCTCATTTTTCTTTTCAGCCTGTTCCGTCAAAACAAAAGCGCTGGCCGTCGGAGAAATTCAATGTGAAGGGTCTTCGGGACAGGCACTTGGCATTGCGCTCCTTGTCACAGACATGCTGTTCGCTACGACCCTTTTACCTGAGATACCTATGGCAGCGTATTGAAGTTTTCGATGAAGTGGAGACTGATAAAGGGGCTCTCGAATTCATTCATGAGTTCGATACGAGACGTATTGACAACACCAATGTGGACAAGTTATATGTCGAAGAATTATCGAGGCAGCTAGAAATTGTCACAATACGAGACTCAAGCCTTGCGTTGCATGTCAAGTTCGTCTTTTTCAATTTTGTCTCATCTCTTTTTCTGATAAGGCGGCAGCATCTTGAATCTAACAATCGTGGAGGATTTCGCTAAAACGGTGCTCTCCGAGTTGGGCCGGTGCATAGCTCTCTTGCCGAACCTTCATACAGTCCAGTTTGACTTCCGCCTCGATATTACTGAATTCCCTGAAGCCAGAAATGCTCTCATGGCCCATCGATATCCGCAAATCCGAACGGTCTGTTTGTCTGAATCGGCATATTTTTTCATCGCCTGTTGCCCCAGCGTACGTCGCGTAGTGTCATACGAACATCTCCCTGAGTTGGACCTCTTGGAAAATGTTATTCAACATTGTCCGCAAGTGGAGGTTCTTGATCCTCTGTTTGCTTTAGTCCCCTTGACACGTAGGTTCTTTCCATCAAGACTTGGACCTATCTAATCTTAGCTGTTTTCAGCAATGATAACTAAACTAAAGAATCTACGGGATGTTTCTTTAGACTGTGCCTTCCTTATGGATTGCAAAGTAAGAACCTGAACTCAGAATACTCGTCTCAGCAGCCAAATTGACTCTTTCCTAGGCAGATCTGGAAGCCCTATCCCAATTACCCCTCCTACATACAATCAGGATCAGGGTGGATATCGACGGCTATAGGTCATATCGCCCTCGCAGAGAGGATAATATGACATCAGAGGAGGTTAAAGATTGTGTGGAGTGGGGTCAAAGAATCCTATCCGGTCACGAAACTGGAGACGTCCATCGAGTCATCGTGGTCTATTAAGACAGGGAGACCGAAATTATTTCAGAACCTTGAAGTTTTTGCATTGAATTGTAATCGATATCCTCGTGGCGACACTACCATTTTTTGTTAGAAGTGTTAGTGACCAGGTATAAATTCAGCGCTGGGAAACACCCTGATGTGCACCTTTATGTCCTTTCGATGCAGGAGAAACTGTACGCCATCGCATGGCTCCGATTCATTGACTCGATTGTCGTATTAGCCCTCGGCTGGTTGACTGGTTTATCGGTAGCTACTAACGGGGGTTGGTTTAGATGTTGAGGTAAGTGAAGGAGTAAAGGGGTTACAATATTCATATCTCTAGCATTGATGGCCGGTAAAATTCTTGGATTTATTGACTGCTTGAAGTGAACAGCACGGGCGCCTATTTGTGTGCCTCGTGAGCGGTTAGTCGTACACGTCTTCGACAACGGACTAACAACCCACTATAGAATACAACCGCCCAGCACTTAGCAGGCACTTTCTGGAAGACGCGAGATCGATATTTGGGTTGTATCATCACAGAACAGCATCAAGAGTCAGGATGCGGCGCTCATAAATCATAGAGTTGCTCAATCCTAGGAATCCATTTCAGTAAATTCTTCGTGTCGGGTTGGGCGTACTAAAACAGAAATTAGCACATATTCACGACCACAAAAGGCCTGGAATTTTCCACTGCTTCGACAAGCGGCGGTGACTAGAGTCTCGGAACTCGGCCCCATATGGGTTGGCTTGGCTTGGATACACGAACCGGAACAGAAACTAGAGAGCCCTGGCTGGTCCGGTAGCTAGGTAAGGCCTCGAAGAATCTATAAATCTGTTTTAAATGCTTCTGGACAACAGTATTTGCCTCTAGATATTTTCGATGCAAATGGAATTGCCCGCCATCAGAGCCTTCCGATTCCGAGGATTGAATTATCAAGTAGGCGTCGTTAGAATTGACTGCCGGGAAAATCGGAGTGAAAAAAGGCTGAGGGCGTACAGATATAATTGAAGCAAAACCATTATGACTGGCTCTTATCGTTTTATAGAAGAACGAAGGACGAAGCGTTCATTGGTCAACTTCCAAAAAATAAAAATATTACGTATCCGCAATCTGCAGGGGCGCTCGCTTCGCCATCCGAGGCGTCTGGCAATTGTACATAAGTAAAGCAGTTATCGGAGAGAGAAATACCCTAGTCTATCCTGTCTAGGGGACGGTGTCTGCGGTACATGAGCGGGGTGATCAGGATGTCGCAGGATGTCGGAGTCGGGTCGACTCGGATGTGATCATGCGGGATCTTTCTTACAGCATAAAAGCTACAATAAGAACAAAAATTTCCAGTTGTTTTTGCAGAATATTGTACAAGGTATGGTTTTCTATCCAATGCTAAACTTTCAAGAGGAATGGAGGAAAGCATGGAGAGATATAGGGCATTCAAGGAAGTTACTGATAGAATTTGCGCGCTTAAAGTTTGTGTTTGTTTGTCCGGGAAGATTGCTCGCTGCGCTCGCAATAACGATGACGCAATTTACGAACGTGACCGTGTCGGGTCCGCAAAGGTGATGACCTTCACAACTCCACCAGGCCACCAAGTTGGACGAATGTGCTGAGCTGGATACTGTTGCACCCAGAGAACATTTTTTACACTGCTTCGCTCGACCCACACTTAGGGTATCACAGTCCTGATAAAGCCTTACATAAAACGACCTCTCGAACTTTAACTTTAAACCACAAACCACACCTTCAAACACAACAGCTTGCCAACCCTTGCGCCCATGAATACCCAAGGTCTTCCAGCTCTGCCAGACGACGTGCATCTTGAGATTCTCTCGCATTTTTCGTCTCTGCCCGTTCCAACAGAGCAAGGGCAAGAGGCAGTTGACGTGAAAGGTCTTCGGGATAGGCACTTGGCACTGCGCTCCCTGTCGCAGACATGCCGTTCGCTGCGACCTTTTTATCTGAGATATCTATGGCAGCGTATTGAAGTTTTTGACGGAATGGAAACTGATAAAGGGCCTCTCCAATTCGTCAATCGGACTCATCGGAGACGTCGCGGGGAAATCACCACCATGAACAAGTTATATGTCGAAGAACTATCGAGGCAACTGGAGATTGTCACAATACGAGACTCAAGCCTTGCATTACATGTTAAGTTTGTCGTATTTTATTTTAATCCAATTATTTTTTCTAACAAGGTGGCAGCATCTTAAATCTGACAGTCGTGGAGGACTCCGCTAGAAGGGTGCTCCCAGAGTTGGCGCGGTGCATAACGCTCCTGCCGAATCTTCATACAGTCCAGTTTGACTTCCGGATTGATATTATCATTTTCAATAAAGCCAGAAATGCTTTCATGGCACATCGATATCCGCAAATCCGAACGGCCTGCTTGGCTGCATCGGCATATTTTTTCATCGCGTGTTGCCCTAACCTACGTCGCGTAATGTCGCTCAATAATCTCCCTCGCGTGGGCCTCTTGGAAAATGTTATTCAACATTGTCCGCAAGTAGAGGTTGTTGCGCCTCTGTTCGCTCTAGCTCCCATGAGACGTGGGTTTTTCTGTCGACGCTTAGAGCTATCTAATCTTACTTGTTTTTAGGAATGATATCTCAACTAAAGAATTTACGGGACGTCTCTTTAGATTGTACCTTCCTTGTGCAACGCAAAGTATGACTTTCTGGACTCAAAATATTCTCTTCGCAGCCAAATTGACGCTTTCCTAGGCAGATCTAGAAGCCCTATCGCAATTGCCCCACCTACATACAATCAGGATCAGGGTGAATGTCGATGACTATAGCTTATTCGCGCTCGGGCCTTTCAAAGCACAGAATAAGACATCAGAGAAGGTCAAAGAATGTGTGGAGTGGGGTCAAAGGATTCTATCCAGTCACCAAACTAGGGAAGTCCATCGAGTCATCGTGGTTTATCAAGACAGGCAGACCGAAATTATATTAGATCCTTGAAGTTATTGTGTTGAAATATGTATATTTTTTGGTGACGTTGACATTGTTTGTTGGGAATGCTAATTTCAGTCACGGTTTTGCGGCGTAGATAGGATGGGATAGTAAGAGTTCAACATTGATTTCGTCAGTGTACGATGAAATATGACGTGGATCGAATCTCAGTGTTGTCCTATCGAAAATGGCGAATGCAGTAAATATTGGTAAGTCCCCTGACGAGAAAATTAGAATAAACAGGATATAATTCCGCCACGCTTAACAATATCTTTGATTACGATGCTGGTACAGATGCCATTCTATTCTTCTCAAATGCCTCAACGAGAGCGTCAAAGCTTCTGATCTGGTCAAATGCATATCTCTCGTAAATCGCTTCCCTTTGGTATACAACCTCCGCTGTCCGAATCTGAAGACATGTCATTAAAGGGAAAAATCCTGGCAAAGGAAAACATACCAAGACATCGGCAGTTAATCCAGTTATCGGGGATGCACTGGTTTGAAAACAGTGGAGGCGGTATGTCATTCCACCTAATGCTTCGACAACATAATCAATGTGATGCTAAATAAAATGTCATCAGATACTCAAGTAAGTTCCTGCAAGACCGACCACCCATAAAGATAAACTCACATGGTACTTTGACTCATATGGCCAGTGTTTGCTTCCATGAGGAACGAGGGACTCAAATTTGGGAGCAAGAGTCGGGTCAAGGAATGCCTCGAGAGGATGAGAGAAAATATGGTCCACTTCGCCCTTCCGGGCTTTCAAGACGTCGAGAACCGAGTTGTCTGTGAGGAGAGCGACGACTGGGGCAACAACGAGTTTATGGAATGGATGCAGCTCTAATGTCCCCAGTGTATGGATGTGTGGATTGTTTAACGGGAGGGAGACTTCTTCATTGGCCTCTCTGAACTGTCGTTTCGGATAAGTTCAGACTCTCATACCACGGCGTGCATAATGAGAGCTGACATACCGCAGTGGCAATGACATCTCCGTTGTCTATATCTTCCATTTTTCCGCCAGGTAAAGAGGTTTGGCCACCATGGGTCTTGAGGTGCTTTCCTCTTGTGGTCACAAGAACGCGTAGTTGCCCATCTCGTTCAAACAGAAGTACGAGCACTGCGGCCAACCTTGACGTAGGCCTAATGCTGTTTCTATTACCGTTACAAAAAGAAAGAGTGGTATTATCAGCCTTGCTTGGCATGATGCACTGAAGAAACGACTGACGAACAGATATACCGCCCGTGCTTCCTGCTCTTCTTTCGAAGTCGCGAAGAAGTTGATCAACGCCTTGATGTAGGCTCTGTTCTCTTCGGAGAATAGAGCGACTACTGACTCAGCCGTCGAGCTCGAGGTGGCTTCCGGTGTGTCTTGTTCCATGGGTGCGTATGAGGATGTTGGGTCTTATGCAACCCATAGGCAACCCGTTAAGTCTGTTCTGCGGACAACAATCATAATGACTGGACCGGAGTCCAGGACCACAGGGGTCCCGTCGCCGAACGGGGATAAAATTTCCTAACTCATCCGACATGACCATTGTCCTGCACTCAATCCTCGTCAACCCCCTCCTGAAACCAGGGTGTGTAGCTTATTTATGATCGACAACTCTATTCCCTCAGCTTGTGGGATGACCATGTTGATACCTTTATCACCGTGTCCCGAAGAATATCCCTCAGATGTGAAAGCAAGAGTGACAAACGCCATTCTCGACATCGAAATCGGCGCTTTACTTCGACTCAAACCTCATCCGAGTCGCCAAATCTCGGTTTTCTAGCACCTGGCTTGTTTTTTCCTGCCTTCTCTGCGCTCAGCCCCAGATTGTAAATGACATCACAATGTCTGAGTGCCATCACAGACACCGTCATCACTTCCGACACAACGATTGTTAAGCGCAGACCTTGCTCTTGACCACCATCCCCCTCCAAACAAATACAGCCAGCTAAGAATTTACAAAATGGTAGCACCAGTCGACGGCGCGTCTCCAGCTCCAGGCAAAGGATTTGAACCAGGAAAGAAAAACACCGCGCTTCAGCAGCACGTCGCCTATTTCGACCCCGACGGAGATGGGGTTATCTGGCCTACTGATACGTATGTTCGCTCTTTTCAAAACCAGTAACGCATCCATTCTTACTCTTCTTGGGTAATTCTCCAGATACAAGGGCTTTAGGGATCTCAAATTTGGCATCTTTTTATCCCTTCTCTCGATGTTCGTTATCCACGGCGGTTTCTCGTAAGGGCTCGACCCATGTTGAACCTTTAGAGCGCTCAAATTTTCATCCAATAGGTATATTACGTCCGGAAGCATATTCCCAGATCCCTTCTTTCGTCTGCAAATAAAGGACATGCACAGGGTAAAGACGAACTGATATCTAATATTTACCAACTTATATCCTTCCTCAGGGAAAGCATGGATCTGACACAGAGGCGTATACTACCGTTGGCGAGTTCGATAACGACAGGTTCAATAACATCTTCAATATGTACTCGGCCGAACCGCACACACACCTTACTTTTTCCCAAGGCGTCCGCATGTTGCACGGGAACATGAACCCATTCGATTTCGTGAGTGGCTATCTCGTCGTCAAGATTGTTCTGCATTCCTACCTTTCACTTAGTTCGGATGGTTCGCGGCCGCGTTTGAATGGCTCTCGACGTACATTTTGCTTTCACAGAACAATCCAAAGGGAATCCCGAAAGATGACGTCAAGGCTGTTTATAATGTGCGTCTTCATCTTCTTCCATGCAAGTGTCCCAAATCAATCTGGATCCTCAAAACAGGGTTCTGTCTTTTATATAATATCTGGAAGAAAGCCCAAGAATTAGACCGCCTGGACGGTACATGGAATACGACTGAAACATATCACACTGGTTTTTATTGGGTTTTTACATTTTTCTCACAAGGACTTTGACTATAGCCTTGTTCTTGCCTTGTGACGTAGGCTTTGAATTTGAAGTTATCACGTATTATTTACAGTCATACGACGAGTATCCGCCTCCTTGCGTCTGGCATTCCAGAACGAGACAAAAAATCTGCGCGACGATCGTACTTCCGTCTATCAGCCCAAAGTGGGGTGGGGTGGTCATATAAGATAAACGCGCACTGTTTGTGCACGCTGCTAAACGATATCCGTGAATTTCTTGCCTGGAATCCGGCCCGTCCTCCAGTCTGGTAATTCCATTGCTCTGTACATACCCATTGCTGAACAGATTGGGGTACAAATAATATCAAAGTTCTCGAACAGGAGGTTACTATACCTCTATACCTCGACATCGTCTGCCTCTACAAGGATACTTCATGGCACTTGAGGCTGTTACTGTATCAATATGCAACACGTATCTTTATTTTGGAGATGGCTTATAATTACCCCCAACCCTTCTCTGCATTGTATCTTCAGTACGATATTATCATGGTCCGTCGTTGGACCCAAGCAGGTCCCAGGTTAGCGGCACGAACAGGAGCAGGTTTTCATCTCCGTTCGCATTCGCGTTCTCTGATTTCATCGGTCTCGTCGGGCAAGGAGAACTCGATCCTACAGTTCCTGGCCATTTTCCATCGGAATCCATAGCGATAACACGGTTTCGTGTACCTGTCAGGAAGCAGGAAGCCAACAGGAAGCAGAACCGCGTCGGTGGGCTATTTATAGAGTTGAGAGTTTGGGCGTCTATTTATAGTTTGTTGATTTTTTGGCGGTGTTGAGGGACGCAAACCGGAAACAACAGTGAAAATATATGCTTATGTTGTGACTTATTCAGGGGAAATGAGGCTGGATAGAAAGCGAGGTACTTCTGCTTCGGCTATTCCGTAGGCAGTGTCAGCGTCGAATATTAAACCTTGGATTGTTGCAGCGTTGTGCAGAAATGTGCTGACTTGTACCAAGGTAGAATTCCAGATAGAACTTGCATTGCATCGCGCATAGCATACAATGAGGTGAGCATCCTGAGATCTGGTGCCCTTACTGATGTTCCGGGAGTTGGTCGTAACTTGTAAGGAAAGTCGAAGATATTTGACAGTCGAGTAGGCAACGAGGCGCGGATGTGATGTGTGGAGGCACTTGCGTAAACGGTGTAAACAATTGTCCTCGAATTTGGATGGGCATTGTCAGGCCTGAGTTTGGGAACGACGTACAAGATAGAATGGGACAATAGATGATCGAAGGGACTTTTTATGCCAGAATGACCCATTCGATACGAATATGAAGACGCGTTGAAGGGGGAGGTCGGGCGAAGGCTTTACACAAACCTCAATCAGTCAATCTCATCCGTGCCGATACGGATATGAGTGTACATTCCAAGTCATGCGTCAATGAAATTTATGCATGGGTATTTTCAGTGCCAACGCCAGACAAGGCAGGGATATTTTTACTCTGAATAATTCTGGTTGGCTCCAACATGTTAGCAATGATAAACTGACCATCTAAAAATGAAAACGACATTGAATTGTCAGTGAAGGGCTCCCAATAATGTAAATGAGAATTCGAGGCGTACTGGGCATATCGTTCTCGTCGGCTCTCCACTCTGCCTCCTGCGTATCTTTGGCAACTCCGGTCAATACATGCCTCCCGACGAGTCTCCTTCTAGCCTCGGCAGTGTCAACTTCTACAAACCAGCGTTCGTCCAATAGCATCCCGGCATCACTCCACGGCGGGACGGCAAGGAAGACATATAGCCCTTCGATGATCACAATCCGGTGGTGCGGGTGTATGGACACTGCATCTGGGGAGGGGTCTTTCAGCGTATGATCGAAGGATGGGGCGGTAATGACTGCGGTGTTGGTGCTGTCGCGGAGCTTCTGTAGGAAGTCGACATAGCCCACACCGTCAAAGGTCCAGTGGATTCCTCTTCTGTCGTGGGCGAGCTGTGGATCTGGGAGAACATCGAGCTGAGCACGCGAAAGGTGCCAGCCATCAAGTCCGACTAGGATGGCTTGACCATGCACTGAGGACGTTCGCTGGACATCAGATTCATTCTCGATGCTCAACAGGCGCTGGTTTTTGTCCTCCGCAGATGAAGTTTGCGATGAAATCAAACGGCCTTGCAGAATACGGTTCGTCCGTTCCGTTAGGAGCAGAGAAAATGTAGACTTCCCGGAGGCAGGTATACCTGCAATTCCGACCAGTAAACGCTGAGGCGAAGGTGTGCTATAAAATTTGGTCTCCATTTCGGGATATTTGGAGAAAGTGGTGTACAATGCATACCTCTCCAGTTTATCCACCAAATACCGCGACAACTCTTCGATTTCCGCATCCATGGTGATTATGGTCGCTCCAGCTTGGCTGTGCCAGCTGTATGCTCCCGGTTCTCACCGCGTTACAAGGTACGCCATGACTGGAAATAGAACAATTAATAGGTGGGAAAGCTGTGCTCATTGGAGATTGATCATATTGATCAGGGGTCCCTGCATAGCTTATTCCGGTTCTTATTGAACGTGGATGGTGGATCCGTCATTCCTTGTCATATTCTTGGTGCCTTGCGCTGTGGCAACCTTTCATTGACCAGTTTTCTTCCTGAACCACGACAGCTTCTGACTTTCTCTGCTCAATTTGTCTTCAATTGAGCTACAGGATATTCGCGCCCACGATTACTATTTCACAGGAGAGAAGTACTGGAACTCGCATCACAACTTCATGGCTAGTTCGAGCTCAAGTAATAACGCGGGGAAGATTCTGAAAAGGTGGCGTCGCAGTTTTCAGTCATATCAGGTGTCCTTTTGAAATTTAATCGATCTTACAGAGCAAACCCTTCAACGATACACGACAAGTTTCTAGTGGGATACCAAGGATGGTGCGATAACTTCTTAGCTTTGGCTCATGTTCGGTGCCAGGTCACTAGAAAGAGACGTCGACTCACGCACTCTGGATTGAACAGGTTTACTTGCCCTGGAGACGGAGAACCTGTCGGACCAGGGCACCATGGGTGGTTACATTGGTTCAATCAGCCAATTCCTGACGGCGGGCGGCCAAACACCGATGTCTGGCCTGATGTCTCATCATACTCGCCATCCGAACTATTCCCTGCTCCAGGACTCAAGACAAAGGCAGGCGAACCCGTCTTTCTTTTTTCATCACGAAATGCGAAGACAGTGCAGAAGTACTTGCAGTCATTCTTTGTTCCGAACTAGTTCTGATAACTGATCATAGGCATTTTCACTGGATGGCAGAGCATGGTGTTGATGGCGCGTTTCTTCAGCGATTTGCGGGACAATGTGATCTTGAAGCCGGGAACGAAGGCATTATGCGCATACGCGACGAGGTGGGAGACCGCGTTAGAGAGGCAGCAGAAAGGGAGGGTCGAGTTTTCGCGATTATGTGAGTTTCATCATTACTTCTGTCCATCTGCCACACCTCTTGTTGGTCATCCCGCCCTGGGATCACCATCGATGAGCTCAAGAATTTCTATCTGACGTCCGGCTTATGTTGATTGACAAACAATAGGTACGATGTCTCAGGCGTTCCTGCCGACCGCATACAAAGAATTTTAGAGCGCGATTGGGCCCACCTTGTCCGTAATAAAGACGTACTGGACAGTCCAAACTATCTAAGAGAACGCGGAAAGCCCGTCGTCGCGTTATGGGGTATGACATATTGTCCATACACCTTATTCCTTTGACTGAACCATCTTTTAGGTTTCGGTTTCGACAACGCCAATCACACCCCTGCACTTGTTCATTCGATCACACAATTTTTCCGCGACAATACTCCCGGTGGCGTATACATCATGGGCGGGACGCCTGCAAGCTGGCGAACGGCAGAAGGCGACGCAGATCGAAATCCTGCATTTTTAGACGTCTGGATGAACGATTTCGATGCAATCTCCCCGTGGACGGTTGGGAGGTACAGTACAGAGCAAGATGCCGATAATTTTTTCGAGCAGAAGATGAAAGGCGACTTCGATCTTGTCAAGCGGCATAACGAAGAAGGTTCTGGAAGAAGGATAGATTATATTCCAGTGGTCTTGCCGGGCGGTTCGGTGAGTATATTTCACCCGTGATCGGCGAAGTTATTTTAACAGTTTCAATTTTGTGAAGGGCTTTAACCTGTCTGAAGGAAAATGGGGGTTCAATGACATTAAGCGACGTGGTGGCCGATTCCTTTGGAAGCAGATCTCAAATGCCAAACGGCTCGGCGCCCGTACTATGTATGGTGCAATGTGGGACGAGTGAGTGAAAGTTTCCTAAACTATCAAACGTGCTTTGTTTCTTCATACTCATTAACCTTTCAATCCCGCGTCCAGATATGATGAAGGCACTGCATTCATGCCGATCGTCGAACATAAGCGAAACCTCCCCGTATCCGACAAGTTCCGATTCATGGCCCTCGATGAAGACGGATATGACGTTCCCTCAGATTGGTTAGTCTCCTCTTCTCGATCACATTTTTTTTCCAGGACGCACAAATGTAACCCTATATGTTTTTGTTTCTAAAATAGGTACATGAGAATATGTGGCTTCGCCGCCGAGGGCCTGCGCAGCGAACGAAGAATCCACGAGACATTCCCGATCAAAGAGCTTCAGGATTATTGGTCCTCACGTCCCAAATACGAAGCAGTCAGCCAAAAGTCCGCTGACTTTGTATCTGGATCGTCCAGTGCTGCTGCCGGCGGTGCGAGTGGAAGTTGTGCAGGGTCCAGTGATGCAGACGGACAGACCTACGAGGAATGGCTCGCTGCGCAGAAAGAAGACAAAGACGAGTTACCTCCACCCCCATATTCTCTCGAAGCCGAAGAGGCAGCGTCGACACCTGTTTCCCAGACACAGTCTGTGGCTGCTGCTGCTCCTACTGTCGCCGTGGCATCTTCAACCCCTACCACGGGTCAAATTGCGCCCACTAATTTGACAGGTCCTACTCAGCTTGCACCCCAAAATCATACTGGCGGTCCACCTGTTGTTAATGCTTCTACATATCCAGCTTCCGGCCACGTTGGCCCTGGACCTGTTCCCAATGGACCTGGAGGAATCCAGAACCTATCGCAAGACCCCGTCGCTGCTCTAGCTCACGATTTTGGGCGGCAGAGTATCTCGAATCCATCTAACCCTGCGTTTGGCAGTAATATATCTGTGAATGCAGGCCCACCTACTACGTCGCCTCCTCCTCTTCACCCGGCACATCCGGCGGCCCAGAATTCTGCACATGCTACTGCGTCTGGATATCCTGGTCTACAGTCACGTCCTTCGATTCAAGGTCAGCCGAGACCCCCATCTGCTCAAGCCAGACCCTCTTCGCAACAGCAATACTCGCGTCCGCAATCTCAGCAAGGACATCCTTCGGGTCCTTCAGTTGCCAGTGTCGGAGTTGCTTCTTCATCCACTCAGGCAACACCTGTATCGGGCCCGTGGTCTCAAAGTCAATGGCCTCCTCAGGAATGGAATATGCCCCCAAATCAAGCTTCATCTGCCCCATCTGTGCCTCAATCGACGCACCCTGGTGTTTCTGGCGGTGGTGCTAATCTTACTAGACCTCACACGTTCACTGCTTCTGCCAGTTCAGGAGCTGGCGGGGGATCTCTGCGGCCGAGTGCTACTGTTATCGGCAGACCTTCTTCAGCAGCAGCATCTAACCAGATCGCACCACCTGCTAGCTATCCCAGTCCTACTATCAGCGGCCAGCATTCTCAGTCACCTTATCCACCGCCTCCTAATAACCATACTGCACCCAATAATACTTTCAGTTCTACTTCTTATCCCCAACATGCCGCCTCGTCATACACACCTGGGCCCCCCGCGGCCGCGCCGCCTTTCCATGGACATGGCCATTCTACACCGAGCTTCCCGACTGGACCGTCGGCATCGCCTTACACCCCCCCGGTATCGAGCTATCCCGGTCACGGTGGTCATATCTTCCCCGAACAACCAAGCAACAGTGCTTACCAATCTATGCCTGGCTCGAGTTACACGCCGTGGTCAGGTGGCCCATCGCATATCTCTCCTCCCCACAGCCCTCATAGCGTTGGGGCCTCACCGTTCCCCGGCCAGTCGGCCTATAATTCACGACCGTACACCCCTGCTCAGGGCCCGCAGCAGCAGCAGTATCCCAGCCCTTCTTTCCCGTCGAGTGCTCAGTCTTCGCCTCCCATAGGTGGCCCAGAAGGTGGTGGAATGTACTTCCCTCAAGGCCCCGGCGGAGAAGAGAGCTACTTCGGCGGCGGAAGTGGCAGCAACGTCAACGTGCATGCGACTGGCTCGACTGCTTATGGAGCGTCATACCCCGGTCAGTATGGCACGTCATCGTCGTCGTCCTATCCTGGACAAGGAGGACCATCTTATCCACAGGCGGGTCCTCCTGCCCCGGGACCGTGGATGCCTCCTGCCGTCCCACCGCGTGAGTATTTCCCCGTTTTAATTTTTTAGGTGTCCTCTGTGTGATATTGATCGTGATTTCAATACGAAAAATTATTTATAGGACCGCCCGCGCAGTCTGGATATTCTTATGGCAGGCCTTCAGGACCTGCTTTCCCCGTGGCTTCGAGTTCAGCGGGATCTGGACCTCTAGGTTTCGCGTTGAATGCTGTCGATAGGGTCGCAGGTAAGAAAACAAGAGAGCAACTGGAGTCACAGGTCGGAAGCCTTGCACAGAGTGAGCTTTTGCATTTCGTTTTTTAGTATTTCGTTTCGGAGGCTAACTCGTCTTCCTGTAGCTGGCAGCAAGCTGTTTAATAAATACATGAAATAGAAATTGCGAACGTGTGTTAAATGGTGGGAAAAAATAGTTTCTTCTGGAAAGATTATCTTGAAGATTGGTGGATTGGTTATTGTGATTTTGGGAAGGTGACGTTTTTCCTTTCGGTAGCGACAAACCTGAACTGTTGTAGAATAATACAGATGTGTCAATGTAATATGTTTGTCCGTTCTCCGATCAATTGCCTAGTAACTGGTACGAAGACAAGGTTAACCATTGAACCTAATGTAACAGCTCGTGCAGTTAGATCTTGGCAAGTACCTTCTTAGTGTGACGATGAATAGTTAGAAATCATCTTTGACGTGCAGGGCTCCAAGAGACGATCCGGACTTCCCTCCTCAGCCATCCTTGCCAAAATCGCGACTAAGGGACTGTGCGATTAAGCCCGATTAGGGGTTATATGACCGCTAATCGAAAACACTGGGCGATCGAGAGAGGTTGATGCTTTCAAGCCCTATTCTAACCGTCGAGAGTTTGAGCCCTAGGTCCGCAAGAATAAGATTTCGAATTCACAATCGATAACTAATGACCGGGCAACGGTGAGGTAAAAGAAGAGCGATCGCGATATCCAGCATGAGATCAGACAGCCAGCCGTACAGCAAAAATTGTTCTGGGGTCCCTTGGTTGGTTCTCATTGTTTTCGTTCTGGCACAAGGGTTCTGGAATTCCAACTCCGTGAACAGATTGCGATGGCTTTTCCGCGCTTTGGGGGTAACGATACATGTACATCAACATGTGTAAAAACATGAGGACGGATTCTGGGATGACATGGAACGCAATTAGAACCTGCGGGGGACGGTGATAGGGCATAAAAAATCGAAGTGGATACAAGCGCCAGACAGGCCCGACCTCCATGCATGCGAGAAGACATGCGACTGAGAGAGATGGTATCTTGGTTCATATGATCCAAGGATTGGGGATATAGTGGGCCAGCGACAAAGGCAGAGCATACGAAGATGGATACAAATTGGATGGACTCCTAACTGACTGCAAAGTAGAGTAGAGGATTTGAATCGAAAGATTAGAGACCTTCGATGATCTTGGTCGTGCGAAAGGGAAGATAGGATGGCCCGGTTCGGACTGAGCTCCGCGACGTCTACGTAAAACTCAGCGAAGGTCTTGAGGATTGTGGCAGGTGCCTGGACTTCCGAAATTCACATCTTGGTCTCATGCAGAGACGTATTAGATCGGAAAATATATAACATCAGTCGCTGTGGATTCGCTCACCCGCTTTTCCAGTGCAATCCGTTGACCATGCAAGCGCAGCAGTACGCCTTGCCTTTGCCTCCCGACTACTACGCAGCTATCCAGGCCTTTCCCCCACCTCTATCTGACCATTATCTCGCCCAAGATGATGCTCAAAATTTTGCAACCAGCTTCTCGAGGGGATCATCGTTCACTTACCCATATCAAGAGTACAGATACTTACTTGACCGCGGAGAGTTGACCTCTAGACTCTGTACTTCAGGCCTTGTGGGCTCAACCCTTGACGCCACCGGCTTAGGATTCGCCGGGAACCATGCCTCTAATACTGGCGCTCTTGCTGCTCCCGAGGACATAACGGCCTACCAGCAGCAAACATGGGACTGGACAGGAGCTCCTAACGGCGAAATTATTGCTCCTGCGCCTGTCTACGCTGCCCAGGCCGAGCCCGATTATTTTGGTGTTAAAAGCCCGGGTATTCATGCATCGGGGGTTCGTTCTCCAGCGGCTCAGCTCCCAACTCCCGCTGCAATGGCAGTTTTGCTCAATCCGAGCGGCCGATCTGAAGACGAACCCTCACAGATTGGATATGAGCTTCCTCATACCTCCGCGCTCGTCGCCAACCATGCATCCGCTACGGCTAGACCCAACCGCCTAGTGGAGCCGCTGGTTTCTACTCAGGAAATTGTTCCGGAGTCTCTATCGCGGGAGAAGAAACATGCATGCACCATGTGCCATAAACGGTGAGCCTTCCTGGTATCCAGTTCCCATAAATTCGGTTCACTGATCAGCTGCAATACCAGCTTTGATCGTCCCAGCACCCTACGAAAAGTAAGTCATTTTCATCGACTTACAAACACGATACTCACGAAATGTCGTCGGCTTTTTCATGGTCAGCATCTCCTCGTACACACCGGTGAAAAGGGTGCGTATCTTTAGCCGTTGAGCTGCATAACCAAAGACCCGCTGACATGGTAATTTGTTGGCAGCTTTCGTGTGCGACACTTGCGGACGTCGCTTTGGAGTAGCATCCAATTTAAACAGACACGTCAAGCGTTGCATCTTGAAGCCGGTCAATACCCCCTCCCCCTCCAATAACTCAGCCTCAGGTTCAGGATCACCTTCTGCAGTTGCCGACTCCCCAAACGTATCCACCTTAATTTCTCCTTCTCTTTCCCCCATGTCCGCTCGGGAATCCAGCGCATCCACCTCCGGATCGAGGTCAGGAAAGCGTCCCCGTGCGCCGCCTTCACCGCCCCCTGTTCCTTTAGAATCCGAGGTCGCCTCCGCAGCTCCCAAGGCCAAGTCCCAAGGTCAGAAACGCCGCCGCCGTGCACCCTCTCCGTCGCAATGGATCCCAGCGACGCTACAAAACTTCAACCTGCTCTCCGACGACTCCTACCGCGTCACCTCTGTACCGCTCCCGCCTGTCCGTCGTAACCCTCCAAAAGAGGAGCGGGACTCCTGGGACGAAAACGTCGCGCACGCGCCGTACCACCCGTGCGGATGGAGCGGCGTCCTCCCTGGGCCAGGACTAGGGCTCGGTCTTGGTCTAGGCGGCAAGGACGTAAGGAACTTGAACCTCGGGGGTAGGGGCGGGTTCATGCTTGGCCGTGTTCTTGTTTTTTAGACGTACTGATTTTTCTTGAAGAGAGGAGCCCCAAAGATGGCCCTTCCAATGAACATACGATACCCCCGGCATGATATAACGACAGATATGAAGACGACGACGGCCGCCTATACATTATATTCGTCTGCAGCCTGGCCATTGGAAGCTGGAGTCAGCTGCCGTTTTGGCAGTGTTCCCAGCATGACCTACATCATTATATGCTTTGCTATTTCGCTTTTGGGACCGGACTTCATTTATCCCTGTAGACGTTCCTTATCAGCATAGCAGAACGCTTTTCTTTTATTTTTCGTTTGATGTACCTTTTTTGGAGTAACGATGGGACAAGCGGATTTTGGCGGATATACTACTTGCAGGAGGACGATGAACGACTTGATGTGGTTGAGGCGTATCTAGGAGACAAATTTCATTTGAGATTTCGGGGTAGAAGAATCGGAAATTATAGTCCCTGACATCCTCTCTGAGCTCCTGGCTTTCTGGTCGTTAGTGCAGTTGTCGCAACATTGTCAAAACATTGTGGTCAGAGCCCCAGGGAAGAACGACTTGAATCATTTCATTGCACAAAAGGATTGGCATCCTGAGCGTCTTTCGGTTGGGCTTTTTACTGTTGTTAAAGTATAAGGGTCCTTGAGCGAATGACCAATACGAGGCTCTAAAACGCTCGCGGGAAGGCATTCAATTGCCGCACATCGTGGCAGACATTGGACCCGAAGACAACGACAAACAAATGACAACAGTTTCCCATCTTGGAAACCAACTGCGCCACATGTTCTACTTCCTCTTTATTCAAGCCACCATCAACGCCCTCAGGGCCCATTTGTATGATTCTAAAATGCATGTTTTCTGGCTGATGGCTCAACCTCAAGAGACTGCACTGACACACTGGGCGCCAACGGAACCACGGGTGTTGTGTTGTTTTGAAGGCCGTACTTAAAGTTTGAAAATTTATTTCTGAGGTAGCAACTTCCGTACTCCATAGGGTCCAGAGAGCATCGACAACGAGGCGTATTCTGCTGTCCCAGTGCCTGTCTTAAATATAACGTCCCAAACGACAAGGACCAAATTGCGAGCGTTTGCACCTGGTTACTTAGTCTCGTGGCCTACAGAGAATAAGTTTTGAACCATGACATACACTAAAGTTCATGGGATTCCAACGACCTCATCAGCGCTAGTACGACCTGTCGGAGTTTTGCCTTTTTATTAAAGAGTAAGTATGGAAACGGGGCAAACTTCAGCTTCAGGCTGCAGATTTTTCCCTATAAGCATTGCATTACCTGCGAGCATCTCGATGCCTGTCTGGGCTGCGCAAGCCCGTGAGTTTCCCTCATGTCGCGTGAACGACTCGGCTTTTGTGAAGATCTGGTACCAAGAGATGAGATTATTGGCGGAATACGCGTTCAAGTTGTTCTCCGCAATTCAACAAAATGACACTTAAGTTACGCGTATATCCGGAAGCAGATGAGACACTTTGAGAGGACATACTATCATACCCCTCATCGAATATCCATCAACAGCCCAACACGGTTATTTTGCAAGCTCAGGCAGGCTTGGAGCAAGTTTTCGGTTTGAACTTGGGATGTTGTGCCACAAAGGAAACGGGGTCCAGAATCCTCACTAAAAATAAACAGAAGTAAATAAAGCGGGTCACGAGCGCAATGTCGGCCTCGGCGATTTCAATTCTGGTGCAGCACCACAACCAACCTTGTTTTATTTCCTCGCTTCTGTCGCGTCAGGATCCATTCTCTGACTTCTTTGATCAACGAGAGCCTTCTATTAACTATAACTACCAAATCAACGGCTTCCGCCTCTTTTGTGCACCTTTCAAAGGCCCTCAAAATTGCGATTTTTGGAGGAGATTGTCCATATTGGCCCAACTTGAACGGCGTACGATGCCCATAACACCAGTGCAGAAGAATGCGATAGAGGAAGTTATCGCTGCCGTCTTGTCACTGACGGCTCCTCGCGGGAAGCGGCAGTTGGCTGCCATCTTTATGGACTTGGTCGACCGCGAAGAATGGCCAGAGTACTATGAGGTATGTCTCGCGAAGTCTTGCAGGTTGAAGATGTCCTTAGTGCCCTTACAGATCATACCTGAACCTCGGTGTTTGAAAAATATCCAGGCAGGTGTGGCAAAAGGGCGATACAAGGAACCCACAGACGTTTACACGGATCTGTCTCTGGTGTTTTGGAACGCGATGTTTTACAACGAGGCGGATAGTCAAATAGCTGTAGATGCTGATGCACTTAAAGTACGTGACTTGACGCGTTTTACAGTTGAAATATTGAATTTTCTGTTCAGAATTCATTAGAAACAGAATGGAAGAAACGGACAGTGCTTCCTGTTCCGCGTAGTTCGCCTCCCCCTTCTTCTGCCCAGAAGGTGCACGGCGTTGTGAACGACAATCTGACTGAAGCCAAAAAGGAAACCCCATCTACCACAGATACGACACCGGCTCCTCCAACACCGGCGCCCGCAACGCCCGCTCCCCTTCCGGTTCCTACAATTCCTACACAAACCGCTGCACCTTCTATGCGGACCCAAGTAGCACCAATAGCAAGTACCAGCACCGTCAACTATTACGCGAAACCAGTCCCAATACGGCCCAAATCTGCCCAACGCCAAACTCCCGATGTGGAGGTGGACGTCGTGTCTCCAGATTCCGATGAACCTGAGTCTGATTTTCAGGCAGAACGAGACCCCCAGAGCGAAGAGATCGTGAAACAGCTCGAAAAGGGCCTGCCTAGGTGGCCTGGGTTTGGAGAAGATGGATGGATTGACGACATTAACCCAGTAAGTTGGCTTATTGCCTCATGGTCTGATTGCTCTAAGGCCCGGCTTAGGAACACTTTTCTGATATCGTGCATGCTCTAAAGAGCTACAAGGACATAATGTGCGTGTCCTAATCTTTATCTCGCGAAGGTTTGTTTTGACACTGTCAATACTACTTTAGTGGAAACCGTCTCGCAGTCTGCTTGGAATCATTGCCAGAAGAGTCATCGCCCACCTTGCATCTTTCAACTACAACGCCGATATCTCTAAAACAGATCGAGGTAGATATATACTTCAATGTGATCAGTTCTTTTTATGAGGTTTGCTTCTCCAGACCCGCGCAAAACACAAGATGTACAAAGCTGCCAAAGAATTTGACCTTGATATGGCTCACCTGTTCGAGAAAGCTCGTCGGTGGCACGATCCTGGCACAGAAGCATATGGACGAGCGCTTCTCCTCCAGGTATGGTTTTAATCTGCCTCATTTTCCTATCTTGCTCAAATCGAAGCCTGTCAGCGTCTTTACCAAGCTCTTACATCACCAAATCCTCCTGCCGCGCCGTACATCTCGTCTACGAATTTTGCTGCGCTGAGAGCTGGTCCGGGAAACGTCAAACCCGTTCATGGACCCGATGGCGAAGGTGTTACAAATGTGACGACCCATCGTGTTCTTACCCGAGACCGTACTTTCGTCAATGAAGTGAACTATAAAGGATGGAAAATCAAGTTGGCTGACTGGGTTCACCTAAGTAATCCAGATGACCCAAGTCGGCCCATTATTGGTCAGGTGTTTCGGTGCTGGGTGTCAGATGAGTTGTGAGTTATCTTTGGAAGTGACATTAATTGCATCCATCATATAAACTTTGTTCCTAGTGACAAGGTGGGGCAACCTGGTATTACCGTATCGTGGTACTATAGACCCGAGCAGGTCGGTCCCTTGGTTATACAAGCCTCGGTTAATTGACGAATATACCCATCTTTGCAGACCTTCCACCCCGCAAACAGACAATTCTGGGAGGGCGAGGTATTCAAAACAAGTATGTAACTTGTTTCAAGGATTCATTTCACTTTCATTAACAGTCGGCACCGAATCTAGGCCATTTCGCGGACCATCCTGTGGAGGACATCATTGAGAAAGTTGCATGTCAGTTTACTGCTCGACATATCCGTGGACGGCCTCGACCGCCGTTCTGGCACGTCGGGTTCCCATTGTATGTCTGCGACTCCCGATACAACGACCGCGACCGGGTTTTTGTCAAGATCAAGAACTGGAACTCTTGTGTTCCTGAAGAGGTCAGGCAAAGCACCGAGTTTATGCCGATCTATCCGTTTGAACGGACTGTGTATCCGGTCCGACTTCCGAGCCCGTTCTTGGTCAAAGGAGCTGGAAAGGGAGCCTCCAAAGGACCTGGGGGGCTGCTGAGTCCGGCTCATGACCAAGATGCAGCAGGCGACGGTGTGGCAAGGAAGAGGGCAAATGGGTCGACGAAGATTGCTAGTACGGATGCTGGCTATGCTACTCCATATCAACCCATGCAAACCCCATATTCTCAGCAAGTTAGTCAGCGTACGGCCGCTAGTCCTGATAGATCGGTAGTATCGGCAGCTGGAGGACTGTTGGCGATTGGAGGCCCAGGCCAGGTAGAGAAGCTTCCCCCAGAAACAGGTATGTGGGTCATCACACACACGATGTTCTTTGGGTACCGCCCAAGCTCGGCATTTGGTTCTTTTGTCTTCTCATCCACACAGTATTGACCTTCTTTATATAGCGAAACTGTTCGATCGTGACCCAGAGACAAATGAGGTTCTCTGGTTCGCAGCTCCCCCATTGAACATGCCTCGTGCAAAAGGTCCTCGGCATAGTCTTGCGTATTTGCAATTCTTGGCATCGAAACGCAGAATAGACTCGGATTCAGCCAGTAACGAAATGGGGAACCACGGCGACGGGCGGGCTCCTAAACGGGCCCGTATTTCTGTTCCGCCAACTGTAACAGAAACGATGCAACAGGTGTGGAAAGAGATGCAGACTGATTTATCAATGTTGACCTAGGAATCGCGCATGCTTGCTTGCGATGGGTGTACTTTTCGCGTCCGATGTTATCTCGCGAAAATTGATATTATATTTAGATGTATGTTTTAATAATCTCATCTTTGTTGGACTGATATCTTGTTCGGGACGCTTAATTCCCCATGATATCAGAATATGATAAACTGCGGGGATCGCACTCCCGAGCCTATCGTATGCTGTTGTACGTATGTCCATCCTCACTTAAGAGTCTAGGTTTTCGACGAGAAATGGTAGAAATGGTCCATGGCGCGCATCATTCTTGTGCGCCTTGATCGCAATCAGCGCAGTCAAGTTCCGCCATCAAGCCTATACTGATGGAATTGGCGAACGGACGCAAAATATCTCCAACATCGCTTCAGACACTTCAGTCGTTCTCGTCAACGCCTTGAGTAAGTCCCGCCGCATTTACGGCAGTTCCCAGGGCAGAATATGCCAAAATCCAAATTGAATCTTCAAGCTTTAAATTTAAGGGAGGTGGGGCCGTAACCAAGCCCTTTCTGTAACAGCCTTTCGACAAATCATATCAAGTTGTTTCAGTCTTTCAGGTCCGACAAATGCTGCCTCGCGTGTCAGGCTTCAGATGTCGCGGCGTTAAAATGTTCACCGTACTTGAGTAGTCTCCGCCCCGGAGTGCTTCGGAATGTCTGCCAGCCGAAGACAGACCGCACGCACGCACGTTAGGCATTTAGCATTGGGATACAATGGTCTGAATCTTCAGCACCGCAAGTTATTAGCCGACCACCGCCAAAGTTCACAGACAAGACTTCGATGCTAAATGAAAGAACTCTCCCTCTCTTTCTTGCTCCGGCTCGGGAAGTTTGTAATCTGCCTGAACACGCGTTGACAAACCTCCGCATGCACCCTATGCACACGGGCGAAAAATAGCCTGAATTGGAGGTGTCGGCACTGCCTTGCATCCGCTATGCCGTATATCTGCGTATGGATCCGACAGGCGCCCACATTAGGTGTGAGATCTCGATTAATCGCCGATCTCTCCCACACATGCTTACCCTCACATGTTATATTTCCGTCAATTGGTTTATCAGCCCATCCCTTCCTGTTCGGAACCCTTACCCTCACCGCGAACTGGTCTGGTCGATGTTGCCAATCGTTTTCTCAATCCTTGCCGGGTCGATGGCACTCGCCAGGGGATCACTGCTTCTACCACGGGCGATTCAATCGCCAGCAACATGCACCTCAGACTTCAGTTGGATGGACAATGCCGAAAATAATTCGCCTTGTCAGGTTGCAGCCCAAGTGAACGCAATTTGCAACGGCGGGAGTACGTTCAAGTTTCTCTTTAAGAGTCTCCGAACTAATGAATGACCTGTCAGATTGGATTGTGCCTGCGCTGAACGCCTCCTTTCATTACGCCCTCCCAGATCCGGCGAGTGGAACGGCAACATTTTGTACCTGGTATGGCGGTTGGTCTTACATTACGGTTTATGTGAAGCTGACATAGACCTAAGTTCATGGGCATCCTATAACTTAATTAGCGCCTGCACCATTTGTCAAAATCAGGAGTTTGCCTCAGAAAATGTTCAGTACGGAATGTCTTTCCAGGATGCATTTATAGGGATTTAATATGGTTTGAATAGATTCACGGCCTACACAGTGAATTGTGCTGGGAAACTATCTAATACGTATGTGATGAAACCCTTGATTTCTTCTACGCCGTTGACCCATCTGAAATAGATACTTTCCTTCGAATATAACATTACCTTCTACCGTTACAATCCCTGCATGGGCTGGCACAGACCGTGAGTGGGATTACTCAGAATTCTTTTTAAAAACTTACGTTAGACCTTTTAAAGCTTCGACTTGGACGAACGGTTTGTTTGATGTGTCTGCTGCGAAAGCAACAGCAGCTAAGGGTTAGCCACTGTATTTTTCCGATGGAATAGGGCATGGATTCAACTATTTCCATGTAGATCTACCCGACCTTTTGGGTACCACCCAAACCAAGGGGAAGAAGTCCAGTAATGTTGGTGCTATCGTTGGAGGTGTCATTGGAGGGCTCGTTGTCATTGCTGCTGCTGCTGCAGTCGCATTCTACATGTTGCGCAGGCAACGACAAGCCCCAAGGCCTGGACCTCCTCATTCAATTAGCGAAAAACCACTTCACATGCGCTCTATCTCAGACGTTACGACGAATTCCGGCTTTCAACAAGGGTATACGACATTATCCTCGACTCCTTTGAACCATCCTGCGAGTCCGACTATCATGACACATAATACGAGCATACGGTCCGTGCCATACTTTAGCTCAGTAGTTGGCAGCACTGTCCCCCACGGTACTGCCTCACCACCGCCTGGCCGACAAGCAGGATCCCCTCCTCCGGCCAACCGCGAGGATATAATCGAACCTTTCACCTCACCTCCTTCGAATAATCATAACCACGCAGATAGAAAGCAGTCCAACGGCGCCTTTCCGGTCTATGACCCTCCCACCGCCCCACCAATGCGAATGGAAATAACACGACCTATCACACCAACACAAAGAACGCGATTCAATCCGCCTGCGTACGAGGAATCGACTCCTGACCGTTCTGGCACGGGAACTCCGACACGTCCGCCTCATCGTGGAAAGCAACCTTCGTCGGACACTACGCATTCAATGACATCGACTGGCCATGCACAGCGTCCAGCAGTGGACCACAGCCCGAATTCCAGTGCATCTGGCATGGCCAACATTGTAGGGCAAATGGGAATTGCCACGACCGGTGCACAGACTGGTGGTAACGCGATACCGCAGGGACATGGCCGACAAGCAAGCGCCAGCGTGTCAAGGGACGAAAAACGCAAACCGACGGAAGAAAGTTTCAGCGCCAGGGACATTGCTTGAAAAAAAGCTTCTATCGCCTGACATGTTCCTTGGATAGATGGGTCTCGGACATTCTTTCTTCGATTGTAAAACGGTCTGTATAACTGGATATACCTGTATGAGTAGTCAAACGATGTGACACGACCCGATAAGATACATACAAACCCCCAGTACGGATTAATGCAAACCTTGGACACGATTACCTAGCTCTCCGTCCAAGGTACCAGTTTAATAATAGCCTATGTATCATATTTATTCTCGCTAGAACTATGGATTCGACATTCGGACACTTGACATGAGAGTATGTTACCTAGTTCTGACCATAGATAACAGCTGACCTTTCGGCCACATGTCAACAAGCGCACCTTTTGCTATCGCGCATTGGAGTTTGTCGACTTGGGAGGGCTAAATACAGAATTAATTAACAAGAACTCAACCGAACAATGGGCGTCTCCGTAATTGGGGAGTGGAGCTGAGATATGCTTCACTCGCAATGAAAAGCCAAGGGACTTTCATGCCGATATCTTTAGTGTACAGATATGTTACCGAAGAAAGCATTCAGATAGCATCCGAGCCGTGTTCACCGCAGTGAGCTCAGAGATGCCGCGTCCGAGGTGAAAGGATTGACAAGCCATGCAAGACACAGAATTCAGAAGATGGCGGATCGTATATTGGACGGCTATATCACAGGGTGAACGTTTATAGCCATTGACAGAAGAACCAAGACTCTGCAAAGAAACCAAGACCTGCGAACGGCAAGCTGTTACCTTTCCCAAGGTAAGTAAACCATCGTGCTTCGTCGGCTCAGGCTGTTCACCTCGGGGATGCTTGTGCCAGTGTTCACAGTGTATTTTCAGGCGGGGCTATGTATAATAAAGCCGTTATGTTGTCTTATTCGGATAGTATCGAATGACCTGTTCACACTCTGTCGACGAGGAGGCGCACTGGCAATTATCAAGGAAGGGCTGGAATTCAAAGCATCAACCACGAAGGTAGGTTTGCGCAAATCCATGACACCTTCGGCCTATGTGATACGGTTACTCCATCTGTATCGTCAGTAAAATTCCGCAGTCTCAGCCACGGACCAAGTTTATTCAGGTATCACGACAAGAACCACTGTCGAATGCCATGTGCTCGTCGAGAATTTGTCCAACACGTGGAAAATTTGTGTCTTGTCAATTCAGTGATAGTGGATTCATGACCAGATTGGACTTGTGAGGAAACTACAAAGTTCTAGCCTCAGTTCTAGCCTCAACCCGATGGTGGCTTTCCTGAGAATTTGCTCGGGAGTCGGCCTTGAAAGGACGATCTTTGCGCCTTCAGCCAGGAAGCAGACACAGCATGAACAGGTGAAGATACCCATGCTTCCAACTCCCGCCGAGAAGCCCGGCAGAACAGCACCGGACTCAAGTTCATCAAGCACAGCCAGAGTCGAAGGTTCAAATTCAGCTTTCAGAGAGAGCAGGAGGTACTCCGTTGAACTCCATTCAGTCGCAATCATGATGCTGATCTACTAGCCCAGCCTTTCAAGTTGGTCGGTTGAGTATTCTGGATCCAGGTGGCAAGAAGCAGAAACTAGCGTGTCAGGTAAATGTTATGAAGAAAAAGGGAGTTTTCAGCAAGAAAGCCAAAAGCTACCCACAGTCCATAATTTCTTACAAGACTCTCGCGAATAGGACGTCGAAGTCGCAGAAGAAGAGCCTGTCTCACGTTGTCTAAATCTGTCTTCACCCTACCCGACGGTCCCGTGACATATATATTCCATTTTTAGTAGTTACGCCTCACCGCATTGACCTGCGGCGGATTCTGCGCACATTTGACAAGGTCGGCGAGAGCTAAGTGACGCCTTGTTTATTCCATGCGCAGAATAACTTTTGTTTGGGCCTTATCAAATTTCTCTTTACCTCAGTAATGGGTTGAGCGAAAGTATGGAGTGCACTATGGACAGACCTCCTTTGTCCAACAGTCCGTTCTGCAAAAACGCTCTCACAACAGGGTCGACCCACTTATTCTTATTCTACTTGGTTCCCAAAATTCTGCAGGCCCTTGGAAAGCCCGTGAACAATGCACCTGTTCGTCTCAAGCCCGAGTCATTGCCGAGTTACCGAGAACTTCTTTCTTTACATCTGGAAAACAAAGAGGCCGTGTAATAATGGCAGGAATATTGATTGGTGTCGAGGACTTGGAAGGTTGCCTAAAATGACTACTTTCCATTTGCTGGATATCTTTCGGACGTGATCTATGCTTTAGCCCCAGTTCTGCTTGCATTAAATCAACCATCATCATCATGGAAGAACATGATGTTATGGTCGCATTCCCACAAAGGTCTTTATCGTGCGTAACGAAGAACGTCGATCATGAATCTGTGATAGGTACAGAAAATGGTAGGATGCCTGATCAATTGGTACATTCGTTTTTCGTAGGACCGCGGTGAATTTCACGCTGCAGTTATTACGCTTCGATTTCTTAACAGTTATCCACCCCTTGAACATGTCTTTATGCCAGAAAGGAAGTAAAGGAGAATGATGAAAGTTGGCAAAGGAAAATAATGATATAGATACAAACACACATTTCCTCCTTTTGAGCCATGCTGATACCAGAACAAGACCTTTAGATTCCAGCGCCACCAGTGACCTCCAAAGTGTGCCCAGAGACATAGGAAGCTAGAGGAGAAGCCAAGCTAAAATATTCACGTGAGTGGAAAAGACACGAAGATAAATAGTAGACATATACGGACAAAAGCACAGATCCAGCAGCATCCTCTGGAGTACCACCCCGTCTGAGAGGAATATACGGGTATGTATCGGTTTCCTGAGCAGCACTGACGGGACCCTTAGCGCCGGGGACGCCAAGAGCCACCTTCTTTCCATCAATCTCAATCGTCACGCCAGCCTCTTTAGCAGCTGTCAAGCTGCACGATTCTAATCAGCCCAGCCACGGTGTTCCGAAAGAAGGGAAGATACTTACCGCGTATGAATCAGTCCAAAGGCAATAGTATTGGCACGGACACCATAAGGGCCCCATTCTTTGCAGATGGTTTTCGTCAAACCAATAACAGCAGCTTTGGCAGATGCGTAGTTAGCCTGGCCGACATTTCCATGAAGACCTGATGTCGAGGAGACATTGATGATGGAGCGGTTCTCTCGCTGCTCAGGCTGCCAAAAGAAATCACGATAAGCGGGAATTTTTTAGGGGCCATCCATCGTCAATAAGTTTTAGTAAATTTACCTTGAGACGGAAGTAAGGAGCTGCTTGACGGATCAGCCTGAATGGCGCGCGAACGTGAATCTTCATGATGATATCAAAGGTCTCGTCGGGTGTCGTGTGCAGCATCTTGTCGAATGTGAATCCGGCATTGTTCACGATGTGATTGATTTTTCCCCACTTTCTAGAAAGCAGAAAGGTGCTTAACAGGGATCTTTCTTTGACATTCCAACTAGAAGACTCACTGGACTGTTGCATCAACAATTTTCTTCGGGAAATCATCCGCGCCAACGTCACCAGCCACAGAGAGGACCTGACCACCAGCGGCTTTGATTTCGCCTTCTACGGATTCCAGACGCTTAGCATCAATGCTATTTTAGGGGCATTGTCGTCAGAGGACGCGGCCGTAATGGGAAGGACAAGGCATTACTCGCTAATGACGACTTTGGCTCCTTCTTTGGCAAAGAGGAGAGCTGTCGACCGACCAATTCCCTATAAACAGTTTGGGATCAACCCTGAAAGCATACGCGTAGTAACGACCCGGGGTTTACCTGACCAGCGCCTGAGATCAGAAAAAAAAACTGGGTTAGTCCCGTGTCCCAAGAACGGCACGACGCGACAGAAAGTTGTGGCCCTCAATGCTCTAGCCTTGCCCAAGAGGTTCCATCACCCGTCCCAAGAAACAAACGATCTCGACAAAGTAGAAAAAATTAAACCAACATACCGGTAATAATAGCGACCTCCCCAGCGAGCAATCCACGTCCGTGTGCGTTGGAGACGTGTCCAGACACCTGAGCAAGACGTTCTGACATTTCCTTGAGATTAGATGAAGCTGTAAAGTGCCAACAAGAGGAAAGGTGGTGGTAGAGGTGAAGGAAGAAACGGTTACCGACGCGGGGTATTTCAGCAGGATGTGGGGAGGGCTAACGGGTATGAGTGAGTGCCGGTGCCGGTGCACGTGAAGAGCCCACCCAATCAAATATTAATAATCCCGAAGGGCGGAGCTGCGGGGGGGCAATCTTGAATGGCTTGCTCAACGTCCACGACCTCCGAGGGGAGTGAAACTTGGCAAATTCCACGATCTTGGCTTTCCTGACAACTCTCAGCTATGGGAAACTCAACAAACTCAACCTCTCTAATCTGGCTAAGACGAACCTTCACCCCAACATTTTTCGTCATCAGTGACTAGTGCCTTCGAGGGGCGTATCATACAGCACGGTCCCTGATTGGGCAGTCCATTCACCGACGAGGAACAGAAATATACATAAGCCAGATTTTCAGGCAAGCTTGCGTTACTGTGCGGAGTACCTCTACATACTTTTGGGGAGCTAGAGGGCTCTAGACTTGCACTTGAGTACCTCCCGAGTTGGAAAATTGAACTCAGCGATACTCAATGTCCTGCTTTTCCCCCTACTCCCTACGACCCTGCCAACGATTTCTTCATGGATAAAAGGTTAAAAGGAAGGGGGAATTTTGTTATCTTTCCTATTCCTATTCCCGATTTTCGGTGAGTCCCGTTTGCATACTCGCCGCTCAATAAATGACGACTAGAATTTATTTACCTCCACCTAGGCCGTAGAATTTTCCTCACCTTGTTGGACGCATACCGGCGGTCAACTTTGGATGCAGTCCATGTCTCTTTCCCATCCAAAGTCCCATCCTGTGCCTTTGCCTCAGGAGCTTTCGGACTGTATAATTTCCTATCTCGAGGGCGATCGGACTTCGCTTAAAAACTGTTGTCTCGTATGCCGCTCGTGGATGATCTCTTCCCGTATACATATATTTCGGAAACTCGTCGTAACACTAAAAAACGTCTCGTTCGTCGTTTCATCCGCCAACAAATTTCTATCTACTATTTCGCCGTTTGTGAAGCAGCTGGAATTTCGAAATTTGGACTTCTCTTCTTGTTGGACTTCTGCGACCAACTTATTCCCCCATTTTTTGCCAACTCTGACGCATTTACATCTCTGTGACATCACCTTCAGTGCCTTCCTAGACGTCACCCACACTATCTGCGCCTTTCCACATCTCCAATCCGTAGAAGTGGTCCGTGTACACTGGGATTCCAACGTCATACACGCGAGGAAAGGCGACGCCGTCCAATATCCCGCCTTACCACCATTCGTTCACCGGATTCGGTGGCGCGACACCCCGCTCCACGAACTCCTGCACTGGCTCCTATCACACGACAAGTTACCCATAGTCCCGCATCTAGACATTGGGCCGGTAAGGGAACGCGACGTTTCCTCCGCCGGCCGGTACTTATTCCAAGTCGGTCCGCACCTTCAGCACATAACCTTTTCCTTCTGCTTCGGCACCTACCACGATTGTGCTTTACTCCCAGACCCAGAGCGCCGAGGCGACTCGCTTGCCCTTCGTTACAAGGAGGTATTCGGTATCTCCACCTGCCACCATATCGCTTTATTCACCGAGCTGCGTTCGTTAAAGATCGACGACTTCGTTGACTGCAACTTGCTCAGCTGCAACCAAAAAACCCCGGCATTCTGTGCCCCGCGCGTTCTCGCTTCTGTGCGCTCACCGAAATTGACTCGCCTTATTTTGGGGGTTAACTTGGCGAAGGTTGGGGACTTGGATAAGCATGATGTAAATTGGGAGTTTTTAGATGAGACTTTCGCGAGCAGGCCGTATGAGACCTTGGAGGTGATCGAGTTTGAGGTCAAGGGAAGGGTTAATGTGGAAGGGTTGAAGGAGTTGATTTCGTCCAGGCTTCCGTATGCCGCTGGTCGGGGGCTCCTGAAATTCCATAAAGTGACTTGAAATCTTGTCTTTTTTCCATTGTCCTTGGTGAGTTCCTCAGACCAGCGGGGAACTCTTTCAGCGACAAATTCGGGAACTACGCTCGTTGACATATTGAACATTTTCTGTCACTTATAATTATTTACTCGTACGCATAGGGATATATACGTTTATCTAGAGGTAGTACACGGTTAACACTTCAGCGTTGAGAACTAGATACTGGGATTGATATAGTTCTACGCTCTGGCACTCAAAGAAACAGACTCCGACTTCCGAGAAGTGGCATTTGGCCCCTTCAACCCCGCGGGCGCTTCCTGTCTTCCTCTCGGCTGTAAGAATGCCCTGGGATGGTGCATATAATCTCCGTAGCTTCTGGTATGCCCGACGACGCTTCTGCCGCAGGCATGCTCTTCATACAGAACCAGCACCGGAATGTTACCAGGATGACGATTATGGAAGCGGGGCGAGGGCGCTGTCGAACAGATTTATTTTACTGTGGTCGTCACATCCCGTGTCCCGTGTTGAGAAATTTCTTGTCCTTATAATTATCACTCTTTCCACACTAACTGACCTCTGAACAATCCATTGGTACTCTGACCTCCCCTATCGCGGCATTTTTTTCATATCGGTCATCTGCGGATGCCATTACGAGTGATGCGTCGATTGGTACAACTCGATCCAATCTCGGGACTTTCCGGCTTCTCCCGCACCACGTTCCACGCCCGTTCACGGCGCCTTGACGGTCAACAACATTGCAGGCCGACGCCATGTTAAGTCAATAAAAAAAACCTTTACTTGATTACCTCGTTGGCTATGGCTCCGAGCAACATTATCCGCACATTAGAGCCCAACTACAACAACGTCCACCTTCAACAGCGACCGTAGTTCGGGGAACTTAGGTATGTCCTCGGTATGTCCTTGCAATATCATGTCTAACTGTTTTTCTACAGATTACATACTTTGCCTGGGCTTGTGCTGCCTGGCCTGCTCGCGCTACCCCCACTCTTTCATTCGAAAAAGTTGACAAGGCCGACCTCATGCCTTGAACCACAGACTGGACACAGGCGCCTTCCATTTGCCGCTCTAAGTGGCCCGCCATTTTCCTGCTAACCTCAAATCTTCTAGCTGTGATATGACAACAACAACCATTCCCCCCGTTGTTGGTGTCTCGTCGTCGCTGTTCCGGCCACTTTCGAGCTTCAACCCCTCGAGAGTCGTTGCAAGCTCGTCAAGCGCGGTACCGCTTGGCGCGGTTTTGTCCACACACCAATCCGAACCATCGACCACCACCGAAATTTTTATCAACCGCAGACCGAGAAGGCACCGATTCGAGCTTCAAGTTTCAAGTTTTAACCTATCGTATTCCAAACTCGGCCTCAAGATCACGGTCTAGATATTGACGTGGACGTAGACGTGGATGTCGTTACACTATGCGGGTATCGCGTCGGTGAAACTGGTGTGTATTTGAAAATCCTGCCTCCCTCCCCTTTCCTCACTCTCTGCATGCTGTCAGCTGTGTCCTTATCCTCCTTTTTCCATCTCAGCCGTCTTTCGTGTGTGTCTCTGCTCATTTCCTAGCTGACTCGTCTCCCCTTAGAGTAAACATCATCCCACTAGCAACATTAACCTGATGCTGCTCGCCCAACTCAATGTCGAATGGGAGGGTACCTGTATATACCCATGCCCAACACCCATCCGTCACCCAGGAGCGGAATGCCGAAGGCTCCTGCACCCGCCTGCGCCTTGAACAGTGGTAAATTATTTTATTTTCCTGTTGCTTACCCTGAACCTGTAGAGCTCGGCGTAAATGACCAAACCATACAAGCGAAAATGCAAGCTACGAAAAAGAAGAATAATAATACAGCGGCCGTCGGCTTAATGCGCCGAAGGAAAGGTTACAACAGTAAGTCTTGCCCACTTTTATCATCATGACCAACTGCTCAGTATCTTTAGACCATTACTACTTTGTTGCGAAGGTTTTATTCACCCCAATCACCTCACAGGTCTGCACAGCTGTGTCAATTGACACAAGTTAATATGTCTGTGAGGTCACGAAAGGTGGTATACCTCCTGTAATTAAGGCCACGATTCCCTGTCGTAAGTAGGCCCTTCAACTGGTCTCTATCGCTAAGCGGTTATGCTGAAAGCCGGAGAAATGAGATTCTCCTCGGAATTCTCCTCCTCTCCTCCATTCAACGGCTGCTTAAGAGTTTAGATAGTAATGGTCTCCTCAAGTGATTCAGATGTCCGTCATTGGCCGAGGAAAGGGTATGGACCTGTGATTCAAGTGAGTGTTCATCTGTTGTCTTATCGGTTTGAGGCTCCTTAAAAATTCCAAGCGGCCATTTCCATGTCAGGAAATTGCTGCTAGACAGAGGCTTGAATATATATTACCATGGCGTCTAACGGACGGCATACCTTCACTCCGTATTCCCTCAGTGCAGAAATTTGGTAGTCGTGTCTTTTTCCATATAATCTCACTATACTCAAGCCCCTTCCTGATGACACTTAAATATGACTTTGTGTTGATTTTTTTATCCCTTTACCCACTCGCAAACCATTTTGATTTGTTTTTGGTGTGCTACTCAAGTATAAACATGAAGGACTTAAGTTGTTCCAATTCCTTTGAACCCAACTTCAATTTATTCAAATAATTTTCTCTGTGGCCTTGGCATTGTTTAATTAATAGAATATCTCACCTAGACGCAGACCGGATTGCCGTCCAGCGACTGATTTTCGGGGGACGCTCCGTTTGGCGGGACGGGAATTTGCTGTATAAGGAAAGCCACGTGTAAGATCTGGATCGAGTTGTACCAATCGACCTAAGACTCTGCCATTACACGCCACAACTTTAGAGTCAAGTCAAGTAAGATGGCATTACATAGTTCATTCCAAATTAAATTTATGTATTGCATGTCCGGACATGCTCCGCGCGTTCTACTGCGGAGGTTAGTCCAGCACTGCCATACCTTCGCTACTCACATTTTCCAATATTGTATGTGCAGGTGGGTCCATTCCGACCCGAGAGACAAGCCAGAGCGGAACTGCCCAAGAATAGCCCCACGCGTACGGAACCCGTTCACTCTCGGAGACTCTGGGTGAAGGGTGACATCGACACGAGGCATATGTCCATCACATTTCCTGAAGCTTTGAATTTAAGCTCCATGGCATGAATGGATGGTGCCTTCTCTCTGATGTGGGCTCATCAAGAGGTTCAAAAACTTCGTTATTACAAGTTGGATGTAAAGGAATTACTACGTGGTGGAGAGAGCTCCATAAAACTGCTTTAAAAATCCGTTGTTCTGTTGTTGAGGTGATCAGGAATCAGAAAGCTCCATCCAGGTCCCAATGGAGGGGGAGCGACCTACTCTAAATATATCCGAGGTCAGGGTCCAGTGACATGTGGGGGTTGTGCTCCAGAAGAAGAAGCGAAAGAACTGTATCGCACCATTCCTTCTTCTTTTTTTCAAACCAGAAGGTGGTCACCGTCAAGTTGAGGTCTCAGGTCACCCTTTCATCTTGAACCACCACCACCCTGTTTTATGGCGACGACGACCATCATGGAGGCCAGCTCGATGACAAGCTCATTCATGCTGCCTGGCATGTCTTCTCCTGAGCCAGACGCCAACGGTCGTGTGGTGAGGTTCGACAACGAGTGTGTGTTGATACAAGAGGTTATGCAGAAGAGAATGCCTCTGATGCTCACAAAATCGTATTCACTGCCGTTGTGGAGGAGGAAGGGACACCCACTGTCAGATTCTGACGCTGAAGACGCATCAGGCTCCTCAGCACGGTCACCAAGCCCCGAAGACTCTCGGGTCGTTCTCAAGGTCCCAATACCACTGTTAGTGCTCGAATAGTCTCCAAATTTCTTTCTCTGACTTCTGAGACACAGATTTAGGAGGAGGTCGTCGCGATCGCCAACGCGGGGCAGATCGGTTTCGTCATCTCCAGTCGTACCCAAGACGCTTCCTTCGTGCCTTGTCCACCGATCACCATCTATGTCACCCATAATCACCCGGAGTACCCCACTGTCTCCTGTTCGTCGCCCGTCTCTACCCGTTTACCAACGCCGCAAGGACGAAGTAACGGTACCACTACGCGCATGTTGCGAAGCGTGTGAGCGGATCATGGAGGAGTCTCTCAAGGAAGGAGAAAGTTGGCAAGAAAAGTTCACAAAGGGTGCCAAACGTCGTCGAAGCGCGAGCCTGGAGACCAACGACATAAACTCCCTTTTCCGCCTGCCATCCCACGCGAGGACTTCCAGCTTCTCCAAGGAATTTAATGCCCTATCTTCTTCTTTGGACAACATAGGAGATTCCTCTCGATACGGATCTACCTCTACCTTTACGCTCACGGTCGATGAAGTTGATAAACGGAGGAAGTCCCTTGACTTCAGTAGAGAACCCCTGGAACCATTTCTCGCAGCCCCACCGTCACCATCCTCGCCTGCCTTCCCATCCCATGAGTCTCTTTATTCGGGGCATCCTCGACACCCACGTTCAAGACCCCATGAGCGTGAAACGTCCTCGAATTCTTCCATATCATCTAGTTCGGCTACAGAGGAGCTGCAACTTCCTGATATCCTGGATCCTCGTCACAGGTTGCGGTCTTCGCCTATCGAAGAAGAGGATGAGGCCCAGCTCTTCCCTCTCCCATCTCCGAGGCGGTCACCAAGCGGCACTCCATCGCCATCGCCATCTCCCAGAGTGTCTCCTGTCCCGAGTCCAAACGGCTCGACCTCCTGTCTTCCTGCAGCAGTAGCCAAAGGGCTGGCAGCGTCCGGTCGTTCAGTATCTGCATCATCTTCGAAGGAGAGCGTGGCTTCTAAGAATAACAACTCGTCCCAGGAAAGCCTACTCAAAGCTTCACTTTCTAGGAAGGGCCCGGCAGCTTATCTCGCGGCGCCAACGATGTCAACCCCGAGGAAGGTCTCTCCCAGTCCGGTGACGAGTCTAGCGAGATCTCCGTCGCCTTTGTCGTCTTCTACTCTGAATGAAATTCCGAATGGGGCTACGACGATGAAGATCTCCACACATGGGTTGAAGATCTCTACTTCTGGCGAGAGAACGCCGTCGAGTGCGATGTCTCCGAGAGGCCCTCGTCCGCCTATTTCTGCGACGAGAGAACGTGCTGGGTCTGTGAAAGAGAGTTCAATGCCACCACCGCCAGCGAAGGATGATGTTCGGAGGACAGAAGTTGCTCAACCTGTGCCTTTCGTCCCTATCCGCCTCTCTGCTATATCGAAGCCGACTGAGGCAGTGGTATCAAGACCTCTGGTGCCCCTCCGTCTCTCAACAGTGTCCAGTCCGTCATCCACTTCGTCACCCATCCCTATACCAAGCTCTCAGACGTCGCACGCGGCTTCCCATTCGAGGCACGCCTCCTCGCCACCGAACCCTTCCTCCTATTCACAATCGCACGTACCTCTCCACACACGCTCTACTTCCGCCTCCACAGCCTCACCGACGAGCCCGCAATCAAGTAGCAGGAGCCCGGTTCTCGGATACCAGAAGCGCAAGAACTCGTTCACTCTGCCGTTTATCAAAGCAGGAGAGGCGCTCCGCGAAGTGAGCGTGGATGTCCTCAAAGGGGTCAGTTCTATCTCCAGCGCGGGTGCGGTTGGTAGTGTATGAGTGGGTTGCCTGGGCTTTGCTTTTCTTCCTAGGTTTTCCGTTGGCATCCGTTCGGGTTTTAGCTCTCGTGCCCTGTTTTGCGACGCCGTTTTTCTTGCAACCGTATACCCGTCCTTTTGCGACTACCATCACCCCATGTAATAACACTGCGAACGCCTCACCCGTCGTTGACGTCGCTGCCATCAATTTAATTACTCCAAGCCTCGCTCCGCCATGTACCCCGCGGCACTGTGCCTTACCCAATACCAGGAAGCAAGCGTACGCCTTGGACCCCGATACCCGTCCATGACTCTTCGACAATCAACACCATACCACTCTTTTCCACTTCTCTGTCTCCGCCATTACCAACACCCTGCCACATAAATATCACGTATTATTATGACTTTTTACGACCCCACCTTCCGAGCTCAGGTTCGGCTCATCTTACGACCCGAAACAAAGCGTCCTTATCCTCTTCTGACATCCATCCGCTTTCCTCCTCGAGTTCTTTCTGTTTTCCTTTTCGCATCCACCTACTTTGAAGCTAGTATGAACACAATCAACCAACCGACCAATCTTCCGCTGTCGCACCTTTCCACAACGCCTTGGAAACTCCTGTGACGACCAACTTTCTCTCCGCCTAATTCTCTCTCAGTGCCTAATGAGGATGCATTACGACCATCCACCTGCACTTTCTGAACATCCATTCACTGTTCGTCTAGCGATACATAACTGCCTGTACAATGATATAATTTGATGTCTGCAGTGCTTTTGAAACTTCGACCTTTCAAACTTTGCGACTAGTGGTCTGGACTCAAGGTCTTAAGTCAACGAAAGCTCGAAACGAGGAGATACGCGGGCCTTCATCGAACTTCATCCGTGACGTACTAAACATAGGAAGCGAGGATGTTTTTAAGACCGTCGACGAGTGTATTTAGGTGGTTCATACCCTGGTTACACAACGAGCGTTATCATGCACTTTTATCGAGTCATGTCTGGCCAGATCCACTTTTCACAGCTCGCACAAAAATTGTTGACAAATCCTTTACGGTCGGTGAAGAAGACTCAATCCACGCTGCCCCTTTGCGAGCTTGCACTTTAACCTGCCAAACACTCCTTTCGGCCTCTCAGCCCGTCATACTTTCGAAGATTAGTGTCTTAGAGGATCGCAAATACGAGCCCAGGCAAGCAAGGAGGTTGCCAACTCGTCGCTTAAACGATTTGCATGCAATCTTGCAGCAGAAGCCACACTTAACCGATTATGTTCGAAAGCTCTATCTGGGTGTTACTTACCAGGGCAGGAACTAGCCGTCTCAAAACGGCCATTTCGTCTATATTCGGCAATGCATTCAGACAACAAAACCGAGCATAATCTACAACGTATGTCTCTCTAATTCCTTGATTCTGTACCAATCTAATACTTGCTTAGGGTCATGAGATCTAGAGCACTATCCGTTTCCCTTACTAAATATTGTCAAGCTTTCGGAGGCGTGTTCTTTGCACCTGTATGATGTTGATGTTAAATTGGTGGAATCGACCCCTTTTTCGGTGTTCTTTGGCATCCTCACAGATAAAATCAAACGGGTCAATTTGGCCATCCAAGTTACAATCGAAAGCATGACCACGCTGGAATCGTTCATCTGTGGAGAATGGGAACCCCTCGACACACATGGGACCAGAATGTTGTGCGGAAAACCTTACCGCTTCCATCTTAGCTTGATCTATTATGTCCTGTCGAAGGATTTTAGCCCGCCGGCATCTCTAGATTGTCCAGAGGGCTTCTTGGAAGGGTACAAAGCCACTTTCGAGAGTGTTGTGCAATGTAAACGACTCAATCTCGACAACGCGACCCAGTCCGAGTCCTCCATGCCATGCCTCCGTCTCTCTGCAATACAGAATACACCATCGTTGGCTATTCTCGGGAAAACAATTGCATACTCTTCGACGATTTCATCCATATTATGCAGTGCATCTGGAACCATCATGCCATCCAGACTCTTCGGCCGTATCCATCAGTTCGAGGTTACTCTGCTCGCTGCCAACACAAAGCTTTAAGCATACTGGAACTTTCACATTATCGATCGTGTGCGGTAGTCCTAGAAGAATTCCACAGAAACAGACCATTTCCCGAACTCTAGAACTTGCTCTGAACAATTACTGGCAACAATAATATCAGAAGCTTAACTCATTTTCACGCGCCTGAGGACCAAGAAAAGCCTCTGAAAAGGCCGTCCTAGTCCGACTCCTAGAGCAAATCCCCTTGCTTGCAAGGGTTCTCTGCCCCCCCAAAATGAAGCCAGTTCCTGACTTCCCGCCTGTTGCCGAATGTTTGATGCCATCAATAAGTCACGTTCTACCACTCCCGGGTGTACGCGTATTACTACGCGTCGCGTCCGACTCGCGTACATACATACACTATCCATTCGGTCAGGACCCGGGAAGCTCCCTCAAAAACTTGTCCGGGAGGAATCCCAGAATCGAGTCTCAAATCTGTCGTGATTTTGGCTTCAAATCCGCGAAACCGGACAAGGTCTGGCTGGCTCTTTCCTGAAATAAAACAAATTTTTCGGGGCGTGCGGCGCCTCAGCACCGGTTTTCCTCTAAAAATTGCCCTTTCCCCTTCGCGTCGGTGTCTTCTGGTTCTACCTAGATCTCTTTCCCGCACGCACAACTTCAGGACGTTTGCCACAAAAATTTATGCCCACAGGCATTTGAAATCCGCGAAAGAGGACAAGGGTTCGCATACGGCGCCGTCGAATCCGCGAAAACTGGACAAGATTTTTGCCATTTTCGGTCTCAAATCCGCGAAATCCGGACAAGTTTTAGCGAGAGCTTCCCGGGTCCGATTCGTTCGATGATTCTAATACTGCATTCAACTTTGACTCGTGGCCCTTTTAAGTCACTCATCATCAAAATCTCGCGGAGGCTCTACCGAAGGCAGATCTCTTCAATAATGACATTGGGGAGCAAAGTTTATCGAGTTCTGGGATCTAGATTTGGTATTATAGTAAGCTGTAAGACCGTAAATTAAATCTTGTGAACCATTTCTGACTTTCAAGTTCCAGGTTTCCCGGTTTACCACAGATTTCCCAATCTTCTACCACACCATATACAAGAAAGTGGTTATAGTCAGTTGGAGGTTTATCGGGATGTAAAATGATGCTAATGATTTTATTACATGCTCCATTTGTCGGATGGAGGTCCGTCCTTTTATTCTTCATAACTGTCACTTGCATCCCAATGTTCATTTCAATAATTCTAGGAAGGTTTTTTTGAGAGCCCTGCACGTCCTTTTCGCCATTTAAGACTCAGAGTTAGTTTGACCAAAAGTTCTGCTATGACTCGACAATGGGGAGCTCAGTCTTACCTGGAAACTTTTAGTGACCGACCCCACTGGCATTTTTGAAAGAACTCCAGTGATCTGAATCCTTGTCCGCTTCCTCAAACTTAGTTACTTAAGAGCCAAAGCCAACGGATTTGCGGCCGAACTTCAGAATTCTGCATGGTGCTTTTTTGCGAATGGCAAGCTTCCCGGGTCTTCCTTGTCTCCTTGAAGGTTGCAGCCTGTACAACTGTCTTTCTAGGTCAAAGTTTAAAGTTGTCCCTCAACTTCTCCCGGGCCTTTGAAAACAAGAAGTAGGGTCCAAGAAAGCCAGAGGGATACTTGTCACCCGAGGGACGAGTCGCGGCGAAGCCTAATTTGTCAATGAAATATCTTTATGAATCAAATTATGATTGCCTAGAACTTGCGGAAAGTTTTACTTGTTCGGAAGATTTGACATGGGTACTCGAGTAGAGATACATGGGCCACACAGTCCTCTCTGCAGCGGCAAGCAAGGGTTCTGCCGACGCAGTCGGCCCTTCCCTAGTCCACTTTCGACAGGCTATTCGTGGTCCGCGGTAAACGTCTTAACCTGCCGGAAAGGATCGAAATGCTTCTTATATTTTCAGAGTCCAGACTACCCGATGTAGAGGGTCACGACTCACCTCGATGTCCAGATTCTGTTTGAATTTGAAGTACTAAAATGAAAATAGACGAAACTTAAGGCTTGACAGTCTTCTTCCCTGAGCGATACCGTGCTCACATCGTATTGGGATATTTGAATTTTCGACTTGGCACCTCGATAATCCTGTATGGCCAATCTGATAATTCTGTTGCTGTGGCTATTTAGGGTCTCTCTAACTTTTCACTTCACAAGTTGATGTCGAATTGTATCCTCGCTCGATTTGCGCTCGAGTACGTATAAAAATACCGGCCCGGGAGCATGTCCTCGCCGTCCGGTGCCGCAGCTCTTGACTGTTATGTGTTTTCGACTCACACTCTCTACTATAATCATCCGCACTTGTATCAGAAGGACTTCCACCTCTCAACAATCGTCTCTTCGCGTCAACAGCTTTCCAGAGTTATCTTTACTATTACCAGCATCAAGGATCAAACGGTATAAATCGTCCTCTGTATCAATCGATTCAAATCAATCGAAAGTCAAAGCCAAAGCCCCAATGCCCGTTCCAACCCCCTCCAGACCAACAGCGCCGAGGCGCCAGATAGCATTTATATCGGGACCCCTGGAGGCAAATGAGGAATACTTCAACATGCACTACCTTCCCAAGCTCCGTGAAGCCGTCGACAAAGGCCATCTCTTCATCATTGGGCCTTCGCGCGGGATTGATAGTCTTAGTTTCGACTATCTGCGCAAGTCTGGCGTCCCAGCGAGCCGAATACGGCTCTACCTGAACACGAGTGAGGAGACTCGTCTTTCGCGTCACTTTAAGCGCTTCGAGGAGGTCGGCGGGGCACTGGTCATAGTTAAAGGCAGCCATACAGAGAGAGACGAGGCGATGACCCGTGCAAGCCACTACGATATCCTCAGGTATCGGACGGAAGAGGAATGTCGTGCGCTTTATGGCGCATCGTATAGGCCCCGCATTAGTGGGACACAGAAGAATGAAATTCGAAGGAACGCTGGAATTGGGTTGGTATGGCCTGACCCAGGAAACAAGCCTGTCGAACTGCTGCCATCAAAGGACACCAAAGCATAGGGACGCAGGATTCCAATTGTGGTACCGCTCGACCAGGGTCTTCGACTGGGGACATTCCCTGCATACCATTTCAACCCGTCATAACCTAAAATATTGGGTCCCGACACGTTTTGTTTTCTCTTATGCCCTCTCTTCATTAAACTTCCAATTACGAGTCAAGGAATCAACGATGTCTCGATCGAGGACACGCAGGAGATAAATCGACAGTCATTTGTTATATTGGTCTGTTTCAATTGACTATGTTTATCTCACAAAGCAATCAACCGTCGTCTTATGTCGGCTCGACAAATACGACGACAAGCTCATAGCTAAAGCGCTCAAGGTTGAAGCCTCCGTGCCAATGAGACGGCATAATATTTGAGGTGCCATCGCAACATAGAATCCTGGAAAGCATGGTCATGGGCAACCCCAGTAACAAACGTCGTATTCGAGCACCTGTCCGTCTTCAAACCGACTACCTTGGAATTCAATATAACGCTGGCGGGCTGGATACCATACCACGCTTCTTCCACAGCCATGAGGGCTCGTCGAAGTGAAAATGTCAGCTCATACTTTAGTCACTTCGCCCACTGCTAACATGGTGTTCTAGCCTTTTGGTTGAATAGCCTCTCCGGCCTCCCGATATGTATTTCTCCAAGGGGAGGCATCATGGTCCTTCACATCCTTCAAGCCCTTTCCTCTTGTCTGGCGCCTCGAATTTCCTAGAGGATCTTTTTACGTTTACACTCGTCGATATCGGTTCCCTTTCGTTACTGTCAACCATCTGCCACTGCTGGACCAAGTTGATTTTTACGGGTTCAGACTTACTGCTACGTGAAAATGGATGCAGGAGAATCTGCGTTGAATTTACAAGTACAATCATAGCGTCGCAAAAGAAGTCAAAAGGGTCTTTTAATCGAAAATTTTGTGAGTTTGATTGGGATGCTGTTTCGTTGATTGTTAGAATGTTCCCTGTCTAAGAACGACGACGACACTCACACAAATGGCCACCGGGATAATAATATCTCGGTATGGCAGCTCAGGAGCGACCAAACCAACCGCCTCCGCCTCCTCCTCCACCGCCGCCGCCGCCCTGTCCAGGAGCACCAGGGGCACCAGGAGCGCCTCCAGCACCGCCCGGAGCACCCGGAGCACCTGGCCCGCCTGGCCCTCCCGGCCCTCCAGGAGCTCCAGGAGCGCCTCCACCTGATCCCCCGGGGCCACCGGGAGCACCAGGAGCACCCGGCGCACCTCCACCCGAACCGCCGTTACCCGAACCGCCGTTACCCCCCTTGCCACCAAAGCCGAAGAACGACATGTCTCTACCCATTGGTGAGCAAGCACCTTGCGCATTGATTGAAGTCCTTACCTCTTTTAGTATTTGAGAGTGTATTCGAAATGAGATACGAATGCTGCTTTACCTGGGGAACTGAAGGATTTTTATAGTCAGGCAAGCATCAACCCGAATTCATGCTTCAGGGTTTACCCGTTATTAAGGGGTCGTTTTAGGACAGCAGGAAAGAAGAGGTGATTCTCTCGATCTCGTGGTGGTCACGAAGGACGTTAGACGGAGTCTTTTAGTGTACCCGAATCACTCATCGTCGCAGGTAACCATTTACAACTACAACTCTCACAGATGTTGTCAGCTGAACGATCTATCTGTGGTCGGCTTCAGATGAGCTCGTCAAGGTAGATGGAGGGTTTGTAGCTTTCGTCTGTCATGTTTGTAACAGTGTTGTACCTGGTCTTCTCAACAGACTTCCATTCTCTGTTTGAAATGGCGCCAGATTGTACGTCAAATATCGCCATCTTCACTACCATGGGGTCAGCTGTTAAACGATTTGCATTGTAAGTCGTGGGCTACGCCAGACTCTACCGCTTGTTGGGCCCAGACTCTTTCATTGAAACTGCAGGGTCTCAGTGGAAAAAGCTAAATTAGTAGACTTGAATCGATCAGAACCGGTTCACTGATGTCTGAACAGGAATACAGGTCGCACTGCGCAGCCGTTTCAAGTTTAGGTACTGTTCGTGAGATCCCCGGAAGAAATGAGATAAATGGGTAACAATTGACCCGCGTGTGATCCATTCTGCTGGCCTATGACAAAGGTGTTTAGTCATGTGGTTCTCACATCGCCAGATCGCGGTCATTCAGGATAAGCGCCCGATAAGCGCCGACCAATACCGCTGCGTTCAGTTATCAGTTTGACATATCCCCCAGATGATATGCGTCGTATGTGCGCAGATTGCCAATTACACTAAATTTAGTAGCTCTTCTCCGTCAGCCATGATATGATATCTTTGGAAAGAAGTTGAGAAGAGAAACTCCAGCACCTCACCGCTCACATCCAAAAATGATGATCTACACCGATCATGAATCACCGCATGCCCTCTAATTGTTCCTACTCAGGTCGAAATTAATGCTCCATTCAGTTCGGAAATTAAGGGCATGAGACAGGACCTTTTGGAAACCTTTGTATAGACTTGTTCCAATTCGATGAAAGAGCCCCGTAGATGGGATTGCGGAATGGGCGTACTGAGCAGAAAATCTGGGGGAGAATCTACGACGGAGTTTGTTGGATTCCATCAGCAGTTTTGGAAGAACGTTACTTCCTGGAGTTGAATCTAGTCCATTTAAATTTGGGACATAGACACTTTTCAAATCACGGTTTCGCGAAGAGAGATGACCAAGGTCTTGAGCTTCTATTGCGGAAAAGCTGATTGAAACATTCTCACAAAGAGCCAGCCTTCTGGTAACGGGCTAATTTTCCGTCAAGGCAAGTGTCAAGTTTGTCAGGTACGAGACTCGTTTATGGCTGATTTTGTCAGCTGAGCGAAATCCTGATCTATCGACCTCTGGCAAAACACTATGCCAGTCTTCCAGGTTTGACGTATTCTCTATTGTGAACTCTTATCTCGTTTTATCTAACCTTCTTTGCAAACTGTCAAAGCGATTCGGCAGATAGGTTGGCCGACTCCAAACTCGTGGGGAGGTATTGCGCCTTACATCCGACCACGGATGGTTTGCCAGATTTATGATGTCCAAAGAATCTCCCAGGGGCTAGATATTGGGTATATAATGGGCTCGATGTCGCTCGTTCAAGATAGGTCCAACACTTAAATCATCTACTGCATAACAATAGCGATGGGTCACTTTAGCATTTGTCCTGGTGGCGGCGGTGGCGGCGGCGGAGGTGGTGGTGGTGGTGGTGGAGGAGGAGGAGGCGGAGGAGGAGGCGGCGGCGGCGGTGGTGGAGGCGGTGGAGGCGGAGGCGGGTGGTAATTCTGTTAGTCCTGTCCCACCCGTTGATCTTGCACATATTAAACTTACTACTTCCTACTTGTTAGGTTCGACCCTCCTACCATCGTTTACCGACCAACTTCGACGGGGCAAATTCACGGACCATTTGGTGAGTTCTTGCATTCAAGTTAAAGCCTTGACTAAATTATTATCACAGGAAACATAAGAAAATCCAAGTCTAAATTGCTTGTTGTATATTTTTGTATTTCAACTTTTGCGCGTCGAGAATACATATGACTATTCGGAAACTTCTCGTGATTTGATTAAACTTTTCTTTCTTCCAAATTTGAGGGAACAGAGAAAGGTGCAAAATTGCTACCATTAGCGCCGCTAATAACATTTTATCCATTGCCTCCGCTGAGAGTCCGCTCCCACATCCCAATTTTTATGGGTTTCATGGTTGCCGGTTTTACCGAACATGATAGAAAGCTTGATTTTAGGAGTCAATATGGAGATGAGCGGCGTAGAAAGCGCAGGTGCACCCTCATTTCTATTGCCCACTAATTGGATGGCACGTCGCAGCAGTTCAAGTGTTTGCCCGCATATGTTAGACCGTTGGCAACGTGCTGTGCACGAGTTGATTCACCCGGCCACGAAAATGTCATGTACAACATAAATGAACAAAAAGCCACTGCGAAACAGCTTCGGCATAAATTCCACCGAATGCAGGTCTGTTTACGGATGACGAGACTCACGAGAGTTAAAGTAGTACATTTATTATATGATCTGATATCGCTCACTTCAATTTGAAGTCATGGGACTCTTGGGCGTGCATGGGCACCATGCTGTTCTCTTGGTATTAATTTCAGCGTGCGCTATACTCCGTAAAAGCATACGCCCCTAGATGACCCACTAAGTATCATGATCAATACCCTGTGTCATTTACATCTGGTGATCCACGGAATACTTAGTTCGATGGAAGGAGGAAAATTATACATGCGAGAGGACATAGGACGCTAATAGTGGAAGAATCCTTCTACTCCGCAGTCAATCGTACTGGTACCGTGAAGTGTTACCAAGTCCGAGGGTTGATATATTCTCACGTCAACGGGTTTTGGGAATAAGCGCCTACCAGGCGCTTGCAAGTCGTGTTGTATTTTTGCTATCAGCTTGGATATTCTGCCGTATGACAGGCGTCATATGGCTGTGGGATATAAATCATGCCAATACGCGTTTATTTTTCCACACCGATGTTGAACACATGAGACAATTGGTCGGCAGGAACTTGAAGGTGGACGGGCTTCCAAGCAATCTGTCTCCGTCTTCAGAATCTCCCACCTGCGTGGAAATTTCCAGCCAACTAAGAATAGTCTCCCTTCCAATTTTCAAATTGCTTAGAACAGTAGAGCACTATCCGGGGCATAGTTTATTATTATTCTGAACAAAATATTAGGGAGGTCAGCGGTTTTGAAATAGTTTTCGTTGAAACGTTTCTGAACGAAAAGTGCAAACTCTCAGAACCATCAACGAGTCAAAAGCAACCCTGGAGTCGCTTTTGGCCTCAGAAACGCGATGCTTGAAATCCGGTTCTGGCATCCTGTCCTGGATTGATCAAGGATTGATCTGGGCTTCCAAGAACAGGTCTGACATTACAGTGCCTTGCAAGTCACCCCAACGGTTGGGTAAATTTCGGCAGTATTTAAACCTTTCTTTCAATACTCGATTAAGGCTAATACAAATTTTTTACTGTGAAGAAATATTTTGATTCCGAATGTTGTGAATTTTCTTCATGGGGGTGTTACTCGTGGCTGTGCCAAGTGCGCTGATCGCCGTTTTTGGCAGTCGTGCCCTAGTCGTGGCACCGAAGTTGTTGTTCATCATCGATCCCTGTCGTCGCCGCTGCTGCTCAGCATCCTCGTATCTGGAGCCGCAGCCTACCTTGACATATAGCCAAGCCTCGCGCGAACATTGGTACCGATGATAATTGGCTACTTTGACTTCATCGATCGGCCTGCATAAAATCGCAACATTGACAGTGACTCAATGACAGAAGAAACTGGTGCTGAGCAGGGACTCAAAAGATGAATCTTAATTTTCAGTAAGCAAGTTAGACATTTGGTGTAAGTAAAATCATTATTTCATGTACTTTTCGCTCCCTGAAACTTGTGTTCACAGCTAGAGCCTAGCAAAGTTGGCCCGTTACCTCGATTCGCATCCCCGTCCCATGTACACTTCTTCGACGTCTCTCTTCAATGCCCATTCCTGGCCGCGAAAAGGGTAGCTGAGTACTGGTGCTCCCAATCTATTATTTTTTTTTCGCAATCAACTATGACTACCGGTATCAAACTGTCGAACAACGCCTGCGGATCGTTCACAACTTACGGCGCCGCTGATGGTTCAGTCGAGAACATCCTCATTGACGCTTTTCGAATTCTTTCCTGGATCACCCTAGTCGCTTCCCGTGTCAGTATACCCTTCATGAAACTTGAAGAAACTCTTTGGGTTCGAGCTCGTTAGTTGAAGGCGAGATTCTTTACTGGCTTTATCGTAAACTCTGTTTCGAACTAATTGCGCCAGCCTGTCTTGAACAATTACCATATCCTCGTCAGATTTGCTACTCTGCCGCTCCAGAATCTCCAGTCGTGGAATAGCCCGCGCTTCGATCCTCAACATCGCCTTCAACTTATCAACTCGACTTGCAAAGCATTCACTGATATCGGTGATTTACGAAGCCAAACCGCTTCCTTTGACAGCACACTGTAAGTACTTATCACCATTCCATTCCCAATATCCATTCACGGTGTTATCAAAGAAACGTGTTGGCATTCAAACTCGGAGATATAAATGTGCCGAGTGTCAAGCCAAACCAAACCGGTATTGACATAGCCTATATATACAGAAATCACTTACCGTCAAGTCCACAACTCTGTACGTTTCACTGTCCCGCAGTGTTGAAGGCATATCGAGGTCATCTAACATTTTCGGTTACTCTTCGTCGTCGTTTATGCTGACTCGGTCGTCAATAGTTCTTGCGAAAAAAATGGTCGAATCTCGTGGCAATCCCGGGGCACCTGGGACACCTGGGACACCTGGCGGGTCAAACACTCCAAATACTGGAGGTAGCACGCCTAGTAGTGGCTCTAGCGGCGGGTGGGGTTGGGGCTTTTGGGGACAAGGAGGGCTGGGAGGACAGGGAGGCGGCCCTGGCCAGCCCGGTGCACCAGGCGCTCCCGGTGCTCCTGGTGGTCCCGGTGGTCCCGGTGGTCCTGGTGCTCCTGGTGGGGCGGGCGGATGGGGATGGGGAGGAAATGGTGGCCACGGAGGCGGGTTTGGCGGTGCTCCTGGTGCTCCCGGTGCTCCCGGTGCACCTGGAGGTAACGGCGGTGGAGGCGGCGGTTGGGGCGGTTGGGGTGGTGCTCCCGGTCAGCCTGGTCAACCCGGTCAGCCTGGTGCTCCCGGTGGCGGTCCTGGCGCCCCCGGTGGTGCGGGTGGTTGGGGCTGGGGAGGTTGGGGAGGTAATGGGGGCCATGGAGGCCATGGAGGTGGTCCGGGTGCTCCTGGTGCTCCTGGTGCTCCTGGTGGAGGTGGTTATGGCGGATACGGCGGCTATGGTGGGCCTGGTGCTCCTGGTGCCCCCGGCGCTCCCGGCGCTGGAGGCGGCGGAGGTGGAGGTGGCGGTGGAGGTGGCGGTGGAGGCTGGAATGGTGGAGGAGGAGGCGGATATGGTGGAGGAGGTGGACATGGAGGAGGAGGTGGCCATGGAGGAGGAGGTGGACATGGTGGATGGGGTGGATGGGGTGGTGGTGGCGGATCCGGGGCCTGATACAGTAGTTCTTAATGGCGCCTCAGACTTTCCTCAAGTTAGTGGGGTTTCATTGAAATTCCTTTACCTATTCTCATGCTTCCTTCACAGGGTTTCTTGGTTCGAATCGTGCTTCATATCGCTGTCCACGTCTCTCAATCGCTTTTGCCAATCGTTTCTGTCGAATTCTAATTTTCATCCACGTCCACGTCCATCTTTTACTTGCCATGTATCGCCTATAACAAAAAGTCATTCTTACAGCTTAGTAACCAAAATGCGGCTGAAAATCCAGTTATGTTCGAATAAGTTCTAACCAATACACGCCCGTTCACCAGGTAAGGACCTTGACGACAACTGACTCTTGAGTATGCTCGACGGCTCTTTCCCTGGAAGGAGTCGAATGGCGGTTGCATATCTTTTACCCAGGTGAAGTTCAGTAATCCTGCTAAACGGTTCAATCTAACCGGATCTACTGTGCAGGCATGCTTCCAAGAAGCCCTGTTTGATATGTCAAAACGCACTCATGACTTTGCAATTAGTGATGTAAGGAACGGCGATCACCTTCAAGTTCAAGACTAGCGCACCATGAGAAGATCCGATAAGACTTTACGACAAGCGCTCGGATAAAGTGGGCAAGCGCCTAATTATGGACTCGTGAGATACCTGTCTGGGAACCGGGTTTCACCCAATACATGAGATCTAAACATGCCTTAAACGGCCATCGGTGTTTGATAGAGAGCGAGGCCATGAGGCCATTTGTTTTCGGATGATCGATGACCGCTGACCAGACTTGACGTCCTTCTAGAACTGCGTTAGATTCAAGTTGTATTTGGGCCCCATTTCATGTTCATGTGTTAGTTTTCAGTAAACTGGCTGTTTCCCCATGTCATTATAATAAACTCCTTCTCCTCGTGTCCCGCGTGGCAAGCCTGCCGCTGCCTGACAAGAAGTCCGCAGTATTTCTTTTCGTCTATAGTGCTTTGAATTTCACAACGGCGGTGATGCCGGGTTGAAAAATTCCCTTGCTGTGAGTTTACGTTGGAAATCTCCTACCGAACGCATTGCTGCATATCACTGATTGTCCTTTTTATAGCATTTATTAGCTAAATAGTCATCCTTCAATATATAATGGTTCCCACTGAACCGTCAAATCCAGCATTTGGTACGTCTCGAAACCAGACGACATTATATTAAGGTTATTTTTTGTCTCTCAGTGGCCGAATTCGTCTTTAACAAATTCTTCGACAGCCTTTTCTAGTAAAAGATGGCCGGATTTTATGGTACAAACGGAACGCCTGGAAATAATGGACGGGGCTGGGGCTTTTGGCGTCAAGGAGGACAAGGAGGACAGGGAGGACAGGGAGGCGGTCCTGGTCAACCAGGTCAGCCTGGAGCACCAGGAGCTACCGGTGGGGGCAGTTGGGGGTGGGGAGGCCGGGGAGGCAAAGGAGGCAGCGCTGGCCAACCCGGTCAGCCTGGAGCTCCTGGAGGTACAGGTGGGGGAGGCTGGGGCTGGGGAGGTTGGGGAGGACGTGGTGGTGGTGGAGGAGGTGGAGGATGGAATGGTGGTGACGGAGGACACGGTGGTGGCAGCAGCCATCGCGGAGGACATGTCGGCAGAAGGGGACACAGTAACCGAGGGAATTATGGGGGAGGACATGGAAGTGGCGGTCACGGGGGAGGAGGTAGATGGGTCGGTTCCCAAAACCCTCGTGCCCCGCACGCTCGTGCCCCGGCTGGAGGTGGTATGTTCTGAATTGATACTTGGCTTCACGCCCAATTTTTATCTTATGTTCTCGTCGGATTTTTGTAGGTAGTTGCCTCTCATGATTCTTCATATTTTTCCTTCTTCACAAACTCATGCACACTGGTCTCATTAGTAACTAGTAACTTGCCACGGTGTTCCTTGCCATTTTCCCTTTCGTCCAATATGCCTTAAAAGCCGTTATGAAGACCCCAGCTGTAGAATATTACCTTCAACAGAAACTCGTTGTTACGCATGCGGAAACCTCATGGACAATCGATTTGGCCAAAGTCCTCTGAAGATGTGCCGCCTTGCCTTGCCTTCTTCTTAGCATTCCTCGTGAGCTATTACAGTTCTGCCTCATTGACACCACCACAAATCCTTCCAAGCTAGAGCGGCACAGATTCATTTTGCAAATACCAAACAGGTACAGTGCGGAAAGGAACAGTTTTCCCGTCCCCCAGATTGCTCAATGCGGGTTGAATGGGAAATGACAAGCACGGATGAAACTCAGAGGCGGTCTGGATGGGCTTGAAAGATTAAACAGAGCCGAATTTGGCCAGGGTCGATTCATGCTAAAAAGGATGAGGTTAACCAAGTCCTGGCAGTTCGTGTTTCCGACAAACGAGGGCGTACGAGAAACCACTCTCCTGGTAAGAAGCTACAAGTAGTTTGATTCGAATTAAGCACCGATTTAATCCCGTCAGCTCGCGAAACCCAGTCAGCTCAATTGGTTAGTCGAAATATTACCATTATGTATCTGGAGCTGCAAATAATTATATCCTAGCTACTTCCATCGGGTTCCTTCGTCAAAATGGAGCAACTTGCCAGAGTCTCGCCATTTGTTTCCAAATTGCGGGAGACGGTGGCAGGTGATGTTGTTGCTAGACACTAGAAAGCAGCGCCACTACATGCTCGCCGCACTGTCGAAGTTCAAGCTTGTCAAAAGAAAAGTTTTAGCCACGCATGACACGCGATCACGAGAAATTGGGGGCGGCGTGTTATGCTGTACCTGTGAGCCAGAGAGTTGATAGCGTGACCCTCTCGTCCCGCTTTAGTCGCGACATATTTGCAGATCACCTTGGTTGAAATACACAGATGAGCGGGTAGTTAAAATTATTCTATTCAAATACGCTTCCACAGGGCCGAAGCAGCAATCTGGTATCAAGAAACCAGTAAGCTTGACGTTTAGCGCCTAACAGGCGCTTAACCAACTTGTCCGGTACCCACGAGAAAGTCGGACTCAAATCGCTGCCATCTATAAGGTATACAGTTAAGCTACTATCTCATAACAATTGGAGTTTGCTCACGCGCTCCCCTCTTGGCTAGGAGAGACTATGCCATTGCAGGACTCGTGCGGTCAGCTCTTTAACTCGTACTCGTATTTTATTTGTGTCATATGGCAACACTAGATCTCTGTCAGCCCTGAACATTTTATACAGAACCCTAATTGCCGTCGTTTTGACTAAGAATTAATCAGCTATGTTGCCATTTTCAGTTACTATCGAATTGGCGATAGGGAATAAAAAGTGTATGATATTATTTGCCTTTTTTTTTCGCTCGTATCCCAATCTTCTTATGTTCGGCTTCGGTTTACCAGGAGCTCCAGGCCAATCTGGCAATCCAGGATGTGGAGGGAGAGGCGGCGGCGGAGGAGGTGGGGGTGGGGGTGGGTGGAGCGTATTCAATGGCAATAATGGTGCCAACGGCGCCAATGGTGCTCCATGTGGCTGCCGTCCGAACCCCGGAAATCAAGGAAATCCAGGAAGCTTTTTTGGAGGTGGAGGCGGTGGAGGCGGCGGGGGCGGCGGGGGCGGAAAAGAAAGCGATGGTGACTGCGTGATTTGCTAGACGCTCATATCTGAAGGGACGATTGACTTCCGACACGGTGTGAGTGTCCTCGTTTTTTTTATACTATACTGACAATCTGATTATTGACCCTAGTTAGACTATGGACATGGATTGCCAACGTAGTCTACTGGGCTGAAATCCAAGTCGATCATCGAACTGGGGAGTGTCACGCAAGTGGACGCAAGCTAAAATGATTATTTGTTTCTCATTGAATGTTAAAAACGAGCCTTGATGATTGTTTGCGACGAAACTTATTGCCATACTTAACGCGACTGATACCAAGAACTTATTATGGTGACTGGCTCTTACCTGACATACACTTATACTTTCCCCACACCGTGATTTGAACCTAAACACTTTGTTATTAGACAATCTTCGTGGTGAGCGATTGGTTAACTTAGACAACTTTGGAGAAATGTGAATCATAGTATGTATGGTTAACGACTTGCATTTTTAACTTGCATTTGGAACCTTCGATCTCATAGAAGTCCTTCGAATTGCAAAAAATTATTACACACGAAAAGTCAAGCAACCCAACAAAACATTCCAAACTTCTCTCTATGCTAATGGTCAAAATAACTCAACCAACAGAAGAAGACTGACCCACCAAGTTGATCCATTCACACCGCTTGTAATAGATGTATGACACCACGGTGATAGTGATAGTCCTTATAATATAGTGAGCAGATGCAGGAATAATATCGGCGGTTGGGGACTTACAATCCTACTGACGGCATCCACCACCACCACCACCACCACCACCACCACCTCCGCCGCCGCCACCTCCTCCTCCGCCTCCTCCACCCCCACCTCCACCTCCGCCGCCGCCTCCACCGCCTCCTCCTCCACCCCCACCGTAGTATCCACCTCCACCTCCACCGCCGCCACCACCACCATAACCACCACCGCCACCGCCGCCGCCTCCACCACCGTATCGGTTATAACGAGACATTGATACTATCTGTTGAGGAATATTCAACTATAGGTGCACTGAAAGCAGTGATGACTTTCAAGCCTATTATATATCTAAGTTTGAGATTGCAGATACGATAAATTGTTCGTAGAGGTCGAATTGATTAGTTTATTAGATCGGCGGAATTGTATCGGAACAAGACAAGGACGCACCTCATGGCTTTCGCCAGATATACACGCCGAATTGATTCGACGAACAAAGAAGGTGATGTCTGCAAAGTACAAACAAGCGTTCATGACGGATGTCAAGACTAAGATCGCGTTCTTTGGAATCATGTCCAGTTTGGTTTGGCTTGGACTGGGCAACTGGCGGGGTTTTTCCATCCCGGAGTTATAAGATAAATTGGGTGAACACTGACCACAATCTGATTTACACGTCGCGGCTGAGTATTCAGCCTGAAGGCTAACTTGCTTCACCACCACGCGCCACTGCCTCAATGCTTGTGAGTAACACGGCGTCATCGGTTTTGACAAAGTAGATAGTAGTACCTGACAGTGTCCAATGGCTAAAAGTACTTGAAGAATGACATCGTGGGAGTGCCTACTCAAAGGTCGCAAGGCTATGCTGGTATGTACCTTAGAGATTCACGCCGAACTTGAAGTGATGGTTCCAGTCCGTAGGGCCATTTTCCGTTCATTCGTCCTAGAACCCTCACGCATCAGCAAAAGGGGCATGTCACGGTATTGCAATACCGTTACCGTGTATTGCGTACCCTTCATTTTCCCACAATTTTGGGTCCACCTTGCAACGGTCCGGTCAAGGCGCCGATATCTTTGGGACATCCTTGGATGCTCGCGGAATTATTCGCCACTCATTTAATGGCCGACGAGGATTTGTATACGATGTATCATCCACATAACTCTTGGCCAGCGAATACAATGGGTCCACACCAGAGGTTCTATTAGTTTAACCTTATTCAACCATGGAGCAAAAATAAATACCTGGAGGAGATCTTCGAAATCCCTGGCTGCGAGCTTTTTCATAGCCGATGCGTTGTTAGAAAAACGACGGATGGTGTTCCTTCCAAAAGTTGAGACACGCCCGTATCTGGATCGAGCAGGTAAATAAAATCCATAGTACGTGACGACGACAGTTAGACATACCGCCAATTCGATGTCTGAATACAGTTGTCGCCAGCAGCATAGAAAATGCTCATAAGATGAGTAAAAACTGCCTTCCAAACACCTAGTTCGAATTCATGCAGAAGGTCTGGCACGAACATCGAGAGTTGTGTTTGATGCGCTCACAGTGCAGGGGTATTTGGACGGTCGACGTTGTCCAGCCATTTTTTTTCGCGAATGGGGATTTCTGTTCCTCAGTATCAAGCCGTCGAAGCTCTCGAGTAACACTGAAGCCCTTTAGATGTTCGCGATCGAAGTCACCAGCCAGAAGGACCTCCTTAACGAGTCGGTCAAGCTCAGAAACCGATTTAACATCTGCGCCAGAGTATTACCAGTTCATGAGGCGAAAGACCATAGATTTTAGAAAAGGTGCAAAAAGTCCGCCTTGTCCCTCAAACGAACGGGAGATACCGAACGCTTTCCACTATTGACCTTGCTCCCGAGTCTGCGCCGTCGCTAGGCCAGGAGAATCGCAGAAGTTGTCCAGGTCTTCGTTTTCGTCAGTCTCCTTCGTTGGAAAGGATCGTGATAGGTAGTCACGATAGAGACCCAAATTTGTTGAGAACCGTTTTAAACATCATGATTCCGGTGCAGGAGGCGGGGCAGGAGGTTCCGGAGTGTGATTTCGGGGTTTGGTAGCTGGCTGTGGCGGTTGGCGTTGGCGAGGTGGGACGTGAGGAAGACGAGTCGTTGAATTTGGCAAGAAATCAGCGAATTTCCGTGGAAACTTGCGTATGCGCCCGCAGGAAGTCGGCGGAGGAACAAATTCGGGGGCAGAAGTCTCACAGATTGGAGAGACAGGCTGACCTGGGGCAGAACCTGTTTCAGCGGGAATGGGATTGATGTCCATCAAATCGTTTTCATTTTCCTGCTGTCGTCTTACATAGTTGGATATTATTGATCTAAAGTCACTGACTTACCCTAGCCAAACATAAGGCCGGCTTGCCTCTGGTTTTTCGTGGCTTTGAATGAATTTCGGTGTTTGGATATTACCTTGAAGATTCTTGCATTCGTGGCCACAATGCTTTGCATAAGATCATAATGATAAGAAGAACAAGAGGTCAACTCATTTCATGGGTCGTTTTTGTTGTTGAGAACGATGAGCGTAGGTTGCAAGTTGAGAGAATGTCGTTGTCCACTGAGACGCGACGCAGTGAAAACACAAATCACATGATCGCGATAACCGCGATCCCTGAAAATTCCTGAGATGAGACTTAGACAAACTTCAAGCTTCAAGTTGATCCCCATGAATTCGAAACCTTTAGCTCCTACAATCATGTTAATATACAAGAGAAGTCGAACAATTTAACAAACATTCCAAATTTCTTCGACTCTATGCTACTGGTCAAATTAATTCAACCCAAAATAAGAGGACAGACTCACCAAGCTGATTCATGTACGCGTCTTATAACAGGTCTACGACAGCAGAATAACACTCCCTGAAATAATATGAGAAGATATAAGAATAAGGTCGATGGGAACTTACGGTCCTAGCAATGTCGGCCGCCCCCACCTCCGCCCCCACCTCCACCGTGACCGCCTCCACCACCGCCTCCTCCTCCTCCTCCTCCTCCTCCTCCTCCTCCTCCTCCTCCTCCTCCTCCGCCGCCGCCGCCTCCTCCACCGCCACCAGAGTATCCTCCTCCTCCTCCTCCACCGCCACCGGAGTGTCCTCCTCCTCCTCCTCCTCCTCCGCCACCGTAGTGTCCTCCTCCTCCTCCTCCACCACCACCGGAGTATCCTCCTCCTCCTCCTCCACCGCCACCCCCGCCGCCACCACCCCCGCCGCCGCCACCTCCGCCACCATGTTGATTATAATGAGACATTGATAATAGTGTTCTGTTGAGAGCTATTCAACTGTTGGGTACACTGGAAGCTTGATAAACTGGTGACTCTCATGGTCTATTTTATAGCTAAGTTTGAAACGAAGGAGATTTCTAGAGACCTGTAGATACGTAAATCGTTTGTAGAGGTCAGATTGATTGGTTTGTTAGATCGGCGTTATTGAATCGGAACAAGACACGACCCACCCTCATGACTTCCGCTCAATTTACACGCCGAGTTGCTTCGACGAACAAAGAAAGGCGATGGCTGCTAAGCACAAACAAACGTTCATGACGGATGTCAATAGTAAGATGTCGTTCTGTGGAAGAATGTCCAGTTTGGCTGGATTAGGCAACCGGGGTTTTCCCATTCCGGAGTTATAATAATAACGCGCCCATGTTTATACAAACAACTGCTTTGGGAGTCTGAACGCGCCACCAGCTAAGACATGAATAGCACCACCATATCGATGCGAGGGCTGGTGTGCTCTAACCCTTTTGCCCCAAACTAGTCATTATGGGAGTGTGTTCTCCGACAGATTGCCCGGAGAGGAGTTGGGCCGCTTGTTTGTATAAATAATGGCACATTGTGGGGAATTTTCGAAAGTGGCTAGGGTCTTGCAGTTAGCCGGAATGCTGCCATAACATGATTTACACATCGCGGCTAAGTATTCAGCTTGAAAACTAAGTCCATATCACCACCACACACCACTGCATCAATACTTGGTTAGTAACAGCCATCGGTTGGACAAAGCAAATACTAGTACCTGGCATTGTCCAGTGGCTTGAAGAGTGACATCGTGGAAGCGCATACTCAAAGGTCGCAAGGCTATGCTAGATTGTACCTACGGAAACAAATGACAGAGGCAAAAATTCCCCGATTTATTTTCAGCTTTTTTGCATCCTTCTCAAATATTCGTGTGTGGAACCTCAGGTTGAAGCAACAAATTCACATGTCCCTCGCCATTAGTCGATAAGATATAATGACCTGTCGTCATTTTTTTTTACCTTTGCTGCCACGAACTGCCAGCGTTTTCCTACCAGAAAGTCCGAGAGAGTTATTCCCTTGTCTTCTGCTTCGATGTCATAGTCGGCGCTGAAACGGTGATTCAGATTATGGATTTTTGCTAATTATATGTTGAATTGGGAGACAGCTCCCAAGTCCAAATGCCGACTTGAATGCACAGAGATTCACGCCGAACTGATGGTTCCAGCCTGTAGGGCTGTTTTCCGTTCAATCATCCTAGAACCCTCACCGTGGAGTCCATAAATACAACTGCCATTAGGAACAACTGTGAACACGCCTTACACGGGCTAATTTGTCTTCCGACTCTGACAACCGGAGAGTGAAGCAAATGAATAGACGTGAGTCCTAACAGACGACTGAACCTAAGTGGACAGCTTACAAGCGCCTAAAATTACTAGTATCTCGATTTGGGTTTGAGCTTATCGATCTTATTTCCTGGACAGATCATTAAATTGCGGGGCCTTCCCCAACGGGAGTCAAAATAATTCATGCGCCCTCACACAACCCACTCGCCGATTGGGAGTCCTCCGTCCCGAAGTGTGCTCATCCAGCTACCCTAACGTTCCCACAACAAGATAAGCGCCCGTAACGGCCGACCGGCCTGCCTTCAACTTCTGAGGTTCAACCTCATGAGCTATGGCCTGAAGTCAACCATTTATTCCCCGAGTCATATTAGTATTACGCAAACTCAAATGGCTTTCCGTTGACGTCCAGTAGAACGTTCCTTGTTTGTATGACAAGTTGCATGAATCACAGCAAGTCCCGGCCTGCTGCTGGCAACGTGGCAAGGTCGTGGCCAGTCAGCCAGATCCACCCTTCCTCACCCGTAAATCACCCTGGTAGCGAACCTGTGCAAACCAGAGCGGTATTATTGAGCATATACTCAGGAATAATGGACCGGTATTGATGGAAGTCCAATTTCCAAGGGAGTTTTGCTTTGGTTTTGCTTGACCCAGGGAGTGAAGTGAATCTACTAGTACAATACTCCTGCCAATGAGAGGCAGTAGAATCAGGACTAGAAATGTCTTAAGTACCTCATGCCTACCGGTTTGAACCCTGAGGCGTGCAGACGCGTTGAGAATTTGTTACGAAAGCTATTCGCCGTTCGCATTTTAGGAGGAGTTTGGTCGTGTTTGTGTTCTCACGTGAAGGTGCAGCGCTTCTGCCTCGTTCAAGTTGATGGCGCAGCTGTCCCCGAAAATTACATGTCATTTCGTTTCACACCTGCATGCCCATGATGGACTTGTGGTGACCTTGAAGTTCGTTCATTTCGACGCCTTATTAACATTCAGTACAGAGGCTCTGCTTAAGCCAACAATATGGCTCCTCAAACGAACAAACTCCCGGAATCTTCAACCACCAGTGCCCAACGACCTCAGGGATCATTTTCTGTCAAGTTTATTGTGAAAGCGGCGCTTGTTCTCTTCATTGCATACGCAGCTGGATATTATAACGTTGTTCATCTCAACCTTTCTTTACCACGGTGGATTACAAGTCGAAATAAACATGTCATTTGTCGCCCGCCACTACCGCCTCTAAAGACGCAGGCGCTCGACCTAAACGACTACCACATTCGACGTGCTTCATATAAACTTGACGCGTCACTAAGAGAGCTTGCCTCTTTGGATGACCTTAACAGCGTCACTGTCGCTGTAGTCACACCGGATGGACCGGTATTCACCAAAGGCTATGGTGTCAGACGCGCAAATGAAACCGGTGCTCGACGAGGCCAGGTCGATGAGAACACCATCTATCGTCTCGCTTCTGTCTCCAAGATGTTCACCGCGCTGGAGCTGTGGATTTTGAAAGAGAGAGGTGCTTTGGAATGGTATGTTACACCCTGTACGAGCTTCGTCATTCTAACATCCTTTATTCTTCGCAAGGGACGACGACATCACGAAGTACTTGCCTGAGTTCCGTTATTTCCCTGGAGGCTGGGCGGAACACCAAAATTCACATCTTGAATACCCCAATCGTCCTTCCGAACCGATAACACTTCGGCAAATAGCGTCTCATATGTCGGGTATACCACGAGATTTTCCTCCCGCATTGCTTTGGGATTGGCCAAATAGCATGAAGGGATCCGGTCTACCACATTACAACGGACGGCCAACCCCTTCAGAGAATGAAATTTTCCAAGCAATTCAGTCATTTCCTCTCGCTAATGATCCATATTCTCCACCTCTGTACTCGAACACTGGCTATGCGCTTCTTGGGATGGCAGCTCTTGCCGCCCACCGAGCACAAGGAGGTCAGGCGTCGACTTTCTCGGACCTCATTCAACAAGATATCTTTAAGCCACTTGGTCTGAATGGAAGCTCGTTCCTCGTTACAAACGAGAACAGAGCCCAGGTGGCTGTTTCATTCTATGACAGTGATGAAATAGTGAATCACTTTACTTCGCTTTCCCTTGTTAACTTTTCTCATCATTCATCGCAGGACGTAGACCTCGGCACCATGAACCCCTCTTACGGACAACTGTCCTCGGTAGCAGACCTGACGAAAGTTATGCAAATGTTTTTGGATTCGTCAAATCCAGAGAGCCTTATCTCTCCGTATAGTCTAAGGGAGTGGTTAAGGCCTACGCATGCGTGGATGGATGACATGACGGAGGCAGGGTTGTTGTGGGAGATCCTCAAGATACCCGACTCATATGACCGACGACAACGTGTCTATCAAAAAAGTATGTAATTTTTCCTTTTATTATGCTCGGGGATGACATTATGTGTTTTACAGTGGGCGAATTCATGGGACAAAACTCTGGTTTCGCGTTCAACCCCACATCCTCATTTGGGATCGTCGTTCTCATGACAGGCGTGTACGGCGACACAGAAAAAGTCATAACAAATGCCTTCCAATATTTCCAGCCCGCCTTTGACGCCATCCACGAAAGGGGTACCAAGAAACTGTACGCCGGCACTTGGAAATCGGAAGAGTCGAACAGCACGGCTGTCATCAGCGTCACAGACGGTTCTCTGTGGATGGACAAGTTCACCTTGCAAGGGAGCGACATACTCGCCGTTCTGCGTGATGATTACCCGGAAAAGGTTGCTCTCACATTTACAGGAAGAGATGAAGAATTTCGGTGAGTTGACCTGGCGATTCATTGGATAATCGATTATCGATCTTCCGTCCATAGGCTCGCCAAGGGGTACAGACCGTACACTGGAAAAGCCCACTACGGGTGCATGCCTTTCTGGGTCATCAACGATCCAGGACATTCATCCCGTGGAGCTCCTGTTGATATTATCTATTTTGTTGACCACGAGGACGGAACGAGGACGCTCGAGGTACCCTCGTCTGGAATCTCTTTGAAACGCGTTCGCCCCTGTGGGCTTTGAGTTGGTCACCTGTTCGGTTGTTTGCTTTCGATTTGCTATCTCAATGCTTTATAATAGCACTGTGCTTTTGTATTCAATTTCTATAATCTATGAAGCTCATCTTCGTTGGAATTACTTTGAAGGTTAACAAGGATATTAAGTAGTTATAAACCTGCATCCTACGTCATCCTGAGTTTGCGACCGGGCGACCAGCGTCTATATGTTGTTTGAATCCCACGGGACCTCCAATCAGGCTGCCAACTTGCAGCGTCATCTTAGCGTCATTCTTCTGATCTACCAACTGGACCTTGGGGCGAGGCGCACCCTATATTAAGCTCGACTTTCAGCTTCATGAACTTCATGAACTCACTTGCGCGGGCTACCAGTACTGGACGTGGCCTTTATCTCTGGTTGACGAACATGCACACCGACACCCCCTTCAAAATCTTTCTGACATTCTGCCTAGCGTATCTCGCTGGCCACTATAACCTCTTTGCTCTCGTCGCACCTTGGCGATGGAAGAAAAAAAATGAAAAGAATGATGTTCCGGAAACGTTTCATCCAGAACTACCTCCCTTATTGACCCCACCATCAGCAGATGAACCTGCCATCCAGGAAGCCTCACGTAAACTCGATGTCCGGCTCCAAAAGCTACACGCAGGAGGATTAGTTCAAGGATTGAACGTGGTAGTAGTAACCGCCAATGGCCCCATCTTCTCGAAGGGATATGGTGCTGTAAACACCGATGAAAATGACCCAGAAAAACGCAAGGATGTGGACGAAAACACGATTTTTCGCATTTCTTCTCTCACCAAACTGTTCACTACTCTCAAGCTATGGATGCTGAAGGAGAAAGGCGCCATTTCTTGGTATGTCGCATTTTGTCTCCAAGATTCTTAATGCTAGAACATTATTGCCAGGGACGATGACATCAAAAAATATCTTCCCCAATTCTCTTACACTCCCGGAAGTTGGGAGCAGTATTTGAAACGAGATCCAATCAGGTTTGAATCTCCAACAGAACCAATTACTCTTCGACAGATCGCGGCGCACATCGCTGGCATTCCTCGGGACTTTCCTCCACCGCAGATTCCAGAATTTCCTGAGAATATGGACGGCGCTGGACTTCCTCATTACCACACCAAATCCATTCCAACAGAAGACGAAATTTTAGATGCTATCAAGACATTCCCGCTCTCTAATATACCTTACTATCAGCCTCTGTACTCAAACACTGGATATGCTCTCCTTGGGATGGCTTGCATGGTTGCCAACTCCGCTCATGAGGGCGCCTCTTCGCCCAAGTCATTTCCGGAGCTCATTCGTCGAGATATTTTTGAACCTCTAGGAATGAATTCTAGCTCGTTTCGTCTTGCGGATCAAGATAAGCCTCGGGTTGCAGTAGCTTGTACCGACAATGATGATCTCGTCAGTTACATATCTCCTCTGGTTTTATCACGGAATTCTCATCCTTTTTTTGCTAGGACGTGGATTTAAAGGCGATGAATCCCTCCTACGGTGTGCTTACTAGTGCTGCCGACCTCGTAAAATTGATGAAGACCTTTCTGGACCCGACTCGTCACGATTGCCTCATCTCTCCATACATTCTCAGGCAATGGTTGAGACCGGTGCACGCATGGATCGACGACCTGACTGAAGTCGGTCTTCTCTGGGAGATACTTAAAATACCTGCCGCATTTGGTCGACGTCAGCGAATATATCAAAAATGTGCGCCTCTTCATCATCATCTTAGCCACCGACTAACGGGAAATGATCCAGTGGGCGAATTTAATGGCCACTATTCTGCCTTTGCGTTCAACCCAACGTCTTCGTTCGGAGTCATCGTTCTCATGACAGGATCGTATAGAGACACGGAAAGCATCGTCATCGAAGCCTTCAAACATTTTCAGCCGGTGTTCGAAGACTTCCAAACCCAAGCTGCAATAAATACATATTCCGGAACGTGGAGATCAGAAGATGGTAAGAGCGAGGCAGTGATTAGTGTCGTTGAAGGCTCCATGTGGCTCGATGAATATTCGTTGAATGGCAACGACCTTCTCGCAATTCTCCGCGACGATAAACCAGAGAAGATAGCTCTCGCTCCAACAGGGAGGGAACGAGAATTTAGGTGAGCACCTGTCCGATTATTATATCACAACAGAAGGAATACTGAAAACTCTACTCGTAAGACTTGCGAAGGGATATCGGCCTGTGACTGGTTGGAGACATTATGGATGCATGTCGTACTGGGTTATTGGCAGTCCTGGGCATGCTCGTGGTGCACCCGTTGACTTGATTTATTTCGCACAACATCCTGGTGGAATGACACTTGAGATCCCATCTGTAGAAACCTCATTAAAACGTGTATAGGCCTCTAACACTCTGGGCTAATTATTTAGCGTGAGTAGTGGCTTGATCGTTCCATCGTTTCCGCAGTCAATCGTAATCCTATTTCGCTAGTGTTATCAAACCGGATAAACATCGAATTGAGGTAGATTACATAACGAGTTATGAAGGAGTCAACATAACGAAAAAGAAAAAGAGACAAATACTCGTAGTCCTAGTAGGCGACGCTTCAAACTGATCCCAATTTCTACGAAGTCGCGGGGTTGTGAGATAGGTCTAGCTACACAAAAAATTGTTCGAGTGATTTGATTCCCACGACCTTTAGGTCTTGGGTTTTACACGGTACTTAGTTGGATATGATTTTTGGTGGTCTGGCAGCACCTGATCCCATCGTGACCTTTTCTTAGACCGTCTTTGACCAAATCTTTCTCTTTTCCCTTCACTACTATTTTGAGCATCATTTTAATCTCTTTTCTCCCTAATCTGAAGTGGACTTGCCCGCTTTTTATTTCTTTCATCAAGCAGTTTTCCGCATCAAAAACTTGTCAAAAACTGTTGGTCTGTATTGGTTTTGCCGTATTTATCTCCATGTTCCCGGCAGGCCTTTTTGTGAGTTTGTGTGGTGTAGGTTATTCGTATTTCTCTTACTGCCTAACTCTATCGAAATATTCAGGTCGGATTTGTAGCATAAGCCTCGAACTTCTTCCAACAAATTTTGAGATCAACAAGCCACGAGGAGCCAACCGCAGGTTGGCGGAATCTGCATTTCAAGGTACTACTGAGCGTCACCTCCAGCGTAGGCTGTGGGGATGAGGGAGTGGGCATTGCCGGTCACCTGCCTTACAAGGCTTATGGGCTGAGGTACCGTTTGGGAGCGCCATTGAACAGTCTATGATTCAAAACTGAGCATGTGCCTTCGGGAAACAAAAGAAAAACAAATACTTGAGACTTTAAGTCATAACAATGTAGCCCGACGAGCGGAGGCTGCAGATGTTTGATGTGTAAAGGATCCCACAATTTGGATGACGGCACAGGCGGCCGAAGCAGCCAGGGATGCCTCCTCCTCCACCGCCGCCTCCTCCACCTCCACCTCCTCCACGGCCACCAGGATTTCCGGGACTTCCTTGATTAGGAGGGCAGCCACAGGGAGCACCATTGACGCCGTCTGCACCCTTTTCGCCGTCGTATCCATCCCGTCCTCCTCCTCCGCCACCACCGCCGCCTCCGCCCCTACCACCACAGCCTGGATTGCCTGGCCTTCCTGGTCTACCTGGTGACATGGTGTAAAGAGTAAATGTAGTGAGTGTGTTTAGAGATGAGTAATGAATTGAGCGCAAGTATCTACCACTTTTATAGTCTTCCCACTCGCTGAAGCCAAATATGGGAACAGCATTTCGTAGGCGCTTGTCATTCAAGGCTTTCCTTGCATGGTATAGAGCGGTGAAGGTGCTGTGCACAGTCGATTATCCAGTGAGAAGGACAGAATGAATGAAGAAACAGCCTTTACGCCCTCGGCACGAGGATGTACCGACTGAACATCTGTGCATGGCGAGTGCACCGCCGATTCACATGGGGTCGTCCCTTGATTACACTTGCCTATCTTTAGTTGACTGTACTAATTCAAGTGTCTGATGGTCAGAATAACTCGTGTCGGCTTGTTCAGTAGGCGATGTTCTCGGGATCTCCCATCGCCTCATTGCTCAAGCGGTGTAAGTGAGTCGTAAGGACGGGCAGTTCGTGGGGCATCAGTTAAAGTGAGGGTCATATGCCAGTGGCCACGGGACACTAATAAAGCGACACAGGATGTCGTCCAAATCGGGTGATCTACAACATATCAGTTGGCTTCTTCTTTTCGGCGGGCGTACTATGCCGATGGGAAGAGGCCAAACCTATAGGAGAGATGCTCCAGCGCCCCAGTAAACTGGTAGTGGAAGAAAACTTCTCATAATCAAGAGTAATTAGCAACCGAAATCTATCCTCCGACATCCGAGGATTAGATGTTTTCATAACGTCCTGATTTGGGAATAAGCGCCGGGTAGGCGCCGACCAGCCGTACTATATTGTTGTCATCAGTTCTGCCTGTCTTCTCCATGACATGCACCATAAAGCCATGGAAGATGCCTCGAGAGTCGAGGCATACACTTGACGGAAATTCAAGGCCGTCGTGCACGGTTGTACTGCTTTTAACGAAGGTCTCTCGATTTGTATATATCTGTGGCAAGTACTGGAACAACCATTTCCGCCGATCTGGAATAAATGACGGCTGGAAAGGACTGTCAGCCACGGACGCAGTCGTCCAAAACAACGGAGGGATGTAATGGCCAAATACGCTAATAAGGGGATTGTGCGACAAACTAAACCCAAGAGCGTATCATAGTCACATAAATTTAGATTTAGATTATTGTAACTAGTCGTGGTGCATTTGGTAAGCGGCCAAAATGAGATTCATTGAGAACCAATTGAGAACGAGTAACTTCAATTTAGTTCGATTCCGCATGGGAACAGAATTTTTGAGAACGCCGGTATGGCATACCAATAAATTTACAGTGTTCCGATTCCGCATCTGTTTGGCGCCGCAGGCGCGGTGCTTGTTTTTTAATCTGTGCTGTTTGCGGGATATTTTCGGGAGGACAACGACCAAAAGAAGCACTGTGATGACATAATATTTCCTAATATACTTAGGTGTGTGCCTGGCTGGTTGGTTCAGCGAAAGTTCATCTGCAGAAAATTAAAACCTTTATAGACCTCTAATCAACCCTCCTGGCTAAATATGGAATTAGTCAGTGTTGAGTAGTGACAAGTTAAACGTTCCATCTTTTCCGCAGCCATTGCCAGCCAACCGTCAATCCTATATTGCTAGTGTTATCAAACTGGATAAACAACGAATTCAGGTAGGTTACGCCCATAACGAAGAGGTAGTAATTATAAAGGAGTCAACATAACTAAAAGAAAAAGAGATAAGTACTCGTAGTTCTAGTAGGCGACGCTTCAAACTGATCCCAAATTCTACAAAGTCGCGGGGTGTGAGATAGGTCTATCTACACAAAAAACTGTCCAAGCGATTTGATGTGCTGAGGTACCGTTTGGGAGCGCCGTTGAACGATCTATTTAAAATGAGCACGCGCCTTTGGGGAACAAAAGAAAAACAATTACCTGACGACTTAGTTTACCCCGCGATAACCAAGTGGCTGGACTTGGCGGTTGTAGCAGCTGTTTGATATGTAGCTAATCCCACAATTGGGATCACCGCAGCCCAAGCAGCCACGGTTGCTTCCTCCTCCACCGCCGCCGCCTCCACCGCCTCCTCCTCCACGGCCACCAGGATTTCCGGGATTTCCTTGATTAGCAGGGTACCCACACGGAGCACCATTGGCGCCATTGGCACCGTTGTTGCCGTTGTATCCATTCCACCCTCCTCCTCCTCCACCGCCACCGCCTCCGCCCCTGCCACCACAACCTGGGTGCCCTGGGTGGCCTGGTCTGCCTGCTGACATGGTGTAAAGAGTAAATGTGTTGAGTGTGTTTAGAGATGAGTGATGCATTGAGGGTAAGTATCTACCACTTTTATAGTCTTCCAACTCGCTGAAACCAAATATGGGAACGGCATTTCGTAGGCGCTTGTCATTCAAGGCTTTCCTTGCATGGTACAGAGCGGTGAAGGTGCTGTGCACAGTTGATTATCTTGTGAGTAGGACAGAAAGAATGAAGAAACAGCCTTCACGACCTCGGCGAGAGGATGCACGGACTGAACATCTGTGCATGGCAGGTACATACACCGCCGTTTCAAATGGGATCTTCCCTTGATTACATTTGCCTATCTCTAGATTGACCACATTAATTTAAGTGTCTGATGGTCAGGATAACTCGTGTTCGCTTGTTCAGTAGGCGATGTTCTCGGGATCTCCCATCGCCTCATTGCTCAAGCGGTGTAAGTGAGTCGTAAGGACGGGCAGTTCGTGGCGGTATTAGTTTAAGCGAGGGTCATATGGCCACGGGGAACTAATAATCGGTACAGGATGTCGTCCAAATCGGGCGATCTACGACATATCAGTTGGCTTCTTCCCTTCGGCGTACTATGCCGATGGGAAGTGGCCAAATCTATAGGCGACATGCTCCAGCGCCCCAGTAAGCTGGTAGTGGAAGAAACCTTCTCGTAGTAACTAGCCCCGAAATCTATCCTCCGACATCCGAGGATTAAATGTTTTCATAACGTCCTGATTTGGAAATAAGCGCCGGGTAGGCGCTGACAAGCCGTACTATATTTGTGTTATCAGTTCTGCCTGTCTTCTCCATGACATGCACCATAAAGCCATGGAAGATGCCTCGAGGCATGCATTTGACGGAAATTCAAGGCCGTTGTGCACGGTTGTACTGCTTTTTGCGAAGGTCTCTCGATTTGTATATCTCTATGGCACGTACTGGAAATGCCATTTCCGCCAATCTGGAATAAATGAAGGCTGGAAAAGACTGTCAGCCACGGCCGCAGTTGTTCTAACAACAGAGGGTTTCGATTCGCGATGTCAAGAACACCACCAGCAGAAGAACAGATGTTTCCATTTTTCACCGTGCCACTGATCCAAGTACGCCCTTGAAATTCATTTGACAAAGTTTCAATGCCATGATCCCCGTGCCATACATAGCAGCTAGCGCATTCAAGGGTTCTTGCAGAAAGTGCTGCGATGAGATTTAGAATCAGCCCAAATTAGTAGTTAAGTAGTCATCTGATTTCTTTTTTAAAATTCGTTTCAAAGTGAAAATCGTATATTCCCATAAACAATATCCAGTCCATTATGCGTATCGCCCGTTTTCTGCAACGCCAGCCGCCAAAAAGACCATCAACTTCGAGTAGTACGAGTCATCGTTTGAAGAAGTTGGTTGGAGTCCTTTGTAAGCGCTATTAGTATCTGATCCCTGTGCAAACTGTCAGTATCCTCGAATTTAGCAACAAAATGAGCAACACACATAATGGACTCAGCCATATCGACCATGATGCCTAACGTCTCCCACCACCACCACCCCCTCCTCCACCACCGCCGCCGCCTCCACGGCCTCCTGGATTGCCCGGATTTCCGCGGCTAGGAGGACACCCGCATGGAGCGCCGTTGGCACCGTTGGCGCCGTTGTTGCCATTGCCCCCATTGCCGCCTCCGCCCCCACCGCCACCGCCTCCTCCACCCCTCCCTCCACAACCTGGCGTGCCTGCGCTACCCGGCTTGCCAGCTTTTCCGGACATGATGTAAAAATCAGAATATCACGGTGGGTGAATAGAAACCTTGCTGAGGGAGGACGCTGGGATGGGACTCCGTTTTTATATCCTGCTCCTTGTCCGATAAGCACAGCCTGGGACATCAACTGCAGGGGGTGTGTGCTAAACACAAATTGGGTTATGTCTTGTGCATTGAACACTTTAATCGAAAGAACGCCGCGATTCAGCCTCGGTAGGGTACACGGAGGTTTCCTTTTGGTAACGAGAACGATAAACCGGACAGGCCACACACACGTGAGTGGCGTAAAATCCAGCCAAAGAACGAGCCCCCGTTTTCTGGACACGATGAAACCAGGTTTGTATCACTCGAAGACGCGGTCAGAGAGGCAGCGCAAAACTCCATCACACATGAGAATAAATGAGTCAAGCTGAATAGTTGTTATAGGAGATCTGGTACAAACTGCCCGTATGACGCTAGGTTTGTGAAGAAAAAGACAGCTCGGCCGTGCGTGCAACACAAGAGCTCTCTGAACTCCAGAGATCAGCGGTCAAGATAAGTTTTCGTGACGCCAAATAATTCCGAACCAAAGGTTGGATCATCACGCCCCAACTACATTGCCGAGCCTTACAAGAAGCGAAATGGCCTTCAAATATGGGTAAGATCTCCCTGAGTTATAACCGTGAACAAATCGTTGTCAAAAGCCAGGTATGGTGCCCAGGAGCATGCCGGAAAGACCTTTTCATTCACAATCTGCAAGACGCCGTCCTGAGTGATTTCGCAATATTAATAGTACCAAAAGTGACGGCACTACCCCAAGAAGTCGAGTCCTGCCCAGTTTCACTACTTACGCCATAGCACACGCTACATTTCTTCTAGAACCCCGCAGTCGACAGAACGGTTTAGAGATAAAAAAAACTAGCTGAGATGTGTGCCGTCCAGGAGCTTTTTGAATTACATTTCGACAGGTGAAAGACACTGGATCCTGCTCGCCCTCGTATTAATACAGCAAGGTGATAAAGCAAAAACAAGAAACCAGAAAACCAAATTGTCACTGATTGGCAGACCGATGTTTGGCACTACCCCATGGTCCAAATAGTGACCTTCCCCGACGTCGTCTTGAACGACGAAAAATATGTCGTCCATTGGACCCCAAATCCCTCCTCACATTCTTAAACAGCTCAACACTGTAGGGAAAGACGACGACGACGACACCGACGGTCCCCAACCCAGCACTTCTACCGTCAGCGGCAGTACTGATCATATAGGCCCACAAATCCCAGCGCACCTCCTCAGCTCGAATTCACGGCCAAGTTCTAGCTCAGAGTCAACAGTGCAGGTCTTCGACGACGAAGACGAAGACAATGGCCTACAACCAGGTTCAATAGGTCCAAGTATTGGTCCAACAATTCCCCCAGAAGTCAAGAAACAACTTGGTGCATCAGTTTCAAGACCTGTTGCTGGGCCTTCCATTTCTCCACCTTCGGCATCGACATCCAAGCGCACTTTAGGACCCTCATTACCAAACTATGCACCAACTTACGCTTCAAACACGTCCCTATATGACGACGACAGTGACGACGACGATATTGGTCCTAAACCTCTGCCTGCCGGCATGCAGCACCAGAAAACCGACGCGGTGCAGGAATTCTTGGAGAGGGAGGAGAAACGGCGCAAGCTGGCTGAGGTATGTATACCCTGTTTTTTTTGTCTGGTCAACATCCTTACTTCTGGCCCATTTTCTTCGTATCCAGGAAGCAGCCAAACCAAAAGCTCCTCAACGTGATGAATGGATGCTAGTTCCACCCACATCATCAGGGCTCCTCGGGAGTATGATTTTAATCTTAATCTCATCTTCAATGGTCTGACCACTGTCTTCCCTCACAGATCTCGACACCACAAAACTAAAAGCCCGCCAGTTCTCTCGCGGCACAAGTGCACCTTCCAACTCAAAGAACGACACGTCCCTGTGGACCGAAACGCCGGCCGAACGCCAGCAGCGTCTTGCAGATGAGGTCTTAGGCAAGAAGAGGCGTGTTACTGATGCGCCTGTCGACGAGGACGAGGACGCCAAAGCGAAGAAGCGCAGGAGGAAGCAAGAAGAAGAGGTAATCAGGAAAGGTGTGGACGAACACACGGTACGTTTTTTGTCTCTCTTTACCTGTTTTCGTTTTTGGAGGCTGATGTTCTTTTGATTCGCAGCGCAAGCAACGAGGTGCTGCTCTAGTCGACCAGCATGCTTCCGACGTCACAAAGCCGTCTGAGTCGGAGGTACCAGGCATCTGGGACCATTCACGGGACATGGGCCTCGGTGGCAGGCTGATGGACGACGAAAAGCGAAGCAAGATGCTCAAGGAAGCTAAAGGCCTTGGTGATCGTTTTGGAAGTGGCAAGAGTGGAGGCTTTCTATGAGATCAGTGTTTGGATGTACTTTTGTGTAGTATATTATCATCATGCTTCTGGGATTCTACCTCTACTAATATCTTCTGGGAATATAGTCTATAGAAGGTGTGTAGGGGTATTTTCAAAATTACATCAAGTTGTTGAAGCTCCAACGAGTCACAAAGGAGATTACATTTCGTCAAGGAGGCCGCAAATCTGGAGATCAACGATATCCTCCCCCAGCCGCCTTCTCTTCCCGGTCGAGGTAATCCCGCTGGAGAGCATCATATCCACGGAAAGTTGCCTGGCCACATAGTGTCTGTATGATATCAATCATTTCGTCGACGCGCTATCGATTTTGGGAGAGTCAGAACTTTGGCATTGTTACGGAGGAAGCCCAACTCACCGAGATGAGACTCGAAAGTGCGACAACGGCTGGATGAAAGAAGAGAAGAGAGATGAGCACATATTTTTCTAGCCAGACAAGAAAGGAGTTGCTTACCAGTGGAGTGTGCCGGCAATTGTTCATTCTAATCATGAAAGCCAGAAATTATCATCCAGTCAGAAGTCGCCTAGTCGTAACGTCAAGACAGACAGATACACACCAGCAACACATCAAGTGTCAGATCATCCAGCTCAATACCGATGCTCGACCCGTCCACATTTGCCGGTCCAGCAGCCATCACAATCTCTTCATCAACAGCCTCTGCACCGGGTTTCAAGCCCACTTCCGAAGCAGAATCTGTGTCTACGCCTTTGTCCTTGTCCGCGAGGGCTCCATGACGAGGGAGCATCGGATTTACCCACCATTTCCCATTCCTCGAGTGCACTTCGTGGTAGACGATGCGGTCTCTCAGTTTGGGCAGGTAGGCGGGGAGCGCGTGGCCATTCATGAGGGAGTTGGAGAGGATTGTGATCGTCGTGAACACGTCCGATAACTAGGAACGGAAATTAGGGCGCTCAGGAGTCACTATGAGGAGGACCAGACGAATAGAAACGCACAAAGTTTGGGTTCATGAAAGGAGTCTGGAAATGAACAGAGTTACAAACACGACTATAAACCAAGAGTTATTCACTTACTCGCACCAATGCACTACACCATTTGGTGTCCAACTTAGCAAAAGAAGTGGTCAGTAGCGCCAGAGAGCCCAGCACACGAGACCTTGAAGTGTCTCATGAGACAATGACGAAGTTGAATGGATGGGAACGCACTGTAACATGAACAATTCTTGATACTGGGCATGAGGCCACGTTCCCCTACAAACGTATCAAACAAGGAGTTCAAGGCGCAGAAGGCGAGGTAACTTACGAGAGCTGTGGTTCAAATTTGGCTGTGGTAAGCGAGGGAAAGATGAATCTCAACCTAGTCTAGTAAACATCAAAAAATGCTCATAAATATCCGAAGCCCTCAAACACGAAAAGGACTGCGACATCGGACTTACCGAAACAGCGATGACCCTCTTCGCAATTTTTCTAACCCTTCTTTCCTTCGGGGACATTTTCTGGTCATCTTTTCCGTCTTTCCCTACGAACTGAACCTTCTCGTAGATCCCATTCCTGGCACGTTCTTCCTCAGCAAGAAAAGCTTCAACTTCTCCACCGAAAATGTTGCCCTCTTCGCCGATGATGGCTGCCAGTGTTTTTCGTATGAGCACTCGCGAAGATCTTGGATGAGGGAAGAGCATGACAATAAACTAAACAAGAAAAATTCAAGTTGGCAATGATCACGAATACGCGAGGATTACTTACTGCAGCCGTGAATCCCATGATGACAAGCAAACTACCGACCAGCGAAACGGGTCAGAACATACTGTATATTGGATAAGTAAAAGGCGTACATTCTCTTCCACCCCAACGCGATACCAACGCCTGTGTGTGTGAGCACAATCTGGTTTGCATTAATCCAGCTGTATCCGGTAACTGTCAAGTTACGAACGACATTAGAAGATTTACACCTGCAAAAAAAATTCCTTACCGAAAACCACAGAGACGGACATCATGGTCCATAGCCCAACTTGGGCCGGTGGTCCAGAGATCCGCAGGAAGATACAAGGCGCTAAAATGAAAGTCTGCCGATGCTTCAGCAGGTGGACCCAGGTATGAGAACTGGAAAATGTGTACCGCTGCAACGACTACGCCATAAGGATTCCCGTGTCCCAGTCCTGCTCCGATATACCAGACAGCCATACCAACTGTTTTGAGTGACAACAATGAGTCCGGAATAAAACCAATGAAAGTGATGTTTGACATACCAAGTAGACCTAAGAGTGTTCCCGCCAGTCTGATAATAAACCCAGCAATCTATCCTCAGCAATCAGTGGTGCTGCTCATCATTGGAGTATCATTCATGGTTTTGCACCTGGTCGCCAGCATAAACACCCAGGCCAGTCTGACCAAATTCATGTCAATACTGACACAAGTCAAAGGTGTCTGATCTACCTGTGCCGTAATCAAAGCCCAAAGGCCCTTGTTATCATAGTAGAACCAAGCGGTCGTGTGACACACAGCCGGGACCCACAGCGCAACCGACACGATGCCCATACGAAGCGCGAAGATACCTTCAGGAGATTTGAAGAACCGCAATACTGCGGCCAATTTGAGGATGAACCTTCCGAAAGCTGTGGTCGGCGGAAAGGCGTCGGGATTGCGCTTCTCTGCAGAGTAGATAATTAAAACCCTTGCACATGGAAACAAGACCCGGAAGAAACAAACTTACTCGGTGGATCTGCAGACTGTTCTTTATCAAATCCATCAGCTCCTTCACTCTCGTCATCATCATCATCGTCTTCGTCCAACGTCGAAGACGAGCTACGGCGCGTGCTTGGCTCATCAAACGACATCGGGTTCTCTGCAGTACCCATTGACAATGGTCCCTCAGTGCCTTTGAATTCGCCATTGGTGATATTCTGTGTCGCTCTCGCGATCCGCCCAGGGAACCAGATTTTGGCTTTCGACCGTTGAGAATCAATTTCAATGATGGTTTTGAGAAGCTTGGCAATGGATTCGGCGAACGCGTCGAGGGTGTCAATGAATACAAAGCAAATGTACAACGACCTAGAATGAAGGACATTAGAATTACATTCAATGACAAAATTTGTAAGCAAGACGACATACGCACCTTGAAGTGAATAAATCACAATTCATCAACAACTTCCTGGTCTTCGGATCGAAGAACTTTTCAAATGGTTTGATCAATTTGACCCTTTCGACATTCTTGAATTCATCCAACGTGGCATCGAGCTTCCTTGACGCGTTCACCAATTTCGCGTGACGCTCTTCAGTCGTAGCTAGATTTGAGCGCGAAAATAGTGCAGCCCACCGATTGCTATTCGCATCCTGCAGCCAGTCAACCATAGCGAGGACCGCAGATTCCGACGAGCCACGTAAATCTGCTGAGGCAGCGGTTAGAATGGGGACCAATGAGTCCAGATCATGCCCATGTTGGATTTCCCGCTCCTTGATTTTCCGTTGGAGAGCCTGGTATCGATTGACAGACCGAGGAGTCTGGTCGCCGCGGTTCAACCTCTCCTCAACTTCCTTGACCTCTTTTTGATCTGCAACGTTTGTGTCATTCACGAATGTCTGGAAAGCTTGAAGGCCGCTGGAGAAGGTCAGATGTCATTGGAAGGTATCAATCTAGCAAACTCACGCAGCGCGAAACATGATAAACCTGAGCTGTGCGTTAATCTTTTTCAGGTCTGCAGGCCCAAGACGACCAGTGGAAGTATCCAAGTCGATCAATTTTATTTGCGAAGAAAGTGCCTCAGTATTGTTAACAATATTTGTTCGCAGTTCGTTACCCCGGGCTGTAATTTCAGCCCACGTTTCGTGGTCGGAAGGTGTGGTTGCAAGGACTTCAGACTGCAGACGTAGGAGGTCTAAAGTAGGCTAAGTAAATCACGCATTAGATTGGTGGAAATTCATGTGAGAGCGTCATACCGTCCAGAAGGTATCCAAAAGGGAGGTTCTGTAAAGAGCAAATTGACTGTTTATAATCATGGTTACAGTATGGAATCGGGATACTCACAGCCAAACGTGACTGAGGCTCTCAGGGAAGATCAACACCAAGCTGGCGATAGCTACGGCGATATAAAACGAGGTAGGAATGAGGAATAACTTTGCAAGAGTGTATTGAGCCTTTGGGAGCACTGTATGCTATTAGCTTTTATATCATGCGGAGAAGCAAGGCTCGACTCACAAGGCCCTGTAGTGCACATCTAACATCTAGTTAACCAACAACAATTAGATAAAGAAAACGACGGACCACATCCAGAACTATGGTACCGAAGATGCTCAATAGCATGAGATTGGGAAAATATGCTCTCAGAGCACCTAAGGCGAACGTTCCTATGAACAAAAAGGCACCATAGACTGCCGACGATCTAATGGCATAATTCCAGTGAATACCAAACTATGTGGAGGGAGATTCTTACCGTGGATCGAGAAATATTCCGTGGAAGGTTTGGACTTGGACTTGTAGAGCAGCTGGGATGTTCGGGCTTAAGCTGAAGGTTGAAGGGGGTCACAGGGTAATAAAAACAAAAAGAAGTAGATAAACTGACGACGATTGCAGCTTTTGCTGTTGTTGTGCTAGAAGCGACGCGCTTCTGACTGACAACGCAGAAGCCATAGCAGCGTTTCCCCAAGCCCAACCCAAAAGCATTCCTTCCGCATACTGAGGTTTGACCCAATCCACAGAAAATGAAGTTGCTCACCAATCAATAGCGTCGTTGAGGCGAGTAGAAACACTGAAAGAGCAAAGGTTGGAGGTAGCATGACCGACACGATGCTGGATAAAATACGATCAGCAGGAGAAGGTCATCCAGGAAGATATAACTTACACAACGAAGAACGCGGCCTGTCCCATCGTATTAGATGTTTTCTGGTCTACCATGAGCACCAAGGTCGCAGCAAGTGCGATACAACATCGCAACCACGTCTTTATCATGCGCCTCGACCGAAGAGCAGACTTTAGCCAACCCTGCTTCTCTGGAGTTCTTGGCGATTTCGTCGGTTCCACCTTCTCGTCTTCCGAAGACATTCCTAGCCAAAGTGCTTTGGAAAGCTACAGTAAACCCAGTCCTGGGAGCAGAGTTGAGGTGTCGAAACTGTAACAGGTTAAGCTTCAAGTTTGAGCTCGGCTTTTTAGTCGTGATGATGTCTGCTCCACGTGGTAAGCCACAAGGAGGAGGCACCGCCGCCTCCCGAGTTATATTTACATCGAAATTGATCGGGCTGGTCTGGGGGTCCGGGAAGCTTCCGGAGCAAGACAACCATAGGTGAGTAAGCGGAGGCCTTTCAAACTGACGCAAGGTAGTTTACTTAAATTAACTTGAACTGGGAAGCAGAGATTGAGCGATGAGCGGATAAAATTTAGAGCTGTATATCATAATCATGGTCATAGAAACTCGTCATGGAGTCCGTTATAGATGCAGATACGACATCAAATGCCGAATTCTGTATTCGAATACGCCTTAAGGTTTCCGAATCCAATTGCGTTACAACGTTGAACATCAGTCAGTACTCCATGTAACTTTGAATTTGAGGTTCAATTGGAATGCCACGATGTCCCACACAGGAGTGGTCTTCGGTGGCAGGACAAACATTGCCACCGTTATAATTGTTCAAGCCTATGAATGTAATTAGCTTCCTTAGTCAATGAAACGGTACAGGTAAGAGTCTGCTTGCGGATTTGTCGATCGCATTCGAAAGGAGAGGCCGATTAGAGGGCCCGGATGTGTCCCATTTCCATTGGCACCAAATCTGTGTGTCTCCTGATGAGAGAACATAGCTTCCTAGTCGAAAATTGAATGTGCGTTTTCGACTGCTGCCTCGAGATCGTTGCGTCAACAGTCCCTATAGAGAATCGTCCTTGGAGACCCCGACTCAGAGGTCGACCCAGAATAACCCGGCAGTGTTAGTAGAATGCTTCATGGAGCAACTAGCTCAGTTCCAGTAGCGAGCGTTAAACGTAATTTCCTTTGATTGATGATGACTGGTCGAGTGATATCCTTAGGGAGGGGTTCCTTTTCGACTTTAAGTGTGCGAGCCTGGCATAAATGACCAGTCGGGAGGTTGAAAGTCAGCGACTTGAAAAGCGATGACGGCCCTTCAAGCAAAAGGTTTGGGCCTGAGGTGGGTAATGCTCTAGATGGTAAAAAACAGAAGCGTTCCTATCTTTCCATAAATTGTATTGGTGAGAAGGCTTGGTCATGGAGAGCATCGTTAGAGACAAAATCGTCCACTTACTGGAAGCCATTTAGCAAGAGAACTACAGTCGCATTCTGAAGCGGAAACCGGTCTCCAAATGGTTCAAATTTGTCTTTGCCAAGTCCCCGTTTCCAGATAGTGTCGAAACCTTTCGAGAACGACGGCGCCTCGGGCCATATCATTACGAACACGCAAGCGAGGATTAAAATTTCGTTCGTGTCTGAGGCTCATCGAAGTACAGATGAGGAAAGTCTGTGAGTCAAGCCTCAGTCTCTGAGAATTGAGTTGTTTGTGTGGGGAGATGGAGCCAAATATTCAAGTCTCTCCGCCAACATTTCTTTTTCTTTCGGTCCTCCTTCTACAGAAAATATACAGTACTACTAGTGGAAGGTCTATATATCTATCGAAACTGTCTATTCTACATCTATTATTGTCAAGTTCTCCATTTTCTTCCTCATATCCCATCTCGCCAACAAAGGACGACCATCGTCGCTCCTCCCATACCGAAAACCGGCACCGCGACAACATACCACAGGAGCATGGCTGTGATCTGTCTCATACTTCTGGCAGACCAGAGAAGGCCCAGCGCGAACGCGAAATATCCTATGGCGTAGTTCCACTTCAGAAAGTTGAGGGCTGTGATACTTGGATGGATGTCCGCGCCGCTGGCAGGGGCTCCAGAAGGAACGAGAAAGCTAGTTATCGCTTCAAGGTCGTTCTGCAGCAGCGTTGGCCAAACAGCACGCATATGCATGAAGGTCGAGAGAAGAAAGGTCCCAATGTATACGACGCGGAGGGTGGTTCGGCCTTGTGCGTGTGCTTCTCTAGTTGCGCTATTTTTCCTTTCTCCTTCAACTAATGATGGGGTTTTTGTAGGTGCGTATCTGGCATAAAACGCGCGTAAAGCTGATACGTATACGGGGTACGCTTGCCACACGAATGTGGCATGGTGGTCGTTCGTTAGAACCATTGCGATGGATGGAGCCACTGCACCGAAAACCAAGCCGAATGCAAGAGCTTTTGCCTCTGTATAACCCACCACTGAGCTCAAAGTCTGAGCCGGGTCGCCTCTCCTTGACCCATTCCGTCGGGATATTATGAGTAACAGCCAGAATACAGGGAATGTCATACCAATCGTCGCCAACTGCGTCATCAGCAACCAAAATGTCGGATAGCTCAGCAGCCAGTGCTGTTTCTCTCGATACCTGTATGATTCGATCCATGTTACCAGGATACACGGCAGGCCCGTCCCAATGAGGTATGTTAGAAATTCGCTAGGAAGCGGCGTCGGGGCGTCCAACAGCAGTTGAAAATACGCGACAATATGGCATGGGCCGGGTTCGTTTGTGTCTATTGCGCGGATGTGCGTGTATTCACGAACATATGGCTCTGTTGCAGTCAGATTCAAGGACATTGGCGCCATTGGCGAAGACGGGGAGCAGAGCGCGTTGATAGTTTTGTCGAGCCCGCCTGCGAAGTGATCTGTGTACATGAATTTGCATCCTACAGCGAACAACGATGGGAAGATGGTAAACGGGATGACGAAGTCTTTTTATAGTGCACTAATTAGCATCATGCCTGACGACTGTCTGGAGACGCCAAAACGTACCCGTCATTGTATTTCGCGCCATCGTGCTACTGGTGTCGCCTGCGTTCAAAATTGCTGCTTTTTCGTACGGCTGGTCCTCGGTCTGATGGGGGTGGTGGGAGAGAAAGATGTGAATGGTTTCCTTCAGGCCAAGTTAATTTATATGGCGGCGGCCCTGGTAATCAGGGGGAGTGATGCGCCCTTGAGAGGAACTTCTGCTCGGGTGGGTGCGAGAGCTCTCCGACGTTTATTGTTCCCCGGTTATAATTGACATAATGTGGAATGGAACCAGAAGACTCGAAATGGGATCCGAGTCACCGCAGCGTCCTATAGCAGCATGACGTATAAACAGCACTTTACATTCTTCTAAATTACATGTCAAGACAGTTTTAGCTAAAATGGCACTGACATTACATGGTAAATGTACATCGACGATGATTACGCTTCAGAACCCATATTTGAAGTAGATCTGATTGGGCAAAGGGCTTGGAATTTGGGAGATCGCTATACGTGTGCATGCGAGAATTATGTACTCTCAAAGACTTTGGGGGCCAGGCATACACAGCTGGATCACATATATAATAATACGCTCAATAAATATTTACTCACAGACTACTCAGGATTTGTAAAATACTGGGAAAGCCTCATCCTCGCTACCGATCTGCATCCCATACCCTTTGCCGATGACTAGGTTGTCCACCTCACCAGCATCCGTCCTTCGAATCCTCGCAGCCATGTAGGGAAGATTGGGCGAGTCAATATTTGTCACCAGCCGCAGCGATTTGCACGCATGAGCCAATGTACGGCTCCCTTCGACGAACATTTCCCTCTCTTCCGGCTCGACTTCATCAAAATCCGGATTGAAAACTTCACAGTATACGCGCTGGAGCCGGTTGAAAGGCGCCAATTGTAAGGCAAGGCTTTCCTACATCAGGAAGATCAGAATAGTTTCGGAAAGAAAAACAGCATCTTACGAAGGACGATGGCCCGCTCAGATATCCCTGCATTCCCAGTTCTTCCAAATTTGGCGCACCCCGTACGATAGAGTGTATGAAGTTACTGAAGATATTCATCTTCGCCTTTTGGATCTTATTTTCTTTGAAATGTCCGTCGTCCGTTTCGTACCAGAGGGCCCCCTCTACCTTATTGTTCTTTCCGCTCGCAGAAGGCAGTTGTCCGATGTAAAGGCTTTTGAGGCTGGGTAAGCCGTTCGGCAGAACAGATCGCAGGAGATAAGGTACTTGGGCGTTAATGCTATGATAAATTGCGAGGCCCACGAGTCGATGAAGAATCGGCGCTAGAACACGGACGTCGTTATAGTCTGCCTGTAAAGGAAGTTCAGCATTTGACTAAGTATATTCAAGGCGTCGCAATACCTTTAGGTAACGGAGGCTGGGTAAGAATTCGTCGGTTATTTCGCTCGAGAACCAACAATTGCCCAGGCGGCTCCGGGTGAGTTCTAGATACTCTAATGTGGGGTGGCGGTTCCAAAATGCCATTGCCTCGGAAACGTTCATAATCACATATGAATTTAGAGTCAAGGACCTCAAGCAAGGGAAATTGGTCGAGAAAACCAGTGAAGCGTTGTACCAGTCAGCATTGTGAGTGAGGGAGAGGGTGTGAAGGGAAGGAGAGAGCGCGTTGATATTTTTGAGGACCTTTTCGAACCCTACGTCGCTCCCAGAGTGCATTGGAAGATCCAGTGTGAAGCTTGTTATGCCCTATTAAAAATCAGCATAGTTATGGCGTTCTGCAGACGCTACGGCATACCTCGATTTCGTATAAACCGGATTCATCCAGCCAGGGATCTTGTTTGGTGTCGCCTATATTCCTAAGGACGAGACCCTTCAATCTCGGACATTTTTCTCGTAAATTGGTCCAGAAATCGGCGCGTAATTGGCCAGATCCGTCGACCGGTTTAAATTCGTGGTCGTAATGCCACCCACTAAGCAGATGGAGGCCCAAAGTATGGATGTAAGGCAAAGAGCCAGCTTCAATGACTTTTTTCAAGCCAGTTACGACGTCAAAAGGGTTTTCTCCATTACGGGTCTCGATGGACAAGTTGCACATTATATGCATCTCTCTAACAGCCAATCCTAGCTCGGGAACCGCGAGTAATTTTTGGATAACCTTGAGGGCATCCTCCTCGGTTTTGAGAATTAGCCGTGAGTAGACAAGTGGTAAAGTAATCTCTGAGATGCGTTGATTGACAAGAGCTACGGAAAGAAGAGTCGAAGGTGTAGCGTACAGGGGAAGATGAGAAAGAATGATTGGGAAGAGCTCCGGTAGTAGGTCGTTCAGTGTCAAAGGCGAAGGCATAGTTCCACCTATTTGTTACGGAACTTGGTGGAAATAAGGCTTTTCAGAGACTTCAGAACCAGGGCTATATCCTTACAGTAGCTTCTCCAGTAACCATTGTATCAGCATAGCATTGTCCATGGATAGATCAAGGATGGATAGGTGTAACGAGGAAACAGTTGTGCTTGGCTGTTTGGCTGGTGATGTCAGCGACGAATAAACACCGGCATCCGTCGGCATGGACCCATAAGTACTCGAGGTTCCGGGGTCCGAGTTATGTGCTCGAGTACTTCCGGCTCACTGACAAACCATCTCAAAAGAACAGGAGTCGAAGGATAGGGCGGTAAAAAAGGCCACATAATGGCTAGATTCAAATGCTAACGGATCTCTCTACACCTTCTTTTGATTCAGACATACCCAACCTTGAAAGATCCTGGACTATGATCTGGAGATCTACGCGATATCTACGGACCGCGGTGAGAAGGCATGGGAGCCATCCATTGATTATCCACTGGTATCGAAGCAAACTGTGCTTTAATTTATTCACGGTGCTGTCTGGTAGACGGGTACCCATGATAAAAAATGCAGTTCAGTGATTCTGCCAGATTGCGTGGAGATGATGGCGCCAACCTTATTATGACCCATCGACCCACATATAAAAGTTGGAGGTTGGCGTTGAGCTCTTTAGCTGGTTCTCCCAAACTTTGACTACCTTGGTCTACAAAGCGCTGGTCGCTAATCCAATCCACTTCTAGTTCGACAAATAATCCATCCACTGCCATTATGAAGTTCTCTATTGTTAACGCCGCCGTTCTGTGCTTCGCCGCCCTCACCTTTGCGGCGCCTTTAATGGATTCCTCTGATGATCTTGATGCCCGAGTCTGTATCTTAACTATCTCCACAAGTTAGGATGTCTCCTAACTTTAATCTCCGTAGGGTTTAGGCTTCCATTCGTCTGGCCCAAATGTCAAACAAGCCGCCAAAAATTTCGTGAACGAAGCACACCACGGGGGGCAGCTCAGTACAGCTTCGTCTGGAGGGAGCTCAGCTAAGACCGTGAAGTCCAACAACGCATTCCATCTTGATCGCCAGCAACCCACCAATTCCCATGGCTCGCATAAAGTTGCAGTACAGCTCAACCACGGAAGCCCAAGCACGGTTGGTCAGGTCGCTATTCACAAAGGACACCAGCCTTCGAGTAGCAAGGTAAGATATATATTTGTATTCTACATTTAAGAAGGCGTTAATTTCTTGAAAATTGCAGGTCGCCCAAAAACTGAGGCATTCTATTCAAACCGGAAAGGAAACTCACATCAATCACCCCGGCAGCAAGAAGGCCGCCAACATTCAGAAGAACCAAGCAGCAAGCGCAGCCAAGTCACAGAGGCACAGCCAGGCAAGGAAATCTGGAGAGGCACGGGCCAAATCTGGAGTTTTCAAGAAAGGTAGAAAGTAACCGAACGAAGGCAAAAATCGATCTAGAACTTTTTGTACCTGTAGTGTATTTGAAGAATTTAATCAAGAATTGCGCTACGAGAAAGGCTTTCAGGCATCCGGATCTGTTACCGTATGTCTCTGATCATGAGCCGAGGCAAATGGAATATTTTACCAAAGCTCGAATTCTGAGAAGAAGCTTGAAACTAACTTCTTGGACTTGAGAACCAACGGCGAACGCCAGGGATCAGCTTTCAATGGTCGATGACCTTGATTAAGCAATACATTTAGACCTGACCTACAGCCACCTTGCCAATGCTGGCATACAATCAAAGTTCAAGTTATAGGGTTTCGGGCCAATAGAATATCGGAAGACATACATACTAGTCAAATATTAATTGATATCGTCCGTCTACAAGGGAAAAGCAATGTTTTCGTTCCCAATTTGCATCCCAAAGCCATGCCCGATAGTTATATCTTCCACTTCACCGTTGTCGCTCCTTCGGATTCTGGCAGTTAGAAAGGGCGGGTGTAAAGCCGAATTGTCGGTTACAGTATTCAGGTTTTTACATGTTCGCGCCAGGATTCGAGTGCCCTGGACAATGATATCCAGGTCTTTTTCTACATGGTCAGTTTTTGGCCCAATCAAGTAAATTCGCTGAAGGCGCCTCAATTCTCCCAACGAAGGCGCTACTAGGACCTAGAAAACAACGGCCCAGTCATGTCAGAGAATGAATGGAATAGACTAAATTCCGTACAAAGTGTGACAGGTGAGCGAAACAATTTGAATACCCTTGAATACTCAATTCCTCCAGATTTGGTGCGCCGCGAAAGATCGATTGCATATAACAGTTGTCAAAAATGGAAATTCTGGCCAGGTTAAGTAGGTTTTCGCCAAGCCGCTGATTTTCGGTTTCATACCAATGCGTGCTTTCCAACTGGTTTGGTTGAGAGATCGAAGAAGGCCGTTGAGTTATGAGAAGGCTTTTGAGCTTGGGTAAACCCTCTGGTAGGACAGCTCGGAGAAGATACGGAACTTGGGCATTATGACTCTTGAGTATCGCGAGGCTGACCAGGCGGTGAAGGATTGGAGCAATTGTAAACACGTCAAGAAAACTTGCCTGCCAGTGGAAAGCCATATGTTAATAATGACCGAGGATATATCAACAAACAATGACCTTGAGATGTCGAAGATTTGGTAAAAAGTTTGCTGAGAATTCACTGGTAAAGAAACGCGACCTTCGGCCTACGGTCGTGCATGAGATGAATTCCAGGCAAGGATGCTGACACCAGAATTTCATCGCCTCAGAGGTGTCGTTGATGGAGTAAGTCTCCAAGGTAAGTGATCGTAAACAAGGAAAATCAAAAGAAAAAATGTGGGAGGCGCGAAACCCCAGGGAGTTCGTTGAGATGTGTAATGTGCGAAGGGAGTGTGAGAGAGAAGAAAGGTTTTCGATGGCCTTAAGGTTGGGTTCAAAATTCAGAAACGCTAATGTGAGACTAAATAAGCCCTAATTTTGAGCATTTGTATTCAACTGTGGCACATTTCTCGGAGAGCGAAAATTCTAACCTTCATATCATGTAACCCGGATTCATCTAGCCAGCGATTTTTCTTGTTTTCGCCGATGTGTTTCATCGCGAGTCCTTCTAAACTTGGGCATTTCTTCTGCAGGTTCGCAAAAAATCCTGGTCGTAATTTGACATATTGGTGGGTTGATCTCTGGTTCTCGTCAAGATACCACCCATTAAGCAGGGTAACACCGAGGAACTTGATAGAAGGCAGCAAGCCTGCATTGACCACATCTTGGAGTCCCGTCAGCACGTTAACGGGATTGCCTGCAGTGCGTGATTGGGAAGACAGATCACACATGACGTGCAGTTCTCTGACAGACCGTGCTAGTGCGGGATCTGCAAAAAATCTCTCTATCATCTTCAGCGCATCGTTTTCGCACTTGAGAATCATATACCAAGGTACAAGAGGCAGAACGATTGCGGATATCTGCCGATTTACGAGCCCTAACGAAAGTAGGCTCTGAGGTGTGCAGTGAAGTGGAAAATGTGATGCCACAAGGGGGAAGAGTTCAGGTGGAAGGTTCCCTAATTCCGGTGGCTCCGCCATAGTCAATGTTAGAGAAGATCCAGCAGGTGACGCCGGTGCGCTTGAAGCGATCTTGAACGCAAATTTGCAAGCTTTGGGTTTTTTGAGTCAATCGTCAGCACATTCGGTCACAGGAAGGCAGGGACAGGTGTATCGTGAAGGGGAAGATGGTCCAAGTGGTAGTCCAATTAAGCAGACCTGGGCGTCGAAGGCTGGAAGTGCCCGGAAGCCGCGTCGAGTAGGTCGTTCGAATTCACGTCGAAGGCAAAGGCAAGATGACTTCGATGAGGTGGTCCAATGGTAAGCATGGCTCGAGATGCGTTTTGACACCGTTGATGGCATCTGATCATGATGCTTCTGATCTAATCTTGTGTAGCTCAACCCAAAGTCCACAATACAGTATAGCTCAGGCAAGAAATCCTGTTCGGACGGTCTAACCAAGTGTCTAACCACGATCTTTACACGACTGTAATATGTAAAGGACGTTTAGCATTCAAGCGAGAGAGACCTTGGTATTTTGCCATCATTTTCGCACGGTCGGTGTCGTCGCGTCGAGTCGCAGGTGGTCCGAAATCTTCCTTGACAATCTCCATCACCGTCAACAAACGTATACTTATAATTACTGGTTTCAAGGAAGCGCGAACTAATATTGAACCACAATATTAATGACCTCCGATGACGATCATAACAGGATCTGGAACACCCACCTTCCACCTCTTCAAGTTTCTGACAGTCGCAGCGATTCGGAAGAAGAACTCATTCGCTGTATCGACATCCTAGCCCGTGTCGTGGAAGTTCTTGATATTCCTGATGCCTCATTTGCAAGGTGCGGCCATCTTTCATGACATGCCCTGCGTCAATTGATTGCCGTTCATGAATTAAACAGCTATTCAACAGCCATCGACAACCTCACCGTCGAAAAGCTGACCCTCTCGCGCTCCTTGAATCGTCTCAAACAAGTAGAAGACGAGCTAAAGCACCATTTAGCTTCCTTGAAACATGAACGCGACTTGCTCGCCCAGTGCGCTCCAATTCCGTCAACTATGAAATTGATCTCCTGACCCAAGAGAACAGCTGGAATGAAGTGTTGACTCCCGGGTCTTCCAGTAGCCTTAATCCAGAAACTGCAACGACCATCGAGAGACGCAGAGAGGCCTTGGTTAAGAAAGCAAAAGAATGCCACCGCGAATTAGAAACTATGTTGGTGAGTTCTAGTTCTCTTGAATGGTTTTCACCAACCCACACTTACATTCCGAATTATTCTATCCGATAGGCCGAGGAACCGCTCGAAATCTCGGTTACCGTCAGTCAATTACTCGCACAGAAAGAGAAAAACCAGGCCAAGGAACGAGAGATCAAGGAGAAACGAACCAAGCTCAAGGCTTTCCAAGGTCTCCCACCTGTAAGCCAGTCTTGCAATATTTCCGATATTCGAATTTGATTCCTTTTCGCTATGAAAGAACCTAGAAATCGCCAGGCATGAACTGCGTGTTGCTCGACAAAGGCAGATGGAGCTCATCCAGCTCCGAGAGCGGTTGCTGGGAAAAATGGCAGACGGCGTTGCATAAATGGTTACTGATGCCCCTTCCCATGCCTGAGGTCTTTGGTGTTGGCCAACCCTACCGTCCAATTCGTCGACTGCGACGACAACTCTCCGTTAGACATGGCCATGGTGCTGTTATTCGTGCTTAATCTATACAAATGTCCAGAAGACGCAGATCCGGATGACCTGGTGGAAGATGAGGGGGAAAGGTTAACGACTCCTGGTAGTCCTACTCAGAAAACGAAGGCGCTGATGCAGATGAAGGAATGGCCATCTCGGGTTAGCATGAAGCATGAAGCACGAGCGCTAAGTTGGGTTGCAAAATTTTCCAGAACAAGGCAAAACGGAGAAATTTTTGGCAATAGAAATATTTACAAGGTCAATAATCAATTCTTATTGGATCACATTCCGCAAGAACGCTCAAATGGGTGACGCGGGGATCATGGGATTGAAATTTTGATTTTCAAGGACGCACGCACTTGGATCAACGGCATGGTGGATAATAGGAACATCCTAGGAACATCTGTTCTTCTGCTGGCGGTGTTCTTGACATCGCAAATCGAAACCTTCCGTTGATTTGAACAACTGCGGCTGCGGCTTAAAGTCTTTGCCAGCTGTCCTTTACTCCTGGGATATCAGATTGGCAAAAAAAAAGACTCGTTCGAGTACCCGTGAACAGAACTTATCGAGAGATCTTCGTAAAAGCAGTACATCCGTGCGTGACGGCCTCCAGTTGCTTTCAAGTGCAAGCCTTGAAGCATTCCCCACGTCTTCCTCGGCTTTATGGCGCATGTCATAAAGGGGACAGATAAAAGTGATAACAAAAATAGACCACTGCCGGTCGGCGCCTATCCGGCGCTTATTCCCAAATGAAGACGGAAGGAGAACATTACGAGTATTTAGCCATCGGAGAAACAAATTCCATGTCGGAAAATGGAGTTTGAGGCTAGTTATTCTTAACCGTGAGAAAGTTCCTTCCGTCACCAGTTTTCTGGGGCGCTGGGCGTCTCGTCAAAATGTTTGTCTTCTTCCATTCGGCATAAGGTCGTGGTTCAACCGATTTGCGCAACATCCTGTGTCACTTAGTTATTGTCCTGAGGTCATATGAGCCTTGCTTCAACTAAATATTAAGTCTATCTCCACGAACTGCCTGTCTTTACGAGTTATCTGCACCAAATCTGCACCGCTTGACCAACGAGGCGATGTGGGATTCCGTGAACGTGCTTACTGAATTGACAGATACGAATTATTCTAGACGTCGATCTAGAGATGGGTCAGTGTAATCAAGAGACGATGCGGTGTACTTGCCATGCACAGGTGTTTAATCGGTGCATCCTCGTGCCGAGGTCGTAGATGCGGTTTCTTCTTTCATTGATCTTGGGGACCCGCGGAGTATAGGTCGAGGGGTAGTATAATATCGAGCGACCATGGACTTCTGGAAAGCTCCTCCAAATCGCCTTCCTATTTCTGAAGCCCCGCCAATATGTCGCTTTCCTACTACAAGGAAATAATCTTCGACTTGGTCGGCCTTGGTTTCGGCCCAGCGAACATTGCCGTAGCTGGCGCTTTGACCGAACAATGGGAAGACCCAACGGTTCGCCCTGACCCATTCCTCACGCACTCTGGTCAATACTTACTGACAGGTCTTATCCCACAGATCTCTGCTCCATATCCCGTGAAAAAGGCTCTTTTCATCGAGAAGCATAAAAGCTTTCAATGGCATCCCGGCATGCTACTTCCCGATGCTAGAATGCAGATAAGGTCAGCGGTCATTTGAAGTGAAGCAAAAATACAAACTTACGACGAGCTTGCGCGTATATAGCTTCATGAAAGATCTCGCTACCCTGCGAAATCCAAAGTCGCCGTATACGTTCTTGTCGTACCTTCACAGCCAAGGTCGTCTTGTGTCCTTTATTAACCGAGCCTCCACTATACCCACTCGAAAAGAGTACTCTGACTATCTTTCGTGGGCGGCTTGTCGGGTTCAGGAAAAGGGGGTAAACGTCTTGTACGGTCATGAAGTTGTAGGGATTAGCAGCGCAACGGACGATACTGTTGCTATCCGTTGTCGAAACCTTTTGACCGGAGAAGAAGACATCGTAAAATCCAGTAAGCGTCGACAGTCATTAGAATCGAGGTGTTACTAAAGAAATCATAGGGAATATTATCATTTCACCAGGTGGATGTCCTCGGATTCCACCAGTGTTGTCGTCGGTGGTTACGCATCCGCATATCGTCCATAGCTCGTCGTACGCGACGTCGATCTCCAAAATACTTGGCACCCTCTCAGGAGCTTCGCGAGACCTTCGTCTGGCTGTCATTGGGTCTGGTCAGTCAGCAGCCGAGGTTACGATGGATCTACGCCGGCGCTTAAGCAACATTCCGTCAGTCAGTCGGCATCAGGTCGACATGCTGATACGCAAAGGTGCTTTAAAACCAAGCGACGACTCACCATTTGCGAATGAAATATTTGACCCAGCCGGTAAGCAGCCTTCGGCTTTCCAAGAACGAAGATATTTGAATAATCCGCAATGACCAGCGACGGACACTTGGTATTCTCTGTCAACAAGCCAACTACGAGACATGAGGCTCGCAGAATACAAACTCACCAATTATGGGGTCGTAAACTCTCGCACATTAAATGCTGTGCGCACCACCTCTTTTTAAGCAATTTTTTTTTCTAATAAAGTGTGCAATTTCAGCTCTATGAAATCATTTATGACCAAAGTCTCGATTCAGGAATTGCTCACCGGCTAGGCAATGTCATGGATCATTCGGAACCGTTTATCAACGTCAGACCTTATACTTTTATCACATCAGTCAAATTCGAGAACGAAGACACAGCCAGTACGCCATTAGGCCTTCTTCTTTCTCCAGAAAATATTCCAACGAACAACGAAGGCGTGCCACGATTCTCGATAGCCACCCGGAACATCGTCAGTCTCGAGACCGCTGAGCAGCACTACGACGCAATCGTCTACGCGACAGGTTATGAACGTTCTTCATGGGTTACTCTCTTGAGAAACTCCGATATAGCCCGTCATTTTGGCCTCAGTTCGCTGTCGACCGACGTCCGTTTGATGCCATTGTCTGAGGATGTGGAACTGCCACAACCTAGCCCATTCAGCACCATGCAATCCCATTGTGGCGCATCCTCGCCCTCTACAATCAGTAGTGCCAACAGCAGTCCTCCGACATCGCCAGATATGGGTAGTTTCTCTTCTCAAATGGACAAGGGCCCACGCTGCGAAGAGGTCTACATTTCGCGCAATTATCGCCTGATTCCATCTGGCGGGAAGACAAACGGGGAGGAATACGGCCAGTTCACTCCAAGAATCTATTTGCAAGGCGTTGAGGAGAATACACACGGGTTAAGCGATACGTTGTTGAGCGTAATTGGTGTTCGAGCAGGAGAGGTCATTAGAGATCTGACGTTTGGCGCTTAAGCTTTTGAGTATAAATAGGACGAATATAGACATTTTCGCACTGGACAAGGGGTGGAACAGATCTACGTGGGCTGGCATCTGCGTCGTAGTCATTTAAAATCAAATTTGACCATTAAAACGTTAAACAGGGCGGCACTAGACGAGGCCGCATATTGATAAATGCACTGTGCGTTGCAGAGGTAAATTTAGAATTAAGAAATATCTCTGCGAAGTAACAACGATCATCGATGGCCAGAAACAACAAAAAAGAGAGGACGAAAACGAAGAAGAAAGAAGTACTACTACTAGCGATGGGAAAGGAGGGCTTAAGAAAGAACGTGGACAGCATTCATCTAGCGAGCAAGATAAGCAGTGCATGGGTGGTGGCGATAGACATATCCTGCTCAGGGCCATATACTTCAGTGAATCTTGGAACGAGGCATCGAGCGCTGAGCTTGGCGTTGGGTTGCAAAATCTTCCACAACTTGTCCACAACTATGCCATTCGAGTATTTTGTGGAAAATAGAGACAAAATAATGAATAAAGGATAATGGCACAGCGGAAAAATATAGGACTGGCAATCCTGTCAGCCAGATGTATATCTCGGGGGTACGTCTACCACTCGCGCATAGATACGTTCACCAGTTGGCACCATACGGATCCCACTATCTTCATGCATCACCATTCTTGGACTGATGTCGGTATTGGAAGGCGGAGGTCGCTTGGTAGCGCGGAATGGTATGGAACGGAAGGGTACGACAATGGAAGTGTTTGATTCGGCGGCCAAATCCAAATCGACCCGTCTGTATGACCTTTTCCTCCGCTGCTGATAAATGCAAGCAGCGATAGCAAGTGCGACTAGCACCGAACCGCCCACAGTCCCTCCTACAATAGGGCCGATATTTTTTGACTTATTCGTACTCGTTCCGTTTGAATCTCCAGAAGTAGGTGAGGGGTCAGAGGTTGTCAGAGTTGAGTCCACAGGTATTGGTGACCCTGCCGCTGTGGTAGGAGCTGTACTATCGTTCGGAGGTGCACTCGTGCTACTACTGGAGAAGGAGTTGCTGCTGGTCGTAGGGTTTACTAGGCCGATTTGGCCACCACCAGCTTTAGCGGTAGCCTGAACGTGCAAAATATCAGTCATCTTGGACCTGGTGCGTATATAGGACTCACCTGAAATTGAGCAAAGGTTTGACCGGCTGGGGCGTTAACAGAGAAGACCATCCCATGGTTGCAGTGGCTGGCGAAGTCAGGGCATGAGGAAAATAGAAGTATAGTATGAGCAGTAGTCTTACTTCACAGGGTTGATCTGAGCGCAGAAGAACCAAAGAGGGGTTGTCGAGTCCTTGACCGTGATCGGCCATAGAGGAAGCCCTACTTCTGTAGCGTTAGCAGCAATGGGCCGGAAGCCAGAGTCAGCACCGAGAGAAGGTGGTGTTCGACGGGTACATGGCTGGGCAAAGGTCGATTGGGTGACCGACTGAAGCTCGCCATAGATATGTCAGTACAGTAACTTGCGCTGACAACAACAAGGAAATGGACTAACGTGGTTCTTTGCGTGACTGAGTACTCATGAGCAAGTTAGTTTCCGGGAGGCGACGAAAACAGAACCCACAATTCGAATACAACTGTATCGCCAACCCCAGCGATGATGTCTGTCGGGTCAAAAGCAAGCTATTGAACAACTAACATCATAAAGTGAACACGATCTCGAGAACACTGACGTACAGCACTGTCATAGCCGACCTTAATAAGGAATTGGACAGCATTGGTAGTATCCGCGAGAAGGAGAGCGACTGCTATTACTACGACCGAGGAATGCATGTTCCTCCCGCGTGTTCAAGAGCCGGAAGTTTTGACAGGAGAGGACAGGAGTCAACTTGAAAGCCGACACAGTCGAGGTGAAAAGGATGCCAAAAAAGACCAGGGCTGGGAGGCCTTCAAAAATCCCAAGAAAAAGGGCTGTGGAGAGCCTGCTCTCAGACAGCTAGTAACAAGAGAAAGTGTGGGTTGACACGAGTCATGTCCTTTTTATATGTTCTGGTCAGATCTTTTTCCTGGGCGGGCCATTCAAAATTAAATGTCGGTGGGCAAATCGTAGTCCCAGAAATAAACCGTGAGCGGCATCTGCAGGTTATCAACAAAATTCGAAGTATCAAAAACACTCACAGCTGGGCTGGAACTATTTTGATGGGGGATCAAAATGTTGGATAGGTTGTTAGAATTTTGGTTTGTGAGATAAACATGGTCAAAATTTTTCCTTGTGCCTCAAACAAAATCAGGGGAAAAAATTAGATTGTACCAAGATTTAGCCCATATCTAGATTGAATATTTTACCTACTGGCTAAAGATGGACAAAAGAGCAGCATTTGTTGCTCATTTAAACTCACTGAAAATATCATTGTTTGCAGAGGTCAGAAGTCCAGTCAAAATACAATATCCTGCTTAAATTTTCAGCCCAGCAAAATCCCTGCTTTAGTTAAGAAGTAAAATAACAAATTTATCTAAAATATTGCATAGGTCAAAATATGTCATTTTGTATTTAATATCAAAGGGCAAGTTGTTAACATTTTGACCTGTAGTCAGAATACTATCATTAATGCTTTGCAAAATTATGGCAGGAGTTCAGATTTTGATAAAATTTGACTCATGTCTGATTTCATTGTTTTGCTTACCTACCAAAAAATGACAAAACAGGCTCTTTGGCCATTATTTTGTGCATGACAAAATCCCTTTTTGGGCAAGTCAGAAGGCACGCGGAATAGTTGGCATTTTGCTTAGTTTTCGGTGTAGACAATATTCTTACTTAAGCCAACAACTAAATAAAGTATATTACCTGAAATTTTGTCTAGGTTAAAATATGATGTTTTGCTCAATATTTTGCTTCTAACCAGATGTCAAGCCAAATATATCGCACGCTGGGCGTGTCGCTAAGCGTGTCGCAATCGTGCACTCAGCGTGTCACAATCGTGCACTCAGTGTGTCACAATCGTGCACTCAGCGTGTCACAATCGTGCACTCAGCGTGTCGCAATCTGCGCTGAGCGTGTCACTAGACTGACCTCCGAGTTACTAGCGAGCAGATGCAAGGACGCGGTTGTGAACGGGTGCGGCAGATTCTATGACAGCTTCACAACAGTCTAATGATTCAACTAGAAGAGATCAGTCTCGAACCTGAGAGTCAGCGAAGCAGACGAGGTAACTTACGTCTTGGCCAGGGAACCCCAATCCGGCCAAAGGGGAGTTCTTTGTAACCAGGAAGGTGAAGTTCGACTTCGTCCGCTAAGGATTTATGGAAAGGGAAAGGAGAAGACAGTGATGTAAAGCTACCTGACGGTTGCAAGCTCTGGAAGTGTGCATGAGGGTGAGGAAGAGGGGAAGAGGACCGCAACGTACGAGGCGCTGCCGCCCCGTGGCGCTGTGGCACACGGAACTGCTTCGGGGTAAAGCCCCTAGTTGGCATGGTCTTTGAGGACAACAACCATGCGTTCCCGGGGGCTGCTGACATGAGGGAGCCCGTGAGCCTGGTATGTCAACGAGGATCAGCACTTTGGACGGACAGCAGGGATCTTGAGTGCCTCTGATTGGACCCATGCGAATAGGGTGAAAGAGGAGATGGGGTCGAGATCTATGGAGAGTGACTAGTGACAGGAGAGAGGTAAGCTTTGAGTGGGTAATATAAAAATTTAACAATGTACCAGTTAGCCACTGCTGTCGCCGCTAATCTTCAGGTAGAGAGTAGTCACACTGATCACAGATCATGGCAAGCCTGGAAATTGAGCCGGATTGTTCTTGGTTTTGAGACCGAAGTCCAAGTGGGTACCTTTAGTGATCAAGCTTCAAGTAGAATTGTTGCAGCAGTATGGTGGAGTTGGTAACGGGACACAAGGGAAACGTACCTCCACAAAAGCACCAACTCACAATCCTGATAGGCGATCCCTCCACAATGTGGACATTAAATGGAACAAGACCAGCAACACGTGTACCTGCACAAAAGCACCAACTCGATGTGTGCAATAAGCGTGTTGCGGAATAATAGATTGACGCTGAGCGGTGCGAGCTGCTATGACTCCAAGGGCGAGCGACCAAGCATCCGTTGAATTCAACCCATCCCATACGGTCGTGAGAAATACCACGTGAATTCCGCAAAAGGCTGTCACGGGCTCACGGCTGGACTAGAGGCCAATGTAAATGCGAGTCGCGTTCTGTCGCGTTCTACACACGACTTGTGCTGCACTGTCTGCTGCAAGTACTTACTACATAATTATCAGATGGTGTTTGACGGAGGAGTGGAAGTGATTCGTGTTGATTGTTTGGCCACGAGGATGGCGCCAAACAAAAAGACCTGAACACATTTCTAAGTCCTTTCCCTTCCTACAAGCCACGTTCGAATTCATTTGGATCGCTCTGATGAACTGGTTCAACTGGCCCCGTCTTTGGCCGAAACCACCAAGCGCCCTTCATCTGGACAGGTCTGATGAACGGATTTCCCTCCTCCAGACCAATAATCCGTTCTGGACCGCTCCGATGAACTGGCTCTTGGCCAATGTTTCCCGTCGTCTGCTGACTTCTTCCTCCTCTCTTAGGCTCTCTGTCTCGGGTTTTACGTTGATAAATATCACTTGGACAGCTCTGGTGATACTTATTCCGTACCACTGGTGCCATCGACAACGGTGATCACTCCGGTGATGATTCGGACTCTAAATTCATTCCATGGTCAAGCTTTACAGCAGGTATGTTTAATCTCTTCACTGTATATCGCCCAAATACCGATTATTCTACCACATCCTTCCTAAAAGCTGCTCCGCCTCTGCGTCGGAGTTTCCTGACGTGGAACTCATCCTTTCGGATCTGAAGTTGGGCCTTTCGTTTATTCGACAGAGCAGCGAGCCAGGTTTTCTCGTAAAGGGACTTAGGGAGCTCTGGAGCCGGTCCCCTTCCAGAATTCTTCCTTCCGTCCCGTATCCTCCTCCCTGGCTTTGCTCCCTTGTTGGAGAACAGCTCCTTGTCCTTGCGCCGCTATCGGTCGACGATCTACAGTTCCGCCTCAATGTTGCGCCGCACGGCATTGCCATGACGTAGCAAACTTCGTTTCCGGCCTCATCCACGTCACTCTCGTTCGAGCTCATACCCTCATCTCCAAGCCGCTCGCAATATTTCTCCATATAGTCCCAGAGTTCGATATCTGGGTCACCTCGCTCTTTTTTTCTCGCAAGGGTCTTCCCAATAATTTTGATGCGACGTGCGTATCTCTGAAAAAATGCGTCAGCTTCGCCGAAGAAGAGGCCGAAGCATTCCCACTTCCTCGCAGCCATCCTCTGTTCGACCTCGTTCACGGTTTCGATCTGTTCATCCTCTTTGACTTTTGGTTGGGCGTCCTTTCAAACTGTCCTTGCACGTTGCCTTGGTCGTAGATAAGGTCGCGAAGATAGGCCTCTGAACGTCGGGGAAGTGATTCCCAAGCCTCAGTCGGCAACTTGGTACGCATGAGGTCAACCATGAGGTCGAGCACTTGGACATTTCATTTAAACGAAATCTTTGCTTTCATGTCGATGCGAAGATCTGTTGCGTCTGGCCCTGGGTCTCTCCGTCGTTGTAGAGACACACAGCATCTTTCTCGGGTGGGTCGTGCAGAGCAAAGTCTTCGAATGCGTTGACGCTGAAGCAGTCATCCCTGACTTGTCGGGCGAGATTCTATATTCGTTGTAAGTAATTCGCTGACTAGATAAATCGAGAAATTACTGACAAGATAATTTTTCCTTTCAGAGGCTCATCGTTATCCTTCTCCTCTTCCATTCGTTATTTCGCAGACTTTTTGCGAGAGGCGCTGGTGGGCTTTTTAGAGTTCTGGGGACCTTTGGTGAATTTGGCCTTCCGGATCGATTTCCCGGTCAACCTTTTTGCGAGGTCGTTCATAACGTCGCCAATCATTGCCTGGAATTCTTCCTTTGTCCTGCGTGACGATTGTTTGTTGCTATCGTCATCGTCGTCGCCATTATCTTCCTCATCTCCTTCTCCACCGTCGTTTCTGCCCGTCTGCTTGCGTTTGCCGTGCCATTTGCGGCGTCTCTCATCAACGTTGTCATTATCTTCGTCCTGTTTTCTGTCAACAACACAGGATAAGACGATAGAATGATGACGCCCACAGAGACTTCAACCAACACAGTCGATGTTTTGGCCCCCTCCTTTTAATTTCCTTCCAGCTTGCTCCAGTCGATTTATGGGCCGATTTGGATGGATTCTGTGCCCTGGATGATGTGGCCGAAGATTGTCTTCGTCCTGCACCCGCTTCAACGATTTCGTCTCCCATATGCGTAGCACTTGCCATTTCCTGATCGGTATGGACTGCAGGTTCCCTGCCAGGATTTGCATCGGTCGGTTTCTGGCCTTCGGGACGTGCGTTCTGCGCAGATTGACCTGTTTGAGTTGTAATCCCGGGCCCCTTCTGAGAATTTTCATTCAAGTCAAAGGAAAGGCTCGAGTCACCCACTCGTTGCCCATGGAGTCGCTCTACTTTTTGTACCTTTGAATCAATGCCGCCATTTGGAGCTCGCTATCTGCCTGCATCAAGCATCAGCTATCATGTTCAAGATCGGTTCAAGCCGGAATAGTCACCCGAAGACGCTCAAATCCGTCTGTCCACTCTTTCTTCAGCTTCTTAGCCTCCACTCTCCGTTCCTCCTAACCAGGTTGTCACTCTCCATCCGAGTACGGAACTATGATTAAAATCACCTCCATGCGTACGATTGCTGCTTTTGCGGCCTGTTCATGTCGTTCAGCGATGGCGACCATATCCACAACCTGATCCTTCCCTCGCTATGAAGGCGTTAGTAAAGGCTGAGCAAATAACTTTAATTTGACTCACTTCAATTTGCTGGATTCTCGCCTCTGCTTCCGCCTCCCTTTTCTGGGCAAGCACCGCCTGTCCTCCCTTTTCCTTAGCTAGCTTGGTTGCTTCAAGAGCCTCAGCCTCGCTTTTCCGAGCAAGGGCCGCCCCTCATTCCTTTTCCTTCCAGGCCAGGTCAGCGGCCTCAAACGCTCGTTGTTTATCATACAGGCTGGAGATAAATTGACATTGTCTGATCAAACCCGACGAAACGCACCTTTATCTGGTCTAATTTTAACTGAAAGTCCTTTTCCCTCTCACTACTCTCCATCAAGCTTGCGGATCGCGCCTCCCACTTCTTCAGCACTCCTCGATACTTCTTGAGCATTGTTTGTCATCTCGTCAAGCGCTGCTTTCTTAGCGTCCAATTCTTGTGTCCTCGCGTCTTCCCATTGACGCGCTCGCGTTTCTAGCACTTCCTGGAATTGTTCGATCTTCTTCGTCTGCTCCCTTTGGAGGTCTTCTTGGAATACCCGCATCCGCATCTCCTGTTGGAGGAGTTGCTCCTTTGAGTCACCGTCATGCAATTTGTTGTTTGGTGGCCCATCCCTTCTTACGCGCATTTTTTTAATTCTTGGATGATGGGTCAGATTTGAAGGTCCAGTGGAAGCCTCTCCACCGGCTTGCCTCGTCATTGGAGCTGCTGCCCTGCCTTTGAACCAATGGGCCAGGGTCTGGAATAGTGTCGTGATCAAGTCGGAATTTAAAAACAGTCCTACTGGGTACGGTATTGGCGGCGTGTCGCTCGTCGTATCTAGCCGTCCTGGTGCTCCAGAAGACGAAGGTTCCACGCCAGATTGCTGCGACGAAGCAGCAGGATCAGGAAATTGTGCAAAGTTTGGACGAGGGGTAGTGACATCCATGTCTTTGTCGCTGTCGCTGTCGCCGTCGCACTCCAGACGTTGTGTTTCGGCACTAGAGGAATCACCGGAGTCGACTTTATCGGTGGGCGTCATTATCGTTCTGAGTGGCGTGGCATCGACAACCAGTGGGCGCAGATGAATATACTCCACGATTCGAGAGGAATGAAAGGACTAGCCACTACTACTCGAGTATCGGCACGTTTTCAATCCTAGTCATCATTGCCGTCCAATGGTAAGCCTCGCTGAGCTTTGCCTTTTTACACCTCGAGGTGTAACCGTTCTGGGACAGGACCCTATTCGTCGCTCGCCATTTATTAGAGGGCGACTTCGTAAATTCTTCCTCCATCCTCTTTTTCTTCGCCCGCCATCTCCACCCGCTTCTCTATCCCACTTTCTCCGCCCACTTCTCACCTGCTTATCGCCCAGACGGCAAGATGTCAGGTGGCCTTGTTCCTGCTTCCATCGAGTACATTGTCGCATAACGGAATGGTCAACTTGACTATGTCGTATCCCATTATGCTCGGTGGAAATTAGATGACACAAAAACTGTCGTTCTTACCCTTTCCCGTGTATGTATTTCACTTATTTTCTTTTGGGATATAAACTCATTCTTCTTAGGACTAACGACACCAGTGGTCCGTGTCATTCTTGCCTTGGTACCCAGCTGTGTGGTTCTATCTAAATGTACTGTTACTCTGTATACAATTTTTTTTCTAGTACCAAGGGCACTCTATCTGTTTGTCAACTGAATACATTATAAGTTTTGTAGTCTACCATTGAGCAGCCATAATACTACTGGCCGCAACTGAGTGGTCGAGGCCTCTATTACGGAGACCAAAATAGGTTCGGTAGGTCACTACAGCTTTGTTATTAACTCTGTAGACTATGTGATCGTAGAGATTTTTTCTCTCTCCTAGTTGCTATTGAAGGGTGGCTAATACAATAATACATCAATTAGTTATAAATTATCTAGACATATAAGTCCAGGCATTTTTGATCTCCTCCTTGAATCGCTTGATTCGCAGGAAGTGTTCACCAGTAGGTGAGAGTTTGTTGTGGTAATTGTTGTCTAAATCAACAGCATATACCTCACATCCAGATATAAAGCAAGGGGCCATACAAGTCATAATGCATAGGTAGCCTACTATATTTTGGGCAAAGCACAGCTATTAAAAACTGAAAATTGACTAAAAAGGATCAAGACACTGGGGAATATGATATTTAAAATAGAAAAACTGTTTTCAGTGATTACCCACTCATCGGATAAACTTACAGTAGTACTTAGTAGCAATACTCGAAGAGGACAAGATCAGACTTACCGCTGGCCAAACGACGGCAATTCAAGTTGGATCAATCAAAGAACATTATAGATACATACGTACACCTGAACCGTCAGACATGGATTTGAACGCGAAAAAAAGAGGTAAACCTACAGTAGCAATAGCAAGATTTCAAACCATCTTCTACATCACCGCAATCGAAAAAAAGTTAGTGTCAAATTTTTGTTTGCTCCACCTGTTCGCCTTTCTGCGCGAATGCGGCTTGAAACTCAGAGAGGTAGACGACTGAGCGGGGTGCACATGGCTACCTAAAAAGACCTCCTAGAGCAAACTGGGTGAAGGATGCTCGCCAGCTGCCCTCAGCAACAGGAATGTTGGAATGGTCGAAGACGGCAGAAAGGATGAGAATCAGAGAACCGGGAGGGAATTCAACAACTAGCCTGAGTTCCAGTTTATAAAGTGACCCCCTTTCGTAGCATCAAAAGAACCTTTAGCCTGAATACTGCCCCACACGATCGGAAGATCCCTGACGTCCTTGTGCTTGTAGGTCCATATACTTGGCCCAAAATTAAAGGCAGTGCAGAGATAAACGCTGGCAGGGAAGTTGCGCCTGAGTTTTGGCTTTTTGGCGTAAAGGGCATCTAAGGTGGTCTTGCAGTAGCTGTACACTCCTCCAGCCCAAAATGCAAGAGAGGCTAGAAATAATTGGTCGGTAAGAAACGGAAGGTTGAGAAAAGGAGCCAGGGAGACTTACCGCTAGCAAAGGTAGCTAACCTGCCGATATCTTGGTTAGCAAGCAACCGCCTAGCCATCGCTGCGTTTCCATGGTTGTCCAGGGTAACTGGTTCCAACGTCCCTTTCCCGTGCATAACGCCCACGATCATGGCCGGAGTTTTATGGCGGCGATGGTTACGCTCTTTATGACTGAAGGTAGATTTGGCTACCTTCGTCTCTGATAGCAAAAAAAGGCGCGCTCAGCTGCTTGGTCGTACTTCGGGCCATTGGGTCGGCCTACTAGAGCGCAGATGACTCCGCCGTTCCTGTCCACAACTGGCCTATCAGTTCTAGGGAGCATTCAGAGGAATGAGCATTTAATACAAGAGACATGCGCGTACCGTCCATCCCATTTGATTGGCTGAAAATCTAGAGCTAGAAATTCCTCAACGGCATATTTTTTTTGAGAGTCGTCCGGCTGGCTTGGCTTGGTACTTTAGGCACCTGAAGTTATCAGTGCCTTAGCAAAATCGTAAGTCGTTGAAAGAGGAACCGCTTTCTTGAACACGCCTTCTTGAACTTCGAGTCGAGGAAATTGGCTCGCCTCACTCTTGCAGGCCTGGCGTTTTCGCTTCCTCCAAAGGTGGGAACCTGAGACAGGCTGGGCCGTCTGGAGTTTTGGGGAAGACGGGGGCTTATATTTGCGAAGGCATTAACTTCAACCGAAGGTGACTGACCTGCTGGCGACACTTCTTGGTCGCCAATAGGGTCCAGGCAAGTAGGCGGTAATTCCAGGTCCAGAAGGTCCAGAAATGTAGCTTGCTCGTCTACTCAGGTGCGCAAGCAGGTGCTGAAGTCGACTTTGCACAACACCGGCTGGTAAGGAGTGTAGGTCCTACCAGACGTAGTCTACAGAAGAGTAGTAAGCAGAGAGTCAAATTAGCGGGTTTACTAGGCGGTATGCTACTTACCGTCTATGTAGGCTGATAATCCGTTTGCGCTGTAGGAGAAGGACGAGTTAGCTTCGGGTGTCAACAAAAGAAAAACAACCCCGTCCCTGGCGTGAGTCGAAAGGTTGTTGGAGTAGCAGACGAGCTGCGAAGTAGGAAGGAAGGCTTACCTGATTAAAGCCCGAGGAATTTAAATTTTGGCCAGCCGGAGGCGGGAAAAGTGGTGGTTAGTGAAAAGGTCTTTTCAATAATTTAGTCACTGGGCGTAACGTTGCCAAACCGCTTTAGGAAGGGTAGCCAAAAGTACTCATCCCCTGTCCACCGCAGGACTCCGGCGTGTCAACGACGTCTAAATCCTTCCTTGGCAACACAAGGCAAACCGCAAGACACCTAAGAACGTCACTAGTCACTGTTCATCGGCGAGGCCCGTCTTTCGTACGTGATAACTTAACGTCTGGCGAGTATTTGTTGAGTATTTGGGCAGAACTTACGCTACCGGCCGCGGGCTGGCGGGGGGGCAGGCCTGGCCCTTCTGTTCCTCGTACAGGTGAGTAAGATCCACAATCCTTATCTTACACTTTGCCAGCTTTCTAATTGTGCCGCAGTACATCCTAGTGACAAAAACTGTGTTCTTCATCGATTTAAATCCCCTTTTTTGACCCGAATGTGCCCGAGAGCCTGCCTCTACGACACATCATTGTATTTGTGGTCGGAATTTTCGTGAGGGTAAACTTTTGCGGCGACATGAAAATTCATGCGACGTTGTCAAAAGTCACGATGGACAAGCCTTTGCGACCGTTTCTGCGGGGCCGTCGTCTGCATCGTTAAGTGGTAACGGGCGCCACCGTGAACTCTCAGACGATGAAGCCGATGTTTCGAGTCGTTTCATGGGCGGTAAAAGCGCAAGAGAAAGTCCCAGAGCACAGCTAGCCGACTCGCAGGAGGGCCTTCAAGCCGTAGGATCTACATGCTTCGTAAGTCGAATCTTTCCTCAGTTTTTCTGAGAAGGTTTTGATGACGGTGTAAATGAATTAGGTTAGGACGATTGAAGTGGTGGCTTCAACTTACCTCCGACACATTTATTATCGTTACAAGCGTGGCAATATGTCGAGGCGCTATGAAGGCCAAGAGAAGATGATTGGCCGCCAGCGTCGTCAACAATCGGCACCAAGTCTTGAACGAAACACTTACTGTATTGTACATTTCTGGTCCATATCGGCGTCGTTTGTTACGTTCTTATAGCCGCCTTTAAAATTTAGATCAACGAGGATCATTCGCCATTGACACGCTTCGAGAGTTTCCTTTGGCGGTGCTATCCAATGCACCAAGAAGTCGTCAAGACCGGCATTAATATCAGAAGCCTGAAATACCCTGTCTGTGGACATGTAGTGAAATAAAAATTGGCACCCGTAAGATTTAAATTTTCGTTCTCATTGTACGCATGCTTGAAGAGTGCTAGGTTGATTTCTCCGGTTGCATCCCCATCCTCAAGTTTTGTCTGCCAGGTACGGTGGCTCTATTCATACATACTACGTTATCTAAAATTACTAATCACCTGGTTGCCTCTTTTCTAAGCAGCCGCTCCAATTCTTTGTCGCAGGGTTTTGACATGGAAGCCATCCTTTCGCGGCTGAAGTTTGACCTTCTTTTCCTTCGACGGAGTTGCAAGCCAGGTTTTCTCGTTGAGAGATTTCGGGAACTTAGAGACCGCTCCCTCCGCGTGTACTTCATTCCATCCCGGATCCTTCTTCCTGGCTTCGCCCCCTTGTTGGAGAACAAGTCCTTATCCTTGTGCCGCTTTCGGTCGACGATCTCCTGCGCCCAGCGCCCCTCAATGTTGTTGCGCCGTCATGGCATTTTCATGACGTAAAATTAACATTTCATTTTCATATTGTCCGATCGCGAGCGTGACGTGTACAAGGTAAGATAAGAAACCAAGAGAGCGTCTGAGTAGGACTGGCGGCCAGCCTTACACATTGCGAGGAAAAAGGCCGAGGAGACTGGATGTTGAAATTTGGAAATATGAAGAGCTTTTACGAGTTGTTTGAAGATGAGGGCATGAGCTCGGACGAGGGCGATGGATAGCTGCCACATCATATATCCCAATTTTTGGCATACATTTTAATTACAATTTGAACAATCTGAATGCTGAGATACAATACACAACTTGAAAGCGGGATGAAAAGCAAGCAACGACCTTGTCCAAGGTGACAAGAGAAAAAATTGGACGGTGTGTCAATTAAGGTTCATTTGACATGCCTCAACCCTCCATTTGAATCCGACTACCTCAGCACGCGCTTTCTATTTACAGCATGGCCAAGTGTTCATCCATGTCTTCACCAATTTGCCATCGTCGTTTGCTGAGATCATCATTGATTGCCCAGGCCAAGGAATCGAGTTGTTGCGATTGAAAGGGTAAAAGGCATGACCAGCCACACCTGACCAATCGAAGTCGATTAATTTTAAAATTGCCTTGCCATTATGTTTCACAAGTGAACCGTCCTTGTTGATGTTAATCATTATGTTATTCGGCCGCAAGTCTCCATGGACAAAATTTTTCTCCTCGAGGGCCTCGAGAATTCGGAAAAGACTGCTTTGAATGGCTCCTTTTTCGGCCTGCGCTTGCTCAGGGTGACATATACCAAAGTCATGAAGAGTCGACCATCCTGCCTGCCCTTCTTCCGGGGGTGCGAGGTACTCCATGAAAACCATGGCAAGAACATCATGCAGGCGCTTATGCCACATCAAAAGCCGCGGTGCAAATCCCTTGTCGTCAAGGTATTGGTGGACGTCCCTCCCATATCGTTCGTCCGCACGAAGGCATACAATCTTTACAATGTATGTTTTTGCTGCCTTCATCTTCGCAACGAGAGCTTCGTCATTGCTCAGGAACCTCTTGAGTTGCCATGGATCGTTTCGGAAGCTCCCTATATAGAGACTGTGAGGTACAAGTACCCCAACAATATCGGTACACGGGATAATCTGGGGGTACTCCGGATTGATACGGTTGTGCAGGCTCTGGTTTTCCCTACGTATGGATGTGAGAAAGCTGCACTAACAAAGGCTATTTGACATACGTTAAGTCTAAAAGTGCAGTTTTCATTGCGTAAAATAGTGAAGCTGCCTCAAATTGGTTTTGGTGGTAGGCCTTGGGCACTAAATCGACTCCAGCAAAACGCTCAATAATTGGATCTGATGCAATCCCTGGAAAGAAGCACCCGCTGATCATCATCAATGTCCCTGAATGAATGGGGGGGAGGGGTAAGGACAGTTGAAAGGCGAGAAGGTCCTACGCACCGCTGAGTGAGATATTAAAAACAGGAGCGCCTGTCACACATGCATCACGTGCCGTGATAGCGGTCAAGTATTGTTCATAACAATGCCGGACTTCGAGGATTGGGTCACCATGAGTCCAGGTGTTGACTTGGACCATGATGAGTGGCTGGAGGAAGGCGCGGCTGGAGCCCTTCAGGAAGTAGGTAGGATTGAAGCCATAACTCCTCAACCAGATGTGGTTATCGTCATTGGGAAATACTCCTTTCACGCAGTCCAAGAACCCGTCAAGGGTATAGGTATGATCGTTCAGCAATACAGGCATGTATAGGACCAAATTCGATGCAGCCGTCAAGGCTTTTCGTAGATCTGACGACACACAGTTGACGGGAAACTTGAGCGGCCCTGCGAATGCTTCATAGAGAAATTGACGAAATGCAGAGTGCATGAGTTCGAGAGGAGGAGGAAAAGAGGATTCCAAAGGTAGATTGTTCTGAACACTGTCGCGCCGAAACTGAGACGAAGTCTTCTCAACGCGAGATGTGGATGATTCCGGACTGTCGGCGTGACTAATCAATTGTTGGCGTACTGCCTCGAGCTGCTCGAATGAGGAAGAGATTTCTTGTTGCTCGTGCAAAGGCAGGTCGTCAGTAGCTTGAGGTAGAAAAGCGATTTTCAGGGCCGAGTCCAAGCCAACACCGTAATTAAGGCGTTCCCGACGATTTTTGAGAGCACGGTACCAATCAAGTTTTTCATAACGTTTACCATAGTCATCCAAAATCAAATCCAGAAGGCCTTTCAACTGCTGGAGTTGAACATTGGCTGGAAGTCCCGTTGTCTGGTGCGAGACTTTAAATTTTTTGGAATGTCCAGTTGACTCCGCTTGAGGTCGCTTCTTCGAATCGGTAGTGAGTTCAGTCAGTGCATCCTTCGCGATAGCCTATAAATGAGATTTATACACCTGTTGCACCAATAGAGAGACGTACTTCTCCCTTGCTCCTCCGATTGATCACTGTCAGCATGGGCTTGTGCTGAAAAGTCGATCCAGTTCGAACTATGAAACTTCTAGATCTGGAACTAGTTGCCTCCTGTTGATCTCTGTCGTCAATTAGCGTGCTTGTTAAGAAGGGACAAAAGTATAGATATGATGAGAGGATAGACTGCACACGTATGCCACCATGAATCAACTAAGTACTGATGTGTGGGAACGTTTAAATAATCAACAGTGGAAACAAAGTCGTCCCAAAGAATGACGTAGCCCCCACACCACATAATATTATATGTGTGTAAGTACTCGCAGCGATACGACTATCCAATACGTTCTAACCTTCTCATTCTCTCTCCCTCTAGCCCCTATTAGATGCCCAAAACCAAAAACCGGCAGTCATACTTTTTTCGTTTACCAAACTACCAGATAATGAAGGATTACCATGTCTCTATCTCCCCCAATCGAGATTCGAGAAGCTTTGCCGGATTCGCTTCCTCTCTATGCTGAACTTGGCACAATGCCGTCTCCAGAAGAACTTCGATGGCGCATTTGGGCAACACCGACCACCCCGTATAACTGGCATTTACCCCGAAACACCTGCAAATTGTCACGGTGGAAGTGTTGCTGCAGCGAAGCTATCATCTTATTTCTTTTCAACACACCCTGAACTTCTGTCCTTCAGGGAGGCAGTACAACTCAACCACTGCGATCCTTCCAAATGCGAGACCCACAAGTTAGCCAAGGAGTTCGGGCAGCAGCTCATTGACAACACCCAAGAAGCCATTGGGAAGCCTTCAGTCTACAAAGATGGTATGTTTCAGCACTCATCTTTTCCTTCGCCCTCCTTGTATAACATTCCGTCTTTTCAGTCACCTCCCTACGGCGCCTCACACCGAGGTAACCGAAAAAGGGTGAAATCAAGTACTCTGAAGTTGTTCACGAAAAGTGGTCGCAAGCTGGAAGACCCTGCCGCTAGCCAGCGCATCCCCATGTCAGGCGTGTTCAAGCTGATGCCACTGTTCATCGTGAAGCTACAGTCAACCCCTTATTCGGCCATTTCTTCTATCATCCGAGGTCCCTCACAATCAGCTTCGGCCCTTCCTGCTCCCCATGCTCGTCCGGAGCCCCTCCCTCTCAGCCTGCCTCCCCTCCTGCGGGCAGCAAGCTAAGCGTGACAAGCGCCAGCAAGACCCGCCCCACTGCGAAAGCTCACAAGATCCTTGCTAGGTCGCAAGAATGCTTCTATGCTCTTCATTCTCCTGCGTTCTCGCTGGCCGACCTCACAAACTTGTCTCGAGGCTTTTAACTAATTTCAGATGTCTTTCGGCACTGTCAAACGCGATATACCCTCATTTAATCAGCGCAAAGTCCTTGTTGGCGAACGTCTTGCCCACCTTCTGACCATCTTTGTCGAGTTTTGCACTGCGCGTCCTGTACTAAAAGAACCGGAACTCTGTAATATAGGCGGGCTTAATTTTGCCTTGATTTTATGCTCTTTATCTTACCCGCCATCCATCCTTTAGATCATATTTTTGACTTACCAACTAATGCTATTGCTCAGATCACCATGCTCGTCGCTGCTATTTGCAACGTGATGATCGGTGCTAGCCGCCGTCTTAGGAATCTCATTGTCGGTTTCCTCGCGATCATTCTGAATTGGTCTTTCATGGTGGACACCCTCAGTTTATTGTTGATGAAGTTCCTGTCACTCTCGCTAAGTTTCTCAAGAAATTTATTCCGGGATCCGATAGGCTCATCTATAGCATTCATATTCACGACTCTGTTGAATGAGCTTTTCGTCTTCATTACGACCTTCCACCCCAATCAAGGTACTGAACCCCTCCGCCAACCCTTACGTTGTCCATGCTGAAATCTATTCCGTTTGCCTCTGCTCCAGTGATACTTAGCCTGCATTGCCAGCACCGCCAAGAACGGTTATCACATGGATGTATATGTTGCCTCGTGCACCGGCCAGATCTGCTCCTGCCTTCTGCCTTGATCATCGTCTTGCATGTCTCCGGCGTAGTTGCCCCTCTAAGCAGGACTAATTTTATGACAGCTTAAATAATAAAGTTCTTTTCATTTTCTTCTTTCCCTCTCTTACTCTTTTTATTGGGTTTATTGTGTATCAATTCACGTTTCATTTATACTTAACACCAATCAAACTCGACGTTCTTTTCCTGGATCCGCCAGACTGCTCCTTTCATCGCGTCCTCTAGTAGTATGCCGTTGACCTTCTTGGACTTGGCCTCAAGAAAGATTTCCACAAGAAAGATAGGAAGAAGCTGATGATACCAAGTGCTCCATGCAATTTTTATGATGTCTTCTGACAGAAATGGATTGGGTAAGTTGGTCTATTCTTGTGCAAGCACAAAAATCAGTAACTTGCAGGAAACCGGGAGCCTCCTATGTGTAGGTCCCCAAACTCCTCTGGCAGCGCGAGGTATAGCATAGCATCATCACAGATCCCAGGTTCCAAACAGTATTCTGGTATGCCCAAATTACCAATGGGAACTCCACCCTCAATCCTGGATCTGAGGAAGCATTTCACAAAACCCAACGTTTCCGGTTCAGTAATGGATGCCAGAGCAATGGCGTTGAGTTTAGGCATTATGACCCCCTGGGAACTTGACTGCGTGTCATGCAAGAAACAAAGTGTACGTGAGTCAGTTCTCAGTAATTTGATGGACACAAAGGCTTTGATCAATTTTTGTAGATCTGATGTGAAGGATAGTATCCAATCAGAATGGAATATAAGATCCCCTTTTGTGATTCTGTCAAATTGGATTGTTTTGATTGAGGAAAGAAGGGTAGGGATCATGTTTGCTGGATAATGGGCTCTGTTGCTCACAAGGTCGAATACAAAACGATGATGGGATGATGGTTTGACAGAAATAACAAGTGTGTCGTCTTCAAAAAACAACCTAAGAGAAGTGGCGGTTGCCAGATGTAGGCAGCGTCCCAAATGCACTGAAATAATGTCTCGGTACAGGTCCACACTCTTGCTAACTGGTGAATCTTCCAAATAATGCCCAGACAGGTATAGTCTACAACAGTTTGCAGGCTTTATTTGTTTCAACATGGATAAGACAGAATCCACACTGCCATATATGCGAAATGCGATTTTTTGGAGCTTCGGAAGGATGATATGATCATGTGTTTGTACATGTTCAGTTGAGTTCTCGACTGATACATTCAATATCTCTAGGATTGGCATGAGGGTAAGAATGTGATGCAGTCCAGATATACCCTTCAACTCTCGCAACACAAGACAACGAAGGTTGTGCACTGGCAGTGTGGTTATATTTAGAGTTGCACCTCGCAGGTACAATTTGAAGGATTGTAACACAGGTGCAACTGTCGGGAAGAGGTCAAAATCAGGAGCAAGTGGAGATAGCCATTCATCACAGCGCATTTTGAAAACTTGAAGGTATGGCGCTGGACGTTTAAACAGACTGGGCATTGATGGAGAGAATTCCGCCATGTCAATATCCAAGATTCGTATCCTTTCCCAGTGCGCCTGGACGAGGTGTTCCAGCATCTCCGTAGCAGACCGCAGAAACGCAAGGTTGTCAAAATCACTGTCTGGTCTGGTAACTCGTATCTCCAGGTAGGCAGTACCTGTTCTAAGGATAACCTGCTCGGTCCACAGGTCTGTACCCCGTAACAAAGAATTGATGTTGAGGGACCGCGCCCACAGAGACGGCGAACCGAGAACTAATTTCCTCCAACTGGAGCAAACTTGAGAAGTAGTCCTAAGGATGCATAGTGCAGGATGCTTTTCTTCGTCCTTTAACTTCATATCCGCGGTTAATTGGAAGATATACCACAGAACGTCCCATGCAAGTGGGAGATGAGAGTTGGCACGATGAGACATGGAGGTAAAGTGAATGCAAGAATGGGCTTCGCCTGATTTCTGTGTTTCAAAAACAAAAATAACAGAGAGAGTATGTTGATCGGGACGACCAGTGGACAAATGAGTTCGTCAGATTTCGAGCACCAGCCACCCACAACGTGCAGTGAGTGACTGTAAAACCGAGGAAGTTAGTAATGAGAAAAAAGGAATGATGAATTCGTGGAGAAAAGATAGCGAATGAACTTACGCTGCGAATGTAAGGGCTTCGATGGAGACCAATAATAATGCCAGGCCAAACTAATAGGGCGGTTCAATTTGTTTGGCAACTAGCGTGTTCGCACGGTCCTCATATATATAAAGGACTTGTGAAAGTTGATTCTCTCGAAAAAAGAGACCACATACTTTTTGGATCTGATAACCACTATCTAAGTACTGTAATGCATATGACTTTGAAAGAAAATTTACAGTTCACCTATGTTTTGATAGCTACAGTAAAAGCGAGTCGCTTGAAAGTTGAAGCTTGAAGATCAATTGTGACAAAATTGTCACATTATTTCATTAGAAAATCCCCACAGCCTACAGGCGTCCGTATTGAGAAAATACCATCAATGATCGATCTCCCGCCAAAAAACGGTCGACTTCCAACGTTAACGTACGTGACAATTCCAACCCTCGCACCGTCTTCAAAAAATCCTCTCCCCGAAAAGAAACCGCACTGCTCGATAGGACTCTCACTGTCTATTGGTTTTTGTCGAAGATCCCCAGGAAAATCATGCAGACCTGTCCCGGGGAAACATTTTGTCCTATAGTCAACGTATAGTATAGATAGATTTGCACCAGCGCGCGTTGATCATCGCAGCTCGCACCGCTCAGCGTCAACCTATTATTCCGCAACACGCTTGTAGCACACATCTTGACTGTTGGACGTAAAAAAATGACCACGATATAAATCCGGCTAACGTCTCCCTTAAGTTACGAAATTATGAAATTATGAACCCGCTTTTACTTTATTTTCAATCTCCCAGACTGGCGACATCAGGAAACGTCCAACTCGTCTTGCGTCTTTGGCATCCTCTTTGTCTTTGTCCTGTCATCTTTACTTGCTTTGTAGGCGCATGGCATATTACCGCGAAGTACTGTCAAACAACGTGATTGATTTCTTGAGATTGAAAGGCGAAAGGGAAGAAACTATCTCCCTCAAGCGTCGTACGAAAAGGCATGGTGCTCCCGATGAGCAAAACGAGCTCCGTCAAATCATTGCCGCTTTGAGAGACGAGGAGGGCCATTTTTATCGGGCAGGGAGGACTGAAGGCGTCGCCGTAAGTGAAGACTTCGGCAAAGGCTTGGAAGTCTTGGAAGACGGGAAAATAAAAGATTTCATTGCAAAAAGTACCATCACGCCGACGATCACGAAAATGCACAGAAGCGGGTCCCATGAGGCACCTTCTACAACCGAACTTCCCCTCGGAACTGAGGAAATCGATGAAGGGATAGAACAGGAAAGGGAGATTGAACGAATGAATCAGTCCGATGAACTTCAAGATGATGATAGAACCTTACCTCATCATGCAATGGTCACAATTAACGATGAAATCTACATGAACGAATCAAATGGTCAGTCAACTCAAAGGTTTCAAAAGCTGAACACTTACTCTCGGGCGTTCTGGGGTTAAGATTTCGTCGTGCTCTTCGTCTTCAACCATCTCCAGGCGTCGCTTTTCTGTAGGCTTTCCAAAAAATGCTTCATGGGGTGACGGTGGTTCCCAGTCATCGCTGTCCTCATCTGGTATGTTCTCACGAAAGCGAGTGGAATCCGAAATAGAGCCGTGTACACTTCGGAGAGGAGAGGAGGAAGGCGAATGGTGAGTTTGGAGGTCGAAGAAACAGCCAGATGGCGGAACAGGCGGGATTATGTTCTCCTTCGGGGGTTGCTTGTTATTCTCTGTAAAACAGGAAGTGAGAAAGTATAAGTATTATAGTCAGATGTGCAATCTAACCTTTATTCTTCAAGCGAGTAGCAGCCCCCTTCTTGAGTTTGGCTGTCCGGAGTGTATCTGTATCAATAGGTGTACCCAGGTGATACTCATGGCCGAAGTTGTTGAAGATCTCGTTAATCGAACGAGTTGAAGACAGTGATTACATAACAGCGGCGTCATATGGAGATCGGGTATTAATCCAGCCGCACGACCCAAAACCCGAGATGTCCCAAGAGCATAACCACTCCACAGAAGGTTGATCAGGTTCAGGATTAAGAATGTTCAAAAAGGTACCAACACGGGGGCACCGTCGAGAGAAATCGCAAACTATCGAAGACTGTATAGCACTTAACCAAGCCTGCGGAAATTTTTCCTTAGCGAGAACAGCGAACCAATCTCCGCAATCATCCGTTTTATTCATGGTCTCAATGTCAGAGATCCGGCTCGAAATCAGCGCCATCCACATAAGAAACCAGTCTCGAGAGGCGGCAATACGAAGGCGAGCAGAACGATGGGAAGGATATGACTTGTTGAAGCCGAGAAGGGATGGAGGGATTGGCTTGAGAGCTGCGCGAACTCGAGTACCATAAGCCTTCGCCAGGAGATGAGCGGTACGAATGAGAGAGTTTTCCACCTGCAGCCACTGTTTGACCTGTTCAGGTGCAAGGGCAAATTGTTCATGATCGTCTTCTCGAGGTTTGATGTGAGAGACAACATCCCGGAGGCAACTAAAAACAAGGCCATCGAAAGAAGGTCGTAAGGTGACATGAGATAGAAAATGGTATGGCTTCGTCCACCATCGGGGAGATAAGAATGTCTCGAATTTGGCCCCGCGAGCAGGAAAGAGGTAGGAACGACTAGGTTGAGGTACATCAACCTGTCGAGAACAGTTCGGCGAGTAAAAGATGTCCCCTGCTGGACTGAGGAAAGCATGACCTGAGGAATGGTCAAGTTTGTTTGGTGTGTAAACCTTGCCTGTATAGGCGAATGACATTCTGCGGAAGCCAGTTAAATACGTCGGGGGACATGGCAATATTGATGAAACAGCTCACATTAGTTGTTTGCTGCAAGCGAGAGGCGGTGGTCATAAAAAATATCACAAAAGCCTAAAAAGAACGCTCTTAAGCAAACAGAACAAGTCCTCAATCATTCTAAAATTCACAGGTGCTGGATTTCAAACCGAGTTTGACAATCAGACTGAGTCGTAGGTGGTTGTTGACACCTTTGGCAGCAGTTGCGGAACCAACTAGGCCGGGTTCTTTGAACCAAAAGAACCCCTCCAAGAGGCGTTTTGACACCCGCTCCCTTCTCCTATATGTCCCGATTAGGACAGTCATATAGTACAGAGGTCGCCAAGTGTATCCCAGAGAGATGCTAGAGTAAGAAGGGTAATCTTAGGACGAGGGTTTTGGGATTATTCTGCCCTTGAACTCACAATAAGCACAGTAATAGAATCTAATCATTGAATTTATCGTACACGCCGACATTTGAGCGCAGGGCAGATCTGGGGAGTAATTGGATTCTATCGCGCAGCGCTCCCAAGAGCGCTCTGACGAGGTTCATGAGGCTCTCGAGCCTGGCTGTCCTCCTGTCTATCGCTGCATAGCACTCCTGCCGCCCGCGAGCGTCCAAAATCGACATATAACCCGTCCCACCCACGACCGCTCCTCTATCCGCCAATCCATCACTTTCGTCGAAATCGCTCTCTCTCTCGAGCGCCGTGATTCGCCTCGTTGGGCCTTCGAGCCGGCCTGCCCATCCACCTCATTTCATTGCACGGAACCCTTGACAGTGCCGGACTCCACTGCCCTCCACTCCACTGCTTGTGTCAAATGGTATCAATCCGAACACTGCTACGCGGCCCTCGCGAGCACTCGATGACAAAAATAAGGCACCTACAGGAGACATTGTGCAGAGAGAGGAGTGGTGGAAGACGTTGCGTCAGGGTGGCGGAGAGAACGAGGCTTGTGGTTTCGAAACGTGAGGGATGGCAGACGGGCGTTGGGGAGAGCGCTTCGAGAATACTCGTGGTGGTTGCTGTGTCTGCGGCTTTGGGCCTATAATGCTAGCCACGCCGTCTTCATTCCGGAAGGTCACAACCGATGCAATCCATCCCTCAGCTCTGTCAAACAGCAGCGCAATTTGACTCGGTTTCTTATGGCATGCTTGTTCACCTCCACTCCCTGAAGTGACAGTCTGCGTCTTCTTCCTATCCTCTACAAGGAGAACAAGCCCAGCAAGTAGATGCAGGAGGACGATCCTTCCATTCTCCACATCCACACACCCCTAGGCGGCGGTTGCTGGTAGCGACTTTGATCTTGCCACCATGCCCAGCTGGCATCTCTGTGCAGATAGCGCAGGCAGCGGAAAGGTGGGGCGAATCAGTGGACGTCGGGTTAATGCCAACAACATAGTGAGCGGATTACGTCGTTTGGCCTGAGAGTGGGTAAGACGCCGACAAAAGCACCCAATATTGGCGCAGGATTTGCTGGAGTACCAGGCGGTTCTGCTGGTGATAGCCTGCATGGGCGGGTGGTCTTGCAAGGTCACAATTTTAAAGCTCGGAGCATGGGCGTGGCAAGGTGGTGGAGGAAACACCTGCGTCACGAAGCGCCTGGCGACCCTTCTCGGAGACTTCTCGTGCGTGTCTGATTCCTTCTTGAACTCCTCAGCAGAGCACCGTAGCTCTATCAACTCATTCTCACCACCTTGATGTTGAACATGCTCTATCATCCTCCAACCACATAATCTTGCACGGAGCAAGTACCTAGCGCTCGAGGAGATTGAGATCGCAAACCTGTAGTATAGTTATAAAAGCCGTGGTCGTCTAAACCCAGCAGCTCTTGTTCCCAGCAGTCGGATAACCAGGAACAAAGAACTACTGGGAGTGAGATGTCGAGGGAGATGGGCGAAATAGCGCGGTGGAGAGCGAAACCTTGGTTAAGAGGTGTTATGAGGTCGATAATCGGCAGCTAAAAATGTCTTTTCGTCATAAAAGCGTGGTCGGAGGGCAAAAGCTGCATGCCCATAGTGCGCAATGGAAGTCAGAACGAAGGTAAAACACCTTGAACCACACAAGTTCGATCAACAGCCAAAATTTTCTCACGGACATATTGCAAATGAAATAGACAAGAAATTCAACAACAATGTATGTCTTCCTCTCAGGCCTGAGAGGTCAATGAAAACGGAAAGAGATAATTGTAAGCTCTCTTCTGATATAATTTTTATTGTGAATTGTCCGTCAAAGTAATAAAAGTCAGACGAGACCTGAATTTGTCGCTCTGAACTTGCTCTGAACCAGGAGAAAGGGCTGCACTTCGTCTTTAAACGAGGAACCGACTCACCAATTTTTTTTGGAGAACTTCTCGAGTCTTGCAGCATATCCTGAGCTTACACCGAGGCTTTATGTTGAGGAAACACATATTTTCGTTATTTATCAATCATTATTATCGTGAAGATTCGAAGGGTACAAGGTTACATCGCAGTTTGGTCTACTTCGAGACGCAGACTTGGCTTGCAGGCCGATGCTTTGCACGGCAGAATTTGTCCCCGGTCGGCTTTGGACTTTTTACCTCCTAATAATTACAGTACACTGTTATATCTATGTTTCTCGGTCCTTTTATTAGTCAATGTGAACTGTATTGAGCGCGACAATACGGGTACAGTGTTCGACGGGCAGCTCATCGCCCGTACCTCTTCACTATTGTTTTACTAGGGCGGAAGATCAGTATAACCCAAAATGTCCGAAGTTAGGGTGGAGGACCGACGTACCAAAAAGCCACGCACGGCGGGGTGATCAACTACGCAGTCGTCGCCTCCGCCCTTCCTTCGTTGGTCGTTATTTGACTGCGTTGTCGTTTTTTCGCAAGGATATTTGGTGTTGAGTGGAGGTGGGAGTGGTGTCGTAGGGAGGCTACGTACGAATCCTTAGAGAGAAGGTCACCCCCAGCACCAACGTTCGGAAGGATGGAACGGGCTTACGCCACTCGTCGTTTGCTCAGAAGTCTACCCCCTACGAGCTACGCCGCCATGGTCAACATTAGCTCCGTTGAGGCTCGACGCTCTACCCGATCTTAGCAGCTCGGTAACCTCGAAGCACCCAATGACGTTTCTGTAATGAACACGTCAAAAAAAAATCTGCCGCGGCGGCTTGGATACTAGCACGACGAGATAATGGCAAAAACGACCCAACTTACCTAGGAGGGAGTTTGGGCCGTGAACGTGCTGCCATCGCTTCGCGTCGCGGCAGCAATCGCACCTGCCTTCTATCGATCTTGTCATCTTCGTCTCGCCGCCGCTCTCGTGCTGGTCGCGCTCAGCCTAACAGCGGTGTTGGCTTTGTGGCGTCGACCAATCGAGGTTGGGGACGAGGTGACGATGGCGGCAGATGTGGGATGGGTGGTTGGCCACAGGCCGTAGGCGAGGAGGATGGTTCGGCAGACGCGAGAGCGGCAAGCAATGAATTATTTGTCACCCCTATGTCTCCGAGAAGCAACAGCACAAACTGTTGCTTCGCCACCAGTTGTCTTGCCCAATCCCACACAAGAAGCAGCAGTCGCCGCCGTGCTGCTGCTTCTCCTGCTGCTAGAGCAGACCCGACCCCGAGAGAGCGTGCAAGGCAGATGCGAGGAGGTGATGGGGTTGCTTTGAAGTAAGTGGTAAGTAATGAGTGCTGGGATAAAGAAATAAGCAATATGATTATACGAGTCATGTTTCAACTCTGTTCTCCACATACCAGGACATTGACCTCCAGGATCTCCCCTCACTGAATCTCAGCTGTTATCCCCATCCCATGTTCTTCCACTGCCGGCCCACATGCCTTGAAATGGCGAGAGCGAGGGGCACGCGGCGACGGGTCGGGTTTGCTCAGGTCGTAGATTGACGATACTGCGGGCTGTTGCCCGTCGGGCCGCGATGCACGAGATGTTTTGCATGGCGTAGTACGAGGACCACAGTAGGGTTGGGTAAGTAATTGGGTTTTACTTACCGCTGAATTACTTACCGGTAAGTTACCTGGTAAGTTACTGGTAAGTTACTGCCCTGAGGAGGACCGATGTTGGCTGGTAAGTTACTTACCAGGTCATGTGCTTATCTTATCCCCTGTACCCATGAACTTGGAGGCCGCGAGAGTCGTTTTCTTAGTCAATTTTTACTGGCCTATCTGATGGGGTATAAAATGTGACTGGGACATCTAATAACTAATTATCTGATGAAATTTAACCAAAAAAATGATCAAAAACTTCGTAAAATAGGCCGCTCAGCGGGAAGAAAAAAATTAGCTGACTAAACCATGTGATCTGGTAAGTTACTGGTAAGTTACTAGTAACTTACCAGTCCTCCTGAGCAGAAAAAATTTTGGAGGTAACTTACTGGTAAGTTACTGCCCTCCGAATTACTTACCCAACCCTAGACCACAGACATGAGAGTTAAGGTCAGGTTTGGTAAGTGCTGAGCGCTGAGCTGGGAAGGATGCGGTAAGCGGGCGATGAGGTCAGCATCCGAGAAAGGGCGGCAGGACAAAGCCTCCCGTTGTTGTCGTGGTATCTGTGATGGATTGAAATCTATTTTTGGATGTGGCGGTATTGCGGGAGATGAGCATTTTGGGGTGTTTAATCGGTTCCTTTAACCCGACCTAACAGGGCAATGATCCTGAGATAAAGTGCTGCCAAAGGTGGTTGTTGAACTGTAAAGTCTGCTTGCGCTGGAGTTTGAGGAATAGAAAGTCTTATGATTAGGATACCCAGATCATAAACGCTAAAAGAACGTGTTTTGGGAGCCCAGAACACGTCAGTGAAAGGGATAGTTCAAAGCGGAAGTCGTTGGGTAGTCTCGGCTACCCATACTCTAACGGGACGAGTTCCCAATCGGGAACACTCTCCGTGAGAGTCTGGGCTACAACCAACACCTGCAAGAGGGTTATGCGTTCGGGGATTTCGGAGTTTTCAACACAGCCTGCTGTTCCCATCAAATGCGCTAATTATAGGGGGTTTATGCGGTCAGGGATTTTCGAACTCTCGACGCGTCGATAACGGTCGCGTCCACTGATATGTGTCTCGTTGATCATTAATTTTTACTCATTCATTCCATGTTTCCACTCGATATTATAATGTCTTGATTCAACTTATCTATTAGCCTCTATAATTATGCTGTTGCAGTCTGAGGCCCGCCAGAGAGCTTCAAGCCTTCCATCAAGTGTCCATGAGCAGAACATGTCCATTATCAGCCAGAAAAATGTTGGCAGCATGTTTGATTTTGCTGTCCTATGAGGCAAATAGGTACCTGGCGAGGGGCGACGAGCAGGTGAGCTAAATATCGCTGCTACATATTGCTTCAGGTTCTTCAAATGTAGGATCCTCGATGTCAAGGCGGACAGGATAGCGCATAGGCAGGGTCATTTGGTGGGCCATCTTAGTATCAGGACGTACATAGAGGAATAAAAATAAAAGAGAGCAGAACTGAGAAGACTATCAATTGCTTTCGTGGATAGGGGCCAATATGATAACAATCAACGCATTTGATGGGACAGCAGGCTGTTGTCGAGAACTCCGAAATCCCCGAACGCATAACCCTCTTGCAGGTGTTGGTTGTAGCCCAGACTCTCACGGAGAGTGTTCCCGATTGGGAACTCGTCCCGTTAGAGTATGGGTAGCCGAGACTAGTCGTTGGGAAGTCTTTCGAATTCGTATTTAATTGTTTGGCAAGTGCCTCCAGTCACATGTCACAGAGACAAGATTGTTGATTCGATTATGTCAGCGAGCTCGACTGATCGAGCTCGCTGACAAATAATTACAAACTCGGCCCGTATTGGACCCCGAAATCCCTAAGCAAAGTGCATACTCGCCGGAGGCTGCCCGCGTCATTTAAAAGGCGTGGATAAGTTCCAACGGTGTCCAAGCGCGCCGCATCGTCGCCAGAATTTGGCTTCAGGTCGGACCAAACTGCATCGTTAGGCGATTATTTACTTCACAAGGATTAAAATCTAGAACAGGCAGTAATACTTACCCAGTGCGGCTCAGGTTTGCTGAGGAAAATGCCTCGTGCGGTCTCTAGCTCCGCCACAAGTAGTACAAAGTCCCCAAGACGAGTTGTTCCGCTAGTTCTGCAGGCTCCATGGCCGGTAGGCGATTTGCTGACTTCTGGAAGTTGTTTTCCATTGAGCGAAAGAGGGCGCCGGCGCTGTATTGGGTAATTGAATACCGACGTTCCCCAGCTTGGATGCGCGGTCGAACCAGGTGGAAATTCTACAACCCAGCTAAGGTCACAAAATCAAGTGGCCGCCTTTGATGAGGGGAAATTTCGGTGAAGGGAGGGGTCATTCTCTATCAGTGCGTTGAGGAACTTGTTCTGAAAACTGCGAAGCGTCGGGGCCCAGGTTGAGAAACCCCCTAGGTAGGCACTCTTAGGGAGGGCGAGGCGGGCAAAGGCGCCGAGGCGGCGTAGCTGTCCAGAGCCCAGAGATCCTTTGAAATTCGTCCAACACAATGGCCCTTTTTTGCGCCATTGTTTTGGGAGGGGGTGGGTCCGTCGTTGGAAGGGCTTGGAAGGCGGGTCGGGGCGGGTCGGGTCGGGAGCCGCTGGGATGCTAGGCGAGAGGGTGAAGGGGAGTAGGTGAGGGACGAGAGGGGTGACAGGTCGGCTTCATCGTCGGAGTCGTACAGCGCGTGCTTTTCGGGCTGGATGCCTATACCAAGGCCTTCTTGCTGAAGTCGAAGTCGAGGTCCCTGGGGTAGAGGTCTGTGACCTGAGGCTCTAAAATCCTGGTTAGCGAGTTAGGCGAGTCTGGAGGGGGCGCAGCAAGTGAATTCCTTGCGAGGTATTCACGTTGCCGCGTGTTGGGATGCGAGTGAAGGGAGACGGAATATAGCACTTTTGAGGGAAGTCAGGCCTGCGTAACCAATTTGAATCATCAAGACACGACGCGATCAATCATCACAGCACGTGATATTATCTGCACTGCCACAAGCGCGTATATATTTAGACCGTTTGTTTGTTGATTTCTTGGTTGAACATCTCTCCCATTGTCATGCCTAAGGTCGGCACTGAACGTTCTTCCTCTCGCCGTCAACAATCTCTTCCATCTGGCGCAGTGCCGTCCCCGACCTCCACTTATACTAAAAAACTAAAGGCGATCCTGAAGTATGAAGACCAGCCTGTCTTATGGCGGGCCTTCACTGTGGGTCTTACTTTCATTCTGAGCGATATATTACTGAACAACAAGACCTTCCAGAACTACGCCAAGACACTGGCCGAGATGCACCTCGACCTGCAGTTCACCCCGGCGGTGCAAGACATGGCTCTTAAAGCCATTCGGGAAGGGGTATCTATTATCTATGAGCCTTCTCTGGTTTACACCACTCATTGCTCCCCACTATAGCTTCTGGATAGATATCCTGACTCGTTTACTCGCCAAAGGAACCTGGACCTGGCCATGCAGGTCGTTATGACGCACCACAACAATGCCCGTCACCAGTTAAAGCACAGAGTAAGCCCTGTAAACCGCTCCCCTCTTTTAATCTAAGTGGTCTTTCTGCTAATAGGCAAATCGACCTGCATCTACACGGCCAATTACTCCCCCGCCAAAGAAGCCTGCAGTATCGGCCCAAAAACAACCAGCTGTGGGTTTCACGGCAAATAGACCTGCGCCGTCCTCTTCAAATCAGCTGGCTACACGTTCAACCGTGCAAATGCAGCCTACAGCATCTGCCTTCACGCGACTGGCAGAAGGGTCTGCGTCAAATCGACCAGCCACACGGGCAATGCGCCCAGTAGTACTACTACCTGCCCCAAAGCGACGGGTGCCAGAGTCTGCACCCCTTTCTAGTCGACCTGCAAGGTCGGTGGCTCGGCAGGCCGACGGGGCTGTTCGGGAGTTCCTACACTCTTGCGAACCCGATATGGCAGAGCTATGTCCACTCTTTTTGGCCTTCGGCATCACTGACAGTAAATACCTTGACGCGCTCTCCAAGCGGTCGGAGGAAGCCATCTTTGTTGTCCTTGGACACTTTGCAGAGCAGGCACACCTTGCTGGCATACAAATCACAGAGATGCAGAAGTGCATCATTTATTTCCACCTCCAGCTACGTGCCAAAAAAAGAGCTGCAAATTGAGGAATAATATATCTCTGTTGCTACCATGCTGTACTTTCTTGACATCGTTTTCGAGCCGGGACTCATGTCACAGACTAATCACTCATCATACGTATCATCACATAGTCTGCTGCTTGCATCCCCTCTGTACATATGTAATCCTTGGCCCCATGATATCTGTATAATGTAACAAAATTGATTCTTGGTTGCATGATACTCAGGATAGTTGTGATATCTGAAAGGCTGAATTCAACAGAATGTATTGGCTCCACCTGTGATATGTACAAGAAACTTCAAATGTCTAAATTTTTCATCTTTAATTCCTTGCATAGGCGACGCGCTGCACGCTCTGTGATGCATGCCGTGACAGATGAATTTGACCGCCGCAGCTTGAACCCCCCCGGTCAACGAAGAAGGGGGAAAACAACGTGCTCTACTCCAACGACTTGAAAAAAGGACGGAGAAGCGGAGGGCTGTCGAAGTGGGATGCAGAATGTTTCGACTGCGGCAAAAACAACCGTTTCAAGGCCGATTGCTGGGCAGAAGGTGGCAGACAAAGGGGAGAAGGGGCGGATAAAGGAAGGGCGAAGGATGCCGCAGCGGTTGCCAAGGCTAAGGAAGAAAAGGAGGACGAGAGTGCATCATAGTTTGCGACGACGGCGTTAAAGGATGAGTTGGACGACGCCGAAGGCTGTGGCTGCAGGGTACGAGTTCTCTGACAGGGAGGGTGGGATGGGACAGTTAAGGAAGGCGGCGATGGAGGCGTGGATGAGGGGGACGGATGAAAACGCGGGTGAGGGGGCAGGTTGCTAGCGGATCTGTTAGAGCCGGAAGGCAGCAAGGGCAGCAGACAGCATACATGCCTTGAGCACTCCAAGCTATGTCGCCTACGCCACCACTTTCGAGTCGCCCAAACACCAGCTACCGCCCTACCCGACTCCGGTGCTCCGTCATCGCCTTTGCGGCCTGACTATTGCCCCACGTCCTTCAACGAACTCGTTGTGAAGTCGATGAGGGATCAGAGGCAGACGCGCTCCTGTATTCGGCGTCGTACGGTTATCCCATTATCAACGAGCCCTGGGTAAATTTTATTTACAAAGAGGCAGGGATGGAAGCCGACTTCTACAACCACCGCAGAAGGGAACGCCAGCTGCAACAAGGGGGGTTCGTCAGCTAGTCTCGAGGGGAAGGTTGAAGGAAAGGGACTTGGATAGACGTGCGCCGACGAACCTGTTACACCACCATTCCCCAGTCTTCACCACCTTCACCGGACAGCGCGCCTGCCTTATCCTCAGCACTACCTGTGGCCGAATACCAAATGGACCGCCCAACGAAGCACCTTCTAAGCCAGAGGCTGAGCCTAATTGAAAAGACGGGCCGGCGCCGTAGGAAATGGGCGTATAATGCCGGATGGCCAGAGAAAGGCCCACGAAACGACGAACGCCTCAAAGCGCGTTGCTGCAGGTGCCATAGATGTCGATGACGGCGAGACGACAGGTTTTGAAGGTGAGAAAGCCCCGTACTGCGCGATAGCGGCAGATATCGACGCAGAAACTTTCACCTCCGGACCACGCGAAGACAGGGTGTTGACGTTTGGAGATCCTGATGTCGAACGTTGGGAGTAGCAAGGTGCGTTCCTCTATTGGTATGGGCTCGAGATCTCTGGGTCCTATGGAACTTCTGGAACAGGTTACCTCCTGTTGATTTCCGTCATTGGTTGCCCAGGTTGCCTCCACTTGAGGCGAAGTACATATTTTTAAGAAAAGGACTAAGTTGAACGGCTGGAGGGACAATGTATCAGGTCTATATCGTAGCATATGCCACCAGATTGAGATCAAATCCTTACATGTGTGAATGGGTTGGATAATAAACAGTGGGTTCCCAAGATAGCGAACTGCGTGGAGGAGGAGAGGAGGAAGAGTTTATTGAAGGAGAGTGAGACTGAGAAACTACTAGCCGGGGTACTTGGGTAGCTCGTCCCCAGTTATCAGTGGCACCTAGGGCCTACACTGAAACCAGTGCACAGTGTCCTGTTCTAAACAGGCAGAGCCATCATGCCTGATCAGCCAGACTCTGATACAGTGCGCTATGTAACCGTTATTTGAGCTAGTAAGTACTGTATCGTTTCGACCTTATGTTCACGTAACGCGTAACGCGCCGAGAAAATGAACTAATTTCGCACTTTGTAACGCGTAACATGGCCAAAATTACCCTGAACTGTAAAAAAAATCGTCCAGAGCAGCTGAAATGGACCCTTAAATTCCCTAATTAGGCCTATTTTTGGCGTTTTGAACATGTGGCAAAATGAACTGAGTGTAACGCGTAACATAGCCTGAACATAAGGTCGAAACGATACAGTAGTATCTACAAAAAAATTTACTTCATTAGTTCATACGGTTCCTGTTGTCTGACTGGCACTGTGGCAGATTCCCCTCATGTTCTATCAATTATCTAGGCTTGGGTTCGACCTTCGGCTGCCTTGTAATCCAAAGTCTGATCCAACTCATATGCATCGTCTTCCCAGCCTTTCATATCAAGCGGCTGAAAGCTGCCAGTAAGTAGTTGTTGCCCTGGATTCGTTTCTATAAATCTGTTTTTCTAGTTGAGGCAAGATATGGATAGTGGCAATAGCTTTGATCGTACCTGACTGGGCCGCGAATATACTTGCTGGATTCGGAAGATACAAGCTGTACCTCATCCTCGCCATATGGGGACGGGCAGCCCTTTGTATACGATCAGAGAAAATATCATGCACTGAGCAAAATGTCCACGTACTGGGCAAAAGTCTTCCAAACAGTCGCGCATGGAGCCAGCAAAAAGAGGGTGGCGGTGAAGTCGCCGGCCTGCCTTGATCAACTGCCATGGTTCTAATGGCATAGGTAGGTACATTTGTAAATTGTCAAGCATGATTAGGAATTCACCCACCGTTCATATGCTGATTCTAAAGAAACCAATTAGTTCAAAAAAAAAGACACCAGAGCATAAAATTTACAATCGCAGCAACCGCCATTGTAATCTTTTGAGCATCCCACGCTGGACCATATGGGATAACCCAAGCGATATCGTAGTCGCTAGATTGGAAATCAATATTGAGCTTGCGTCCGGGCCCGGCGCAGGCAGCTCCTTTTGCAAGGACACGTTTCCAGGGGTACTCCAAGCCTCCTCCAAGCACAGGGTCCCGGAAATATAGCCGTTCGAGCACCAATAAACGCGCAAGGCCGTTTGTGCCCCTGGCTGACGGACGATAAAAGATCTGCCAAGTCTAAGTTCAAACCGTGACCCAGAGTCGTTTCAACGCACTGATGGGTTAATGCTTGCGCGCATAAGGGAAGGCAGATAGACTTCGTAGCCTCGTTCTGCATATTTGGCAAGGCGCACCTCATAGGACGGAGACCTTCTTGTTAGATCGACAGTGTTGCATTGTCGGACGCAAGAAGCCAGTGCCCTTGGGCTGGCCCACACACGATGGCCTATATGCAGCGTGATCGTTCGTTTCAAAAAGATCTAGACAAGATCTTACCGTCGTATGCGAAACATGCCGAGTCGACGTCGAAACCCGCTAATATTTCCGCGGGAGAGAGGTACAACCTCAAGATAATTTGCAAGGGTCTTGCTGGGAAAAGTGCTGTTGATGTAATGAGGCTGTTGAAGATATACCCTTAGTAAAGAACGTACTGTGCATAGAGACTACGTTCGATTTTCGGACACAGGTGACTTTCCAAGCAACGGAGGCGGAAATAGATGCGTAGATTTCGAGCATTTTGGCTTTTGCCTAGGAAATAATATCAATGGAGCATTTACAGATATGGTATAGATTAATTTACCTGATTTGCATTCAGGCCCCATATGAAGAGGTCGATGTCTGAGGCCGCGAAAGTGGATTGGTATCGCATGTTTCTCTGTGCTTGGGAGGGATTGCCTTTGAAAGGTTCCAGGCAGGCAAGCACGGAGCCACCAGCAGCAATAATGTTATCCCAGCATATATTCAGGAGCACATTGTGAGTGAAGATATTCCAATTGCGCTTGAACTCGTGTATGGTTGGGACGATGGAAAGACTCCCTGGTGTCTTCCGAAGACGAGGCGGCAGTGGCATAATAAAATGTTCGTCGTGGTATTCGCCTAGAGGTCTTCCAATTACCTTCCAGACATCCGGTTTCTGGGCGAAGACTTCAAATAGGCCAACATAAGGGTCTACAAGCGCAGGATGTCCTCGATCATTTACAAAAATCCTCCTGATTTCTTCTTCGTACTCGATTGCGCGCTGTAAGAAGGCATCCAAACGTTGTCCAGCCGGGAGACAGAGAACTGCCTCGAGAAACAATTGTACGTCATCGGCAACGAGAGTTCGATTGGAGTTGGGTGTCGTTTCGGGTCTCCGTGATGGAAGCAGTTGCTTTAGGCACGTGAAGAGTTGTTGTAAGCACATATTCAAGGTGTTAAGAATGAGGACCGGTTGGGGAAGGCGCAGAGGGGGGCGTAAACAGTTGGACCGAAAGAATATGGCACCGCTTGAACATTTTATAGCATTCTAAGGCCAATCAATTACACAAAATCGTTGCAGGGCAGCACAATAAAGAGTTCGGTACATAAAGCGCTGTGACCCGATTCTGGGGAACTGACGAACGGCTCATGTTGTTGAGTCAAGTTACTCAAGTAGTTTCGTCACTCTAGTTTCGTGTGGATGGAGTCATTCGGCTCGCGTGGCTCGCACCGGAATAACGGAATGGATCTTTGGGACATTATTCCTTGTTTTTGAAGACCGTGGATGATTCTATTCAGTAAAGCGATAAAACTGGCTTAAATGGGGAAATTTATACGAGCAGGGAGATTCAAAAGTTTGTTGCCCTGATCCCGCCAGTTCTTTGGAAGCTTTTTTTTCAAGCTTTGAGGGACGCAACTTGACCTTTGCAAGGCAAGAGCCGGGAGGCTAGTGAAAAAAATGCCAGGGCATTACGGCTGACAGTGAAAGCAAAACGACAGGCGGGGGTGGACACGGTCCATGATCTGAGGTGGGCTATTGTTTTGCCTTCAGCTGTAAACACCGATTATGTAACATTTTGAAACAAAACAGGAACGAGCCTAATAGTAATACTCTATGATCGGCTGCAACTGCGTCCCTGTCCGAGCATCTCCGTTAGCAGCGATGGCGAGTCAGAGTCGTGCTCTCTAGAATCTCCCCAGAAACGATACGGCAGGGATCACACAAGCGACCAGCTGGTGCAGAGACAGGGTCAAACTCGCCTAACGTAACTTGCAACCTCATTCCAACTAACTGCAAACCCTAGGCACATCCGAAAAACACCCACATTGCGCCGGTATTTATGCAAACAATCGTAAGGCCTTAGGCTAAAGTCTGCGGTCAATCACGTCGGGAAGGAGCTTGCGGCAAGGGTTAGTGCGCACTACTCCTTGCATTATTGTGGTGCTATTATTGCTTTGACCCCACTTGTGCGAATGATGGCGCAGTCAGGCTTCGCAAAATGGTTGTTTGTATAAACATGGGGATCTATGTCAGGGTTGTGGAACCCGCGCCAACGCGCTGAGCTGGTGAGACCTCGTCAGAAAATCACGCTGACTCACATCTCCAATTCAGTCAGGATGTTGTGGTAAACTGTGTGAAGCGCGCGAACCAGTCGGAACGGGACACTTAAGGTCGACACATTCTTTCCAGGCTATGCAGTCCGGGTTGGGTGGAGACGCCGGGGATATATTCGGTTTACCCTAATGTAGGTAACAGCGGGCGATAGCTTGTGCACCTCGTCTCTTTACAAGGGGGCGCATATCAACCTTGTAAAATGCGTGAGTTAGTCCGTCTATGGGAAAAAACCCACTGTTGGTAACATCATATCTTACTTTGTAGTTGAGTCAGTATGTTTCGGCCCTGTGCTCCTGAAAGTTCGACGACACCGCAGAGTGAAAGCTAAGGCGGCATGAAAAACCCAGACAGTAAACACTATCCACGAGCTTCTGTGCCGTATGGCTGTTAGTACATCACGTTTTTAGTATTATACGAGGATTCCGTTTCTTAATGGGACCTCCCCGGTAATATACTTCCTTCCTTCCGACTCAACTTTGGATGGGTTACTGAAAATAGGCATCAAATTAAGAAATCCACCCTGACTGGCTCAAACTCAAATGCCGAAATTCCGGACAAAAATGACAGGGCCCAAGTCTCGGCACTGAGACGGGCGGTTAAGCGCGTCTCTACACAAAATTAATGGCTGAGTGACTGAGTCAAGCAAAACTTATTCTCACCCTTAATTGTTATTCATTGAGTCACTGAATAAATTGTGTCTATTAACTCCCACAACTACGGAGTCGCCTCCTAGGCATATTGATATTGCGAGCGTCCTCGTACATAAGTGAGTACCAATATAAAAGCAATGGATATTAAACCCTACGGTGCTGCATATCGCTTTCTACTTTCTACGCAAGCGAGATGACAGAACATAGTGATATTTCTCGTGGGCGCACTAGGCCTTCTTCTCGCCAGGAAGAAAAACCCGCCGTCATCCAGGGGACTCATGAGGACTCGGACATGCGGCCGTCCGTTGGTCAACGGACTCGTTTGGCATGTGGCAAATGTCGAGAGAGAAAAACCAAGGTGTGTTGCTTTCTAATTTGGCTCGATGCGCTGTTAATAAAAGCGTCAGTGTTCTGGTGATCGTCCTGCCTGCTTGCACTGCACTGATCGAGGCTACATTTGCGAATATTCTAAAAAGGAAAAAACAGTCCCCAAGAAGACTGCCCGTGCCGTCATCAGCCGTGGCAGGGTCGTTTCAACGCGTTATCCAAGAGTCGGTCGGACAAACACTTTTGTCCCGTTAACCACGTCTCGCCCCTACGTTCGCCCACAAACAGGAGGTCAAACCGAAGCCAAAGACTTCACGAACTGGGTGGGCCCGTGGCTCCTGCCTCAATGTTCAACACATTCCAATTGTGCACACCCCCACGTCAGTCAACCCTTCGGTTCAGGTTTCTGGCCAGTTCCTTTAAACTATAACTACGCTGGGCACATGTACAGCATACCAGACCGACCACCCTACAACGAAACTAGCGGTTATGCTGGCAGGCTTACCCCCATGTCTTTGCATACTTCTCCTCAATTTGATTTCGGGATATCCAGGTGAGTCGATTCGTGTTTTTGACTTGGCTGGTCACAAATAGGACAGGAGTCTACCTTCGTCGTCATCTCCAGCCACGCAGAAGTTCCCCTGTCGTGCCAACGACGGCGACAGCCCCGTTTATATTCCGCAATATATGGGAAACCATCCCGCCTATTTGGGTCAATTCCTCCGCTTCGTCTCGTCTAGTGATCCTGCTGACAACTGATTAGATTTTGGCGAGTGGTCTTGCCTTAACCCGCTGTTAGGCGATGACAGCAACACGTCGGTTACGACGCTTCCTTTTGAATCAGAGGTGATGCGCCCTCGTGTCGAACCAGTTTACCAGACGCCCGCCCTCCCCATCGACTCCGGTGCTCTCAGGCCAAGCACATATCAATTCGACCGCAGATTCGACTGCGGGGTCTTCGGAGTACCTCCCCTTGCACTGCCGGATCATGGTACTGGCATCACAACTCCAACTCCGGACGGTCATCCCATTAACGAGAATTAGCGAGCGCTTGGTTTCATGGTCAATGATTTCCGGGCCTCCAGCGGTACTTGCACACAGATTACGAGCCGATGAGTTGACCTCTAAGATGTCTTTCAGATTGCTGCCCATCCTTCCCAACATCCCAATTTGCACCCCCGCGATGTAGCCATACCCAGCCAGCGCCTGACCGGGCGACGTTTAATGTTGTATGATGTTTTTAAATAGAAAAAGTGTTTTCGGTCAGTGTCCTGTAGCATTTTTTATATTTAAAATGGAGGGCTCAATGAAATTGAGTACACATTTTGAATATTAAACTCCCTTTACCCTCCAGAAAGAGATGATTACATTCTATTGTAAGATATCTATCACCTATATCACCAATCTATGAACAGTTTGATCACTTTCCGCCGAAAACCTAATTCTTAAAAAGGATCGTCGTTATGTGATGTCCGGAACGAACGCGCCGCGCCCCTGACGCTAACCTTGAACTTCAGTAAAACCTTCAGAGTTTGTGTATTACTGCATTATGCTGCCCTGCAACTCTATAGTCTACTTTATTGTCGCTTGGTCCTAATATAGGGTAGAAAAATGGATGTATTGAAAACTTCTAGTACAAATACATGTCTACTTCCTCGGCATAGCGGAGAGCACTTTGTCTAAATGGACGAGGTGGTCATCCCAGCTCTTGGAAAAGATGACGATATCGTCGATGTAAACGAGAGCGAAAAGCCACAAAAATGGAGCCAGAACTCCCTGCACAATACGCTGGAAGATAGATGGGCCGTTGCGAAGACCGAAGGGCATGCGTTTGAATTGCCAAAGTCCAAGATCATGTACTTCCTTTTCCTTAGGTTCCTCTTCTTCGCTTGACTCTTCTTCGCTCGGCCCTTCTTCGAGGTCCGCGGCGCGGTCCGTCGCGTTAGCTCGTTTACGCATGAAGGAGGATCCATAATTCTTGGAGGAAGGAGAATTAGTCGACGACGACGACGACGAGGTTCGAAGGTTTTCGCTTAGTACATAGTGGCTAATGAGGGCACGTTCCATTCGGGCAGCCATACTCTGTAGCTGGAGCAGCGTGGGGCATGAATGTTCGTTAAGAGTCCCGAACCATTCAGGAGGTTGAGTCTTCAGAATTCGAGATATAGCGACAGGACCATCCGTTTCCGCGAAAAGGAAACGATGATAGCGAACACGTCGTTGAATGAATTCCAAAGGAGTTTCCTTCTCGTGACATATTTCACACGTTGTTTCCATTGAAAACGGTCAGACAACATAGGTTCTGTTGTCTTTATGTTAATAAAGGAAATAGAAGTCATATTTCTTTGTCTATTTACGAGAGAAAGACAATCACTCCTCACTTTTCTGTATCTCGTGTCTATATATCTAATACAAGTGTTTGGGGCTGCGCCGCGCTCTGTTAGACGAACGTCTCGTAAATGCAAACTTAAAGTTGTGTTTATCAGTGAGGACTCTTTATCCAGGACTGATGACTCTAAAACTCTAAATTAAAAAGGTAGGAATACATTCGTACTATGTCGATTGTTTGAGTCGTTTGGAGTCAAGATCGGAAGAAGACGAATATACTGTGATGGACGTAGAACGCAGAAGAAAGCAAGAAAGGATGGAGGCATGGAGAGCAGTGAAGACGGCAATGGTTAAGAGGATGTAAGGCTCGAAGGAGAAAAATTCGTGAATGTGCTGGAAGGCTGTGGTCGAAGCGGGGCGCGGCATATCGGAAAGAGACGGCAAGTGGGGCTCAAGCAGGGGCTCGGCACTTGCAAAACCACGGCCTGTGATCCGTGCTTATGTGAAACGTTCTCATCCGCAGAATTTGGCGGATGGGAAAAGGAATGTTCGGTGACGTTCTTCTCGCCATAAGATTATATTCTTCTTATATAAATCAAAAACAGGTAAGGAAAAAGAATTTTTGTTTACAAAAGAAACAGACATTATATATATATATATTCTGTTCACAAAAGAAACAGGCAAATATACAGACATCGACTCGCTCTTCGTCACGATGATCGCGCGAAGAGCGCGCACTCATCGACACACGCAGCGACGGACATACACGCACATGTACGCAGCGAGGAACATACACGCAGCGACGGACATGTGCACAGCGACGAACATCTACGCAGCGAGGAACTTACATGCAGCGAGGAACTTACACGCAGCGACGGACATGCGCGCAGCGAGGAACATACACGCAGTTTGAATAAGCTCGCCAAGCTTTCAAGGGAATCCCTAGAAAAAAAGGCGCCATAGCAGCGCCGCGCAGGTGACAAGCGCTGCTGCTGGTCGTGGTGGTTGGCCCTCGTAGCTTACCGCTGCGGCTTGGGAAACGAGCGAGCTGACAGATGATTCGTCTTGGATGCGTCCCATGGCGATGTCTGAAGGACCATGCCGACTGGCAAACCAGGCAGGCGGCTGCCTTGGCAAAAGAGGCAGTCGTAGCAGAAGCAGCATGAATTCCTCTGCATTGCTGAGGTATCCGAGCTCAGACGCTGCTGCATCTACACCATTGCATAGATGTGGAGGCAGAGGCAGTGTGGAAAGATGTCGGCGGTGGCGCTTGAGAGCAACAGCGATGAGGTGAATTGAACGGGACTGTCGAAGGGCGGGTGTGGAAGGAGAAAAGCGACGCACCGTGTGGCCATCCACCTTCACGATGGTTCCTTATCCGAAAGCCTTGGGACGTCGGCGTATGAACCCTCAAAGTGAGGGGGACTCGCGACATCGCAAAGAGGTGCTGTCGGACTAGTAGTATACATACGAGATTAGAGACAGGCGATATGATGGCACTTTGTTGTGAAGAAATACTTACAGAGCAATTTCCGTGGAGCGACATATCTACCCTGCCGATCCCAGGGTAACATTCGACCGGCGCGCTGTGTATCCAACAGGGAGTGTTTAGCAAGAACCAGGAGGATGAGGTGGAGGTTGCCGGATGAGAGGGCCTACAGCTGAGGGTACTTGAAATGAGGGTGTATAAGCATTGAGACAAAAGCCAAAAAACCATAGCCAACCTCGCTGACATGAGTAGCTAACTGCAAGCGCTCAAGTCTCGGAAAAAATGTACGTCAAGTTGGTTTGCAAAATGTGAGTTGCGAATAAAACGCGACTTTCAAGGGCTTCCCGAGAAATGTCTTGTTGAACATCGCCGCTGAACGCTGTGCTTTGAAGGGTGGCCAGAGAAAGTAGACATTCGCATCGAAGCGAGAACGCAAGATCAGTCTAAGACGATGACGCTGGAAAGAGCGAGGTACATTATTTGGTTCAACCTCCTCTGCCAAACACGCTGGCTCTTGTTGTCGACTCGCACACCAATCACACACCATTGCACCAATATGTACCACACTTCCATCCGACATCGTCTTTGCTGGACCTGCGTCGGGATAGCCCTTTGCAGGTTCTCTGTATTATTTCTCTATTCTCTACGCTGCCTTCTACACCTGTATAGATCTCTGCTTCCAACTGGGTACATGTTCCCACTGGCAGTCAGCGTGTTGCATGTTTCTCCGTCGCTGAACGTCGTCTCCAGCTTTTCTTTTTTCTCTCGTTCCTTGTCAGCCATTCCGGCTTCGGTATCACAGCACTTTATTGGCATTGCTGCACCGGGATAGCCCTCTGCAGCATTCTGATATCTGCCCACGGCGTCGACTTGGCCTTTCGCTCCTGCGTCGTTCTGCCCTTTTTTCCACCAAGACAGTCCAAAGCTTTCTGTCCCAGTCTCTCAAATGGATTCAGGAGACTAGCGTCGGTCTTCAATGTGGTATTTGCACCGGGATAACCCTCTGCAATGATCCATCGTCTCTGCTTCCGCCCTTCGCGTCGATGAAAGTTCAGGCACGCCGAACTCCTTCAAATTTATTCAGAGACGCTGTTAAACTCAGGAACACTGAAGAATAGAAGGAGTGAGTCGTTGGTTTATAAATTAAGCAACCGAAAGAATCTTATTCGGTCTTGGACCAGTAGATGGCATTTACATATTTTTTCTGTGCGTCGCTGTATACGTAGGTCGTTACTTTTTCGTACTCACTCTATGCCTAACGTCTTCTTAAATTTGATAGCATCAAAGTCCCGTTTCCAGCTCTCAGAGCACACTCTTCCTTCCTATCGTCATGTCTCGGCTTCGCTTTTAATAGCGGCCCACCAAAGTGTTTGCACCGGGACTGCCCTCTGCAGCACTTGATTGGCCGTCCAAGGGAGTGCACCACGTCTACTACTGTTGACAATGTGCTGCAGCCTTGTCGTCGGGCTTCAGATCAAGTGACCAATTTAGATTCGTGCAGGCTCTCAGGCTCGTCATGCGCAACCGGCCAACGGCTATGTTCGAATCGCCTTACTTGCTTATCATCAAGGGCATCTGGCCTCCTGCCTACTGTTTGGGTTGCCTTCTTCTCCCTCCTACACGCGCTACTCCAGTCTCAACTCGGCCGCTAAGTGAACAGTGCTTACGTTCCAAAAACTCCGTCATAGTTTTGGAACGGAGGGAGGAATTATGGTGACAGCGATATCGATCGGCCCATGCTATTTGATAACGACAAATACTTGACTCCCTCCAAGCCTGAAGGTTCTGAGCAGGTCAGATGAAAACATAAAGGTGGAGAAAATCCGGCGGTGACAGAGCTGCCGAAGTCTGCAACACGGAAGATTTCTGAAGCATGGAACGTCGCAAGCGCTTTTGCGACTGCGACCAGAGGACCGAGTTCGTGGCTTGACTTATTTGTCGAGCTACTGATAGGATAGTCAGGCATGATTTAATGGTTCACGTTTTCGTCGATATCTATACTATGCGATGACGAGAACCGTGCCACAATCGAGAACCTTTCTTACTATAGCAGAAATATATGGCAGACCCGCTCGTCGCTGAACATAGGTGCCCGTCCTCGAAGAGCACAGTCCAAACCTCGCCGTGCATTCTTCTGAACACCGGGGTCACTTAATATTGCAGCGAAGAATGTGTGAACGATCGCGGGCGTCTCGAAGGCACGGGAGCTAGGCTCGCCGGAGTGCCAATTAAATTACGGGGTGGTCGCCAGCAATTTTAAGCACCAGTCGGTAAACCATTCAAAAGTCCTTAATTTGCTCCGCGCTCTCTTGCCTACTCCCATTACGTTCCGACCAGGCCCCTCAGTCCCGACAGGACTCGATAAAAGCCCGACCACTTACGTTACTCCAACGAACTTTTGTTCTTGACCGCCACCACGATCGTCACTGGTATGTTGCTTCACTTTCCTTGGTTTGCTTACTTGCTCATACAACTCGGATTAGTTCACCAATATGCAGTACACTCTTCACTTTTATCGGGATCACCTTTCCAAAGCAACCAACACTCGCAACACTTCCTTCACCGAGTTCGTAGCGGCTATAGGAATGCGCTCTGATGAGATTATGGCCAATTTCGGGGACCACGAATGGGTCATTGTCATTTAGTAAGTCCAAGCTCTAGTTTCCAGGACCGGCTCTGAGTTTTCGCTAGCCAGGGTGTCTACCGCGGCAGCCCGTCCAAACACCTCACGGCTTTCGGTTTTCGAACCTCGAACGACAATTCGACTCGTCGGGAACGGTTGCAACAAGTCTTTTATCTCCACCTCAACGAAGACGGCACTCTCCAGTTTGGACCGGACAGTACGCGAGTGATTGACAAGGATGATTTAACCGATCTGTGAGGTATGTACGCCCATGTAGTGTTCTCCGCACCAGGCTGATGCTTTACTTTAGGAAATCACGAAAACTTAGTATAGTGGATGTAGTGTATATAACGAAGTTTGATAGTAACGGATCTGTCCAATGTGCGGTTCCCTTGTTGAATGATCTGAAAGTGGGTTTTTTTGCCTCTGATCATGCCCGAAAGCTGATGTATGTATACAAGCCACTCTAGACGATGCATTGCCTGCTCTTTCCATGGGCTCTTCTATGGCCGAAATGTTTTCGACATGCATGGTACTTCCCAATCAATGCCGTTATGACATAGCCTGAAGAGTGCCTGTAGGCGAATGGCCAGCTTGAGCAGCAACCTGACAGATATTGCTACACCGTACGTGGATCTTTAACCGCAGCTTGTGTTCCCTCCCTCCTGTTCGCTGGAAACAGCAGCGGACAGGAAGTTGGGATAGTCTCCACTATATTTCTTCTCTTAGACTTTTCGCATCCAGGTATGCAACATTTACCCGGTTGGATTGGTCAAGATCTCCATGAAACTGGTAACGGTTCTTGCCCATTTTTCCTGATCCTTTGAACTGTAAGCCGTAAACCCTTCATCATGTTGAAGTTTGATCTTCATGCCCGTGGTCCAACCCTTTAGGCTTTAACAACGATATGGTATTGCCTCTTATATATTACATGGCTTCTGAAGGTTGGAATTGTATCTGCCGACAAGCCATTCGTGTTTGCACCGGGGTAGCCCTCTGCAGCACCCGAATATGCGCCAGTCCAGCTGGATCGAAAAAATATATCATCTGCAAAACGTCAATTTGAGGGCAACCCAAATAGGCACTGCCATGTGCAAGTCGGCAGCTTGATAGTTGGCACTCCCGTACTCAGAATTCGGTGGGCTGTAGGCAGTATAAGGATGGCCCGTCATCATCGGTGTCGTTTTCCAGCTTCTCGTTGGCGGGTTTGTACTGAAATACCCTCTACAGCACGTAATTCATGCCGCTCAATTCAAGCAACTCTGGGCGCGTTGGCAGGTCGTGTCTATTTCATCCAAGGCGTCTTCTTCAAATTTGGCCCAGTCTATCCGGAAACGTTGAAGATCCTGTCGGACACCGTCACCACTCCGTCGGTCCAATTCATCTGAAAACGAGACGTAAAAGTCATATAGGACTTCGATGGGGTCAGGCAGGTTGTACAGATCGATTGGGAACGGCGCGGTGCCATGGCCGTCACGGTGTTGGAAACACCACTGCCAGTGGGATGGCTCAATCGCCCGCGTATAGGCAAACCTGACTCGTTTATTGGCAGAAATGTGCCGCTGGAGTGCTTCCTTTTCTTAGCAGGTGCTTGTGGATGAGGTCGAAGTATGGTTGGCCCGCGTTGCTAGAGCCCACGTCGTCAACTTTTCCTGCCTTTAGCTCTCGTGCTACTGGCTGCATCAACATACATAGTACGTACCTTCATATAATCCCCCCCTTGGCTAATATTTGCCCCTCGCGCAGCACTAAGGGCGTGTGTAAGGATCAGAAGCTCTCGAGCCTACTTTCAACGTATGCTGGAGCTGCGGCGAGGAAAGCGCGATGGCGCGATGGAATGCACATGCTGCGGGTCACCGACGGCCAGGAGCTCTCCAGTCCTGGGATACACTGCAGTGTGTACCGAATGCGTGGCGCCTTTTCAACCTCTTCCTCGCCTCTTTTGGTCTAAAACTTCTCATTATAGAGGCCTGGGCACGTTCGCTATTGACAAAGAACGTAAGTTTAGCCCCAGACAGATGTCAGCTACAGCGCTGATCGCCGTCCTCTTCGAGCTCAGCAGGTTCCTTTGCCTGCAACGCCCGCGAACTCATGGCTTAGATTCGACGGCCTCCTCCAGGAAGGCGTCAGTCGCGAAGAACTGAGCGACCTCGCAGCGGACCTATTGTCGCCCCGCCTTCTATGCTGGCTCTGTTTGCACTGGGATAGCCCTTTGCAAACCTTTCTGTGCCGTTACCCTTTTCTCTACGTCACCGTCTATACTTGAGCAGCCCTCTGCTGTCTTCTGTGCACCGTTTCCGGTCCGTCGTGCTCCTGATGAGCCATTCCGATTTTCCCGGCCCTCTATTCGTGCCTCCTGTGGAACCCAGCGTCCTCCGCTTGGCAGTATCGTCTTTAATTGCCCTCATGCATGGCCTCAGCCTGTTTCCGCCGCGGATTCAAAAGCTATCTTAGCTATGTCTCTTTTCCTTCTGCATTTGTCTCGACAGCACCCCTATTTCTACACCTTCTAGAACTTTTGGCCTCCGTAACTCGAACTCGTGAAGCAGCTCGTACCGGCGTATACTCTGTCCGACTTACTGAACTTCCGCTGCCCCCCCTTATACACTCCGTACGTGCCTCGTGATCATTCGATGAATATGAACATAGCCGTCTTATTTAGGTCATCATCGACGGCTGGGTTTGGTATACCTTGCACCACTGTCAAACGTTGTCGACGAAAAGGCCAATAAGGTACTCTGATCGTCTCGCACCCGCCACGTCCTCGTCAGCCCCGAATACGCACCTCAGGCTCCCAATCATTGCCTCGAGCCCTTTAGTTAGGACAGGCTTATCCCTGATGGCTTGGCGACACTCTGGACATGGGAAGTGGAAGACGGTTTCGGGACCAACATGCTCCTCGACAGCCGAACGCAGAGACGGTTGAGTTCGTGTCTAGATTTGGGTATGCATATCTTTCGGCTGCTGGCGCAATGAATGCCACGGAAACTTTCGAGCTTGTCCTTCAGGCTGGTAGTAAAGGCCTTGTGGAGATAACCCCCACAAAAAGTGTGGCCACACATGGTCTGAGATAGTCTGGCCTTTTGTGCGAATTGTAGGTCTTGAGACCTGTGTGGAAGGAGCAGTCATGGTTTGGCAGCAAATTCCACACTCCACCGCGGTCCAGAAACTTGCCTGAATCTGATGCTCATCGATTAGGCCTCCGTTCAATGACAAGAGAGCATCCATCGTGCCGCTTTCCAGCTTCTGTAGCGAACCCTTGGACACTCCTCCAGCTCCCCGAGCAATATGTTCTCTAGTACTTCTTTCAATAGAATCTTTGAAGCCTGAGCTTCACTGCAAGACGCTTGAAATATCGTCGATGAAGACCCCTATGCCTTGGTGGTACTTTGCATTCACTTGACCCTCGTTCTCGTCGAATGGACCTTTGTCGCCTTGGTGAGTGGATCCGACCCTTGTGCCCATCGTGGGGTCGGTTTGCGCATTCTGGTCCAAGAAAGCATGTTCAGTTTGCGAGGTACTAACGACTTGCGATCGACCCATTCGTCTCACATTTTCATGCTGTTCTCCACTACCTCCTAAACACCACTGCCCGTCCTCGTCCTTTGTTATCTTCCGTTTTGGCGTTGGTCGTTGACCTACATATCTCGCTGCCTTGCCTTTGGTGACACCGTTGCCACAACTTCAAGTTGTTTGCTAATCTTGGTCTCTCGTCAGTGGCGGTAGTACTTCAACTGCTGGACGTGCGTATGCGTATATAAAACTCTTCCCAACCCGCTGAGACTTAAGCCGTCTGCAGACTTGTGTTCGGTTCTCCTCCCCTCCCTTTTGAGGTGAATTTATGACAGTTCGTACAAGTTTTTGAGCCAATTTTGATTTCTTTTCAACCGTTCAATAGTTGGTAATCAACAAAGCGCTCACGCTTGGAGTAGATTCAGCAGAACCAATACGGTTGTGGGTATTTGATAAAGCGTCAATAATAAGGAAAACAAGGTTATCTTGTATCTAGTAGATCTCTACATATTAATGACATGTACTCTGGTGTGAGAACTTTTGGGAGGCGCGTCCAGGTAAGGAATGCGAGAGAGAATGTTGCTGCTATATTAACGTTTAGGTTTGAAGCTACTTTTAGCAGAGGCTACGACGCCTACTTCGGTACGTAAATCAACCAAGAGAATAGGAAAAAGCAAAAAATAATAGCAAGTGAAACGAGAAGGTGGGTTGGCCATGAATAGCTACTTATTTGCCCATGAAGAAAACTCAGAAGGACTTGAGTGATGTGTACTGAAGGTTTGCCATTAACGGTGTCATTAGCAGTGAAAATCGGCTTCGATTTTGTCAACAGAGACTGCAAATCGCCTGCCATCTCGGCTAGACCCCCCGTCGCAGACGTTCCGCCATCGTTATCGACGCCGAGTCCGTCTGTAGCCTGTCCTTTCTGCTGCCAGGGCGTGAACCGTCCATAGCTTGTAGGCCGTCGGCATCCACGTCAACACACGCGCTGTCAAAGTCTGCCTTCGAGAGCCACATTGCCAGCTACGTGGCCGAGTACAAGAAGATCTATTCGAGCTTCTGTCGTGCGATTAGTACACACTGTACTGTCCAATATAATATTATATATAAATACTCGGATAAAAAGGACGAAAAATTCACAACCCACCTCATTGTCGTGAGCAGCTAAATTTAACAGCCTTCAAGTTCGAAAAGATTTGTGTCGAGTAGATTCTAAAATGTGAGTTGCGAATAAAACGCGACTTTCAAGGGCTTCCCGAGAAATGTCTTGTTGAACATCGCCGCTGAACGCTGTGCTTTGAAGGGTGGCCAAAGAAAGTAGACATTCGCATCGAAGCGAGAACGCAAGATCAGTCTAAGACGATGACGCTGGAAAGAGCGAGGTACGTTATTTGGTTCAACCTCCTCTGCCAAACACGCTGGCTCTTGTTGTCGACTCGCACACCAATCACACACCATTGCACCAATATGTACCACACTTCCATCCGACATCGTCTTTGCTGGACCTGCGTCGGGATAGCCCTTTGCAGGTTCTCTGTATTATTTCTCTATTCTCTACGCTGCCTTCTACACCTGTATAGATCTCTGCTTCCAACTGGGTACATGTTCCCACTGGCAGTCAGCGTGTTGCATGTTTCTCCGTCGCTGAACGTCGTCTCCAGCTTTTCTTTTTTCTCTCGTTCCTTGTCAGCCATTCCGGCTTCGGTATCACGGCACTTTATTGGCATTGCTGCACCGGGATAGCCCTCTGCAGCATTCTGATATCTGCCCACGGCGTCGACTTGGCCTTTCGCTCCTGCGTCGTTCTGCCCTTTTTTCCACCAAGACAGTCCAAAGCTTTCTGTCCCAGTCTCTCAAATGGATTCAGGAGACTAGCGTCGGTCTTCAATGTGGTATTTGCACCGGGATAACCCTCTGCAATGATTCATCGTCTCTGCTTCCGCCCCGCCCTTCGCGTCGATGAAAGTTCAGGCACGCCGAACTCCTTCAAATTTATTCAGAGACGCTGTTGGTTTATAAATTAAGCAACCGAAGTGACCTCACTTTTTAGAATCTTATTCAGTCTTGGACCAGTAGATGGCATTTACATATTCTTTCCGCACGTCGCTTATACGTAGGTCGTCACTTTTTTGCACTCACTCTATGCCTAACGTCTTCATCAATTTGATAGCATCAACGTCCCGCTTCCAGCTCTCAGAGCGCACTCTACCCCCTCCCTTCCTATAGTTATGTCTCGGCTTCGCTTTTAATAGCAGCCCACCAAAGTGTTTGCACCGGGACTGCCCTCTGCAGCATTTTATTAGCTTTTCCAAGGAGACCACCACCGATACCATCGGCAACGAGGTGCGTCTCTGTCGTCGCGCTTCAGATCACGTGACTAATTACACGCTCTTCGCCTACAATTACGTCTAGACTCTATGTTCGAATCGCCTTACTTGCTTATCCTGGATACTTCCCTCCTGCCTGTTGTTTGTGTTGCCGTCTTCCTTTTTCTAGACACGCTACTCCAGTCTCACGTCGTGTTGGGCATGTTCGTCGTCTGTGCCCGGCCTCATCGCGTTAACCCTTGGCAAGTTTCTATTTACCACAACATCTGCACAGGCACAGCCCTCTGCAGTGACCCTCTACGTCATGAACTTTCCTGCCAACCGAACTACTCAACCTCTTAGCTGCAGTCTACATCGGGTGGTTGTCCACGTTCCAATGATTGAGGCTCTACCAAGATCGGATACATCCGACGATTTTTGGTTGTTAATATCAATGTCACTAAATCGTTTATATTTTCAGATGTAGGAAGCTCCCTTTTGTCAAACAGGAGGGCCAAACCTTCCCAATTGAAGAAGACGAGCGGGGACAAATTGGGTACCAAATTCGGAGACTGCATACTTACCCAATGCTAAAGTGAGCGAAGACCAACGTTACTGACGTTGTCGCCGTCCAGGACGCTATGCGATGGCTATTTGACACTTCTCCTGCCCAAAGATGGCTTTATGTCTTGATTTGTTCTGATGCTTTTCGTGGCATCGCACCTTCATTTGCTTTGCATCTGCCTCAATGATGTCTCCTTCGAACTCACTTGTCTACAGCCCACATACACCTGTTCATGTATTCTGCTCGTTCTAAATAAAATTGATAGCATTGATCCGTCAAATCATTTAAATACAAACTCAAAGTCACTTCAAGCACACGAATACAATTCCCAACAAAAACACGGTGTTCAAGTATGAACTGAATGAAGGAGGAGAAACGAGCAAGAGCGACAAGAAGGGACCTATGATAACGCAGGTAAATACCCAAATCAGAAATGTGACGGCCACTCAATAATGCCCAAAGAGACAGCAGGGCGCTGGTTGAAGATGGAAAGGAGAGAGAGGGGGCGATGACGATGTAAAACTCTACAGGTGGTGCCAGTGACGGACTAGCTAACATATATATCGTACTTGATTGGACGGCAAGTGAATATGAACAAGTGAAAGAAATGGGAGTGGGTGATCAAAGTTGGTGAGACACGTGGATTGAGGTCGGCATATAGGTAACAAAAGTTGGCAAGATCTCGTCAAGGTAGGTCAGCCAGAGTTGGCAAGTAGAGTGATCAAAATCAGCAGGGCAAGGCGGCCAGAGTCAATAAGGCAGTAGGCAACGAGAAGTCTTGGGTGACTAAAGTTGATGAAAAGGTTAGGGCGACTGACATTGAGGGAAATGACATTGAAGGAATAGATTAGGCAGCGTAATGATACAAGGTAAAGGCCAAAAATCAAGCGAGATGGCGGGACTTCGCGAGCAAAATTGGCGGCGCAATGTAGCGGGTAAGTGCGGCGCTAGAAGAGTGGCTGTCGAACATTGGGGTCGAAGATGGAAATCCGCCTAGGTGTTGGTGTTGGTGTTGGAGATAGCACGGGTAAGTACCCGAATCCAGAATGCGACCTCGAATTCCTCAAATAGTTGGCCACTGAGAAGAGCGGGTAGCGGAGTGAAGGCCTAAGGGAGCTCCATTGCTTTTTCCCTTGCCTCGACCGGGTTGTCCCTCGCTCGGTCCCTGGCCTTCCGCCTATTTTCCCTTTCCTGGTCCTGCTTTGCTTTGATGTCCGCCTTCGTCAGGGGTTTAAAGGGCCTGCAAGGTATGGTTGCCCGCATCATCGGCATCACCCGCTTCTTCCTTAGAGGCAGGCTGAGCCCAGGTTCCTTAACTGTACCACCTGGTTGTTTATACGACTGCATGTTAAATGGCAGCGTAGCAGAGAAAGGCTGCAGATGGGAAGCGTTCGAGACCGATGTAGGCATGGCATGATCCTTTTTCGGCGGAGTACAGGCGCTGTACGAGACCCCTGGATAAGGTTCGTCGACGTCGAAAATGGAATACTTCGCCGGGTCGGGCGGATGATCCTTTACAAGGGTATCAACCTTTGATTTCTTTGGTTTGGCTGATATTGAAGAGGCTCCGGCGGCCATTGGACTACCAGACTGACTGCGGGCCCGTTTCTTAGTCTTGGGTATTGCAGCCTCCCTGGCAGAAGCATGCCCTGGAGGATCTTCTGCAGTGCGACGGTACTCCATTGCTTTTATAAAACCAGGTCCGTAACGTGCATATGAGATGTAAGCGTCGTCCAGGACTTCGGCGGAGTCAGGCTGGTTATACAGATCAAGCATGAGTAGCTTGGTGCCATGGCTGTCACAGTGCCGCAAACGCTGCCAGTTGGATGGATCAATTGCCCACTTATAGGCAAACTTGACTCGTCTGTTGGCAGAGATGTGGCGGCGGAATGCCTCCTTTTTTTCCTTTGATGGAGCTTTAGAGTAAGCCTTAATGAGGGTCAGCTAACGTAGCGTCATGAGACATCCTCGCGAAAATTATTGTGTATGTGAGAATTTACCAAGGAGCTGTGGATGTAATCAAAACGGTATCCTTGGATGTCTTTGCAACAGGAGACCAGCGCTGACTCTACGTCAGCTACAAGGGTTGCTGGATCTGGATTGGGCATATCACAAGAAGCTATGAGCTGAAAATAAATTTGGCATGGGCTAAGCACTTTGAAGTATTAAGTAGTAGCGCTAGCAGTAGGAGAGAATACGCGGAATTCAACTTGCACGTGATCGTGATCGTGACATGACACATCGTCACAACATACTTACATACTTAACATCATCTTGATTCGAGTTCGTCAATCTTTGAAACCGCGTCGCGTCAATATTCCCTGGTCTCTCTCAACTCTTAACGCGTTTGTTGTCGCTCAACTTCTTCTATCACCTTAAATTCAATTGTAATCTCGTTTAACATTACTTACCATTGAATTTGACGTCAATGTTCGAACCATCCGATCGTACAAGAAAACACCAGCAATCCAAATTCCAGCAACGCCCAATTACCTCACAGCATTTTTATCACGACCTGCACCCAGCCCCACGAGTTCTGGTGTGGATTCACTTGTCTCATCCTCTCCAGATAATCTTTCAGCATTTTCGCCTACTACTTCTGTGGCTGCATTGGGTTCTCCATTCAGGATCCTTGGCGGATTTGAAGATGGTGCTTCATACGCAACCGTGACGAAGCTCCGACTACAGAAGCACTTATGCTCCATTCCTGATAGCCATCAATCATTCCGAAATTGTATCGCTACACCAGAAATCTGGCATGCAAAAGCCACGATGACCAATTCAATTGCTGCGAATCATTATGGACCGGCAACCTCAAAAGATCCATATGCATCGTCCCTCTCTCGGAGCTCAAATGCAGCAGGTTTTAAACGGCCCACCAACCTTAGCAAATGTGACTTCTACCCCACTGTACGAAGCATGACCCTGGTCTGGGAAGCACAGGCTCTTGGTTGCTGGAGGTGTGTCCGATTCTCTTCTCTTGATCATTTCTGACATCAAATACCGAGGTATTCCTAAACGCTGAACCGGATCTTCTTTCCCACTTTGGTCGTCTAGCCGCGTAAAATGACCTACCTTCGCTTGAAACACTACTATGCGACGTCAATACTCTTGGTAATCGGTATGTGTCACAGGATGCATATGAGCAAGCGTTATATAGGTGGTGGTCTCCTTGGAAAAGCTAATAAAATGCTGCAGAGGGCAGTCCCGGTGCAAACACTTTGGTGAGCTGCTATTAAAAGCGAAGCCGAGACATAACTATAGGAAGGGAGGGGGTAGAGTGCGCTCTGAGAGCTGGAAGCGGGACGTTGATGCTATCAAATTGATAAATGCCATCTACTGGTCCAAGACTGAATAAGATTCTAAAAAGTGAGGTCACTTCGGTTGCTTAATTTATAAACCAACAGCGTCTCTGAATAAATTTGAAGGAGTTCGGCGTGCCTGAACTTTCATCGACGCGAAGGGCGGAAGCAGAGACGATGGATCATTGCAGAGGGTTATCCCGGTGCAAATACCACATTGAAGACCGACGCTAGTCTCCTGAATCCATTTGAGAGACTGGGACAGAAAGCTTTGGACTGTCTTGGTGGAAAAAAGGGCAGAACGACGCAGGAGCGAAAGGCCAAGTCGACGCCGTGGGCAGATATCAGAATGCTGCAGAGGGCTATCCCGGTGCAGCAATGCCAATAAAGTGCTGTGATACCGAAGCCGGAATGGCTGACAAGGAACGAGAGAAAAAAGAAAAGCTGGAGACGACGTTCAGCGACGGAGAAACATGCAACACGCTGACTGCCAGTGGGAACATGTACCCAGTTGGAAGCAGAGATCTATACAGGTGTAGAAGGCAGCGTAGAGAATAGAGAAATAATACAGAGAACCTGCAAAGGGCTATCCCGACGCAGGTCCAGCAAAGACGATGTCGGATGGAAGTGTGGTACATATTGGTGCAATGGTGTGTGATTGGTGTGCGAGTCGACAACAAGAGCCAGCGTGTTTGGCAGAGGAGGTTGAACCAAATAACGTACCTCGCTCTTTCCAGCGTCATCGTCTTAGACTGATCTTGCGTTCTCGCTTCGATGCGAATGTCTACTTTCTTTGGCCACCCTTCAAAGCACAGCGTTCAGCGGCGATGTTCAACAAGACATTTCTCGGGAAGCCCTTGAAAGTCGCGTTTTATTCGCAACTCACATTTTAGAATCTACTCGACACAAATCTTTTCGAACTTGAAGGCTGTTAAATTTAGCTGCTCACGACAATGAGGTGGGTTGTGAATTTTTCGTTCTTTTTATCTGAGTATTTATATATAATATTATATTGGACAGGGCCCGATGAAGATGTCGTTAGAAAGTCTGTATATCCTAAATCATTGAAGAAGTCGGTTTGCTAGGACTCTAGTTGTGGGACATCTTCGAGAGCCTGTCTGTAATGAGATGGACCCTCGCTCACACCCACGTTGTCGACCCTCAGTGAGGTTTGACACTTGCCCCTCCTCTCAACCGCATCGTAGCTCGCATGACAGCTTCTGCTGGCGCTGGTGCATTCGAACCCCATTGTCAATTCGTCTTAGTCCCGCCAAGAGGGACAGTCGTGACCCGGCTCGCAGGGTCTCTGTGGCTGTAACCGACCCCGGGGCCGCGCTCCTTGCGCTGTCGCACTTATGCATATTCGTCTGCAAAGCAGATATGACGGCGCTGATCAGGACGCTGAATGAGCTACCTTTGAGCAAAGAAGAGTGGGCTGGGACGAGTCCGAAGGAGAAGAGGCGGAGTGCTGGAGAGCAGGCTGTGGCTGGGACAGCTGGGAAAGTGGATATGGAGGTTAAGAAGGAGGACGGTGGTGATGAGGACGTGGACGAGGACGATGCGATGGAGGAGGAGGAGGAGCCGGAACAGACGCGGGTGGGTGTGTACGCGACCGTGAAGGAGAAGGCGACCGGAGGCGAGAAGGAACGCGTAGGAGTTGCAGCTGCGAATGAGCGGCTGATTTCGTACGAGCAAGAAGGCTCCCCGGATAACGTGTTGTTGTCAAGCTGGATAGGCGGAATCGAGCGGAGAGGTTGGGCGGAATGTCCGCTGTCAATGTCACTGCGCCTTTGCTTCAAATGCTCTCAGCTGTAGACCCCGTCATTCGCAACCTCCGCCCTAACCTCCTGGCCCTACGCCCCCCGCCGATCCCATTATTCCAATTTTTTACCTCATCGAGGCACAGTGCCGCCCGCGCGAGGATTTAGAAAGGGTGGCGGCAGTACCCCTGGTTTTCCTGGTCAAGGCAAACGAATTTGCATCCACGACGAGATCAGTTTCGAATCGACATGTCGGGCGACTCCTTGACGCCCTCGGACCTGATACATGTGTGAGTCTGGGTATTTCTTTTCTTCTTCAGACAACTGTATTGACTGTATCGCAATCGCTCTAGAACGTATGCTCAACTGCATTATTAGGACGGCCATCTGACGCGTCCATGAAGGCCTTCGAAAGTGGCTCAGTCACTCTGCCGGATGCTATCGTCCTCCGTGTATAAAGAGTTTATTTTTTCTTCGGCTCCAATTTCGAGATGGACAAGATCCAAGCTCTGATTATACTCCAATCATTTCACCGGCATGCCCCCGATCTCCGACTCTGCATCCTCATCTGTTATGGTCGCTGAGTTCGTAGAGCCAATCAACCCATTCTACCCTTCGGAACGCCTACGCATCTTATCGCCCTCTTCCCCTCTTCCAAGCCAAAGAGAAAGCTGGAGACCCACTGCATGCAGCTACAGAGCATTTCCTCCACCAGATCATCCTGGACGGTCCGAAATTCGCTCAGTCGGATCATACAGAATGCCTCCAAAACCAAAGCCTGACTTCCCGAGGATCCCAAGGGACCAACCACGTGGGTTAAACAAAACCTTAGGGAACAGCTGGTCCTGCTGGAAGTCCTTTTTTAAATGCTGTGGGGGTACGCTTCATGCAGTGGCCCGTTAGTGGTAACCATTTTCGAAGCAGTCTACAGCAACAGTTTTGGCTCGGCGCAGGAAAGCCACACTTGGCTGCTCAACGAAGACAGCAGCCAGCTCCAGCAGGATTGCGCAGCCATTTGGATTCTAATCATCGTCATGGTGCTGGGAATTGAAACCATTGGCGAGCCCAACACGATTGAGCCCTCAGATTCTCAAATTCTTCCCACAGGGACATGCATTATTCATCGCCGGAAAGTTTGAGGCGCCTTCATGATGCTGTTATGTTGCATGCGAACAGTCAGTACGTTTGCACGTATCTGACATGGACCTACGTTTCGTCGGTCCCTTGCCTATAGAAGCAGTATGGGTACTTTGTGCCCTTATTACGCCTCTTTCAAGCTCGCAGCCATCGCCACCGACATCATCAGCCATCTCTCCAACCTCGAGGCGACCGTTGCGTTTCTAGTACACCTCATCCAAAACGAAGAGCTTGCACTTCGTAAGGAGGAGGCGAATGGGCACCGAAGCCCCCTCCTATGCTGTTAATGCCGCCCGGGGGATCCTTGTGACGTGGAAGGAGCGTTGGGACCCCTACTGGGGATGGCGTGGTTCTCGTCAACGGACAAGAATGGCGAAATCGAATTGTTCATGGAGCTCCTTCGGAATCTTCGCAAGATAATACTGAACGAAGCACAGCTTCCATCCAGATCTTTCCCTTCGAACTTGCCCGCTCTATTCTACCGAGTTCTTTTGCAGATTATCTTTCTTTTGTTGCGAACAATCATGAAGCTTATGGCTCCATCCAAAAGCCTTGAATGTCCAACAACGCCTCGACATGATGCCCTGATGCTTGAACCCACACTGGCCTTTGCCATTTCCGCGAGGTTGAAGATTGGCCTATCAGCAAGGCTTTGATTGTCTCATAAGTACGAGGATTTGTAACCGACGCTCATACTCCTTTATCATTCAAAAGTGGCTTAGGTGAACCTGCTTCACTAGGCACTGCTTGAACTGGGAAACCATACCCTCGACATCCTCCGGAACCTTGTCCAACTTCATCCTGGTCAAAAAACAACTCACCATTCTGCTCCCTCATGGTCATACACCACAGCACTCGGAGTCAAGGAATGTGTAGTAATCGTACAGCGGAAGCTCGAATAGACCTTCTCGTACTCGGCCACACAGCTGGCAATGTGGCTGTCGAAGACAGACTTTGACAGGGCGCGTATTGACATGGACGCCGACGACCTACAAGCTATGGACGGGTCACGCCTTGACAGCACGAAGGGCAGGCGACAGAAGAAGTCGGCGTCGATAACCATGGCGGGAACGTCTGCGACGGGGGATGGTGGCCGAGATGGCGGGCGATCTGCCAGTCTCTGTTGATAACATCAAAGCCGATTTTACTGCTTATGACACCGTTATTGACAAACCTTCAGTAGACATCACTCAAGCTTCTTCATGGGCAGATAGGTAGTTCGTCATGGCCAACCTACCTTTCTCTTTTCACTTGCTATTCTTTTTTGCTTTTTCCTGTTCTACCTGTTCTATTGGTTGACTTACGTACCGAAGTAGGCGTCGTAGCCTCCGCTAAAAGTAGCTTCAAACGTAAACGTTATAATACTATCCCATTCCAGGAGTTTGACCACTCCAAGAGTTTGACCACTTCGATTTCCTCAGGCAATTCTTACCCGACCGACACCTATGTACTCCAGTGGTCTATCCCAATAAATATACCTCAAAAAATTGAGAGTTTTACGACTCGCATCTTGCAAAACTGAGAGGGTGATCTTTGATTACGTTACTCGATGACGGTTGATCGACTCGGATGAGTACTTAGTGGAGGGCATCTCGAACTTGGAATAACCTCGTGCCAGAGCACATATATCATTAATATTAGAACCAGGCATTTTAATCTTGTAGATCAGACATTAGTATGTAAAGACCTACTAAATACAAGATGGCCTTGTTTGCCTTGTTATCGACGTTTTATCAAATACCCACAGCCGTGACGTCTTGTATTGGCTCTGCTGAATCTAACCCAAGTGCGAGCGCTTTGTTGATTACCGACTATTTAACGGTCAAGCATTGAAAAGATATCAAAATTAGCTCAAAAAACTGCATGAGCGGTCATAAATTCACCTCAAAAGAGAGGAGGGAGGAGAACCGTTGACACTATTTCGTGGTGGTCGGCACTGAGAACACAAGTCTGCAGACGACTTAAGTCCAAGCGAGCCGGGACGAGTTTTGTATACGCATACGGACTTCCAGCAGTTGAAGTAGTTATTCAGACTACCGCCATCCCGGAAACCGACAACGATGCCCACTTCGAGCCTAACAAAACGGAAACCGGAGAGCTTTAGGGGTTAGATTCGAGACCGACTGAGTTGTTGCGAGACCATCGTGAAGGCAGGGGGTAGACGACGGCTGGGAGATGTGACGACGTGTGGGTGTGGGTACAGGATGTATGTATCTGAAGGGGGGAGTAGGTAAGGTTCTGTAAGGCAGAGGAAGTAAGAAGATACCCACCACGGCCCCAAATGTCCCAACCTGAATTTCCTCAACATGTCTTCTTGTTTGAGTGTGGTGTTGATTCTTATGCGCTCATTGAACTGCGACCTGATGAGAGACTAAGATTAGCAGACAAGTTGAAGATGTGGCAACGAAATCATCTAAGGCAAGGCAGCGAGATACGTAGGTCAACGATCAACGCCAAAACGGAGAATAACAAAGGACGAGGACGGGCAGTGGTGTTTAGGAGGTAGTCGAGAACAACCACCTAGATGCGGTTGAGGCTTCGATAAGTAGAGATACTGGGTAGGGTTCGTCATACGCACCTAACAGCGAGGGGTAAATTGAGTTACGCACCAGGGCGTTGACTAGTGAAAATATGGCGGTACGGAAACGTTGGAATTAACTCGCTGTGCTGGGTATAAAGAACGAGGGTCTAGGGTAATCAAGGGAAAGGTAAGTAATCGAGAAGCAGAGGAAGAAGTGCGATATGCTTCGTACCCCCCGCCAAGTCTTCACGTCCCACATGTTGGCCTCCTTCCGAGAAATTCACGGCGGTGATTATCGGCCATTCGTCGAGCCGACTCGAACTGAAACGAATGTCGAGATTAGCTTGACAATGAAGCCGCAAAAGCACCCTGGGCTGGGGATGAGGAAGATGACGGGTGAAGACGGGCGCATTAAATGCAAAGAAACGTTGATGCTTGTTGATTGTGCTGAAGGTGGAGGATTTGAACATGTAGAGTTTGACATAGTTAAGCGTTTGGCTGTAGAAAAGGAATTGTGACGTGCAGAAGGTCGTCGCAACCGACTCGAAATGGCGTTGTGATCGTCATCAGCCCAGATCAAAAATTTGGAGTGCAGCATCGAACACTAAATTTCAAACGAGTCAAGAGGTCAGCATGAGCTCTGAAGGTGTGGTGAATTCACCTGAAGAAAAAATGGAAGGAGAAGAGGCGGCGATGAGCGGCACATTAGAAACGACGTAGTTGATGTCATTGAGTACTGGGAGCATGGATTTGAAGGTAAACCAGGACGATCAATATACGTACTAGGAAGTCAACCCGGCGGTGGTTACTTCGTTTAAAATACGGCGTTTGATTGCTGATGGGCCAATGAAAAGGAAACTGAAGCAACATTGTAAAGAGCTAGGAAGTCGGCGAAGTCGTGGAGCAACTACCTTGAAATGGCCAACCGGGCAGTGACTGCAAATCGGCGTGATCTGCAGAAGTGAGAACATGATAAGATCGTACCGTGATCACCGGTTATGCAGACGAAGGCCCTGCAGTAGATTTAGAGAGAGGTAAGTACTGGAGAGCCTGAAGAACAAGGAGGATAAACATGCCTAAAGCTGAAGAGCCATCACGATTAGCTAATGAGGGCTATCAGGATTAGCTCGAAGATGCTGTGGCTTTGCCTCAAGATGGCGGGCAGAAAGGGGGGGGGGAGCAATGGGCGGAAAAAAGGGCGGGGTGTTGAAGACATCGACCAGTACTAGTCCGTGAGATAAGGTGCTGTGAACCCAAATCTAAGGACGAATAAAGCCTGCGAGAATAAGAATGCGACACCTACTAACGTGTAGGATGAGCCTGATAGCCCATAGACGAAATGGCTAGCTATAAGTTCGAGAAAGAAGTCATAAAATCACCTTGATGGCAGAAGGTAGAGAACGAGCGGCACTTGGCCCAAAGTAAGTTTGACTGCAAATATTGGGATTGCCTTGGGAGTAGAGAATATGTGTCTAGAGTATTTGGAGTTGAATTGACGCTAGTTGAGTGTCCAAACAGCCAAATAGAAATGAGAACATGTACGAAGATACCGACAGCATATAACTCGCGCTAATCACATTCAATCTTCCAAAAATTCAAAAGCAGTTTAGAGTTAGAGGAGGAAGATGAGGGGCGGCAGACTGCACTTGGTGAACCAGGTGAAGCGGCAGGGTTACCGTGAAATCTTAGGCACGGAGAGAGAGCCTGAGCCTTCACCTGTTGAAATTTTGTGGGTCATTGAGAGGCTGAGGAGGAAGGAGAAAGTTTACGTACCTAACAAACAGTCAGGCCCCTAGGTGTGATCTTGTCCCATACCATCGCCAGCAGTTCGCTATGTTGGGACCACGCCGATTACTGCCCAAGGGGGAGATGAAAACTAGAAGAGGCTTCCAATCGGAACACGTCTGGCTGCAAAAAAAGGTGATGTTTGTAATAAAAAGACTTCCCAATGACGGATGATCGACTCGGATGAATACTTATAATTAGTGAGGAGCGCACACTGAGCGTGTTTGGCAATAGTCAATAAGAACAAATACACACTTGCGTTCGTTGCGACGTATTTCCTCTTCATTTGCCCTCATCGTTGTTCCTGCCTCCCTCAGCTCATCTTCTCGATAACGCGTGAGTATATTTCAATCTGCAATTACTTATTCTCTGTTATATGTGCACCGGGATAGCCCTCTGCAGCATTCCCCGTCCTATCATCTGTTCTCCTCATCAACCTTGGTCGTATTTTACGTCTCCATTTGCTTAGCCGCGGCTATGTTTGCATCGGGATAACCCTTTGCAACATTCCCCTACGAACTTCATCGTCCTCAACTGGCCTTGATCACTAGGTTTGATTCTGTCTCTTATGTAAGCCGCCACCCACCGAGTGTAAAAGCGTTGTCGACCATTTTTTCTTACAGATTCGCCATGCTGGGCCTATGTGACGAAATTTTCTTAGGACAACATTTCACCTTCATGGCCGCTCCTAAATATTCGGTTCGTCCCAAGGAAGTTGAGGCATATTATCGGCTTAGGAACGCTCGCCCATCGCGTCTATTACTTTGTCCAACAGGTCCTCTATACTTCTTGCACTCAGTCTTGTTCTCTTGCTTCTGCAATTTGGTGCGTCACGTTTACTTAAGAATTTGGACTTGCACCCGAGCAATAACCCATGGCTTTAGAAGATTGCCAACATGCCATCGTCAAGGAGTCGGCGCCTCGGGCGTATTTGGCTGGATCAGGACGATGTTTGAAGTCAGAGATGGCACGAATAGATTTGATAGCATATCTTCTTGTCCCTTATCCTTTCACGGCAGGGATTGGCAATCTATTAGACTTCAAGCCATGGTTGGCGACATAAGCATCAAGAATTATTCGTCCAGCCATCGGCGCAAGTCATCTCGACATACCCTCTCGCCAAGCCTTGGAAATTGATTCGAGAACAGTTTGGATACGCAGTGGTGAAGCAGTTGGCGGCCTTCAAGGGAACGGGTCTACAGTAGTCGAGGGCTGCAACAGGTAAGTGGCCAACCAGTACAGTTGCTTGCGCCGGTGCCTGACGGCGAGTGTATCTGGAGATGTTTGCAATTGCTGAATACGCCGATCACACTTTCTTGTCGCCCTGAAGCTGCGAGAACTGCCGTGAAAGCATCAAATGACGCAATAGTTGCACCTGCAATTAATTTTTGCTGTATAACGTTGTACATTAGGCTTTGTTCTAAACGACCGAGAGCTATATCTACCTGGGTATCCCACCGCCGTTCCACAGTTTGTCGAAAGCGGGGACTTCCCCTTCTTTCTCACATAAACGTCTTCTGGGACATGCGACATCTAGCCCTCGAAAGCCGGGTCAAACCAACGGTAGCTTCAGATATTTGTCAGTGGCTACTTGCCCGACGTTTCTCATCAACCAGTTCGCAAGCTCCTGGGTTTGTCGGCTTGCAAAAGGAGTCCAGGCTTCCTCCCCTTCTCCCGCTGGATCTCGGAAAGTCTCTCCTAGGGTGTTTTTACGACAAAGCGAATCCCCGATGCCTTCGCCTACAGCCACTCGGCCTTCAACCTTTTCAATTCCAACCATCGCCTTCAACGCATCGTTCAAGCAAAGTCATTCCCCATGCATGTATGTGCACTCTCCACAAATCACTCTGACTACTTTTCACCCTCAATATGCCCCCAGCACCTTGTTCGAGGGGTCTATTTCCCCCTCCATAACGAAGGCACTTTTATTGCCGCTGTGCCGCTTGGTACCTGTCCTTTTGAAGCTTGTAAAGCTCGCCTCGATTTGCAGCTGCTCTTTCATGGCAAGCGCCCCATCGAGCAGCACGAGGCCGTCATCCGATTCAGGCGCTTCATTGCTTTCATCAAAGGCTCTATCCCAACGAATGGAACCGGTCGCTTGAAAGCCTCGGATACCGTGCTGATCGCGAATATTTTGTCACCAGGGTTGGCATGGATGGTCTGCCCGCTAGTTTAGGGACCAAGCAGGACTTCGCCGACGCGCGGACGTCAGTCATCCGGTAAGCTCTCATCCCATACTACTCACGGTACTCACGGCGCTTGGCTCATATCTGTTATTCTTAGGCCCGTAGTTGCCCACCACTTTGAGCCAATCACGGAGTCGGAGGTTAGCCTCATGATCGCGACCCTCTCTGCCTTACTGATAAACGCAACTATTAGCTCTCCAAAATCCGTTTCAGGGCGTCCGTCGCCGTCTTGCTCATCTCTATACTCCGCTACTTCGTCGTCGGTATGTTGGGTCTGAGCGGCTTCCATCCTATCCGAACTGATGCCTCGATAACCTCTTTGTAAAGTGGAAGGACTGAATGGGCAAGAGCGCAGTGGGCTGCCCTTTCTTTCTGAAAGCGTATGCCGAACATGACCATGGCTATTAAGACAGCGCCCGCGGTGTGAGGGAGGAGAGTATGCACGGAAGGGGTTGATTTGAGCCACCTTAGCCAGACTGGACGAATATGATACGCTTGCTCTGACTCAGGTTTCCAAAATGACACCACCAGCACCACTCTATGATACGTCTTTACGTGACTCCAACAGCTTCCAGGCCTGACTAGTCCTGACTCTTAGCACCTCGACCACACTGATAAGTAATACATACTATATATGGTTGGGACATGCAACGGAACCAGACATGCAAAATTTGCTCTGCAGCCATGTCCCCTCACTTCTGAGCTTCGTAAAAATTCAGACATGTATATAAGCTATATTAATGATGATTAGCGTATCAATAATGGTCATTTTCATTCTGGGAGGCGAAGGAGATGGAGAAAAGTGTGGTGGTGTAAACAATTGATGGCTCTAGGAACACCGGTACCACGTTGAATTACAAATAATTTTATGGCATAGATGTATTAAGGTAATCGATGAGAGCTCATATCAAAAATTTCAGACGTGGTGGTTAGGCCCGAGCCCATAAATGCAAGGTTTTGCAAAAATGCGTGACAGAAATGGCATGGAATGCAATCGTCACAGGTCCGAAAATCCCACAGTGACACGCGTGTGACCGCATTTTGCATCTCTAGTTTTTTGACACCAAAATTTGGCTGCCGTCCAACGTTGCGAGTTCGTCTTCAAAAAATTTGAGATTTTCACAGAGGGTGTATACGGCATATCAGAACAGGCTTAGAAAAATTTGTAGGGAAAACTCAAGTCTGTGGCTCAGGAGAAAAGATCCATCAAAATTTTGCATGTCCCAACCACATATAGTAAGGCTCTCGCCAAAAAAAGGAAAATTGGACTTGTTGGGCAGCTGATAGTAGGGGTTGGAGCCTGGGGCTACGCTGCTCTTGGTATGTACGACTGTCTTGAACCCAGATAGGTGCTTTACTGGCTCAATATTTCCTGATACTTTTAATTGGTGAAAGTGGCGGGGACCAAAGTCACTACCGCGAGAAAGCATTACAAACATACTCGAGTAATATTTTAGCTACAAGAGGTGGCAGCAGGCAGCTGTACGAGACATGCTATATGCTAAGCATATCAAGCTCAAGCAGTGCTTCACTGTGGGCCAGGGCAGCGGTTGCTGCGTCGAGATGCAGTTGATATATCTCATTGGCCATGGCTTTACGGGCAAATGGGATGGGCTGGAGGCCCATCAAAGCTTCGAGCGAGAGGCTGAACGGTCGGAAGTAGACGACGTATGTGGGGTCGTTGAAGCCATACACCTTCACCCCTATTCGGATCAAGACCTTGTCGTTGCTTTCCGGATAGACTTCGTTCTGCGGGGCTCGACTGCGGTCTGCAAGGCCGATGGATTTCTGGCACAAGAGGACACGGTCAACTTCGGGGAGCCGAGGGTCGACTTGGAGCATGACAAGTGTGAAGCATGGCACCGACGCTCGTGCCCGCTCTTTTAGCTTGGTAAAATACTCATGGGGAGGAAAGTCGCTTGGGTTCAGTTTGTGCATGAGTAAGCCCGCCGCGATTCGTAGGACCCTGACTCCATTGGCGTCGAGCCACGCTGAGCCGAGGTTAACGTCGGGCAGCGTGTTGATACTTTTGCAATAAGGGCGATGAGTAGGCCGATGCGTTACCTGACACTCCCTGCCCTGCTCTCGAAAATGGATTAGAAAACAACTAAAGGATACATGGCGGACGACTTTACACAATAGTATGCTCTGTTGCAGCCGCCGCAAAGGTATCGTTGGCTCGGTTTTGCGAAGCAATGGAAGCAGTGCCGTCCGACTTCTGGGATTTGTGAGCTTGATGGCATCTGCAAACTATTAGCGTAGCCGTTGGAAGCGACCGTAGAGCTTACCTTTTTGACGACGATGAAAGGCGAATGCAATCTACGTAGCGTTGCTTGTGGAGGCCACGACGACAGTTGGGGGTTGTTTGAGTTGCTTATATACAAAGACCAGCCAGGCCTGAACCGCAAATCATCGTTGCACGGGAAAGTCCGCTACTCGACAAAGATCAATTCAAAGGCAAAAGTTAAAATCTAATAAGGAATCGCTTACCACTACTTGTACTGTCACTCAAGGTCGCTACAATCGTGCATGCGCCAACTCTTGCCCAAACGGACGTTCAATTGACTGAAACGATGACATTATATTTGCTGCTGCCGTTGATTGTCTAGACCTCGAGCTTGGCATCCAAGCGGCAGCGGCAAATGGCAGCGGAACGGCGCAGACCGCCTGCCAATGCTGCATCTTCTTCTCAAGCAAGAGTCGGTCGGATAGAAATGCAATAGGACTCGGGGAAGATAGAGCACGACAGTTGGCTGGTGGCGCGAGGGAGGGAGGTAGTATCGACGGGACAGAGCTCGAAGTTTATGTAGAGTGACCCTGCTTGTACGAAAGCTCGGAGAGTTCTGAACACATACTTAGGCGACTTGCAGCGGTAGAGAGTGGGCTTTGCCGGGAAGCCGCCAACGTATGTACCCTTTTGGGGGCAGTTGCACACGTGCAACCGGACATGGGCGTTCATCGGCGCTACCGTAGTTGGCTTGACCCTGAGTACTCCGTCACTCCCGCTTCTTCCTCGATCCCTTAGATGCCTGCGTTTTCTAACTTTTCTTGACTCCGCGCCTTCGACTTTTCCTGCCTTTGCTCCCTGCTGCTGGGGGCTCCAACATGGACGGTACGTCCCTTCAAAAGCTCCCTCCCTTAGCCAACCTCTGCCCCTCGCACCGCAGTAAGGGCGTACGTAAGGAGTAGAAATTCTCGAGCCCGGGAATACGCTGCTCTCAACGTATGCTTGAGCTGCGGCGAGGAAGGTGCCAGGGAATGCGTCTGCTGGCCGTTGCTGACGGTTGGGAGTACTCGAGCCCGGGACTCACTGCACTGAGTGCGAGGCGCAGCGCAGCGGACGTTCTCATCTTTTTCTCCTCCTCTTCGATCTAAAACAACGCTGACGTCTGTCATAGAGACCTCAGCACGTTCACTGTCGCCAAACGAGGTAAGCTTATCCCCAGATAGATGCCAGCTACAGCGCTGATCGCCGCTCACTTCGGGCTCAGCAGGCTCAGGTCCGAGAGTGCGTTGCTTCGCCTGTAGTGCCCGCGAACCCATGGTTCAGCTTCGAAAACCTCCTCCAGGAGGGCGTCCGTCGCGAAGAGCTGGGCGACCCCGCAGGGGATCTATCGTCGCCGGACTTTGACGACCTCTTCAGCCTTTCGCCCTTTCCGTCCCCCACTCCAAGCCCTCCCTCCACGCCGACCGTTCGCCCAGCCCTCCTCCCGCCTCAGCTCGCAGCACCTTTTGCGCCGACTGGCGAATGCTCTCCTCCACAGACTATGCTCGACGGTAGCGAGGGTTCAAACCCCACGCCCGCGTTCAAAAAAAAGTCGCGCCACAAGGAGAAGCAGCAGAAGAATAGCCGCTTCCTTCGCAAGGAAAAGCGTCGACAGGTACGAGAAGGTGCCGCTGCCCCCTTTAAGCTTCGAGAAAGCGTCAAAAAGAAGTA